>OX243824.1:22072502-22395621 GCA_945859605.1 Lumbricus rubellus | reverse complement strand
TTGAAAGCAATCGGTCCACGACTCTCCGAGATCCTTCCGGTCGACATAAACGCAGTTATATTTTTATTTAATACTAGCTGAACCCGGCCACGCGTTGCCGTGGCTGAAAAGAGCATCCAACCACCCGTCCCTACCTCCATTCGACCTCCCCTTCCCCTCACCATCCCCCTTCCCCGCCCACTCCCCCTCTCCCTCCCCTCCCCTCCTCCCCTCCCTCCCCCTCCCGTCCTTCCACTTCCCCTCCCCTTCCGCTACCTTCCCCTTCTCCTCCTCTTCCCACCTCTCCCCGTCCAATCCCCTCAACTCCCCTCTACCTCCTCCCGTCCCTTTCTCCTTCCTTTCCCTTCCACCTCCCCTGCATCCTACCCTCCTTCCCTTCCCAGTCCCGATCCCTCCGTCCCTTCCTCTGCCTCCCTGCATCCCTCCCTCGTCCATCCCTCCCCTCCGCTCCCTCGCCTCCCTCTTCGTCCCGCTCCCTCCCCCTCCTTTCCTCCCTCACGCCGTGTCTTTTCGACATCGACGCGAAAAGGCGAACGCAACAGGGCCGCTATTGAATGTGTTGAATATCTATATGGGCGTAAATAAAAATGTAACTGAGTACGCACGAATCTTTCGGACCAAGGATCTCGGAAATTTAAAAATTGCCGTTCGAATAGGCGCTGGTTTGCATACTGCTTTTTTGCTAAAATCTTGAGAAAAAACACTTTCACTTCGATTCGACCGATTCCGAGTTCAAATTCAACCCGTCAATAATTATGCATACCTTGACCCAATTCGGGCGCCTTTGAAAACGGTGGTTTCGACCGATTCCGAGTTCAAATTCAACCCGTCAATAATTATGCATGCCTTGACCCAATTCAGGCGTGTTTGAAAACGGTGGTTCCGCAAGACTTGTATAGCGCATTTTGAACTCGGAATCGGTCGAATCGAAGTGAAAGTTGTTTTTTTTTGTAAAAGATTTTAGCAAAAATTTTTGAAAAGAATCGGTCCAGGACTTACCAAGATCTTAGCGGAGAAAGATTCGTGCGAACGCAGTTACATTTTTATTTATATAGGCTAGATATAGATATTATAGGCTACATATCCCGTCGTGACAAATCTAATATTAATTTTATTATTTTTTAAACAGCATTATAAAAGTGAAACCGTTATATCTAAATAAATAATAAACAAACTGTCATCAAAACAACAGCTTCTTTGAAGTTGCATAAGGCTTACTTGCATTTTAAATTCTCTAATTCTTAATCAGCAAAGTTTTTGCTAAGCTTTAAAAATCTGATCTACCTACGTAGCATGATACTTTCGTACACCTCATAACGAAAGCTCAAGCCACAAAATCTCTGTTTTCTGAGAAAAAAATGACTAGTAAAGAAGTAATCTCAACCTCGATTGCTTTTTCCACGGAACAACTGGCACAAATTTAATTTCTTGTTTACCGGTTAAGTGCACTCAGATAACTCTATTAGTGATTCAATGTATGTATGTATGTATGTATGTATGTATGTATGTATGTATGTATGTATGTATGTATGTATGTATGTATGTATGTATGTATGTATGTATGTATGTATGTATGTATGTATGTATGTATGCATGCATGCATGCATGCATGCATGCATGTTAGTATGTATGTATGTATGTATGTATGTATGTATGTATGTATGTATGTATGTATGTATGTATGTATGTATGTATGTATGTATCTATGTATCTATGTATCTATGTATCTATGTATCTATGTATGTGTATGTAGGCCTATGTATGTATGTATGTATGTATGTATGTATGTATGTATGTATGTATGTATGTATGTATGTATGTATGTATGTATGTATGTATGTATGTATGTATGTATGTATGTATGTATGGTATATATGTATGTACAGTATGTATACATTGTATATATGTACGTAGGCATTTGTATGCATATAGGCCTGTGTCTGTAGGCTATTTATAACTGCTTCGTATTCATTGCGCTTTTCACAGGATTCTTTTGCTGCGAGGAGCGCCTTGCAAGTTGTCAGATACAATACAATACAAAACAATTGCTATGTCTGTATTTATATAATGTGTGACTGATATAAATCGAGCCTACGAGTCAGTTTGAAAATGATCGCAACAACTCGATTCTGCATCGGATAACTCTTCCAAGTTCCAAGGGAAGGGTGACTTATTCTAAACAGACACCACGGTTTGAACTTTGTTGATTGAAGATTGTGTATGTCTAAGTGACAGCTTCGTATTCATTGTGGATGTAGGTGTTCATGTCACCTCGCTGGCCACGTTGAGACTGAATCGGAAGCTGAATTTCAGTGTATGGCTGTCGCTGCCGTTCGTCTGATGACATTTCTGGGTCCAATGCTGCATACTGGGTTGGACAATCTGTAAAAGATTGGCTAGTCATCAGTAATTTCAGTTATACCGAACTAAAGCAAACGAGTATAGGCCTAACGCTGTAAATAAGTAAATCAACATTTGAAGCAACAGCCTAGATTCCGATTACCATAATTTGTTACCTGTACGAAAGACATATAGTGGACCTATTTGAAATGTTCTTCAGTGCCCTTATGGCCTGCGCAATAGGCTGCACTATTTCGAACTCCTTGATAAAAATGACACTAACTATAATTGTACCTAGGCTACTTTGTTGAAGTTTGACTTCCTGCCAGTGCCAGCTCTAATTTCATGTCAATTCTTATTTATTCGCCTTTAATGTCTCTGAATGTGGTTTGACGCTCATGCAGGTTTAGTAAACGAGGAATTTTTACAACTGCTTGGGTAATGGCCATTCGTAACTGTCAGGAACAGTATAATATTATAGGAATGATGCAAGTGTAACTATCATTTCTTGTTTAGGCCCAAAGCCAATTAAATCCTTTTTTTAACTGCTTTTGCTGCCAACGTGGTGTGAATTTGTTTAATAGTGAACTGTAAACTATATAATGAATGAATGACACATAAAAATGCATTTATTTTTTGTCGACACGTCATATAATCGATTTACTCTCCTTTCTAGCCAATGACAGAGTTTCCCGACACATGATCTGCTCTTAAGTTGTCGATAGCTAAGGCTCACCTTCAGTATAAATATTTTTTGCATCACTGGCATTTCTCTTTCTCTGTCGAGGCTTTCTGTAAAGGACGGCGGTTGTTACTGTTAAAATGGCGATGATGATACACGCTACGGTCAATGTCATTGGATATACAAGAACCTGGTAGGCATCAGTAGGCCTATCTAAAACGACAAAGAGAAACGTTGAAACAATGAAACAATGGAACAATGAAAGTGCAGCGTTATTAAAATTCATAGTTTGAACGAATGATAGCAAGATAGCTAGCTTTCAACGTGCTTCACTCAAATGTAATCTAGAAAATAATATGTAGGCCTAGGCTATTCATTGCATTTGCGAATGTGGAAGATTTTACGCTGCACGTGACAGAACCAGACTTCGCTACACTGCGATAGATTATGGTTCAGTGACCTGCGCCTGAAACATTCTTGCTAATATATAATATTAGAATCATCATCTCTTCATCCCGTGTGTATTTCGTGAACTGTAAGATACGTACTACGTAGGCCCTACAGGCCTACATGTAGGCTACTGTAAACTTAATTTATCACTATGTTCTTGTTGTCTATGGGACAAATTTAATAAAAACTCTATTCTGGCACAGGATTTTCCAAGAAATTCTCTGTCAGGGATAGTATCTCGGTAATCTACTCTATTCAAACTGCGCTGTTCGTTTTGGTGCCAAGTAAAATCAAGGAGGTCACCTGGTCAGGTCAAGGTGACAGCGTGGTGAAACGGTGGTAGTCAGTGATGACGGTGGTGTCGACCTATGTTTTGACTTGCTGATCGACAGTTCTATCGGTGTTGAATTTGTACGCCATTGACATTAAAGTACAAAGGCCTAAGTATCGACAATAACTCTGTACCGGTATCTAATTTTCAACTAGAGATTTAGGCCTAACCCTTTCAGTGTTACCAGTCTTTCTCTAAACAGAGAGGCCCTATTATATAAATTCGAGCGTATTTGATAACTCACCTTTTTCTTCTCGATGCTCTACCGCCGAAAAGTTAAAAATCATACCAACGTCTCCTGACAACAGTGAAATACATTGATTTTAATGGTAAACCTATCGTAAAAAATGTTTTGCTGACCAAGATGGAACTCCTCAAGAGCCAAAATTATTGTAGGCTACCAATTATTAGTTACTAACAACGCAGTTATAAAATAATATTATGTAATCCATGATCAGTGACGGTGCTAACACAGAATTTCAGCAGGTCGCGTCACGGTCATGTAAGTCATTCAGCACGTGGAAGATATTAACCCTCGGGCTACCAGGGGGGGTGGTATCCACCCCCCCCCCCTAGGTTTTTCCCAAATCAATTTTTTTCGTTAGGAATAAAATTTTGACGTTTTAGGTAGCTGTAGAGGATTCATTTGCACACATTTTGAGCTAAAATGTGTGATGATATACCATACCATTCAAAAGTTATACCCGATATACCCGAGGCACCAGGGGGGGGGTGGATACCACCCCCTTTTAGATTATTGGCTGTATCTTATCCGTCCTTTGACATGAAGAGACACCAATTACACCATTCTGTAGAGGGAATGTGGGGCTACATTTTGGTGGTCACGGAGTTGTCTTTTGACAACCGGAAGTGCTCAAAATAAATTAAAATATAAATAAAGGTGTTTTATTTTCATAAAATTCTCATGTTTTTCCTATTAAAAATTATTCATAATTTATTTTTTAAGAGAAATAAATTATGTCATTCTATAGAGTGCATTTAGGGCTATTTTTTGATACCAATTAATTTCACATTTGATGACCGGAAGTGCTCAAAATAAATTTAAATGTGTGAAAATGTTGGGTTTTTTTTACAACGCAAACCGATAAGTCTGCGTAAACGTTTTTCAGCATGTTTTACATGTTTTTTCTCTTTTTATTGTAACTAAAACTAACTTATTACTAGTTTTTATAGTTGAATATTGGACTTTATTATATGTAAACTATTTTTAATTAAATAAATTATGTTAAAACACACAGAATCTAATATTTTGCTTATGCGAAAGTATACATTTTGTGGAATCGACGGGTGCCTATGGTAAAAAATTCATAACTTCGGGGTGCTTTCATATATTTTAAACCTAAATATACCATTTTGTGCAGAAATGAATGCTGAATCCATAGGTGTATTACAAGTTATGATATCTCAAACCAAACCCAAAATCCAGGGGGGGGTGGTAACCACCCCCCCCCCTTGGTAGTCAGTGTTACAAAAATAGCGTGGTAGCCTGAGGGTTAAATGTAAAGAAATATTAAAAGTTCCACAAAATGTTGGGCTTGTCGTAAAGCATGTCAAGGTTAAAATGATCTGCCGCGACTTATCATGGTAGCGCCGCCACTGTCCGTGATGCTACAAATAATTACTGTGGCAATTTACTGACAACAGCTTTCTGGCTTTAAAACCGGCGCGGCGACGATGCACATTGTACACTGTACAGAGGGTTAAAAAACAAAGTAGGCTACACCTCTACGAGCTTTTGCCAATATCTTGGCCCAAAGTAAGAATTTTTAAAATCGAATCTTACAGGCTTAAAGCTACGCAAATTTAATAGATGCATAGG
The DNA here is from genome assembly GCA_945859605.1 of Lumbricus rubellus. Classification (NCBI taxonomy): domain Eukaryota; kingdom Metazoa; phylum Annelida; class Clitellata; order Crassiclitellata; family Lumbricidae; genus Lumbricus; species Lumbricus rubellus. Next base: position 22,389,978 of record OX243824.1, on the reverse strand, counting down.
CTAAATCAAAGGCGGATACAGAAACTTTTAACGGGGAGGGGGCCAGAAATTTCTAGGCCTTGTGTCTGAGGATAAAAAAATTCGTGTCCGCCCAAAAAGTTGAGGCCTTGTTTTTAGTCATCCGCCAAAATTTTCGGAAAAATCATACCATTTCATCCGCCAAAAAGTTTATGACCTTTTTTTTAGTCCTCGGGTTTAAACTTCGGGAAAACAGGCCATTTCCAAATGGAGGGGGGGCACAATGCATGGTCATTTCTCAATAGGGGGGCCAAAATGTGCAATATATACATTGTTCCACAGCATCTTCAATCCAAATGGGGGGCCACGATACATGGGCATTCCTAAATGGGGGGCCATGGCCGGATAAGCCCCTCGTGGATCCGCCCCTGCTCTAAATTAAATGCAATTGCTAAATCTGTTATTACTTCAATCGCTTGTCTCTGAATGTGTAGGCCTATCTGTCGTTGTCAAGGCGCCCTTGTAGCGGCATGGCTGCGTTACGGCGCCATAGAAATTGTCATTGTTATTATTACACCATTTGCCGTTATAGGCTATTTGGTTCAACCCGACCAAAGTATTTATAACGCAATGGTAAGCAATAATGTCCGTTTAATACTCACCTAACAGAAAGTCTGGTGTTGAATCGTCTGGCTCTGAAAGTAAAATAGGCTAATAAAAGCAAACAAAATAAAGTCTATGTGTACTTCGGATTTAGTGTTTTATGCAAAACCTTTTCACATAACATATTTTATAAAGTTAGTGTTCGCATGACTGAAAATGTCTTAAATGCTATTATAGATCTATCTGAAGTGCTAATTGCATTATACCGGTACTGGGTCATTCAGATAATTTTATCTAATGATTCTAATCCATAATTTTACAAAGTCTTTCTCTGGAAACAAGAGGACCTCTCCACCAATGTTCGCATGGTTTTCTGCATGATTCAAATCAAATCAAATCAAATCAAATCAAATACCATTTATTAAGGCAACAACCGTTGCACATTGATCAAGACAAAACAAACAAAACAGAATAATAGCATTAACATTAATGATTAACATAACAGAAAGAATAAACAGCGTATCATAAGAATAAACAGTACATTATAAAGCAAAGGATCTCATACGGTTGAGCACTTAAAGGGGAACCCCAAAGGGACAAGTCCCGCTATCAGAGGAACCCCAGTATCAATCGTTGGTGGAATGGCAGATCAGACATTGTAAACAGATTCAATACATATAGCTTAACTAATTATCTCAGTGCAAACATATGGGTACTGCTAGTCAGTTAAGAAATAAAAAGAAAAACAAGCTTGAGATTTCCAAACTGAAGTGATCATATTAGCAAACAAAGGTCAGAACAGCTATGGCAAAAGGGAAACACTGTATGATACTCTGCAGGTCAGATCATGCACCAGAATACTCAAAAAGAAAGATCTCAGGTTAATACAGTTCAATGATCATTCTTCAGTTAGATATAACTTAAGAGCTCTCTTAAACCTGCTCAAAGTTGGAAGGGAGGTTATATCTAGTGGTAAGGAGTTCCATGTGATTGGACCCTGGCATTTAATGGAAAATAGCTTCGGATTGATTCTAGCAAAATCAGGTCGGTAATCAGCTGCATGTCTAGTGTAATGTTGATGCACAGAGGACGCCAATTTAAAATAATTATTAAAACAAGGTGGTAACAAATTATTGTGGTACCGATACATAAAGAGGCCAATTTGGAGCCTATTGATGCCCAATATAGTTAATATACGGTTAATTTTGAAGGTGTCCTTGGTACTAAGTCTCCAATGTATATGGTAGACAGTTCTTATGGCCAATTTCTGAAGTACAACCAAGCATTGGAGAGTTTGAGAATAGTTAACACCCCAAGAGATATTACAGTATGAAAAATACGGATAGACAAGCGTATAATAGAGGTTAGTGAGGATATTCGAAGGCAAGTTATGGCGTATTCTTCGTAGTATACCTATGTTCTTAGCTACTTTTTTGGCAATCTGTGAAATATGTTCTTTCCAATTCAAATGAGAATCAATAATAGTGCCTAAAAACTTGGTTGAGGTCACCTGGTTAATGGATATACCATCAATGGCAATATGTAAATTATCCGGTGGGGGTGTTTTACGCATAGCATAGAAAACAATATAGTTAGTTTTAGTCAGATTAAGGGACAGCTTGTTAGTTCTAAACCAGAGTGATATTAGTTGGAGTTCACTGTTAGCCCTGCAAAATAGATCCGTGATAGATTTATCGTTAAGGAAGGCATTAGTGTCATCAGCAAATAACACTAGTTTGAATAAAGAAGATATAGTAGACAAATCATTAACATAAAGCAAGAACAAAAGGGGACCAAGAATAGAACCCTGGGGAACACCACAGGTTATATTACTAGAATAGGAGGAAGAATCGTTAAAATATACAAACTGAGTTCTATTCCTTAGATAATCAGAAAACCATTCATTGGCTACTCCTCTTATTCCATAACCTTTCAGTTTTTTAAGTAGAATACTGTGATCTACCGTATCAAAGGCTTTCGATAAATCAAAAAAGATCCCAATGGAATAAGAATTATTATTCATAGCCTCCGATATGTTACTTTGAATATCCATAAGGGCCATAAAGGTAGAGTGGTTCTTTTTAAATCCATATTGATTAGGGGCAAGAAGATTATACTTGTCCAAAAATGCAAGAAGTCTGTTATACATTAGTCTTTCCATTATTTTAGAGAAGAAGGGGAGGATAGAAATAGGTCTGTAATTGGTAATAAGGCTCTTGCTACCAGACTTAAAAATTGGTGTAATTTTGGCAGCCTTCAATTCCGCAGGTACTTGGCCATATAGAAAAGAGGAATTAAATATTGATGCTAAAGGTTCAACAATGGCACTCATGGACAATTTAGCGATAGAAGGACTAATTCCATCAGGTCCCGCCGACTGAGTTATTCTCAGTTCCTGAACCACATGTATGATTTCCTCGTGGCTAACTGGGAGAATACCGAAGGAACAAGATGGAGGGGTAGGCATAAAACTATTAAATTCAATGGTACTCTTTGGAATATTAGTAGCCAAAATAGAACCAATATTCGTGAAATATTTATTAAAAGCATCAGCAATTTCCTGATTATTACTGGTGTCTTGGCCATCAATTTGGAATGTTGAGGGCGTTGGCAACTTGGAGTTAGAGTTTAGAATATGCTTTATAACAGCCCAGGTTTTATTAATATTATGATTGCACTGTAGAAATCGATCAGCATAGTATCTCCTTTCACATTCCAATCTTAAGGTTTTAAATAAATTACGATAGGAGGTAAATTTTTGCTTATTGGCTGCAGTGGGATTCTTCAAATATTTCTTATATAGCAGTGATTTCTTTTTACATGATTTAAGGAGAGCCTTGGTCATCCAGGGTTGTTTGGCTCTAATAGTGACATTAGGTACGCTATTAGAAAGTGGGAATGATTTGTCGTAAAGTTTTACATAAATGTCTTGGAAGAGCGAATAGGCAGACGCTGTATTTCCACTAACACAGAGGGACTCAATTGAGGACCAGTCACAATCCTGGAGAAGAGATATAAAGTGAGCAGTTGAAGCAGAGTCGAAATTTCTTCGTTTAGAACTTCGATTAGTCTTAGTATAAGGAGGTTTGAGATCGAGGTACATGAGAATGGGCAGGTGGTCGGAAATATCAGATATACATATGCAAGAATCCTGGCGTATAGATAACGAGTTAGTAAAAATGTTATCAATCAGAGTGGCAGTATTCTCAGTAATCCTAGTTGGTCTCAGTATAGAAGGGAAAAGTAGATGAGATGTCATAAGATTGAAAAAATTGGATGTTGGTTGATGATCATTGGAACGAAGTAGATTAATATTAAAATCCCCTGCTAAATATAATCTACTATTGAGATTGGTTAATTTCGTAAGGTAGGAATTAAAATCAGTTGTAAAAGCATCGATGGGAGTACCTGGTGGCCTATAAATAGACGCAATGATTAAATCCTTATCTCTATCTTGACGGATTTTTATCAAAATGCTTTCAAAAGTGCCAAAGTTGAAATCATCATCCTCAATAATTTCAAATATGTACCCAGAATTTATTAGAAAACCTACCCCACCGCCCATACCCATATTTCTGGATTTATGGATAAAAGAGTAGCCAGGAACATTAATCAGAGCATGCATGTCCTGCTCCAGCCAAGTTTCAGTAAGAGCTAACACATCAATATTGGCTTGGGTCAATAATAAATGGATCTCCGATACTTTATTTATCATACTACGGCAGTTTAAGTGGGCTATTCCAAAAATGTGCTGATAAGACAGATTCTCCACATATGAATTCAATTGACTTAAGTCTTTATATGGGCTGGTAAACAAGAAGGCATCATTTAATGTGTTGATATCAGGATCTACATTATCATCCATTAAAAGCGGCTTATTATCATCAGAGTCAACAGGGTTAAACATTAAAGCAGGGTTCAACACTATCTTATCAACCAAATCGGTTAGTAGATCAGATGAAACAGGTGAAGGTAGATTCATATCTAGTGACTCGGTCTTGGCAAAAGGTAAACTGTTAAGGAGGCATAGATTACAATGCAGCATGGGTTCATCAGATGAATCCAAGCAAGACTCATGATACCATTTTACACAGCAGATTCCTGATACCATTTTACACAGCAGATTCCTTTGGGATAACTACATCGAGCGCTGAAGCACCACGTTACAAAGTCATTTTTAACCGTTACGTCAATCTCAACAAGTACGTTCTGGCGCGGAGAAAACATTTTCACAGACAAAGATGCTTCAGCCCGGTAATGATTGTGTGACACAACACAGTAAGGCGCCTTTCACTATAATTATCCTGATAGCAAAATATGACTGGAAACACTTCAATTTAAAATGGAAGCAGAAATGAGGTTCCAGATATAATAGTCTAATAGTCATAGGCTACTTGTACTTGTGCAGCATAATAGAACAAAATGATTAATTTGACCATTGAGGTTATAAACGATATCGATAAACCAGTTGTAATAATTTTTATAAGCAGATTTCGCTTCCGAGTCACTTTGATAGATAATCGGTTATACACATTGCAAAAGCTTTTAATCAATTAGTACAGGCCTAACGTGAAGAATACTTACCTAATTCGACTACAGCGTTGAGTACTCTTGAATAGATCATGCCCCTGCTCGTGGTGCTTAAAGTCACATGGCAAGTATGCCATTGATCAGAAGAAACGATTGCGATGATGGAGTGCTTTAGACTGCATTTAATTAGACCGCCACTTATAGCAGCGTCATTTCCTGTAACAACTGTGAATCCTGACGCATTTGCTATCTTCAACTCGCAAGAAACATCTGAAGATGCGTTGAACGAAATAGAACAATTGAAAGTAACTGGTCCACCATCTGCAGCACTGTTATTCTTTGAAAACTTCGGCTCTGAGTCTGAAAATATTCGTGCGGAACTTTATAAATTAGGTGAATAGATTTATTATAGCCTAAGCACTGTAAGCAGGCACACGTGTTTGCAAATGATATTGTACCTCACAGTCAAACTCTACCCGCGGTAACCCCAGCGTCCGGGGTTAGAATAACTGATGAAACCAACTATTCATCATAGGCTGCGAAAGGTACCTGCTATTGTATAATTTAGATGTGTTGAGACTGTACCCTAGACCAAGATATCCCATTCTAAGGACAATTATTCTTGATGACGGCGCAACCCCACACATGCACACCACGCTTTCACTAACCGGCTTAAAGTAGACCTCTCGTAGGCCTTTATTATCATAAAGACGATTATGATAGTCTATAGCAGTATAATAGTGCAGTTTGTGCGAACAGTGCAATTTTTAATTGACGATTAAGCTTAGCCTACGTGCAATTCCCTGCACGGCAACGTGGAGGGAGGGAGAAGCAGAGGGCGCCAGAGGAAAACTTGGATGGACAACATAAGAGAAGATCTGGAAGAAAGGAACATGGATATGAGGAATGCCATGGATATCATCAAGGACAGAACAGGGTGGAGACGCCATGTAAAGGCCTCATCGTCGGCGCGGCCGGACGGAGGAGAGCAATGATGATGATGATGATGATGACGTGCAATTCATTAATTTTGACGATCTGCTACTTTAAGCCGGCTTACCCAAAACAACCACTGTGGATGCAGCTGTACCTCGCTGATTACACGTACAGACGAACAATCCAGCTTGTGAAAGAACGGTCTCTTTTATTTGTAGAGTGGTTTCATTGTCAGCAGGGTAAGTCACAAAGTAACCATGAGCTACCTCAGCAGGTAGCCTGATGGTTCCATCTGGGTAATAAATAGTAGCTGTGTAGATAGTAGTTCTTCGTCTAATATCTATCGGAATGTGCCAGGAGGTAACGGAGCCACCTTGATACGTTGTACAGGTTAGAAGAACTTTCGCACCAGCGGTGACCACTGCACTAGTCGGATGGACAGAGCATCCACTGACAGCTAAAACAGATCACAGCATGTAGGCTATAATACTGGGCAGTCAGTAAGTGCACGGCTAGTCAAGATGTAGGCGATTTAAAACAGTTAATGCATGATTTCAAATTAGCTGAGAATCATTAATGATAAGGAGTCTAATCATTAATGAAACGGTGTTGAAGGCAAATGAAGTTTTCTGTTCAAATGTATCAATTGACTCGATCGTTGATCTTGTGATACTTGACTCATAGACCTTATGGTCCATTAAGGTCCGTACAAGAGAATTTTGATTCTAGAAAGTCTCCACTCTGTAGTCGGGCATGTCGACAGGCACATATTGCATAACATCATTCATCTTCTACAACCGCAATAATAATAATAATAGACATGTTCAGCATAGCACGTAGTCGTTTTGAAATTTGCATGAACCTTTTAAGAACAGAGTCTACATGTATTTCCATGGAGCATTAGACTAGTTGAGACAATCCTCAGCACATACATGTAACATCCTCCCATAGGTGATACGAAATATGTTTTCGAGTTACAACAGCTACATGTAGGTCTGAATCAAACCAAAGCATTCAACATTCCATAAAATTATGCAGCAACAGATAATTAAAAACAAAAAAGAAAGTAAATATTTTCTCGTCTAAGCTAGCCTACATGTATGTTGGCTATGTATCTTACATGCGACAGCAGTCGTTAGCCCGAGCATGATGAACAGAGCTCTGTTGCAGTTGATCATTGTCCGAGTTGAAGCTAAATCATCACCAACGCTTCAGATTCATTATAAAAACTGCTCTAAAAGTAAATTCAAATAAATTTAACATTAAAGCTGGCATCATGCTCTGGACTTTTACATAACTGTTCCTCTTTGAATGCGGACATGTGTAGTTATAAGCCTACGCATTTTATGGGTGAACGTCTAAAAATAGATATTAAATTGTTTGGAGTGGCATAATTTGGGGGGTAATTAGGTTACCGGAAACGAATACGAAACCTGATGATCTTGGTTTGGCACAGATAGAAAAGCCAACCCAGCGATAAGCTGGATCCGTGAATAGAGACAGCAACAGCTGACCATTCCATGTGGTCTGCAGATATTGCAATGCGATCAATGATCATCGGATAGCATCTAAGCATCTGGAGGTGTGTTTAAAATAAGGGTTAAAAGGACTGACGCTGGACTAAGACGAGTGTGGAAGTCGCTTGGCCCGAATAGCAGGACTGGTAATTGGTAAGTACACTGCTGGTTTGCGAGGTAATTAAATGCATCTAGAGATGGGTACCACACGGATAGAACAGTTATAATGAAATCTAATATCACTTGCCACATGATCATCGTGATAACAAAGTACTAAAAGAGAGTTATTTAATACAATGCCTCTAATTAGTCAAATGAGATCACATAATTATTATCGGCTGAAATCTGTAGCCTAATTGAAAGCTGTTTTTTAACTGGATTGTCCTCGCTTAGTGCATCATGACATATATTACATGACACATTCTATAAGCACTTAAAACTGTTCTGTTTGGCCGTGCTGGAATCTGAGTAGTTTCCTTGAAGAGGCGCTGTATAAATAATTGAATGAATGAATGAATTATCAAAGTGGAAAGGCACCAATTATAGCCTATTATGCGAAACGATGTCATATTCACGCCAGAAATCGTCTATGCACACGAAGACCACCAGGATAGAAAACATAATAGGGACCATAAAATACATAGGCTACAAAGACAGATCACCTAGACCCGTCCTCTTAATTTATTCTGTCATGTATCGTGCACCAACATGGCTTTAAAACGGACAGTGGACATGCAATATTGGTATAACTATAACGCATGACTTTTTAAACATATTTTGCCATTGTAATCAATAAGCATCTGTTGGAAAGTATGTTGTTTCTGGTACACGTCTTGTCTTTGGACGACGTTCTTTCACATACATTTTGATGGTCCCTTCATCTGGAACTCTCTCTCTCTCCCTCCTCATGTTCGTAACTCTCTTATATAGCGATACTGTCTTTCGCTCTACATTAAAAAGGTACCTTTTCCAGTCTACCTATATAGGGGCCTACATGTAGATAGTTCTCAATGGTTGCAGAACTTCAATGTGCACTTCTGAGTTTTGTAGGGTAGGCATTATCAAATTTCAGTTGTATTATAATTGTATTGTAAATTTGTATAGTGTTGTATTGTAATAACGTGCCCAGAGTAACCAGCTACAGGACCATAGTTATTATTATTAGAAAATATGATATGTTGTTGTTGTGGACCATTTTCAGTTCTGGTACCACTGCTCTCAAAAAATGATTAAATTGATAACAAATTTCTGAATTTGCTGGGATAAAATTCTAGTATGTAGTCTATTGACAGATGCGAACAAAGTTTATTTATTTTATTTATTTCGAAAATTTATATAGCGCCTCTTCAAGGTAGGCTACTCAGAAGCGCTCCCGGCCCAACCACGGCTAACTAAAACAGTTTTCAGGTTCTTAAGTTGATTGGCATTTCACTTTATTTCCTGTTTAAGTGCTTATATTTCTGACCTATCATGCCTAGGCTACTAGAACGTAGGCTAGCATCCTGGTGAGCAAATAACAGCTACATTGTATTGATGGCTGCTAGTGGCTAAGATGTAGGTAATCTTCGATCAGATTTCTTGTTAATTGGTTCAACTGCATAAATGTACATTGGCTGATCTAATGTAATGACTTGTATCTGTTTTGGATTCAGAAAATAATGAACATCTTATCTACCGATGTCCATAAGATGCTAGGACTTACCTGTATAATAGTGCAGAGGACTTGAAATTCTTCCTTCGGAGGTAACACTGACACGCATCTGCAATGGTATCTTCTCTGGCGCATGTAGGCCCTAAGTGCTTCTATCAGCAGACGTTCAGCGAATGCTTGAATGTTAGTTTTCCTCTTACTTTATAGTGGACGTAAACACGTAGGCCTATTTACATCATAATTATAAGATAGGCTATATACAACGTGAGGCATAAAAAAGAAAATCCCTAGAAAAATCGTTATTATTTGAACAATATTCAAACAATGTCAATTAAATTTATGAAAGTTATAGCTAAGTAGCAGGCAATGTAAATACATTTACAGTTTTTACTCTAACTGTCCGCCTTTAGCTTCTACGCATGCGCGAAGTCGCTTGCGCCATTCACGCACCGCCGAGCAGGCCCGGATTAACCACGGTGCTGATTGTGCTGCAGCACAGGGCCCCCAGTTTCGGTGGGGCCCCCAAATTGTTAAAGTAAAAAAATAAAGTGAGGATTCAGGAAAGACGAAGAAAGCAGAGACGAGAAAAAAGAGAGCGCAGTGAAAGACGCTGCGTATTCTACCTAACGTTCCAGAAGTGTTTGGCTTCATAACGGACTTCAAGTCTCTACCTGCAGATGAGTTGCGAGCTCGTGCTATTAACCTAGTGGCGTCATATCCTGCCGATCTTGAGGCCTCATTTGTGGACGAGTTTGTACAATTTACGTTTCTCATTATGACAGAGAAAGAACAAAGCACGTGTAGTTCTCATGATCCAGATGCTGATGGCGGACGGAGGTTTATTGTAGGCTACTTTACCTTACAATTTCCCTAAAAAAGAAGGAAATTCACATATTTTGGCCATCTGATGAGAAAAAGCGGAGAATTTCTGGAGAAAAAGATCTTACAGGGAAATGTACCGGGAGCAAGAACACGAAGGAATCCGAGGATGGGCTGGCTTGTCAACATCGGAACATGGATGGGAACATTCTCGAGCAGACTCTGGTGGACACAAGGACAGGAAGAGATGGAAGAAATTCGTCCATGATGCGACCAACTCTCGGAGCGAGGATGGTGGATAACAAGACAAGACAAGACTTTCCCTAATGTGGGGATCGCACTGAGGATATACCTCACTATTCCAGTACTTAACTAACTGTGAGGGTGAGAGATCATTGTCGACAATTTCCCGAGTGAAGAATCATCTGCGCACAACAATGACCCAGCAGAGACTTCAAGCTCTCGCATATGCGCATCGAATCGGAAGTCCTGCATGCAAAATGTTGACTTTGACGATATAATAAACGACTTCACAAAACAAAAATCTCACAGAAGAGATTTGTAGGAAGCGAACGTCAGTACGTATACGTAGCCTATGATACATTTATTGTAATCTATTCACTCTAGTACTGTGGCACAGTAAGGTAGTAATGGTTTATACAGAATATTGTTGTTTGACATACTATGTTCTTTCCATGTCAGTGCTTGAGCTCGTGACATTAATTATAATTGTCCTATCTACTTCTTTTGTGCTGTAAAGTATAACAAAATGTTTCGGGTTATTGTATGTCTGCCTTGCTTCTTAAAATTGCAAAGGGCCCCGTCATTCGATCAGCACAGGGCCCCCAAAACTGTAGATCCGGGCCTGCCGCCGAGTCAATAATTCGCTGGTAAGATCATTCCAAGCTTGCACGATTCGCTTCCGAAGATCTTCAACATCGCGGACCTTTATTTTGTACACCATTTTCTGCTTCTCCTATCAATACTCAAAATGATCGTCTGTATGTAACAGTTGGAACTCGAAAGAGAGATGTTGCAGCCGACCGCCTTATACGCACACGTTCGGCGTTTAGCAAATCCCTGATATTGTCCGTCGGTGTTTCTTCTCTGGGGCGCACGTCAATTCATTTTGTTGAATCGGGGGTAAAAATCAACGGCCAATACTACCGAGATGTTTTACTCATGGAAGACCTTCTACCTGAAATTCGAGCACTCGCTGAATTTTACATTTTCCAACAAGATGGTGCTCCAACGCACAGAGCTCGAGAAACGATTGCACTTCTGACGTATGAAACTCCCGACTTCATAATTCCTATTCTATGGCCCCCTAACATCCCAGATCTTAATCCCGTCGATTATAAAATATGGGGATTCATGCAGGATGTGGTGTACAAAATAAAGGTCCGTTATGTTTGAACTTGAAGATCTTTGGAAGTGAATATCATGCAATCTTGGAACGATCTTAACCAGCGAATTATTGACTCGGCGGTGCGTGAATGGCGCAAGCGACTTCGCGCATGCGTACATGCTAAAGGCGGACAGTTAGAGTAAAAACTGTAAATGTATTTACATTGCCTGCTACTTAGCTATAACTTTCATAAATTTAATTGACATTGTTTGAATATTGTTCAAATAATAACGATATTTCTAGGGGTTTCCTTTTTTATGCCTCACAGTGTATATTTCAAACTGTAAAAACACATAAATGAGTGTCTATTCTCCCATACGTGAGAACCTTCCATTTAAAATTATAATTCTTTAATCACCTCAGATATCAGTATCAACAGCAGGCCTGCTAATACTTCAGACAATTTTTGCAGCCAAGGCACAGCCATGCAAGTAACCATGCAGGGCAGAGGGCGAATTATGGCGAGAGTGGTAACATAAGCTTTCCATGGAGATCATAATTAAGATTTGGCGCTAACGCATCCGCCATAATTATAGTGCCAATGCACTACTACGCAATGCACACATGATACATACATACACACACACACACACACACACACACACACACACACACACACACACACACACACACACACACACACACACACACACACATACATACATACATACATACATACATACATACATACATACATACATACATACATACATACATACATACAAACATACATACATACATACATACATAGTTACATACATACATACATACATACATACATACATACATACATACATACATACATACATACATACATACATACATACATACATACATACATACATATATACATACATACATACATACATACATACATACATACATACATACATACATGCATATATAAATACATATGCCTACATACATGTACATACATCATTGACTGGTCTGAGGTCAAAATGGGCCAGGTCCCTTCAGCTGAACGCTGTGTGATTATTATTTTGCAAAGCAAATTTTAACTGTTCAGATAGTGAAGCGCTCTAAATTCTGTTTCAGTAGCTTTCAGCAGAATTCAAATGCAAAAGTTCAAGAGGTAAATCTACTGAATCAGGTGTTGTTCATGTAAATACCGAAGTAACTCCGTGTGATTTGAAATACAATTAGGCAAGGGCTGTAGACCTACTGGTAAATTTTGACAATATTATCAAAGTGAAACCATTATTATCTAAAAAAAATATAATAAGCAGATGAGTCTAAAAAAACTACTCTCATCAAAACGACAATAACTTTTTTGAAATTGCTTTTTGCGCTTTAGATCTGATTTCTCTATTCTTAAGCAGCAAATTTTTATGAGCTTTGAAAATCTGATCTAAGTAGCATTTCACCTGATAACAAACAGCACCTTATAGTCAACTCAAATCATAAGACATACGTTTTTATGAAAAATGAAAAATGAAGAGGTTATTCGCTGCTGCAATATTATTGCATTTTGAAAGGAACACCTGAACACAAATTTAAAAATTTAGTTTAGTGGTTAAGTGCCACACAATAGAACCTAATTGTAGTGATTCAACAATGGATAAGGCACATTTATTCCATCTAAATTTATTACAATCATTCACGTCGGTATCAGTGTTCTACATTTGTCATAATGCTGTTCTGCAACAGTAGCTGGGATACATGAATACAAGAGAACAGCAGCTTCAAGGTTGAATAATAGTTTATGTTGGATGTGTTCTGACAAGGTAGCCTACAGCCCAACACTCTATTAATAGGTCACGTAAGCAAAACATGACATTGTGTAATGTGTAACTGTGTGTACCTGCCCGCATGTATGTATGTACGTGTGTATGTATGTATGTATGTATGTATGTATGTATGTATGTATGTATGTATGTATGTATGTATGTATGTATGTATGTATGTATGTATGTATGTATGTATGTATGTATGTATGTATGTATGTATGTATGTATGTATGTATGTATGTATGTATGTATGTATGTATGTATGTATGTAAGTATGTATGTATATAATGTATGTATGTGTGTATGCATAATTGTATAATTATATGTATATATGTATGTAATTATGTACATTTGTATTTTATTATGTCTGCACTTATGAATGTGTGACTGATATAAATTAGCGGGTTACGAGACAGTTTGAAAATGATAGTAACAACTCGAATCCGCAGCGGATAACTCTTCCAAGGGAAGGCTGACAAACCAGTCAAACCAGTTCATTTTTCGGCAACCAAAAAAGGACATTCAAAGTGTACAACACGCTACGCACACAATATACTTAGGCTAAACAGACACCACGCGTTGAACTCTGTGCTTTACTATTTTTCCCTTGTCTAAGTTACGTCTTCGTATTCGTATTCGTATTCATTGCGCTTGGCGTTGTTGAGACTGAATCGTCAGCTGACTAAGGTCAGTGTATGGCTCTCGTTGCCGTTCTTCTGACGCAAGTTGTGCGTCCAATGCTGCATACTGGGTTGGACAATCTGTTAAAGATAGGCTTGACACCTGTAATTTCAGTTATCTTTGAACTAAAGCAAGCGAGGATAACGCTTTAAGTCAGTAAATCAACTAAGCAATATTGTTCGATTAGGCTACCGTAATTTCACCTATAAGAAAGACAGACAGGCCTAGTGGGCCTACTTGAAGTGTTTTTCTTCCGTTCTCTACGCCCTAGGCCGCACTATTTCAAACTTCTTGATAAAATTACATTAACTACAATATTTATTGTACCAAGGTTACTTTGTTGAACTTTGACTTTCTACCAATGCCAGCTCTAATTTTCAGTTAACTTATTATTTATTTGCCTTAAATAACGTATCTGAATGCGATTTGTCACTCTGGTTTACTAAACGACAATATAATTATTATACAACTGTTTGGCTAATGGCTATTCGTAACTGCCAGGAACAGTATGTAGGCTACTGTGACACTCTAGGTCTAGGAGTACATGGGATTGTAACTGTCATTTGCAGTTTATAGTAAATTAAGTCTTTTTGTTAACTGCTTTTTGCTGCCTACTTGGTGTGAATTTATTTAATAGTGAAAGCTACTGTGTATAAATAAGGAATAGCACATCAAAATACATTTATTTTTAATTGGTTTACACTCCTTTCTCCTCACTAACAGAGTTTTCCGATACATAATCAGCTCTTAAGTTGTGGATAACTTAGACTCACCTTGAGTACTGGTGTTTCTCTTTCTCTTTTTGTAGAGAACGACCGTTGCTATTGTTAATATGGCGATGATGATACACGCTGCGGTTAGCGTAATTGGAAATGCAAGAACCTGGTAGGCATCTCTTACAGTACCTAAACGATACAGAGAAACAATTAACTGCATTATTAAAATTCCTTGTATGACCGGATGAAAACAGGATACCTTGCATTCAACTTGCTTCACTCAGATGTAATTTAGAAATTGTGTAGGTATTTCATTATATTTGCTAATGTGGAATAATTTACACACCGCGTGATAGAACCTGACTTTGCTACAATGCGATAGGTCATAGGATTCATTGACATACATTGTACGTCGATGGATCAACCCGACTAAGTATAACGCAATGGTAAGCAATTGTTCGTTGATACTCACCTAACGAACAGTCTGGCGTTGAATGAACTGGTTCTGAAATTAAAGTTGTTATCAAATAGTCTTGATATTGCCAGATGATCATTATTAGTACTATTTTAAAAAAGAAACAGGGTACCAGCGTAGCTGCGCGTCACTGAGAAGTCACTTTGCAAGATGACACTCAAATTGGCAAATAAGGCATTTGTCAGTTTAATCAACAGGTCCATAAAGAACTTTGCAAAGAGACTCAAAAGAAGTTTTGGCACTGGTGGTGGGCACAATGAACACAAGTTGTGAAGCACTACCAAGTTCATTTGACAACAGTTATTTGAGATGAGACTTAATAAAATCGTGTTTTTGATACTTTTTGTTGCGTTTCGTCTTTGAATCGTAAAAAACCGTGATGACCTCATCAAAAGAGTTATTACATTTGCTGTGCTTGAAATATTTTTGATGAAATCTGGCCAAGGTGTTTACATATAAATTGCCATTAAAACTGTAAAATTTCATTTCGAAATTCTTAGGCTACTTCTGGCCAAGATGTTGGCAATAAACCTAGGAGGGGGTCTTTTTGGGGCCCACCAGGTAAACCTAACATTATTTAACCATCTCGTCAATCTCGAGAAAGTACTTTTCCGAAAAGCATAGGCCTATAATAGTCTTCAAGCAGTGTGCACTTGTGCAGTAGAATAGGACATAAAAATTGTTAATTTGACCATTGCTGTAGCAGTAACCGATATCGACAAACCAGTTTTAGTTTTATCAGCAGATTTCGCTTCCGAGTCACTTTAATCGGTAAACTATGTTAATATAAATACGCATTACAAAAGTTTTTAATTCAATTTGCATAGGTCTAACATTAAGAATACTTACCTAATTTTACTTCAGCGTTGAGCACTCTTGAATAGATCATGCCTCTGTCCTTGGCGCTTAGAATAACATGGCAAGTGTGCCATTGATCAGAAGAAACAATTGCGATGATTGTGTGCTTTAGATTACATTTAGTTAGACCGCCACTTATAATAGTAGCGGCATTTCCTGTAACAACTGTGTACCCTGATGCATTTGCTATCCTCAACTCGCAAGATACGTTTGAAGAAACGTCCGAAGATGCGTTGAACGAAATAAAACAACTGAAGGTAACTGGTTCACCAACTGCAGTGCTGGAACTCTTTGAAAATTTCGGTTCTGAGGCTGAAAAATTCGTGCGTAACTTCATAAACTAGGTGAATATAATATTCATAATGTCTCTAAATGAGCAGGTACACGTGTTTGCAAATGATATTGTACCGTAGGCTATAGTCAAACTCTACTCCAGCGTCCGGGGTTAGAATAATTGATGAAAACAATTATTCATCTTAGGCTACGAAAGGTACCTGCTATTGTATAATTTAGTTGTGTTGAGACTGCACTCTAGGCCAAAATTTCCCATTCTGAAACTCCACCTCTGAGGACTATTATTCTTGATTAAGGTACAACACCACACATAATGACCATGGTTTTACTAACTGATCCATTAAAGAATTTAAAGTAGGTATATTATGATAAAGACAACTTTGATAGTCTACAGCAGCATATTGCAGTTCTTAATTTAAATTTATCGAAAAAATAGTTTCACTTTGTTTTCAACCTGGTCCCACCGCACGACTTACGCCCAACCTTACCCACCTCAGCCTGCCTTCACCCACACAAAGCCCGGCTCCACCCCACCCAAGACCCCATCTTCCACACAGGCCCACCCCACATGACCCCATCCCATATCACCCCACTTCGCCCAATACGAAGATGTTTCAACATAAGAATTTCATGGAAAAAATTGCGTTTCACTTTGTTTTCACCCCGGTTTCAGAGCAGCTCCACCCCAACGCCATCCCACTAAACGCCACCCAATTACTCTCCCCACCCGACCGCCATCCCGCACACAAAATTAATATCCCTACCCCTACTGGCGCAAATTTTGGTTTCTCGCCCTACCTCACTTCTCCAACGGCAGTCCGACACCACCCCAACCCTATACCCAACCGCACCTAGGCAATCCCGAACTCGGTTCCGTCCGGCCCCACCCTAACATGACCCCATATCCATACTGGCCCACTTGACCCAACACGGAATTTTTCAACATGGAAATTCATGAAAAAATGTTTCGCTTTGTTATCACATTGGCCCTATCGCAACCCCACAACAACCCCATCCCACACCACTCCTCTCCATACCCCCACCCCATCCCGACCCGACACAGCCCCAGCCCTCTGAAGTAAATTTTGGTTTATCGACCTACCAACCTTTCCATCCGTCACCACCCCATACCACAACTGCACCCGCCCAACCCCGCACTCGGCCCAGCTTTCTACACGACCCATCACTACACCGCCCCACCTCGCCTAACACTGCAATTGTTCAACATTACGATTTCATGGGGAAAATACTGTTTCACCTTTTCAACCGCCCTACTGCACCCCCGTGCCCCGTCCCCCAATTCACACGTCTGAACCCACACAAACCCGGCCCCACCGCACAAAAAACCCATCCTCCACCGCGCTTCAACCCAACCGTAAAAAATTTGCAATATTTGAAATTCATTTTTAAAATCATATTTCACTTTTTTCTTCCCAGCCCCATTGACCCCACTCAAAGGCGCCCGCAGAAAGTTTTGCAGGAGGGGGAAAACTCGATGGTCACGGGTCAAGTGTTTTGTAGCAAGAAGTTGAAAATGCAAATGAGAAAATTTAGAACATGCACGGGTATTTTTCATGGAGGTTTCCTAATGTAAATGTGACCCGCTTCATGAAAAGGTACCATAAGTCGGGTTTGGAGTTATTATGCCTTCACAAACCAGCTAAGTGAGCTGAACATTTTGCTGAAAACCACATAAAAATTGGATGATAAATGACCGACTTATAATGATGTTCATGAAAAAGTTGCCACTTATTTCCATCGATGAGTATCGTGGGGTCTTGCACACTGGGAGCGCTTCTGAGCGATTTATCCTACAAGAGGTTCACGACCAATTCTCAGTGTTGTCTATTATGTAATATTATCAGTGTTATTAACTTAAAAGTCCTTTTCACCTGCTGCTAAAAATACCAAGAACTCAAATTTGATTTTAAAAAAAAAATTTCCCTTCACGTCTTTATGCGCGATTTCTGGGGAAACTGTACGCCGACTTATGGTACCT
This sequence comes from Lumbricus rubellus, assembly GCA_945859605.1. NCBI lineage: Eukaryota > Metazoa > Annelida > Clitellata > Crassiclitellata > Lumbricidae > Lumbricus > Lumbricus rubellus. The sequence goes on along the minus strand of OX243824.1, from coordinate 22,371,785 downwards.
TATCATATAGCGGGTCACAAATGGTTCAATTTCACTTTCTTTTAAGTTTTATTAAGAAAATAGTGCCTCTAGTGCAAGGGTGTCAAAGAGCTGGCCCGCGGGCCATTTCTGGCCCGCCGACGATTTTTTTCTGGCCCGCGGAGCGTTCCATAAAGATTACAAAATTATACAAAATGTTGTCAAAATTTAAAAATAAGTGATAAGTTGACATTGAATCATGATCTTTACAAGATATTTGGACTTTTCTGGGCATTGGCTGACCAAGCTTGTAGCTCCCTCTCAGATCACAACCCAATTTTGCTCAGAAACTTCGACACCCTGGCCCGCCAATTGTTAGAAGATGTTCGCACTGGCCCGCCACTAAAAAAGGTTTGACACCCCTGCTCTATTGTAAAGAAATTTGATAGCAATCAAAAAGTGGCAGTTATAAAAAATAGGTTTCAACTTTCCAGGGGGGGCAAGTGCCGCCTATTGCCTTTATGTGTGGGCGCCCTTGACCCCACTATGGACCCCATCCTCCCAAACCAGCCTCATCACCAGCTCTACTCCACTCCACCCAGCCCTACAAAGCTTCACCCCTATGAACATTATTTTGGTTTCTTGCCCCACCCTCGCTCCTACTTCGCGCACACCGGACCCTACCCCAAAACCAATTTCCAGCCGCCCCACCTACCCCAGTCTTGACCCCAACCCGCGGGACCCCTCATCAAGTTCACCCAAACTTGGAAAATGTTCAACGTTTGAAAATCAATGAAAAAATTATATTTCACATGGTTTTCACCCCGGATCACTGACACTTCACCCCTCCTCACCCCATAACCCACGCCATATTGACCACATTCCCACTCCACCACACGCTGCCCTCGCCCAGTATCCACTTAGTCCCACGACTCTGGGTTGACTATAATAGCGTTGAACGAGTCAGTTTTTGCTGTCAAGCCAACTTATGCTTGGTCGCCGTAGGCCTATTCTCTGGTACGAGTTATCTCGTACCGGGCGCCCTGGAAATCATAAAAACGTATGAGTTAGGCTATCTCGTACCAGGCGGTCAATGTTTTAAGCCAGTGGCTTACCCAAAACAACCACTGTGGACGCAACTTTATTTCGCAGATTACACGTACAGACGTACAATCCAGCTTGTGAAAGAATCGTCTCTTTCATATGTAGATTGGTTTCATTGCCAGCAGGGCGAGTCACAAAGTAACCTTGAGCTATCTCTGCAGGTAGGCTGACGGTTCCATCTGATTTATATATTGGAGCTGTGTAGACTGTAGTTCTTTGTCTAATATTTTCTTTAATGTGCCATGAGGTAACGGATCCGTTTTGATGCGTTGTACAAGTTAGAAGAACTCTCTCACCAACGGTAACCACTACACTAGTCGGATGGACAGAGCATCCGCCGACAGCTAAAACAGATCACAGCATGTAGCTTATACTGCGTAGTCAGTAAGTGCACGCCTAGACAAGAATTAAGCGATTTAAAACCGTTACTGCATGATTTAAGATTAGCTTAGCATTAGTAATATAAAAAGGAGCATAATAAAACGATATTGGAAGTAAATAAAGTTTTCTCCTCAAAGGTCATTGGCCTCATGTCACTTAACTCATTGACTTTATGGTCCAGATTGTTCATAAATTTTTTAAATTCTATAATGTTTCTAGCTGGTCATGTTGGCAGAGACATCTTGCATAGCACCATTCATCTTTTACAACTGCACTTTACAACCGAAATAATAAACAATCAGTGTAGCACCTAACATTTTTTTAATTTGCATGAACTTAATAACAGAGTCTATTGCCATAAAACATTCAGACTGGTTGAGGCATTCCTCAGCACATAATACCTGGCCATAGGTGATACGCAAGATGTTTTATAGATAGAACAACTAGGTCGGGGTCATTTCAGAACATTCAAAATTCCATATGTAGCAACAGACAGTGGCTTAGACAAGGGGGGTTTGGGGGATAAAGCCTCCATTGGATTAGGGAAAACGATTTTTAAAGGCTATTTGTCCAATAATAGGCCTATAAGAAAACAAGCATCCGACCATAAAAACCCATCAGAAATTCCTGGCTACGCCACTGTCTGGCAACAGATAATAGATTTAAACAAAAATGAAGAACAACCATTCCTCAGCTAAGCTAATGTGTCTCACACGTGGCTGGAGTCGTTAGTCCGAGAATGATGAACAGAAGTCTGGAGTTGATCATTGTCCGAGTTGAAGCTATTATCGTCACCAATGCTTCAGATTCATCATGTCTGCTCTAAAAGTAAACGCAAAGAAATTCAACATTAAAGCTGGTACCCTGCTCTTGGCTCCTACATCTCAGTCCCTCTCAGGGTAAGAATTGCCGGGGGTTGGGGGTCTCAACCCCCCCAGTCTTTCTTAGAGCCCCATGTTAAAGTCTGTTTTTCACACCTCGATTCCAAGTGGATAATGGTCCAACCCCCCAGTTATTTTTCCACAATTCTTACACTGGTCCCTCTCTGAATGCAGATATGTGTATATAGGCATGTATAAGCTTACATTTCATGAGTGAACGTCTAAAAATAGATTATAACTAGTTTCTAGAGGCATAATTTCGGGGGAAATTAAGTTACCGGAAACGAATACGAAAGTTGACGATCTTGGTTTGGCACAGACAGAAAAGCCAACCCAACGTTGAGCTGCATTATACATGAACAGAAAAGAAAGAACTGGCCGAGTCATTTACTTTATTCCATGAGGTCTGCATGGCATTGCAATCCGATCTAAGCATCTGGATTCTAGAGGTGCATTTAAAATAAGGTGTAAAAGGACTGACGCTGGACTAAGATGAGTTTATAAGTTGTACTGCCCGATAGAATGGTAAGTAGGTTTACGAGGCGACATATGGAATGCTAAGTAGTTTTACGAGGCAAGTAAATGCATCCGTAAATAGGGACTACAATAGGCCTAATAGTCACAGTGAAAATTTAATCTAATATCCCTTGCCAGTGCCACATGATCATCGTGTTAACAAAGTGTTACCTAAATTAGATTCATGAAATGCGTCCATTTGCTATGACATAATTATTATCGGCTGAAAACTGTAGCCTAATTGAAAGCTGTTTTGTGTAACTTTAGACCTATTCTGGTTAGTTCTTGATCGTCAAAAGATGAAAATTCATCGTCAAAACCATTCATGCCACACCTAAAAAATTTCGGAGCTCACGACAATTTTATCCCTCACTTCAAACTTTTTTGGGACTCCAATATATAACTTTTCGTCGCCTGACAATTATCTTGTCGTATGTCCATTTTTTTCAAAATCGAGTTTAGACTTGTTTTGTAGCAAAAAATTGTTTATCTTTCTTCACTGTTAACTGTTAGGAGATACGACAAGTCGTTTTAAAGATATTCACCGAAAACTACCTGTCGTATGTCCACGATACAGGATTGCCTTGTCGTATCTCCAATTAAATTGGAGATACGACAGGGTGCCGCATTTACGGTTGAAAAGTGCATTGTCGTATGTCCATAAAAGCTCGTCGTTGATTGGACGATGGAGATACGACATTTTTATTCGTTGACTTCGTTGTATCATAGCGTCGTATGTCCAGGAAATAAAAACCTTCTTTAATTTAAAAAGGGTATTAAACTTGCGAAAATTGAAACGAACAAAGTCGCAATTGATTGTATATTGCTTGCTTTTATTAATACATATTTTTTTAAATTTTCTCACGTCAGGATGACTTGCAATTGATTTAAATTCATTTTATAGGCCTACAACATTTTCCAAAATTTCACAAAAACCATTCTAAGTTTCAGTTTAATTTTAGTGCAACATCCTTTAATTAATGTCGATGCTTTAGTATCAAGTTATTGCCTGAATTTTTTTTGCACTCATTTTTTTAAATTTCCGTCCAAAGTTGCGAAACTTCTACCTGGTTTTTCTCGGAATTCACAAAAGTGGACATACGACAAGATAATTGTCAGGCGACGTTTTGTCAACAAAAAATACACCGAATTGTTCGGAATTGTTCGGACTTCAACCCTGATTTTTTTACACACAACCAGTGATACCGCTCCAAAATTTAAGAAAAGCCAAGATGGGCTCTTAAAAAAGGCCAAGAAAAGCCAAGTCGATAATTATTGACTATGTCACCTGTTTTATTTCAACAGAAGCTACTTTATCCGATAAATTGGGTTACATGACATTAGAACGGACGACAAAAGAACGCGCGACACTAGAACGGCGACAGTAGAACGGTGTACAGATGACCGCTGAGACTATTGAACGGCCGGACAGTTGAACGGGCGACAGATGACCGGTGGACAATTGATCGGTAAAGTCAAAGCAAAATTTAAAAGCAATCCAACATTCACTGTCTTTGACATGTAGGCCTAGACCTACCAAGTTCAACGTCTTTTAGTTATGTGACAAATGGGCAACCATTCGACATCGCCATGATATTCTGCCATTCTGGTATTGTTTTTCTCTCATAATTTCGATGTATGAGCGTCTTTTTACCATATACTAACTGTCTCTAGCATAGGCGTATGAGGCGCGGGTCCAGAGGGGGCAAATGCCCCCCAACTTTCGGGCAAGTCTGGTTTCTCGGGCAAACACAGCTTCGGACGTGTAGACTAAAAAAAGGTCATCAACTTTTTTCCGGATATATTTTTCGGGCGGAAGTTCAATCTTCGCCTCCCCCCACTGCTGAAATTTCCCGTACGCTTAATGGTCTCTAGTATTTAGTGTGAATAGTGTCGCCAAACGTCGCTCCCAACATTCAGTCAAAACTCAGAGTTGGCCTAAGTGCATAGTGTACAACGCCGCACCTTGTGAATTGTTCATTAGTCGGCCCGGTAATATGACTCTCCGGTCAAGTGTCGCCTGTTCTTTTGGCGGCCCGTTCTTCTGTCGCCCGTTAAAGTGTCACCGGTCAAGTGTCGTCCGTTCAATTGACCACCGTTCAAATGTCTGTACACCATAAATTGTGATGTTTATGAAATTTTGTATAATTAATCCTGAAATTAATGTATGTTAAATTGTTAATAATTGGTTCCGTTCGCTGAATTTCTAACTCACTAACAACATTTTGGAACATAGGCCTAGTGAGCGAGTTTTAAGAAATAAACGTCATCTTCACTTTAGTTGTTGTTTTCTTGAGTTCAGCAATTTGTTGTGCTTTTGCGTGAAATGTCAACCACACAATTTCTTTTAGAATATTTAAAGTCTCATCCCTCAAAAGTGTTCTCTATAACATTAGTAGTACCAGTGTCGAAAATTTTCAAGGTAATTTGAAAAACGTTTAGAGGTGGTTCAACGACCTTGAACTTTCAATATATATATGGACCTGCAAACAACGTTGAATATGAAATGACAAAGAACGTTGAATATGAAAATTTGCTAAATATTTGTATGCTCTACCAATTTAATTTCTAGTACTTATTTAATTGTCCTTTGTTATTACTCATGACTTGCTTAGGGTAAGTTATTATTTAGTTAAAAACCAACAAGTTAATTGGACAATTATACAAGATAGTCGTGGGGAGTTAGGCTAGTCATGTTAAATCGTCTTTTGCGCCTGCTGAAAAGAAGTTAAGAAGATCTAATGTCGTTTGGAATGCAATACATGTGTCACTGCAGCATTTGACAGGGAAAAAATCGGTATCATATATGCGGCACAGATCCTAGCAGCCAAAGGACAATCAATGGGGTCGTGATCCTGCTGAAGTTGTTATCAATCAGTATTTCATTGGACATTCTCGGCTCCATCAAATCAAATCAAATCAAATCACTTTATTGCAACCAAAAAAAAACACAAGATGACAGCAAAAAATAGAAAATATAAGACTGTTGTCAAAGAGAAATCCATGCATCATTAGGTCTTGACGTTACACATAAAGTCCATTGGGATGAGAGGTTATTGAAGGTTTTTAGGTCGAAAGAACGTTGCCCTGCTGTGCTGGCATCAGATAAAGGAACAATGAAAATTTATGGTTCCTTTACTGCCCAATAGAACTCATGAAGCACAAGCGTCTGCCGTTTTAACTTGCTTGAAGTGTGGAATAGGCTATAGCCGACCGCATACGATCTATGTTATAATTATTTTCACACAACTTCTGTCCTCTGTTATCAATGCTGGTCTCAAGAGCATGTGTTCTGCTGGAACACAAGCCTGAGATACTGACACTACTCACCAGACAGTAAGTCGCTAGAGCAGAAATACACATCTTTTCGAACAATTTGAGGTTCCTGAGTGAAATGTTGGCTGGCCTGGTCTTATTTGATTCGGTTGTTTTCGATGACAGCGCGATTGCAATGGTCGAATGTTTTGAATACGATTAACCTCTACGACATATCGAAGTTTATTTGCAACAAGTACCACTGCTTGAGCTGGTTTTGTAGCTATAAAGACTAAGGAATTCTTCATTGCACTATTCTGCACTAAATATTCTTGTAAACTTCCTACAACTACACCCAAGCACATATGGAGATAAATGACAGCGTTTTTGCTCGTCACCGAGCTGTGCGCTTATCTCACCTCAAAGGTCTTAAATGATGCAGCTGATCCATTTATTTCATGAGGTACCGTACTTACAACCCTAGAAGAATCAAGGACGCTACATGTATAATGCAAGTGGTTAGGAAATCTTCTTCTTCAGTCTTCTGCTGTTGAGCAGGTTTGGACGACCTCGTGATCCCCTCCGACCTCCGCCATCCCGCTCTGTCCTGCGCCTTCCTCTTGGTGGTAGGCCTACCATATACATCTCCGTTATGAAATACAGGCAGGAATAGACAGACTCAAAAAGCAAACATAAATAAATGGAATTGATAAACAGTACTTGTATCGAATACAAAGAGATGTGTGTTAGCATTGTAGTAAGCAATAAACATTAAGTCAAACTAATGATGAGTTGGACCACCAGTAAATATTAATGAATTAATTTATAAATATAAATCATGCTTAGTTATTTTTATGGTACACAATAATTTAAAAGGGTGAGACATGTGAAAGTCACCCTGATATATATTTTTATTTATTTATTTATTTATTCGTTTTATTGACAGAATAAACAGTCGACATAACGCGACAGTTAACAAGCACATAGAGAGCAGCGGGCAAGCCTAATAAAGTTTTTATAGGCTGCATCATTTGTGTTATGAAGTTTTTATTGTTTTATTGGTTAGTTCAAGTGGATGCGGCCTAGGGCGCAGATGGTATTTACCAGGACGTTTGTATAATATAAATTTATGAAAAACATGATCATTGTCTTTAATTGTAGCTTTGAAGAGGGCAAGGTTTTATTGTACCAAGGGACTGGAATGAGTAGAGAAGAAAGAGTCCTGATAGAGTACACAGAGTGAAAGAGACAAAGGAAGTGGGAATTGGACAGTAGACACAGACTGAGGGTAGGCTCACTGCTTAAAACGGTCATCGAAGAAAAAATTAGGGCAAGCGAGCAAGAGGAAGACCACGATAGATGATGCTGGAATGGATAAGGACAGTTCGAAGAAGAGGCCCAACATAATGGCGACGTCAAACATTTCAATCTGTCTAGGAGACAGAAGACTAGAGTAGAAGATGATAGACTTGGCTATAAGCTTCAGAAATTAAAAGAAGTTAATTTTAAACCAATAGCATTTCTTCTAACTTACTTCATTTTTTTTATTATCCTATGTCCATTGAGCCTCCACCACAGCGGTGCACATGGGCCTCCACCAAAGTAAATAGGCCTACGGCCCTGGTGATAGGACGTGATGATAACAGCGGTGATGGTCACTTGACTAAAAAGGAGATGGCGGAATAGGATAACAACAGTGAAGATGCTTATGTTGATCACGACAAGGGTAAATCAATCAATCAATCAATCAAAGCACACTTACTTTGGAATCATATTTTTGGTTCAATTCTCTAAATATTTGGAATTTTTTAGCAAGATAATGTTATCAGGCATTGGAGATATTTGAAAAACAATTTGGCTTAGTTTTTTTAACCACGGTGTAGTGTACCGTCAGAATGGAACACGTTATTTTAAATTTGTCATTCTTTTCAATTATAAATGGGCTTATGTCCGAAAGACTTAAACTGTCTAAATTCTAAATGATTTCAGCCGTATGACCAACCTAATTAATATCCATGTAGGCTGAGTGCACCAGGACTGTAAAGGGTTAAGCCTGCTAGCATGGGGATCCTGGGTGTCACAGTCTCTGATACCTTACGCTTTTCGCAATCATGCTCAGCGCACAATACATGTATGTTGTCGGGCTTGCCAATCTCTCTATAAATTATACCATGTGCTCTCCAGTTGCTCAGAGATCCTGGGTGGCCGAGTGGGTTGTAGCCCGCTCGCCACGCCGGCGGCCCGGGTTCGATTCCTGGTCAGAGATTAATTTCTCGGATCTTTACTGCGGGTGGCTCGGTCGCAATATAAACGTGGAGTGTGAGGTTGTACTCTGCCTCCGACACTAATCATCTTCGATATGAAACAGTGTCGTTAAACCCGAATACAACAATCCAGTTGCTCATTGCATGGTCCGCGCGTATAAACGATGTGCTGAGAGCCACGACTCTGACCAGGAAGCTGTATGCTTTTCCAGCCTGGTGGGTCGGGGCGACCGGGACCGGCTCCAGTCTCTCATGGGCCGACTTTATCGACTCCAGTTTCTGCTTGAGGATACTCCATCCGTTGAACAGCTATAGGCCTACTAAGGGCTAAGGCAGATTCCATGCTCTTCACTGCTAACCTGGTGGATGGGGGGGATGCACTGCATGACCTGCTCTCACCGATCAAAGCCACCTTGTATACCACCTGCGCCCAAGGGTCCATGACCCCATCCCTAAGAGAGTGGGTATGATGAGAAAAACTTAGGAGGATACATACGATTTTGAATTTTGGATAATGTGGTTTTTAACACTTGACTCTCTTGACAAATTCTATGAGTTTCATATGCTTATTGTAATACATGCAGATTAGGGTGGTCGTTAAAAATGAAAGTTGGAATCTACTGTTCTCCAAGTTTCCATTTGGTGCCATTCCCTCCAGAAATATCACACAAGAAGTTTTGTGAGAAATGTTAATATTTAGGACTTGCACAACACCATCAAAGTTTATAATGCGAACACTTGCACGGTATGCATAATTGCTGTAATCAGCCATGCTTCTTCAAACCAGAAACCAATTCAATACAATACTACGATATTATGGCATGACTGATTACTGATGATCACACTGACTGAATTGGTGATTAAAGTTTCAATTATTATTGCTGCCGAGATACTTAATCAATGGCAATGTGACCTTGAAGGTTTTAGACCTACGGCACTTTTCCTTCTTCGTGCCGAGAACGAGTTGCGATGCTTTTCTACAACAGTTACTTGTGATAGACATTGTTTTTGTTGCTCATTCCTTGTATTTAAGGCATTGAAATACTGAATAAGGGCCACAGCTCGCTCAGCTAGATCACTGATAACCTTTATGGATCTGCAACTCGTCGAGCTCTTCATGATTTCAGTTTTCATGATTTATCGGACCACTTGGATTGTGTTCCAGAAAAGCTTCTAGTAGTTTCAAGATGCAGAACAAGTCACGAGTTGAATTTGTCAGAAAGTGATGTCGGCCTAGTCTTTTTGCGAATGGTTGAGAGAAAAGTTGGGGTATGCGCTTTCGTATCTCCGAACCTTCTTTGTCCATTAGAACTGCTATGATCAACCAGTGGCGTAGCAAGGTTTTGAGGGGCCCTTGTGCAAAGCTTCCGTGGTGGGCCCCTTATTTCAAATAAGATGTCTTGGCTCCAGTAGGCTATCTTTTGGTAATGTAACTGGTAGGCCTATCCTATATCGCCATAGTTGCCGAAATAATTCTCTGCTTAGTGTCGATATCCATATTCACCACTTACCTCAACACTGTTCAAACTAAATTGAATTCTGTCCACGTGCCTGATGGAGTCATCGGTAGGTATACAGGCGCGCTGTCAGCTGGCCTAATAGGCCTAAATGCGGATAGTCCATTATTTTGCCGACCTTCTTTGCCCGTACTTTGTTTTGTTGCTTAGCAGTGCCACTTAAATAAGACTTAAACCTAACTGATGGACATTTCTAAGTAGGCCTAAATTACGGTACCAATTTAAATTACACAAAGCACTCATAGGCGCAACCACCATATGGGACCCACGGGACGCGTCCTTCCAACTTTTGAGTGGTCCCCTAACTTTATTATTATGATCCCCCAACTTTTAGGACTTGATTCATTATGGTCCCCCCCAACTTTTAGGACGTGATTGCACCTATGAAAGCACTACAAAGTTATAATGCTCCAAAATCCGTGACACCACTATATTTTGGCTTAGGCTATACGTCAGCAAAACAAATCACGTGCATGGACATTCAAATGATACTATGTTGAGTGTATAGTACTGTATACGCTGTAGGCCTGCATTTAGACTTGATTACATTCTGAATATTCTCTGACCGCCAGGGGCCCTTGTGCAGCCGGGGGTCCTGTACACTGCACATTCTGGAAAATCCATCAATTGCTACGCCACTGCTGTACATGCAGATTTCAATACATTCTGAATAATTTCCTAAAGTAAAAAATTGACTATGACCCCCGGGGGCCCTCTACCGCCGTGGGCCCTTGTGCACTGCACAACCTGCACAACCTATTGCTACGCCACTGTGATCAACTTCTTCTCTTCCAGTTACACGTCATTGTGAAATAAACTCAAGAATACCAACCATAGATTGCAAATAAAAAATACTCATCATCATCATCATCACAAACAATAGGCGCAACGCCCGTAAGTAGGGTAGAAACGACAGTGCTCGATCAGTCACGTGACCAGTGACGTCATCGGGGTCAAGGTCAAGGTCAAAGGTCAAGGTCAAGGTCATCTTAATTAGGTCACATTAATTAGGGCATATTAATTAGGTCATAATAATTAGGTCATATTAATTGGGTCACGCTAATTAGACATTTTAATTAGGTCAGAGTAATTATATTATATTAATTAATAATAATTAGAATTTTTTAATTATAGCAATTAGTGAACCCTAATTAGCAGCGCAAGCCCCACTCCGACCGAGAATGACTCATCAGAAGCATGGTGGTGCATTCTGGGCCCTGTACTGGCTTCCACTTCTCAACATCTCCCTCACATTTCTGCAAATTTCAATTTCTCAAGCGCAATCTGACCTATAATTAGCAACACAAGGCCCAAACCAACCGGAAATGACTCATCGGAAGCGCCCTTAGCCATTCTGCATGCTGCACTGGCTTCCACACATCACAATCTCCCACCCATTATTCCTTCAGTCATCAATTTCCCTATCTCGGCATATCTCCGCGCCATTCCAACCCACGCGCCCAGCCATATCTCCTTCTTTTAGGTGTATTATTTCACTCTACAGCATCTAACCTCACCCTCCAACCCACCATTCCACCCCGCCACACACGCAAATTTGCATTATATGCATAATAATCAACCAAACAGGAAGCGGCGAGCCCTAACAACGGGTCAATCGGGAAGCGAGAAACCCTATGTATGCCATCTCTCTCTCCCTCCACAGCCCTCAACCTCACCCTCCAACCCTCCACTCCACTTTCCCCACCCAAAACTAGGTATTTTCACATAAATGCCAACCAACCAAAAGCGAGAAACCTAGAAACCGACCAGCAAGGAGTTGAGAACGCCTAGGGACAGTCTCTCTCTCCCTCTATAGCATTCCACCTCACCATCCAAACCTCCATTCCAACCTCCCCACCCAAAACTAGGCATTTTCACATGAGTGCCAACCAACCAAAAGCGAGAAACCTAGAAACCGACCAATAAGGGATCGAGAACGCCTAGGGACAGCCTCTCTCGCCCTCTATAGCAGGCCACCACACCCACCAACCCTCCATTCCAAGCCTCTGCACACAAATTTATCTTACACGACTAAGAATTGACCAATCAGGAAGCGGCAAATCATAGCTACGAACGAATCAGGAGGCGAGAATTTCTGTGTATACCTTTAAAATATATCAATTATTCACCATTTTATTCGAAAATAGTCATAAATCAGGTATTTATACATTTAAATTAACTAAAAGTGTATTATATATTCAGCATTTCCTACAAAATTAATCAAAAATAGAGTAACCAACAACAATTTTTTTCATCTTTTCGTATTCATATAAGTCCAAACACAGCATGAACTTCCAACAAGGCATTACCATCATAGTCACAGACAACCTTTCTTGCGCAGCTAAGTTCAAATACTACAAACTCACTCACCGTTCCATTCCCAATATGGAGCCCTTCCCACATTTCTTATACAGGCAAGGCCAAAAACCGAAGAATCACTCAACCTTCCATTCCCAATATGGTATTCTTTCCAACTTTCACGTACCCTCAAACTCAAAAACCGAAGAATCACTCAACCTTCCATTCCCAATATGGTATTCTTTCCAACTTTCACGTACCCTCAAACTCAAAAACCGAAGAATCACTCAACCTTCCATTCCCAATATGGTATTCTTTCCAACTTTCACGCACTCTCAAACTTGAAAACCGAAGAATCACTCAACCTTCCATTCCCAATATGGTGACCTTTCTTACTTTCACATGCGCTCAAACTTGAAAACCGAAGAATCACTCAACCTTCCATTCCCAATATGGTATTCTTTCCAACTTTCACGTACCCTCAAACTCAAAAACCGAGGAATCACTCAACCTTCCATTCCCAAAATGGTATTCTTTCCAACTTTCACGCACTCTCAAACTTGAAAACCGAAGAATCACTCAACCTTCCATTCCCAATATGGCGACCTTTCCTCATTTCTTATACAGACAAGTCCAAAAACCGAAGAATCACACAACAGTCCATTCCCAATATGGCAACCTTTTCAACTTTCAAGCATGTTCAAACTCAAAAACCGAAGAATCACACAACCCTCCATTCCCAATATGACACCTTTACCAACTTTCACGCACGCGCATACTCAAAACCGAAGAAGCCCTCAACCTTCCTTTCCTCATATGGCAAATTCCTCAAAATTTCATGAATAATCAAACACAAAAACCGAAGAAGTACTCAACCTTCCTTTTCCAATATTGTAGCCTTTAGCAATAATCTGCTCCCAAGGTGGCGCCAGCACAACCTTTCCTGTACAGACATGCTCAAATAAGGAATATACAGACAATTTTTCACACACGCTAAGTCCAAATAACACAAATACACACAACTTTCCAGTCGCAAGGTGGAACATCGGCATACTTTCACACACACACACACACACACACACACACACACACACACACACACACACACACACACACACACACACACACACACACACACACACACACACACACACACACACACACAATCTAAAAGCCCATGGAAACTTTCGGTCTTCTATCCTCAAGGAATTTCTTAAGCATATAGGAACAGACAAGAAACTCATATAACTTTCCAACTCCAAAGATGGCGCACAAGCTGACTTTCTTGTGCATGTAAGAGTACAAGCCACAGAATTGTCACAAATTTCTTTCAACAGGTGGCGCTTTTTCTTAAATTTTGACATATTACATATCAAATATACGAAATTCACAAGCATATATTCAACAACACATACATTTTCAATATGCGTACGAACGAGTGGAAGCGGCATAGAACGAGAGCAGAATGCGTAGCCTAAAGCATATAGAGACATGAGCGCTACAATTTCTAACATACATGCATATACTTTGGGCGAATTTTCTAACTTAGGTTATCAACTTTACATGCAACGGTGAAGAATGTAAGTTGTGTAAGGCAAACACAGGAGATGTATGGCGACAAGGCGGTACGAATTGATAATTAGCAAGGTGAAATTATAAATATGTTAGATGTGCAAGCGAGCAGAACTTGAACTTTTCAATGTAAGACACGAACTTTTACCATTGCACGAAGTCAAACTTATAATTTACGAAGTATAAACACAGAAAATGTATGTAGAATGTGTTAAGTTGGAGAAATATGGAGTGGGCGAAGCGCATATTCTTAGATTTGTGGAAACAATGTCGTACATTATTTGCAACATGGTAACAATTTTGGTAAATTACGAACTTAGAGAGCGAAGAAATACAACTTAGCATTACAAACAGCAAATTGCAAGACTTTTAAGGGTTGATAGTGTTCAGCTGGTGAAGTAAAGGGGTGGGGAGAGTGTTCCACTCTTAACTTTGTGGAAAACAAGACTCTTCATTATTTGTGTCATGTCAGCAATTTTGATAAATTACGAACTTAGAGAGCGGAGAAACGCAACTTAGGGTTACAAACAGCAATTTGCAAGACTTTTAAGGGTTGAGAGTGTTCAGTTGGTGAAGTAAAGTGGTGAGGAGGGTGTGCCATTCTTAAGGTTTGGGCAAACAAAGGTGTTCAACATATGTAACATGTCATCAATTTTGACAAAATACGAAAATATTGCACGAAGAAACACGAATTAGGGTTACAAGTGGCAACTTGCAAAACGTTTAGGGTTAGCAGGTGTGCACAACTTAGCAGAAATCTACATTCATCAACTCTGAAAACGCTAAGTCCGACATTTTCACCGTGTAAATTCGACCGGCAGCACCTTCGTGCGGCGCGGCGGCGGCGGCGGCGGGCGCCCCGTACCTCACGGACGACTGCGGACCCAGCGGCGAGGCTGACGACGAGGCCCGCTTTCCCAATCGATCCTGCTTTGGCTCGTATGAAGTTAAAGACTCATGCGTATTGTGGGTGAAGGAAATTTTTGAAAGTGCTGTGTCGGAGCGTATTCGACTTTAACTTCTACGAGTCAAAGCCTGATCTAATTGGGAAAGCGTGCCACGTCGTCGCCACGTCGCAGGGACCGTGGTCGTCCGTGAGGTACGGGGTGCCCGCCGCCGCCGCCGCCGCGCCGCACGAAGGTGCTGCCGGTCGAATTTACACGGTGAAAATGTCGGACTTAGCGTTTTCAGAGTTGATGAATGTAGATTTCTGCTAAGTGTGCACACCTGCTAACCCTAAACGTTTTGCAAGTTGCCACTTGTAACCCTAATTCGTGTTTCTTCGTACAATATTTTCGTATTTTGTCAAAATTGATGACATTTTACATATGTTGAACACCTTTGTTTGCCCAAACCTTAAGAATGGCACACCCTCCTCACCACTTTACTTCACCAACTGAACACTCTCAACCCTTAAAAGGCTTTCAATTTGCTGTTTGTAACCCTAAGTTGCGTTTCTCCGCTCTCTAAGTTCGTAATTTATCAAAATTGCTGACATGACACAAATAATGAAGAGTCTTGTTTTCCACAAAGTTAAGAGTGGAACACTCTCCCCACCCCTTTACTTCACCAGCTGAACACTATCAACCCTTAAAAGTCTTGCAATTTGCTGTTTGTAATGCTAAGTTGTATTTCTTCGCTCTCTAAGTTCGTAATTTACCAAAATTGTTACCATGTTGCAAATAATGTACGACATTGTTTCCACAAATCTAAGAATATGCGCTTCGCCCACTCCATATTTCTCCAACTTAACACATTCTACATACATTTTCTGTGTTTATACTTCGTAAATTATAAGTTTGACTTCGTGCAATGGTAAAAGTTCGTGTCTTACATTGAAAAGTTCAAGTTCTGCTCGCTCGCACATCTAACATATTTATAATTTCACCTTGCTAATTATCAATTCGTACCGCCTTGTCGCCATACATCTCCTGTGTTTGCCTTACACAACTTACATTCTTCACCGTTGCATGTAAAGTTGATAACCTAAGTTAGAAAATTCGCCCAAAGTATATGCATGTATGTTAGAAATTGTAGCGCTCATGTCTCTATATGCTTTAGGCTACGCGTTCTGCTCTCGTTCTATGCCGCTTCCACTCGTTCGTACGCATATTGAAAATGTATGTGTTGTTGAATATATGCTTGTGAATTTCGTATATTTGATATGTAATATGTCAAAATTTAAGAAAAAGCGCCACCTGTTGAAAGAAATTTGTGACAATTCTGTGGCTTGTACTCTTACATGCACAAGAAAGTCAGCTTGTGCGCCATCTTTGGAGTTGGAAAGTTATATGAGTTTCTTGTCTGTTCCTATATGCTTAAGTAATTCCTTGGGGATAGAAGACCGAAAGTTTCCATGGGCTTTTAGATTGTGTGTGTGTGTGTGTGTGTGTGTGTGTGTGTGTGTGTGTGTGTGTGTGTGTGTGTGTGTGTGTGTGTGTGTGTGTGTGTGTGTGTGTGTGTGTGTGTGTGTGTGTGTGTGTGTGTGTGTGAAAGTATGCCGATGTTCCACCTTGCGACTGGAAAGTTGTGTGTATTTGTGTTATTTGGACTTAGCGTGTGTGAAAAATTGTCTGTATATTCCTTATTTGAGCATGTCTGTACAGGAAAGGTTGTGCTGGCGCCACCTTGGGAGCAGATTATTGCTAAAGGCTACAATATTGGGAAAGGAAGGTTGAGTACTTCTTCGGTTTTTGTGTTTGATTATTCATGAAATTTTGAGGAATTTGCCATATGAGGAAAGGAAGGTTGAGGGCTTCTTCGGTTTTGAGTATGCGCGTGCGTGAAAGTTGGTAAAGGTGTCATATTGGGAATGGAGGGTTGTGTGATTCTTCGGTTTTTGAGTTTGAACATGCTTGAAAGTTGAAAAGGTTGCCATATTGGGAATGGACTGTTGTGTGATTCTTCGGTTTTTGGACTTGTCTGTATAAGAAATGAGGAAAGGTCGCCATATTGGGAATGGAAGGTTGAGTGATTCTTCGGTTTTTGGACTTGGCTGTATAAGAAATGATGAAAGGTCGCCATATTGGGAATGGAAGGTTGAGTGATTCTTCGGTTTTCAAGTTTGAGAGTGCGTGAAAGTTGGAAAGAATACCATATTGGGAATGGAAGGTTGAGTGATTCCTCGGTTTTTGAGTTTGAGGGTACGTGAAAGTTGGAAAGAATACCATATTGGGAATGGAAGGTTAAGTGATTCTTCGGTTTTCAAGTTTGAGCGCATGTGAAAGTTAGAAAGGACGCCATATTGGGAGTGGAAGGTTGCGTGATTCTTCGGTTTTCAAGTTTGAGCGCATGTGAAAGTAAGAAAGGTCACCATATTGGGAATGAAAGGTTGAGTGATTCTTCGGTTTTCAAGTTTGAGAGTGCGTGAAAGTTGGAAAGAATACCATATTGGGAATGGAAGGTTGAGTGATTCTTCGGTTTTTGAGTTTGAGGGTACGTGAAAGTTGGAAAGAATACCATATTGGGAATGGAAGGTTGAGTGATTCCTCGGTTTTTGAGTTTGAGGGTACGTGAAAGTTGGAAAGAATACCATATTGGGAATGGAAGGTTGAGTGATTCTTCGGTTTTTGGCCTTGCCTGTATAAGAAATGTGGGAAGGGCTCCATATTGGGAATGGAAGGGTGAGTGAGTTTGTAGTATTTGAACTTAGCTGCGCAAGAAAGGTTGTCTGTGACTATGATGGTAATGCCTTGTTGGAAGTTCATGCTGGGTTTGGACTTATATGAATACGAAAAGATGAAAAAAATTGTTGTGGGTTACTCTATTTTTGATTAATTTTGTAGGAAATGCTGAATATATATTACACTTTTAGTTAATTTAAATGTATAAATACCTGATTTATGACTATTTTCGAATAAAATGGTGAATAATTGATATATTTTAAAGGTATACACAGAAATTCTCGCCTCCTGATTCGTTCGTAGCTATGATTTGCCGCTTCCTGATTGGTCAATTCTTAGTCGTGTAAGATAAATTTGTGTGCAGAGGCTTGGAATGGAGGGTTGGTGGGTGTGGTGGCCTGCTATAGAGGGCGAGAGAGGCTGTCCCTAGGCGTTCTCGATCCCTTATTGGTCGGTTTCTAGGTTTCTCGCTTTTGGTTGGTTGGCACTCATGTGAAAATGCCTAGTTTTGGGTGGGGAGGTTGGAATGGAGGTTTGGATGGTGAGGTGGAATGCTATAGAGGGAGAGAGAGACTGTCCCTAGGCGTTCTCAACTCCTTGCTGGTCGGTTTCTAGGTTTCTCGCTTTTGGTTGGTTGGCATTTATGGGAAAATACCTAGTTTTGGGTGGGGAAAGTGGAGTGGAGGGTTGGAGGGTGAGGTTGAGGGCTGTGGAGGGAGAGAGAGATGGCATACATAGGGTTTCTCGCTTCCCGATTGACCCGTTGTTAGGGCTCGCCGCTTCCTGTTTGGTTGATTATTATGCATATAATGCAAATTTGCGTGTGTGGCGGGGTGGAATGGTGGGTTGGAGGGTGAGGTTAGATGCTGTAGAGTGAAATAATACACCTAAAAGAAGGAGATATGGCTGGGCGCGTGGGTTGGAATGGCGCGGAGATATGCCGTGATAGGGAAATTGATGACTGAAGGAATAATGGGTGGGAGATTGTGATGTGTGGAAGCCAGTGCAGCATGCAGAATGGCTAAGGGCGCTTCCGATGAGTCATTTCCGGTTGGTTTGGGCCTTGTGTTGCTAATTATAGGTCAGATTGCGCTTGAGAAATTGAAATTTGCAGAAATGTGAGGGGAATGTTGAGAAGTGGAAGCCAGTACAGGGCCCAGAATGCACCACCATGCTTCTGATGAGTCATTCTCGGTCGGAGTGGGGCTTGCGCTGCTAATTAGGGTTCACTAATTGCTATAAATAAAAAATTCTAATTATTATTAATTAATATAATATAATTACTCTGACCTAATTAAAATGTCTAATTAGCGTGACCCAATTAATATGACCTAATTATTATGACCTAATTAATATGCCCTAATTAATGTGACCTATTTAAGATGACCTTGGCCTTGACCTTTGACCTTGACCTTGACCCCGATGACGTCACTGGTCACGTGACTGATCGAGCACTGTCGTTTCTACCCTACTCCCGTAGGTGTCCGACGCCACTCTCTGTCTGAGTCTGTCTCGTGTCATCTCCCAGTTTCTACAGGCTAGCAGGTCTATTCCATACCATTATATCTTGAAGCAGCTGGACCGCCTTGTCTGCTTGAAGAGAATGTTAGGAAAGAAGCATGAAGGACAACCAGTGGGACAAGCCCGTTTTGTGTCCAATGCCCTTTCCACCGACTCTCTCCACCGGTCTGTCCTGAACGACCTCATCATCACAACTTGAAGCAACTGGGCCGCTATGTCACTTGTGTCGTGGTTTTAGCGGATTACAATCGTCTTGGTCTTCTACTGCCAGAGTGTCGCCACCCCTCTGGCAAACCTTCCTCCTTTATCCGCGCTTAGGACTGGCACAGGGAAGTTGATGGTCCCCTGTGGCGGAGGATGAATGCAGTTTAACGTCATGTCCAGGACCATAAAATACTCAATTGCTCATAAAAAGGAAATTATTCGCAACCACCAGGGCCGTGTTTAAGGTTCTTCGCGTGTCGGTGCAAAGTGTTGCAGCAGGGGCAAAATGCCGTTTGGCAGTCTTACAAGATTAGTCATTATTTTTACAAAAATCTGCTGTTCAATAGCTAGTCTACGTGATTTGTCGGCTGTAGCAGCCTGGCGGGTCAGTAACCAATCACGCATCGTCAGTGAACTTAATGAA
This sequence comes from Lumbricus rubellus, assembly GCA_945859605.1. Taxonomy (NCBI): domain Eukaryota; kingdom Metazoa; phylum Annelida; class Clitellata; order Crassiclitellata; family Lumbricidae; genus Lumbricus; species Lumbricus rubellus. The sequence continues at coordinate 22,352,267 of OX243824.1, read as the reverse complement.
ATTAATGTTTTCTTACACTTACTGATTTTGCAAAAGGTTTAAGCAACACCGAGACTTTTGCAAAATAAGACATTTGGCCAATGGCAACAAAACTCTCGGCTCAGGGGCATTCGGTGCACCGCACCGAATGGACCTATGTTAAACACGGCCCTGGCAACCACTCATGAAAAGAACATTGTAGAATTTGCTTTTCAAGTTTTCAGCTGTGCCTAAATAAGAATCAATAAGGATTTATATAAAAAAATCATAATTCCAAAACTTTTAAGTAAATAATACTTATACTCGAATTTACTACAATTATTTGTAATTCCTAAACTTCAACGACGGTGTGCAAGTCCTAAATATTGTTTAACCTTGATAATTGTTTTGGCTACATAGGATTTAGACCAAGACTTAGCCTAGTGGCACGGAATGCCTGGAGAAATATGACATCTTATGATCTTCAGTTGAAAAATTTCGATTAAAGATGCAACCACCCTACTGTATAGGCCTATGTTTTGAAATCAGTAATGAACAACTTATCTAACGACATTCGTACGATGCTTGATAGTAGCGAAAGTGGTGGATTTATAATGAAACAGTGGAGTTACCTGCATAATAAAAGTCTTCCTTCGGAGGTAACATTGACAGACCTCTGCAAAGGCATCTCCTCTGGCGCCTTAAATTTATTCTATCTGCAGAGGTTCAGTGAATGCTTGAATGTTAGTTTTCCTCTTACTTTATCGTGGATGTAAACACGTAGGCCTATTTACATCATAGAAGATTTATAAATTTCAAACTGTAAAAACACATAAATGAGTGACTATTCTCCGATCCGTGGGAACCTTCCATTTCAAATTATGGTTTTTAATCACATCAGATATAAATATCAAGAGTATAATAGGCCTGCTAACACACTAAACACAGCCAACAATTTTTGTAGCTAGGGCATAACCATGATCAGCCATACAAGTAAACAAGGCAGAGGGCGATTTATGGTGAGCGTGGTAACACATTAAACACATGCTTGAAGCTTCTATGGTGATCATGATTAAAATCTCGCGCTGACGCATCCGCCATAATTAGCCTACTACCATGCATACATACATAAATGCATACAAACATACATGCATTACATACATACATGCATACATACATACATACATACATACATACATATTACATACATACACACAAGCAGAAACATACATACATGCGTACATACAATCATGCATACATACATAAATGCATACAAACATACATGCATTACATACATACATGCATACATACATACATACATACTTATCTTTCCAACATCTGGCGTTCTTTGGTGTTGGTCCCTCCATTTGGAATGACCTTTCTACCTCCCTAAGGACTAAATAGTAGGCTAATGATTAGTTGTCTCTCATTCTATAAAGGCATTTCTTCCATCCCTCGCTGTCCGTACTGAGAGCTTCTCTAAATAGTCATTATGCGAGAGGCGTCATATAAATCCATAGATACGATATTATGATATAGGCCTCGCAGCCCTAGCTACAAAACTCTCCACAATTTTGTCCAAATATATTTAGCAAGCAACACTCAATCATCGAGCATTGTTGCTCTGATTGAGCACGTGTAACTCGGAACAGCGCTTTCAATTGGGCCTAAAGCTAATTTGTTTAGTTCATAGATGATCAACAATGAGATCGTCAACGATGCTGGATCGATAGAGTTTTCTAGTGACTTCATTGCTTTTTTCAAATGCGTAAGGCGGTGTAGACCAGAAAGGGAATCTTGTACAGGTAAGAGTGGGATTCAAGAAGGGATTGCGGAGCCAAGATATAGTTTAGTGATTTCCAAAGAGCTCTGTCAACATTCTCTGCCTCTTCAATTATGAACCATTTATTTCTCCATACATCCCGCCCCGTAATTTGAGATCATTCTATAGGCTAATAAGACTTTTATTAAGTCAACTTTTTCACGAACATGGGCTCTTGTGTATTCCGTTTTGCTGTCCTCGAGGAATGGATGTCGAATCAGTAGGCCTACTTATCCGTTGCTCAAACTCATTTTTGTCTTTCGTGAATAATATTATTATTATTGCATTGCATAGGCCCTAATTGTACAGTCGTTTATTCAATAGATTTTTGTTCGCTGTCATAACGAATCAATCAACAATGGATCCTGATTTTAACTGTCATTATATTTGCGGTCAGTTACGTTACCGTATCTAACATTACATTAGATGTGGCGGCTACTAAATAATTCTGAGCATCTTTATTGGCAGAAAGTTCTTGTTGCTTTTGGTAGCAAATCAAATATGTAGGCCTATATCAAGTTTCTTTGGGCCATAACTGTGCGAATAAAAAGTAAGCAAGAACACGAAAGTCTATATTTTATTTAAGATCTACATGCATTACATTGTGTACAACGATTACCGGTATAAGCTTATTATAATTTTTAGGCCACATGAATGGCATAGATTCAACAGAAGCAGACTGTATAAAGCAGATGCACAACTAAATGAAGCTAAGATAATATAATATTATAGCCTACTTGTTTACAAAGCTAATTTTAAACCGTTTACATTCACCGATATTTAGCAAGTATGCATTCTCTTGCAATCAATCAATCAATCAATCAATCAATCAATTAAGCAAGCAAGCACTTTTGTTCACAAGTAGGTACGTACTTGTCTAGCTTGACGTAGAGCTATAATAGTCTGAAAGGTAAGGTCTACTCGAGTAAAATAATGTGTGAAATCAAGTCAATCAAAGTAAACACTGTGAACTTGGATTCAAAACCCAGTGTCGTTGGTGTCTCACAGGCAATGTGATGACTTCTCTACGATAATTTTCAGCTGACTTTACTGTCTAGATAAGAATAGGCCTACAGTGTATGTCATCGCAGTCTTTTCTAGAATTGCTTTAATAAAATGCTGGAGAATCAATCTACTGTGGCATCACCCAGTAACAGGTCAGTGGAAAATGTGGCCACAGTAAACAATGCTCATTTTTAGCTGAGTAGAAAAGAAATTCGTCGACACACCAGACGAATCCAAAATGCAACAATGTCCATTCACAGAAATTTGCCGCGATGATCCTGTTCTATTATGAAAACGGTAGGGTCTAAATGTTTAAAATAATGTACACGGTGATTCATTAAAAAACGTCCCCCTACATAAGTTGGCATAACTCATGTAGATGACCATCAAATTTAACGAAATTTCACAGTAATGAAGCTTGATGTGCTAGCCAAGTGCTATATAAATTATGTCACATTCAGAGCTATAATGACGCAACGCGGATGACGAAACTAATGACGTCACGATAATCTCGAGAAACAAGCAATATTCCAACGTCCCTGTCAGTCACTGAGATTGTATCATGCAAACCTGGTCAATTTAATCTGGTTTAGCCTCCTGGTGAGAAATTGTTTACTGTGGCATCACCCAGTAACAATCAGAATGTTCGAAATCACGTATCTGCCGGTACACAGAAGAGGGACGATCCAGTATATCGTCTTTGCGGAATCGACCAATTTTCAGCAAATCCCTTATGGTGTCTGTACATGGTCGTACGAACATATCCATTTCATAGAACCGGGCGTTGAGATCAAAGGACAATATTACAGAGAATGTTCTACTAAAACAGGGTCTTTTACCAGACATTCGTGACATTACTGATGAGTAGTTCCTCTTCCAGCAGGATAGCGATCCTCCTGCACAGAGCACGGGAACACTGTTGCGTTACTGGAAACTGAAACACCTGATTTCATCCTGCCCTTTGTGGCCACCCAACAGTCCTGATTTAAATCCAGTGGACTATAAGATATGGAGTGTCATGCAAGAGAAGGTCTACAGATCTCGAATATGTGATGTCAGTGAGTTGCGAAGTCGAATTGTGGAGGCATGGGACGAGATGGATCAGCGCATCATTGATAAATCAGTCAAACAGTGGCGTACTCGTCTTCGCGCATGCGTAGCTGCCAAAGGGGGTGAATTTGAACATAAGCTTTAACTTTCCGAATGTTTAGAAATAACTCCTCTGTCTTCTTTAAAATTTCTTCCACATACATGTAGCATGACATTTGGCGGGGTTACAGTGAAATATGCAGGGGGACATTTTTTAATGAATCACCGTATAGACATTGTGGTTACAGCAAAGCTAAAGAGCAACTGGAGCTGAATTAGATTTTTGCAATTCCATTCTACACTATTAACTTATCAGGAATAGAACTGCGACACGTCGGACCAAAAAACCATAGTGCTCATGGCTGAGCGAAAATCATGAATTACTGAGTTACAGGTAACCTAAAGTCTAATACAGTAGGCCGACAAAAAATAATATTATTTCTGACGCAGATTATTAAGTAGACACCATAATGAACAACAGGTAAGTTTCCTCCTTCAATGCAAACGATGATTGATTCCAACAGGATGATTTGACTTTTAGACGCGTCCTTAACATAAAGCTTCTTCAGCTTTACCAGTTTTCATTGTCTTCTCAAGGGTTTTCTGAACACCAACAATATTACATTTCGTTAATACGTTCACTTGTCAATATAGAATTTTAAACATGCAGTTACTTTTACTGGACATATACGATTTCATTTTCCATCGAAGAAGCGTTGCACGATTAGAAAAAAATTTAAAGTTTTTTTTCTTATTTTGATTAAATGTAAGCATACATTTTGTTTAACCCATTTTGAAAAAAGGTACGTTTTAGAGCATTCGAGATGCCCGACACAGAGCCGTTTTAACGCCTAGGCACGCGAGGCACGTGCCTAGGGCCCCGCGCAACAGGGGGGCCCCACGGCGACCCAAACAGACTACATCACATAACAAATGAGCAACATGTTATACGAACTTTTCAACATTTCAAAATTGCATGGGACGTGGCCCCCCATTTGGTTTCAAGAACTTTTAAATCAATGCACGACTAGAGAGGTCATAGCATATTCCGAAGAGATCATGACCAGATGACTAAAAAGGTCATCAGATTGTTTGGCAGGGAAAATGGTATATTTTTTACACATATCGACCGGATGACTAAGAAAAAGTCATCAGATTTTTTCCGGCATAGATCACCGAAAATTTTGCCCCCACCCTCTTCTAAAATTTCTGTAGCTGTACCTGTTATACTGCAATGGTAATGGCCCATGCATAAGCAGCAGAATTGAGTTGCAGAACTTGATACGCATAGAAATTATTATTGTAATAATAATTATACTAATTGAAATTTTCAACCACTCTTTTTATCAGCACTGAAATAATATAGTGATTTGTTAGGATCGCAGCTTGCAATACTAACATTACATTGTGGAATCTCTGATAAAGAAATTATTATAATAAATTGTAAGAATATTTATTGAAGTCTTAGAGTCTTAGACTATTCATGTCAGCACTGCAATAGTTGAGAATTTTTTAAATGGCAGCTTAATTGTTGAGGGATGAATTATTCATGGGATGGATCGTTGAAAGAATTGGTATTATGCTTAGCAAGCTGCTTCTTTGTCCCATATCAAACCTGGGATTTGTCTGCATTTAGGCAAAAACAGTTTGCCAACACCCAGATGTGTAAATAAGGTATAACAGGTAAAGACTATTTCCCACTATTTTGGTTAGGGGTCATTGCATAATTAGGTAACGCCAAAAATTACCATTTTCCACCCACCCACCCTGTAACGCTTCGTAACGTCGCCCTTCACCCACCCACCCACCCTCCCCAGCGTTACGTAACGATTGTCTCGATAAATCTAGGTCTATTATTGGCTTATGTAAGTGCGTAATTATAATTCATATTTTCATAGTGAATTTAATATAGCATAGTATGTTAATTATAAACTAATTTGACAGACTTAAAATATAGCATAAGCTTACACAATGTTTTATTTATGTATGAGATCATGTCCGCTAAGTAAAACATGCTTCAGAGTGGTTCTTCGATGTTAAGAATTCACGGAGAATTAGGCCTGCCACGTTGTTCCGTTAGTAAAACTACGGGATAACAGAATTGACCTGGCATGTAATTGGTGTCTATTGACGGATCTTAATCAGATAAATAGACCTACTTCGGTTAAGTTTTAAATCAATGTCACGAAATTGAAACTTCGATCACATCTGAGATTCGATGTAATATAATGTTCATTAGGCCTAATAATTTTTTCATGGCGTTACGTAACGCTCAGCTCCTCCCACCCACCCACCCACCCCCGTAACGTTTCGTAACGTTTTCAATGACCCCACCCACCCACCCGGCGTTACGTAATTATGCAATGACCCCTTACAGCTTTTGTCGAAACAGAAAGGGTATGTATTGACCATACCAGCATTCCGTGGCGTAGCTAGGCCTACCATGTGTGCAATGTGTGCAAAGCACACGGGCCCACGACCTCCAGGGGCCCACAGGGATTGTTGAATTATTTATTTATCCTAATTAGTAATCCACATTATTTTGTGACAGAATTTTTGCGAAACTCTTGCATTAGGCTACTTCGTTACTTTACTAACTCGGATCCTTTCAATCGCCGTGCTATTGGCAGACAAAGCTATGCTGAGCCTGAACTCCTTTTAATTATTTTTTCGTCTCGAGTCATGACCGTTCAATGTGACCAAAATAGTAATAATAATGAGCATCTGGCAATATCAAGGCTATTTTATTACAAACAATTATTTGAGATTGTGTGTTTGCTACTTTTTGTTGAGTTACCTTTCTGAATCGTCAGAAAACGGTGAAGGCCTCATTGAAAGCAATAATAACAAGATAATAAGCATAGGCTCACCTTGTTGTTGTTTTTTTTCGGATGCAATACATGTAGACGACGACGACGACGACTGTAGCAATGATGACCACAGGTATGATAATGGATGGCAGAATAATCGTAAGGAGATATTTTTGAGATGTTTCTTCGCCTGTGTATAATATGAAACTGTATGTAGAACATTGTAGATGTTACGTAGGTGTATATTATAATTATTTGTTGATTCTATTTATTTATTTCACGTAATTGTCATGGCGCACCTTCAGGCTATCTACTCAGAGGCGCTCCCGACTTCAGCGTTGACACTGCATCGGAGTTTTACGCCAAAGCGGACGAGCAATTGCGAGTGAAGAACTTGCTCAAGATCCCAACGCGGCGGCTTGAGGTGGATTCGAGCCTGGAACCAACCGGCTCCAAGGCACCGGACACCATCACTACACCATTGTGCCTCGCGTTGGTGTAGTGGGGGTATGGCAAATTATGCTTATCCGTCAAGCGCAGTAGCGCATCTATTATCGGACTGCCTGATTTTGTCGATGGACGTCTTTTTGTAACAACACTGCTGAAAAGCCGACATACTAACAAATATTGCACTCTAACAATGGAACCGCATGGCCTTTTATGAGTGGACATTCTGGTGTTATAGGCTATACATGCATGTTGGCTTTATGACTCTATGCGGCATGTTGCTAGGGCAACTCCGCGACTGGTTGCATTCTGACAGTGCCATTCCTAAGCCTGAATAGTGGAGGAGGGCGACACTAATCATCTTAGAAATGAGTGTCGTTAAACAGCAACAAGCAAGCATGTCGGTAGAGTAAGGCTCTCTTCTCTTGTACCTGGACCTCCAAACATTCTTGTTCCTCAAAGCGTTGGAATTTGCTATTCGGTTCTATGTTCTGTAATTCTTTGATGTCTTATAAACCAAGCATCATCCATTTCAAACTGCTTAATAACCTTTGTATCATCTAGAGCTTACTTATCGGAATTCAATGTGACTTCTCCAAAAGATTATTACGGCGTTTGATCACGCATTCACAATAAGACCATGATAGTCCATAGTTCATAGCTTGACGAATCGGGAAAAAAGACAATGGGACGTCCACAGATAGGTACCGTAGGCCTAACGTTTTCAAGAGGGGCAAAGATTGAATTTTAGTAAGTGTTTGAAAATGCAAAGCAGGACAACAATTAAGAGTATGTTTTTTTATTTTAAAATATGTTTCCAATAAAGGTTTCAAAAAGTTAAAAATTATCAGTTTCTTCTTGTATTTCATTAGTCTATCGTTAGTGATTGTATGTGACAGGGCTGTCTTAGAGGAATTTTTAGAACTGCACAACCCTTTCTTTCCTTTCCCCATCTTCCATAGTAAATTACTTCCATTCGGAGGACAATTACCTTTTCCTAGTTTTAACTGTACAGAAGTGTTTCTACAACAGCACAAATCTATTTATAACTGCACATTTTGTTTACAATTGAACATTAAAAAGCCCTGGTATGCGAAGAAAATATTATTGTTAAAAACCTAATAGTGGTAGTTGAAAGGAAAATTGTTAATTTTACAGGGGCTAGTGTCCCCCTTCGGTTCCCTGACAATTCGGAGCGGACAATTCGGACTGGACAATTCGGACCGGACAATTCGGACCGGACAATTCGGACCGGACAATTCGGAGCGGACAATTCGGACTGGACAATTCGGACCGGACAATTCGGAACGGGCAATTCATATCAGCCAAAATAAGTGATGGCCTGATGGGACTCGGATTTTCATGCACATCTTCATCACCCAAATAAATAGGTTGACCGGATAGGCTTCTGGACATCAAAGTCAATACTGTATCAACTTAGAACTCCACAGTCTATCAGTCGAGATTATTCTATGAAAATAGCAGGATTTATACAGGAAAGAATTTGCAACAAATCCTGAAAATTGCAATAATCAATCTGCATTACTTCAGACGTCACAGCTGTGCAAAAACAGTTTTCCATTTTTTTCCCAATTTCCGCAGAATCACTTTCCAATACATGTGATTTCCTTAAGATGTTTTTGCAAATTACTCCACACAAAATGATGATGTTGTCATATGACCTCACTAAGAGCTATAAAAAAAGAAGCTGTTTATAAAGCAAGCTGTTAGTATTTGGTGATATTTTATATATTAAGGTCTCAATTTGTGAATCCCTTAATGAACGTCATGGACAAAGTTTCTGCGGATGATAAAATGGTAACTCGAACTTTGCGTAAGACATCGCATGATCATCGCAAAATGCCAATGAAAAGTGGAGCCTGAGCACAGGGAAAGCTGTCTGCAAACGTGTTTATGTAACGAAGATCATGTGTCTGAAGAGAGGCAGGACGTGGTTGTTTGGTCTGACGGAAAAAGCGCGATATTCATGAATTTCGCTTGGTAGTCGAAGGCATCAAGTTTGCAAAGCACATCATCCTGGTTCTGGTTTCAGATCTGCTGGCCTGTGTTACGGCTGCAATAAAAGACTGCACTTTCTCCCATTCGATCAGTAGGCTAAATGTCAAACTTATCGTTGAACTCTCTTACCCAGACGCATTGAACATTGAACATTGCACCTTCAGTTCTAACATCTGGTTATATCTTTCCAGCAGGACGGTGCACCTGGAGCTTGCACGCACGGCAAGATTGAACGCTACAACACATTTCATCCCAAGTTGGAGAACATTGGCTAGCTGAAGGAAGTCTTGCTGATAATTTGGGATCGGTCGCCGCGTGACTCGATACACAAGCCCATACTGAACTTCACAAAACGTAGGCCTATTCGAGTTCGTATTTAAGCAGGGAGTGGGCATTTCCATCATACTCTAAGATAAACTGTAAAACAGAATTATGAGGTCGTAGTGAAAAGTGATATTATTTGGTGTGGAAATCTAAAATGACGTTCATTTTTCGCGGATATTGAAAAAAAACGAATTGAAAGTTTAAACAGCAGTACTGCAGCTGTAACTTTTGCAAACATGAAATGTTCTATGTGAAACGTTCAGGGATTGTTGGAAATTCATTCCCCTGCAAATTGGGAAATTTTCGCAAACAAATTTAAATAGATTGCGAAGATATTGCATTTTATCCGGTTTTACATTTTTTTATTGTGCCACCCTGTAGTGTCAGCTCGTATAAATCAATGCAATTTTCTTACCAGCACATTGTCAGGCCTATAATCTTTTATGCCTGATAGTCAGGTTACAGATTATTAGTTAAAACATCACCATATTTAACTGTGCACAGCTTAAGTTTGTAGGCCTAGCTTGGAGAACTTCTTGAGCGAATAAATTTCTGACTTTTTATGCATGTCAGTCTGGTTTCACATTATTAGTCATGTAACTTTCAATAAAAAATGTAATCATTCGTTTGATTGTCTTCGATGATTTAGCAATAGTGATAGTTCTCCTAGTTTAAACTATAAGTCCTAGATAACACCGGCCCACTTTTTGACCAGATTTCCATCACTCCCAATATGAGGCTAGATTAGCACTAATTCATTTATGAAGACAGATTATGTCTATTCATATAAATATTATGAGAACAGATATAACCTATTATTTATAGTGTTGCATTGGAGCCATTTTAATTGGGCTTAGGCCTACTTATTATCAGAAATAAGCTTATAAAAGAAGCAAAAGGTCAAAGGCAAAATCCTGTAGCTTCCGAAATAAGTTCAAGTGAGTGAGTAGATCACAAATGGATTGGCAGGCAGACTCCGAATTTTACTCCGAATTGTTCATCTTCGATTTGTCCGGTTCTGAATTGTCCTCTCTGAATTGTCTGGTCCGAATATTATTGCCTTCTCCAAATTGTCCGGCTCCGAATTGTCCGGGAACCAAAACCCAACTTCAAAAGCTACAATTGCTGTACCAAGTGCTACAAATAATTTCGTAATCCTTGATGTTGCAATTGTTGCAGCAATGTAGCCAACAGTTACTGGTTACATAGTTCACCATCTAAACCAGCGCTGCACCGGCGTATGCATTATGCTCATACTGAAAGAATGCATAAATGACACTTTGGTGCGGTCCGAAGTCGCATTTTCAATTTATCATGCGTCTGAATCCATGCATGCATCATAGGGAATGTAGGCCTTATAGAACCGACAGTTCAATATTATTGCTAAATCGGCTTGCCGTATTCTATGTCATGCATGACTATTCATTCATTCGAAAATTTATGTAGCGCCATTCAAGAAAAACTACCCAGAGGTGCTCCCGATTCAAGCATGACAAAATAGAACAGTTCAAAGTTTAGTAAGAAAGGATCCTGGTAGAGTCTCAGGGTGTAGAACTAGCTCAAAAGAAAGGCCATTCCAGAGAAGGCTCGATTCTTCAAGATAGTAGTAAGAGAAAAAGCAACTAAGAGGACTCTCTTTTGAGCAGAGCACAGCGAACGACGTCCTTGTATATTGACAAGACGACAGCCATAAAAAACAAGAAACGTTTGTTTGACATAATAAAAAAAATTATGAGCCTACAGCGATGGCATTCGGTTGTCTAAATACTACGTAAATTTTATTTTGAATGGTGCAACTCGTAGAGATCGATCTAAGTGGTCTTAGCAAGTTTCAGGAATCAACTACGTGTACCTATAACTCACAAAAGTTCTGCACAATTGCTTCCTATGCGCTTCTATTAAACGTCCCTCTAAAATGGCTTTGATATACGCTGTGTCAAATAGATTCTGTAGACCTACATTATTCGAATCATATAGCATCAGCATACTTACGCCGTTCAACTGTAAAAGTAGCGTTGAGCACTCTTGAATAGATTACGTCTCCATTGCTGCTTAGAGTGACATTGCAAGTATATCGTTGGTCAGCAAAAGAATTTGCAACGATCGTGTACTTTAGATTACAAACAATCAGTCCGTTTTTATTCAGAGTAGATTCGTTTATTCTAGCAACTGTTGATCCTGACGCGTCTTCTATCCTCAACTCACAAGAAACCTCCGAAGATGCGTTGAACGAAACAAAACAACTGAAAGTAACTGGTTCGCCTTCTGCACCAGTGTGATTCGTTGTAAACTTAGGTTCTGAGTCTGAAAACAGCAACACCAAAGTTTATAAGGCCTAGTATAATATTATATATGCTGTTACATAGGCATGCAAATATTGATAGGCCTATATACCGGGTCTTGGCCCGAGGTTATCAATCAAACAATCAATCAATCAATTTATTGAGCCAAGAAGCACACAAGATATATTATCATCACATCAAAGTAAACATGAACACTCTTGGTAACAAAAGGAGACCCAGAATGGACTGCTGGTTAGGGCCACCGGCTCCACGACAACTGGTTCACCGACAACTGGTTCAACGACAACTGGTTCACGGACAATTCGTTCACCGACAGCTGGTTCACGACAAATGTTACACGACAATATTATTGGAGCTGGATTTATAAAAATATTCTTGCTCAAACAGGAGCTGGATTGATGAAAATATTCTTGCTTAAATTGGAGTTGTAGCCTATTGATAAAAATGTGCTTGCTTAAATTGAAACTGGATTGGTAAAAAAAACGCTCGTGAAATTGAAGATGGATAATGTTTTTTATAACTGAATAGAAGCTGGATTAATTAATAGAATGCTTGATAAATGGAAGCTGGATTGATTATTTTCATTCATGTAGGCTACATGTATTTCAACATGCATCCAGCTTCCATTTCTCAAACGCTTTATCATTAACCCGGCTTCCATTTCTCAAGCGGTTTTTTGTCAATCCAGCTTCTATTTCACCTATAAAGAACCTTCATCCAGCTTCCATTCACCATTTGCCGGTGAGTCAATAATATCGTCGTGTACCAATTGTCGTGAACCAGTTGTCGGTGAACGAATTGTCCATGAACCAGTTGTCGTTGTACCAGTTGTCGGTGAACCAGTTGTCGTGACACCCAAATTTTACAGGCTTGTTTATTATAGGCAATTCATATTTCCTTACGATAGATAGATTGCACAAAATGCGTAAATTATATTGCGAACAAAACAAGTGTTAAGCTTATGTTACTTTTTAGAGAGTCCAGCCACTGTTATTGTATGATTCAAAAATATGATGCAAAAAGTAATAAAAAAGCGATTTTGTTAAGTCTAATCTCAAATAATTCCTCTCAAATATCTTTGATCTTCCCAGCTAGCCTAATCATCTTCATTAAGGGGCTATTATTATTTAGATACAAAACAGGGCACTAGCGAAGCTGCACGTCACTGTGAAGTCACTTAGCTAGATGACGATCAAGTTGGCAAATAAATAAACTGTCAGATAAATAATTAATTGCTAACGCAATGAAAATCAAATTTCTAAGAAATTAAAATGGCAAAGGTGTCAATGATAGATAATAACGTACGTTTGTTTATCTTATATTATCTTAACTTTCGCCTATTCATGCTTCATGAGCTTGGTCTTGGAGATGAGGCCATGATCGTTGCTTACAAGCACCTTTAAGAAATAATTATGCCATCGATGAGAAGGAATTGGCTCAGTATCAATAATTTATTGTTGTCTTGGGTTTTCATTGAGAAGAACCAATAACCCCAAATTCCAGGATTTGAACTTATGTATTATCATGAGGGGAGCTACGAAAGAGAAAATTTAATATCACAATCTGTTAACAAAACCAAACGCGATAAGAGAATAGTATTGATGGTCACATTTGAGTTGATATGGGAAGATATAATCTTTGGGAAAACTTCAACAAGATCATCAAGAACTTTACAAAGATACTCATAACGAGTTTGAACTCTGGTGGCGGACACACTGAGCACACGCTTTGAAGCACTATCAATTTCAATTTTGATTGCGATAGCATTAATTTGAGATGTGACTTCTTGTTGCGTTATGGTTTTGGAACGTCAAAATCAGTGGGACATAACTGTTGGTCATTAAAAGAACACAATTTTTATTTATTTAAAAATTATATTGGCCTTTGGGCCTAGAATTTTGTGTTATTTTTAAAAGTTTGACATTGATTGGATATAGAAATTATGTACGTTTGTTTATTATACCATGTCTGTACACCAAAATGCGGATAGCAATTGGTAGGGCCTATAGGCCTATTAAAGAATATTTTTATCTTATATTATCTTAACTTTCGCTTTGTTTGAAATAATTTGGTGAAATTTGGCTGTTGTTCGTAAATATAAATTGCTTTTGAGCCTGTGGAACGTGATAGAAAATTCTTACTTCTGGCCAAGATATTGGCGAAAAACCTTATGGGGCACTTTTATGGCCCACTCTGTATATAGTTGTGTACTAGTAATATTTTTGGCTAAACTTAGTTAAACGACAAGTTAGGGTAATCCTCAAGTTCACGGGGTCAGAGCTCACGCGCGCAGGCAAACGGTCAAACAATCCGCCGCTAGTAACGGTCATAGACCTAAGCCTAAAGGTTCCGGCAGTGGATAACACTGGATAATTTAGTTGAGTTCATCATCAACTATAATAGGGTCTACAATAAAACTTATGAGTATCATAATTCTTCTAAAGGAAAATGAACACAAAATAGACTACGCATTGATCAGGCCTCTTAGAACAGATTCTAATAGGCCTGTTCGGTAGAATACAGACTGATCTGTTTGCGTACAGAAAAACGATCCACTATCTGTAGCAAAGCGCATGATGTTGACTTGAGGGTAAGCTTATGAACAATGAATTTGCCGGTATCCGGACTTTACCCCCCGGCCCATTACCCCCCTGCCATTACCCCCCTGCCATTACCCCCCGACCATTACCCCCCGTAGGACATTACCCCCCTGCCATTACCCCCCCAGTCGTTTACATTTAAGTCCAGTGTATGTATGTATGTATGTATGTATGTATGTATGTATGTATGTATGTATGTATGTATGTATGTATGTATGTATGTATGTATGTATGTATGTATGTATGTATGTATGTATGTATGTATGTATGTATGTATGTATGTATGTATGTATGTATGTATGTATGTATGTATGTATGTATGTATGTATGTATGTATGTATGTATGTATGTATGTATGCATGCATGTATGTATGTAGGTGTGTATGTATGTAAGTAAGTATGTATGCATGCATAATTGCATACTCACATACACACTTACATACATACTCACATACACACTTACATACATGCTTACATACATACTTACATACATGCATACTTACATACATACTTACATACATACTTACATACATGCATACTTACATGCATACTTACATACATATACACATACATACTTATATACTTGTATACGTGCATACTTACGTACTTACATACATGCATACTTACATGCATACTTGCATACATATACGCACATACATACTTATATACTTGTATACGTGCATACTTACATACATGCTTATCGCAATACATACATACATACATACATACATACATACATACATACATGCATGCATGCATGCATCCATACATACATACATACATACATACATACATACATACATACATACATACATACATACATACATACATACATACATACATACATACATACATACATACATACATACATACATACATACATACATACATACATACATACATACATACATACATACATACATACATACATACATACATACATACATACATACATACATACATACATACATACATACATACATACATACATACATACATACACTGAACCTAAATGTAAACGACCGGGGGGTAATGGCAGGGGGGTAATGTCCTACGGGGGGTAATGGTCGGGGGGTAATGGCAGGGGGGTAATGGCAGGGGGGTAATGGGCCGGGGGTAAAGTCCTAGACCCGAATTTGCCAATCTGCGGTATGCTTACCCAAAACAACTACGTTGGCCGAGGGTGAATGATCCAAATTAGATTTAAGCCTACACATGCAGACGTATATTCCAGCTTGTGAAAAACTGGTCTTGTTCATGTGCAGAATAATTGTTTCATTTTCAGCATGGCGAATCACAAAGTAACCTGGAGCTATATATTCCGGTGTCATTATGTTTCCATATTCGTCATATAAAAGACTTGTGTAGACAGGAGTAGATTCATCCTGTGTTTTTGTCCCTAAGCTCCAGGAGGCAATGAAGCCACCTTCATTCGTTGTACAGTTTAGACGAACTCCCCCACCAACAACAACCACTACACTAGTCGGGTGGACAGAGCATCCGCCAACAGCTGAAACAGAGCAATAAATTATTATTATTATTCTTATTGTTATGTTTTTCTCTCCATTTCTATAGCGCCTTTTCAAATTCTCTGCTCAGAGGCGCTCTCAACCACAGCGCGGACACCAAATTGGAGTTTCACGCCGAAGCGCCCGAGCAATTGCCTGTGAAGGACTTGCTCAAGATCCCCAGTCGGCGGCTTGTGGTAGAATCGAACCTTCAACCCTCCGGCTACAGGGCAACGAACATACCCAATACACCACCGCGCCCACAAATTAATTATGGTGCATTTCCTAAGTTCACGCGCAGACAAGATTTAGACAAGCTAAAACGGTCATTGCAAATTTATTTATATTACTGACTTCATTAATAAAATTAAAATTACTCTCGGGAAATGGTAGGCCTATTAGTCCTTGACTTGTATATAAATAAAGTCGTTTATTCGAAAGTGTCACCAAACGATAGGTCTCACTATATAATCACGGTAGTGCGTGGCATTTGAGACAAGCATTGTATTCAGAAACACACGCATCCGCACTTTTGGTGTAACCTACCTTAGATTAAATGCACAGCATTCTGATTATGAAAGATTTACGTCTACGCGTTGAAATAAAACGATCAGGCAACCAGAGGCGGATACAGAAATTTTCGAAGGGGGTCAAAATTTTCGTGTTTTTTTGTTGTTTGGCCGAAATCTATGGAAAATAAACAACTTTTCCGCGGGAAAATAGCCTAACTGATTATACCTTATTCTAGTTATCTAGTCGTTTCTCTTGGGAATATTATACTAATATAGATACATGTATACAGCGGCGCCGCCAGGATTTTTTTTCTGTACGCACAACTTGCACAAAATAATATGAAGCGAACGAACAGCGATCGATACGAGCTTATATGTATATATATATATATATATATATATATATATATATATATATATATACCGTATATCAGTGCTTAAAGTGTAAAAAAAGAAGTGCCAGGACGCTGTTTTGTAATTGGTCGTCAGTGGCGGCGCCGAAGGCGCGAAGTTGCGAGTGCCGAAGGCACGAAGCCCGTCCCGACTAGGGGGTGTGGGGGAGCGTCGTAAGCTCCCCCAGCGGGGTCTGGGGCGGAGCCCCAGCGACCAGCGCATTTTTGGCTGTATCGACCTCAAATTGAGCCATTTTTAGGCTCTTTTTGCCAGCTATTTGTGAACGATAAAGTCGCGAAAACTTCAAAAATAAGTGGTTTTTTAGTGTCGCAAGCTACCAGGATAACAATAGAAATCAAAATGTTAGTGTAAAAGATAAAGTTTTTTGTCTTGATCGTAAGCTCCCGCAGCGGGGTCTGGGGCTGAGCCCCAGCGACCAGCGCATTTTTGGCTGTGTCGACCTCAAATGGAGCCATTTTTAGGCAGTCATGGCCGGTCGTCCGTATACCTGCATGGACGCCGTCCATGCAGTCATGGACGACCGTCCAGGCAGTGCTGGCCAAATAAGTGGCAGGACGGCGTCCAGCCTCGAAAATAAGTGCCTGGACGCCGTCCATGACCGTCCTGGCACACTTTAAGCCCTGCCGTATATGCCTACTGGCGATTATGAGGTATCACCAGCATAAGCTTTTTGCTCCATTTTGGGTATAGGCCTACGCATACAGATAATTTTTCACAGTTTAAACAGGCCTAACTACCAACAAAGCGTTTCAAAATTCATCCGCAAGCCAGTTACATTTTACCTATTTATAAAATATAGAGCCTAACCGGTGTAGGTCTAAACTCTAAAAGCTTCAAATTATAACCCCCCCCCCCCCCTCCTAAACACTAGCCTACCCCCTGCAAACTGTAATTTGCATCAATCATCGCATTTATTGGACTAAAAATATCAGAAAAATCATCCCGCTTCTTGTTTTGGTATGAAGATTTTCATCCGTCATTCCACTTTGTGGTTTGGTTTGTTATCAATATTTTCATCTGCAACTAAAACACTAAATTGCCACTGAAGTTAGGCCTACATGGAAAAATGGCTTCGAGGCTATTATTTTTTCCGATTAAAATATTGACAACAAACCACGAAGTGGGATGACGGATGAAAATCTTCAGAGTGTAAGTAAGTAAGTAAGTAAGTAAGTAAGTATATTCTATAGATTATAAAATTTCAATAGATTCAATAGAATTTCATCGCTTATAATAATTCACGCTTTAATTCTTTAATTTACAATTTGTAAATTTTTTTAGCCTTTCCGCGCTGTACGCACTTGCGTACGTGCGTACGCCTAACGGCGCCCCTGCATGTATATAGCCTACTAATATGACCTCTCTAATGTAATGCTACTTTTTCTCGCTCGCCTTGTCCCGCTGCATTGACTTAAAGCTTGTTGAAACCAAATGTGGGGCCAAGTCCCATGGACTTTTGGAAAAGGGGCCATGGCCGGATTGGCCCCCTTGATCCGCACATGCAGGCAACCATGCTAAATTAAGCTTTCAAAGGCTATAGCAAACAATGTTATTCGTTAGTCTAGCCATTGTATCTTACGTGACGGAGCGGTTATTAGACCAAAAATGACGAGAATAGGACAGCAACTCATCATTTTGTCGAGTTTCCCAGTTGAATTATCACCGACTCTTCAGAAACTTTGCTCTAAAAGCACACGAAAAGAAATTCAGATCATTTTTTGTGTGTTTAGACCGGTGCCCTGCCCTTGGCATTTGGTAGATTTTTGTAAGTTTTGAGTTCACGATTACGATGTTCAAGATCGGATAGGCTACATTAAGTATAGGCATATCCTGCATCATATTCTGCGTGCACAGTCTTTGAACTCAGATCGGTTTAGTCATGCACGTTTTCTTGGTGAAAATTTCCAAATAAGCGATAAATTGTTAGGAGGGGTGATGGGCAAAATATTTACGGGTAGGACTGATTATAAAGTAGGCCTAACCACGCGTCCGGAAATCAATAATGAAGTTGATGAGTTTGGCATGAGAAGGATGGAGAAGTCAATCCTGCGATGAATTGATCGATAATCGTCTGCACCAAATAGGCCTACTAAACGTAGTAGCCCCACTGGCGCTCCCTAATGATTTCCAGCCATCGATGGCCAAAGCAGCCACACCACGTGACACCAGGACAAACATTCCTTCTCATGAAGTACATGAAAAGTACTCAGGTAGCGAAAAGCGATTCAAGGTCCGTCGCACTTCGTGAAAGATATAAAGTCTCTCCCTCCCCCGATGCAAAGTCTCCCAAAGTCTTCTCTGGCTGAAACTGTGTATTGGAAATTGGAATTCTAGAAATTATTATACTATAAAATTATGTTGTTAAACAATAATAAATTATTTAGCAACGTATTGGCTACTAACGGTTTAACCTGTTCGCCTATAAATTTTATGCGATTGTAACCCACTTCACGTCTTTATTTCGGCGACGGAGGAAATATTCCCTTCACCAGATGACTTCATTTCGGAATAGGCCTGTAGTCCCGGTGGGGGGGGGGGAATTGTTTCTGCAACAGATCCGTCGAGGGGAGAATCTGCTTCTAATCAAATTCACCGAAGGAGACTTTTAAAGGGAAAGTCTGTCGTGCGACACCGGCCTATTATAATACCAAGAACCTGACAAAGTATGAGCGCTTCATTGGTTGCGTAAGCTTATAGTGGCAATTTGTAGCTTTAACTTCTCTTCACAATGAAAGTCAGGGTTTTTGAATCGATAAGTAACCATAATTGTCAATCTTCCTTCCGTAAATTTTTTATTTCTCTATTTCTATAGCGCCCCTTCAAGCTCTCCACACAGAGGCGCTCCCGACTACAGCGCGGACACTGCATCGGAGTTTCACGCCGAAGGGTCCGAGCAATTGCGAGTGAACGACTTAGCCTACTCAAGGTCTCTACGCGGCGACTTGAGGTGGATTCGAATCTCGAACCTTCCGGCTCCAAGGCAACGACGCCACCACTACAGTCTACACCACCGCGCCCCACATTTACTGCAAAGTTCACTCTGTTTTACTGTGAAGGTTCGTATCGTAATCTCCAAACTTCTAAAGCGCTACTCGAAAGTCAAGCTTATTCACGAGCGCTGCGTTGAGTTGAAAGGGTTGTCGGTAAGAGTAGGCCTATGAGGACCATTTGGTTTTAATCCCCTCCAGCAATTCTCACCCTGCAATGCATGGTTGAGGGAGATATCAGGTCACTACCATTACCATATCCAGCAAATGACCGGAATTTGTGGCAAGTATTGAGTTTCTGTGGGCGCATCGTTTAATTAGGCCTACAAGACACGAACAAAAGTCGAACATGGCATGGGAAGAGAGTCAGCCGTATTATCAGCGAAATTAAAATTTTACGCCGGTATGATTCGCTTCATGTTCTCGACTTAACTCTTTCCAGCCGGAATTGTTTTGATACCTATGCTGTTAATGGGGTCACGGGTTACCCGGTCTGGCGGGAAACAGTTAAATCTCTATTACGCCAACCGATATTCTTTCTTGTCGTTCAGACACACTTACGTCATCTTGCTATTTGACCGCTATGACTTGAGGGAAAAACAAGTTAAAAGCTTCCAGTAGTTTTTCCTACCAACAACCGGCCAACGACAAGGCGGTAGTCGGGCATAAGTAAAGTAACGAAGTTATGCAAGTGAGTTCACAATGACTACATTAATTGTTTGTCACAAAACGGTGTGACACAAAACATTGTGATTTAGGCTACTAATTCGGATCGATTGATAATTTTAACCATCTCTGTGGCTCTTTGAGGTCTTTGGCCCATGTGCCTTGAACATTCTGCACACATGATAGCTGCGCCATCATCATCATCGTCACCTAATGTTTATTTCGTAGTATTCTTCGACAGAGCATTGTAAGGATTTAAATGTAATGACGCAATTGACGAACGACTGAAAAATCATCAATTATTTACTCATGCAAATCCAGAAAAAGGCGCACTACATAATGCTACTGTAGGCCTACATGTACTTACGTGTAGATTAGGATGGCTCTTCGGTCAACTTTCAAGGAGCAGATTATTTGCACATACCTGCGTTCAAAGAGGGATTGTAATGTAGAGTGTGATGCAATATAGGATATTTTCAAGATCGCTATCGGAATCGAAGACGCAAACTCCAAACGCCGACAGAGTTCGCTGAAGACCATGAACAGTATAATTATATAGACTAGAAAACAACAAACGACCAACTTCCGAGTCACGTTATGGTATTCAATATTCACGTGACATGCAATGACTGCAATAAAAAATTGTATAATATTAATCTTTAATTTTGTTATAATTTTGTGGCAAATGTCAATAGTAATAAAATTTTGCTTTCAGGATTTTTGCAATGGCCTATGTTTTTCTACATGTGGCTATTTGAAAACACAGCCTGCACAATGTGCACATGTCGATGATTAAAAACTGTTCGACTATTATAATACTTCAAAGTAATATTTCGGCATAAAATATAATACTTTTACGACGTGCATCATATCCGCGGGATGGTTCGTGATTGTCAAGCTTAGGCCTATATTGCGTTTAGTTAAAACAGGAGCGATAACACATCGTCCAGGATATTTGCCATTGGGATTAAACAAGTGAATATGCAAGTGGCGGTAAAAATAAAAAGTTTAGCTATAATTGTGATTAACAATTTACGTCTTTATGAATTGACGGGAAGAGACCAGATGGAGCGACGTTAGGCTAATACCGTGGTCAAGAGGAAATATATGACTTGGGATGCCACCAGCGTACACACGTACGCAAACTCATATATACACCTCACATCCTTAACGCCTGAAGCAGCATGCAGCAGAGATGGCAGCCTCGAAGAAGACTACAAAGTATGCAGAAATCACCACCACACATAATTTTATTCCAGTGGCACTGAAAACTCTATAGGCCCCATCAACGTACAGGATCGGGAGTTCTTGTCAGAACTTGGTCGGCGCCTGACCATGGTTTCTGGGGATCCGCAGGAGACGGCACGCTTGTTTCAGCGCCTTTCAATTTGCACGCAGAAGTTCAATGCCGTTGCATTTCGAGGCACTTTTGCACAATTGACCGACGAGGATGACCGTTAACTCCAGAACAACAATGGTTTTATTATTGTTTTTAAAGCCTGAGGGATCATTTATTTTAGCCTATACCTCGGGCGCTAAAATAATAATAATAACAATAATAATAATGAGGATGACCGTTAACTCCAGAACAACACAGTTTTTAGTATTGTTTTTAAATCCTGAGGGATCATATACGTCGGGCGCAAAAAAATTTAAAATAATTTATAATAATAATAATAATAATAATAATAATAATGCATTTCGAGGCACTTTCGCTGATCTAGACAACGAAGAGTAGGGTCATTCTGGACTGGTTTTTATACTGTAGTTAGCAATAAGTCCCTGAGGGATCCTAAATACCTCGGGGCAAAAAAAAAATAATAATAATAATAATAATAATAATAATAATAATCATGAGCATAACAATGTTAATAATAGTAATAATAATAATAATAATAATAATAATAATAATAATAATAGTAATAATAATAATAACAATAATAATAATAATGATAATGATAATAATAATAATTTTAAAAAATAACGGTTTAATAACGAATAGGGCCATTCCGGACTGGTTTTATAGCAGTAGGCCTAGTTAGGCGATAAGTCCCTGAGGGATCCTAAATACCTCGGGGCAAAAAAATAATAATAGGCCTAAAGGAAAAAACACTGGCCGACAACAACGACACAATATGCTGAACAATATCGTAAGTCTTATGTCGCTCTTTAAGGAGAGCAAACCTTCCATCTCAGAAGGAACCGTCAGGGCTCACCAGGGAAGACGGCAAACGGCAAGACGGCGTGACACTTATCCCATGGTCATGTGGAAAGTGTCTCACTTGGGACGTGACGGTGTCAGACACCTTTGCCGCATCGCATCTGGCAGCAACATCAGCAGGAGCAGGTGAGGCCACAAACCACGCAGCCGTCGCCAAAAGGTCCAAATACGCCGCAATCACCCGCACACAAGCCTTTTTTACGGTGGCATTAGAGTCCAGCGGTTACTGGAGCTCAGGGCTGTATTTTGTCTTCGACCTGGGACGAAGGTTGACCGAGGCAACACAGGACAGACTCGACCAAGTTACCTCTTTCAAAGAATCTCGGTAGCAGTCCAACGTGGGAACGCCATCTGTTTTACTTCCACATTGCCGTTGTAATAATAATACACAATATAATAATTATGACAACGCTTTAACGCTGATGCTTTCACAGGCTCTTTTTTTTATTAAGCCCTTAATTGACATGGATGAGGGTGGTTTGACTCGCTAAATTCACACAGCTTTTGTTCTGTTTGGAATACTTGTTGAAAAAATAAAAATCGTGAATAATACTACTAATAATAATATTGATAATGATGATAATAATAGCCTAATAACGAAAACAGAAATGAGAGCTATAACCGCTAATGATTATTAGCCTAGTGGCTAATACAACAGCGCATGCCATCCAGCGAAAACTACGGAGGCCGAGCAATCCACCTTCATTTCAGTGTTAGCTAAATTTCTATCGCTGGAGTTCCCAAGGGGCAGGGGAAAACATAACTATAAAAATATAGCCTCAATTAATTGAGCCAAGTTTCGTTACATTTTTCAACCTGGGGACGATTATTATGTCACTAATGGACAGAATTTTCCTAAAGTAGGAAACTTAAATATCTCCAGTTTTACCTTGACAATCACAAAATGCACTCACATTGTCACAATCATACTTAAACATTATCAATGTCACACTCACCATCAACGTTCTCTTTAAGTAGGTCACCACTAGCAAATATGTAAAAAAAATTATAGGCTAAAAACATTAACGTAATGCACATGATAACCATTAGGCTATAACTGCAATCAAGTCACAATATCAAACTAATCTCGCAGGAGGCAAACAATTATACGGGCAATCCAACAATACGAGGTCAATGTCGAAATCTGAAATAACAACGGCTACAACCTGTAACGAAGAAGTTTCAAGCGAACCTTATGACGAACAACTAGATCATACACACCTCTCAAGGCAACAATGTAAACAAGCCATATCATCAACATTAAATGACTTAAGTGAGTGTACACAAACGTGGACAGTTTCAGCAGAAGCTGAAGCTCCAACATCAAACTTAAATCCATATGAAATTCAGTCATCCTATTCATCAAGACCAAATTTCACAGGAGGGCAGGCAGACAGTTCGTTTAGGTCGATTCGAGGATTCCGATGGGTCAGCATGTTCAGGATCTGTAATCTGTATCAGATACATTTTCCAGGATTTATAAGTGCAGGTCCACATTGAGCACCTCGGAAGATATTCGATCTTTCCAGGGTTTAGGAATTTCACCATTATAAAGTTCCAGATTAGGCCTATCAACATACATGTAATCAAATGTTGGTTGGGCTCTGCGCGACTTCTGAATTGTATACAAAACAGGACCAATCTTTCTACAATTTTAAAAGGACCAATATAAAAGAACATCATTTATCCTTCTTCATCTGCCGGTGTCTCGGATAAAAGTACCAGACTGAAAATGTTTCGGTCGAACTTTAATTTCATAACGAAAAACCATTGTTTCTGCATGAGTCTGCATACATTCCTGGCTAAAGTAAATGCAGCCTATATATGTATACATCCTCTTCCGTTTCATAGACAAAATCATGGCAAGTTACAGGCTACTCTTGCGCAAAACAATCACCTAAAACTAAGTCAATAGGAGCACAAACTTCGCTAGACAGCAACTAAATATAAATATAAATAAAAGTGTAAAAAGATATAGGGATTGTATCTAATCAAGGATCTCGTCAACTTCTTTACCGTTTGTTTGGAAAATTTTACCAAAACGTTCCATTCAAATAGGCTACGAGCGGGTTGGCATATGTAGGGTGACACAAAAGTTCGTTCACCATTTTCAAATTGCGTTATCTCAGTAACGGCTTCATATTTCTTTATAATATTTGGTCAGTGTATACTATACATCAGTCAAATAAAATATATTGGTACAAATTTTATTGTCGTGACACCGTGCCTTGCACACCCTGCACAGATGATAACTACGCCATCATCATCATCATCATCATCATCATCATCATCATCATCATCATCATCATCATCATCATCATCACCTCATTCTTACGTTGTAGTAGCCTATTCTTCGATCGATCGTCTAAAGATTTCAATGCAATGACGACAAACGCAGCATCATCAATAGGCACGAGTGCTGTTTGTTGTATAGGCCTACATGGATAAGGAGGACGATTCGGTCTAGTTTAAAGGAGCAGATGATTGCACATACCTGCGTTCAAAGAGGGATTGTGATGTAAATTGTGATGCAATGTAGCAGATCTGGAACATCTTAATCGAACACGTAAACTCCAAGCGCCGAAAGAGTTCCGCGAAACCCAAAGACACTGCACTTAGTCTATATTAAAGACTAAAAACACGACGACAAAGGCAACTTCCGTGTGACGTTATCTATTGTCCGCGTGACATGCAATGATCTTGCAATAAAAATTTGTTTTTTCAATGCCAATATTTATCTGTTTATAGCCTACTTTGGTTGAAAATGTCAATAGTAGACCTACTAAAAAAATCCACTTTCAGGATTTTCGCAATGGCCTTACTCTCCGTGTGCAAGGCAATTTTAAAACGCGCCCACGTCGATGATAAGAACAGTTACTAGCCTACTGCTGGACTATTATAATACTTCAAAGTAATATTTCGGCATAAAATATAACTTTTACGACATGACATTGTATTAACATTGTATTGTATTTGCGAAATGTAAGCCTATTGCGGTTGTCAAGCATAGTCCCTATAATTTTTTATTGCGTCTAGTTAAAACAGAAGCGATAACTCATCGCACAGGATAGACTATTTGCCATTTGGCCTAAACATGCATGTGACTATCTAAATAAACGTTTACCTATAATTGCGATTCATTAATAAACCATTTACGTCTTTATGATAAATGCAGTTGCTGGTAATTATGAAGACATAATTATAATCACGCCTGATGACATTATCATCAACATTTACTTAACTGACGTCAATCAGCAGATGGCGATGGGTATGAATAAACGAGTTCCGTTGGCCAATAAGAGATCAGGAGGAGCAGTATGTCCAAAGAGTCACTGTTTATTAGTGTTTAATTCAGACATCTCCAGAGGGAAATCAGGGGGGAAATCACTCAAAAGTGAAATTTCCTCCCGAGACCAATTTTGACAAAAATAGTAGCTTTTAGTTGCTGTTTACAATATTGTATTACATGAACTGTTATATACTATTATACCTTGATATTAGGCTATCTACTATTAGGCCTATTATGTGATTATAATGTAATTATTTACTAATATTATAATAGCCTACTAGCTATACGTTACCCGACGCTTTTCGTTTTTGTTTAGCGGTAGGCCTAATTGTAGCGCTTGAGCTATTTGTTTCGCTTCGCCTGAGTCAGACATTAATACAATAATTTTCTGCAGGTGGAGAGATTCAAAGCGAAAGAGGAGTTATCCTATAAATTCGAATTCGAATAATTATAGGTCACACTGATTAAGTGACACATCGTTTGGGCAAATAGGCTACAGCCTACATGTGGGGTTATTATCGATAAACATGGTTTTTTAACTTCAGTGGTGCACGAATTCAAGAAAAAGGAAAGTAGCCTAAATCGTTTAGGTCACGTGTCTGAAAAAATAGTTTTTATGTGCTATTCATTGTTTAAATTCTGATCACTATTCCACATCATTTTGTCCGCACAAAGTAGGAAGCAATAGCAGATAAACAACGGACTTTAATGGCTACAAGTCTCAACTGGCTGGTTCAATTGTAGGCCTAGGTCTTTATAATAGTATTGGATACATGCTATTCCTGTCAGTTACAAATTACAAGTTGTCATTAAGAAACAATATTGTATCTATTTCAAGAAAAACATTTCAAGTAGACACTCATACATAGGCCTACACGAAGATGTATCCCAATTTTTATAGATCTTGGACCTCACCACTGTCACCAGTCAAACTGTTTCCCATGGAGAGCAAGAAAATTATTTGTGAAAATTTTCGATATTAAATATCAAAAAAAATTTAGATAATGTTTAGGGAACCCCAAGACTCGGGAGCTCGAAGGCAATTTTGCAGGAGGGGCAAAGTACAACAGTTGGAAAGTTAGTAACAAGAGCTTGAAAATTGAGAAGCATAAAAATATAGATATTTTTATTCAGGTTTCTGAAAATGAATTTCTCAAGTTCACTATGTGTAGAACGGTAGGCTATCACTTATAATATGAATAGTTTCCTTAGTGCGAATAAATAGGACTAGCCTATGTAAAAAAAATCCAAAAGTAGTAGTTTCTCCAAGGGATAATCAGTCTACAGAATGAACGGTGAAATCGGTGTCATTTTGGACATTTTCACGGGTCCTGCCTCTGGCTAGTGGCTCCTACTTGCGTGTGACCATGCTTTTTATTTTCCAATACTCACACGCTTTCCGGCTTAATGAAATCGATGAGTTCTAACAGTTTTTAGACTAAAAGACTAAAGACTCTAATATCTTTGTTCTAAGTTGTAGGCTAATTGTAATTTCCAAACTTTTAAAGAGGATGTCGTTTAGGATTGGGAGGCTGAGAAATAGTAGAGTGGGGAGTATGAATTTCTATGAAACAAGTAAGCCTAAGAGGTTACTTCTGGGTGGAAATTCCGAGGATTGATAGAGTCTATAGTCGTCGAAGTTTCTCAACGGCTTTCCCTTCCTAGATTCTGTAAGCTTACTGGCAGCAAACTGGACAAAAACAACCTGGCTATTGCGGACTTGACTTTATAGTAAGCAAGTCTCTCTGCCGCGATTTCAAATTTTTGCATTTTGTATAATTTAATGATAATTAATTTCAGCAGTTGTGAGAGGTTGTATTAAAGCCAGATTCCAATCAAGTAGCTACCATCAATTATAGCCTACTATTAATTTTCTAGTATATTTTGCATTGGCGCCCGCAAGAGGAATAAGACGCATTTTTCATAGCTACAGTTTTTAGTTAGAGTTTGGAATAATGCACGGCAGAAAAGTAAGAAATTATGTTTATAAGCTACTTACATCATAGAGATTTCTAAACGTAGATTTCTGAGCTTCTCTTTGTGTATCATAAGTAGGTGGTCTATCACGAGTGCTTTAGAGCGAAGAAATTCATTGAAACCCAACAGTAGTAGGCCCATACGTTAGTTAGAAAAATAATTTGGCGTCAATATTCCGGAGAGGGGGCAAGTGCCCCGTCTTGCCTTTGTATGCGGTCGCCCATATAGAGCATGACTAGTGGGTGGAACTTTGCAATTTGGTCTATATCATAGTTGTAAAAAACGTTTTTTTCCGTTTTTTATTCTCTCCCAAAAAACGTCGTTTTTTTCGTTTTTTATTTTTCCCATCGTTTTTAAAGCCATAATGAATAGACTTCTTCGCCAGCATTATATTTCGGGTGTTACTCCAACATTTGAAGAACTCTGTCGCCATGCTGATAACAGTTTGTTTTCGGCGGTTCTGACAAGACCAGGCCATGTCCTCCACGAGTTGCTTCCACCAGCGAAACAAACGGGTTATAACCTGCGCCCCAGACACCATGATCGGGTACTTCCACGAGCAGACAATCAAATGAGGAAGACATTTATAACTAGAATGTTATTTACATATTAATTAATTAGTTTGTTTAGTTTTAATAATTTTTATGTTTTTATGTTAAATCTGTATGTGATACTTGTTCACCAGAGTGCTGTTTGGCAGCTGGTTAAGAAATAAAGAATATACTTACTTTTATCGTTTTTTATTTTTTATTTATCTTTATTTATACATTTACTTTCTATTATTATTTTTCTTAATTTTAATTTTTTCTGATATTTCTTATGTTTTCCGCCAACTCTCAAGAATCCAGCTAACTAACGTCATTATTTCATCGTTTAACATCATCATTTAAGAGAAAGCCTACGTGTAGTAGGTTCCTAATCAAGATTTTCATGGTTAAAATGCGGTTTTTGATGTAGCAAAGTCAAATTATTTTCCGTTTCCGTTTTTTATCGTTTTTTGTCGTTTTTTATTACTTTGAAAAAAACGTCGTTTTTTACCGTTTTTTATTTCGTTTTCATCGTTTTTTACATCTATGGTCTATATCACACTGGCTTGCTTTGCTCGACATTTCATACATAGATTGGGCATACAATGCTAGGGAGTATTCTGGATGGATTATCTTGCATCCAACGCCATGAACTCCTTTAATTTTCTTCACCTTGATTCCGAAAACGTTAGAAAAACCAATCGGTATCACACTGGTTTTTTGTCGCTTAAGGTAGGGAGCGCCTCTGTGTTGTCTCTACAAGAGGGCGCTATATAAGTCTTTGACCATAAAATGACAATCGTGTAAAGCCTTCAGTTAAAATTATAGATGTGGCACAGTGCAGTATGAATAAAACCGTTTATTGGAATAAATATCTTCGACGTTGGTGATCACAGTCAGGGGCTTCTATCCCTATACATGGCGGGCGCAGCTTGCGCCCAGTGAAAAATAGGGGGGGAAAGCGGAATTTTTTAATTTTCAATTTTTATTGCACTTTTTACGTGTTACAACTTCAAAGTCCTCAGTTAAAGTCCTACGACATACGCACTTTTCGTGTGAGCCTACAAAATTCAATAAATGCAGACCGGAATAAGTCGCTCGATTTTGTTGGCGCACTGTATAAGCCCAATAATATCTAATATCATCTATGCTATGATATGTATTTCTCGCACTTAATCTCGGCGTTATCTCGCCATCATCGTCTGCATAGACGTGAAAAAGTTTCGTTTGTTTTGTTTACTGAAAAAATTTGCCTCACGGGCATATTTCGTTAACAAAACACTATGCCGCGTGAGAAAACCGGCCACGGAAGACAGTGCTCAATCTAGGCACCTCTATGGAAGTTCCCCAGAAATTACTTTCCCACCCATAGAACATTTTGACAGAATGGTAATAGTTTTTAGCTATACTCATGGGCGGAGACCTGGGGGGAGACAGAGGGACGGTCCCCCAATAAATGTGGTGGGGGATGGCCCATGCATTGGTCCCCCCCAATAATTGAGCGTCAAGACTAAAGAAAACTTTTAAAAAACTGAAAACGGTGAAAATAGAAATTTTTCTTGACTTATTGGCCAGATGACTAAAAAAAGTTTTTTTTAAAAAGTCATCAACTTTTTGGTGGTGAAAATAGAAATTTTTATTGACCTTTTGGCCAGATGACTAAAAAAAGGTCATCATCTTTTTTTCAACTTTTTTGGCGGTGAAAGTACTTCCACCCCCATAAAAAATTTAGACAAATGACTTCTCTCTAATGTTATCTTTCAAAATTTTAGACGGTCAAATTTCAAACTGTTTTTGTTCCTTGAACAGTAAGTAAAACTATATCATTATTACGTAGGCCTAGATTGTATTTTATTGTATTGCATTACACTCTATAAATTTATGTAACGCCTCTCGCAGTAGGCTGCACACTAATCTGAGGCGCTAAACCCATGCCTGATTGGCATCAATTATTCATCCACTGAAATAGTAGAGCAATTTGGTTAAGAGGACAGCTTAAACTGCTGAAAATCCAGCATGGAAATTGCAAAAATTTCTTATGGGTAGGAGCACATCCCTTCACATACCATTCCCATTATCAGCCATACGCATGCTTCGGCGATGTCTGCTGCATGGATGCTCGTTTGTCCATCCTTCTACAAAAAAGCCTTCATTCCACGCACTAGAGGAGGGGTCTAGATTGCATTAAATTGTCGGGAGGGAGGGCCGACCCAGAAAGGGGGGAAAAAGATTTGTTGCGCCCGGCTGCTTAGGGGGGATAGAAGCCCCTGATCACAGTTAGCCTACCATAGGTTGTGTAGCAGGTACAAAATCATAGCACAGTCAGTTTGACATCGCATCATCACATTGCATTAACACAACTTCATTTCACACCAACATACATGCAATGCATATTATTATAACAGTGGAAAGAAATGACTAGCTTAAACGTTCTCGCGAATAGGCCTATATTTTATACTTAGCATGAATACATTGAATAGCTTTTTTACGATTTAGGCTTACGTAATTAATAAACTGGACCAGTTAACATTATTTCTGCATCTTCATGGGTGCCCGCACATAGGGGCATGAGGGGCACTAGTCCCTGAAAAAGTGGCAAATATTTTTAATTACTCATTTTTTGTCTTAAACAAATTACTTCGCAATGAGTAACTAATAATACTAATGATAAACAAAACAAAGTGAAACTGAGATACATGTACCTATACTTTTGGAAAAATTAATACCCTTGTTCTTAATGTTATACTCTGCAGTTTTCAAGCTCATGCCAAATGTTTTTAACCGTGCCTATTGTTTTGCCCCTCCTGTAAAAATGTCTGCGGGCGCCCATGTGCAATTGTGCATCTAATCAGGATTATGCTATTACAAAATTACTTTACTAAACTCGTGTGTAGTCTATTATACATAGCGATCCATAGACGATGCATTATGTCTAACATGTTGGCTACAAGAGGTCAATAAAAGATATAAATTATGATCTTGCGTGCATGCAGCTGCTTATTGGAGTAAATCTTTACAAGGGTACGGGCAACGAGCATTAGGCTATTGCTACAATTTAGAATTAGGCGTTAGCAGACCGATTTTCACAAAACGCCTTTTGAAAACTTCTAAAATACCTAAAAAAATAAGTTGCATTATAAAAGTCGTTTGCAGGCAAATTGTCAAAACTCGGCTTTTTTTCCAAAGTTCGTCTTCTTCCAAAGAAACTTTCCGTAGTTGGTCTAAAGTTCATTT
This sequence comes from Lumbricus rubellus, assembly GCA_945859605.1. Taxonomy (NCBI): domain Eukaryota; kingdom Metazoa; phylum Annelida; class Clitellata; order Crassiclitellata; family Lumbricidae; genus Lumbricus; species Lumbricus rubellus. Next base: position 22,320,555 of record OX243824.1, on the reverse strand, counting down.
TCTCAGTAGCAATGTTGACGAGTCCAAAGTGTCCATCTGAAACATATAGATCTAAATTTTAACTAATATTGGAAAGGGTTCCATGTTCTAATTCGAACGATTGCTGGACACGTCGTCAGACAAGTACGAGATTTGAGATCAGACTTAATAAAGTCGCCTTTTTGTTGCAATAGGCCTATGTTTTTGAAACGTCATCACACAGTGGGTGGGCTCACTAAAAGTGATATTTAGCTTTTGTTGTGTTTGAAATATTTTTGAGGAAATTTGTCCTTTGTAAGTAAATACGAAATAGGCTACCTTTAAGCCTTTAAAATGTGACCTGGCAATTCTTACTTCTGGCCAAGATATTGGCAAAATATTTTAGGTTTTCTTGTTTATGTAGGCCTAAGTCAGTTTAATGTCTAAAAGTTCATCGATGCCAAAGAGTTAATCTATCATCAACAAGTAGCCTACTCAGATAACCACAGCTCTGACGGTAACTATCGGTTGGGATAGTGGTTAAACTACACAGTTTGCATGGAAAATGGACAACGACACTTTGGTTGTCGGGAACGTCATGCTCGACGTCTTTCCAGTTAGGGTGAACTTCTCATTCCCCTAGCACGAACTGCTCACTGCTCTTAAACAGCACCGTGCGTTCTCTGTTATTACCCCCCCCCCCCCAACCCGGATATGGAATGGGCTTCCACGCCTTATGCCTATGGTCTGCTCAAATGCATTTATCGAAACAGTAAGCTCACTTTTCCGCCGAGGTTGGGTGGGTATAGCGCTCCTGAGTAGCAACTTTGAAGAGGCGCTATATAAATCTCCATGATGAATGAGCGAAATACACCCGGACGAAATAAACCCATTTTGCTGAACAAACAAGCAATCATTAAGTTAGTCTGATCTTTAATTAGGTGTCTGTTATACGAATCGATAAACCTTTAGCAATATTATTTGGACGACCATAAATGCAAGACGACTGTTTGACGTGTGCCAAATGAACAAACGGAAAACAGTGAAAGTAGCCTACATAGCCTATTTACCTAAAATAAGATTTCCGCGAATAGAATTGAAGAACGTAGCATATAGGCCAACATAACATTTTTCCGAGAAATTAATTGTTTATTAGAATTAGCGACGGTCCTGTTACTAAAATAAGCTATCCAACATCTTTGAACTGCAATCACTTTATTTGCTTTCCCGAAAATTATAAATTCAGATGTTTTACTTTTCATTTTACCGTGAGGTGTAGACAAATGTAACATATAATTAAGTGGTAATATTGTTCTGGAAAGTAGGCCTACAATTAAGTTTAATGCAAAGTTATGTGACATGTGTGGTATAACTCTTTTGATTTTACATCGCCGATTGTTATGTTATAGGCCTATTATTAACCTTGGGTTACAACTTTCCAGTCTCCAGTGTTTAGCCAAACTCTGTCAACATCTTTGAACTGCAATCATGGATTTAGTATGTTGCTAGCATTTTTGAATGCCTGTAAAAATTGCATTGCACTTGTTTGATGCAGGCGCAGCCTTCTTTGTCTGAATTATTTCTGTAGGCCCTACACTTTAGAAGTCTTATTCTGAACGAGTTCACATTTCTGAAAAAGAGTTCGTATTCAGTCAAAAAGTGGCTTTTAGCTACACTAAATATAAAAAACTTCAGTTTCGTTTTTGATTTAATAATGGTAAAGTTGAGATCTTACCACTTTTTGTCCATGCATTGTGCTAACTTTAGGTAGATCGATTTATAGGATTTCCTGATTAGATTGCTTCTTTTGCAAAATATCCGTCTGTTAAAGCACATAATGCAAACCACATTCATATTTTGATTGCTTGCTTGATTGATTCATTCATTCATTTATATTGAACATTTTATAGCGTCCCTTAAAGAAAATTACTCATATAGGCGCTCCCAACTCCAGTGCAGCTAGCCTAATAGTGAGAACTTTTTAATTGAAAACCGAAAGTAGTAGGCTAGCTAGAAAATTGCTGTCAATTTTCTAGAGGGAGGAAAAACATGAATGGGAAGATTAAATTGAATTTGTAATTGTTATTTATTAAGCTTCATGCATACATAGGCTACATTCATACGTGCCTGAGGGATTGAGATGCTTTAGCGTTGCATCGTATAGATCGTTTTCACATAGGCCTACAGTTAGCTCGATCTCTTTCAGCGATTTCTGTCCTTGCTGAACACCTGGAGAATAAAACAAAACGTCAGCTTTTTTATATGCAAAATAAAGTGTAGACTATAGGTGCACTGTGATATACAATATAATTAGGAATCCTTCTTTTTAAGCAAGGACACAGTTTCACCAAGCCAACTTATATTCAGGCAGACAAGTAGTTTCATTAATCTAACATCCATTTTAAAAATGACCTCACAAAAATAATTTAACAGCATAAAATGCGGATGTACCCGACACCGCACTAGGGACAGATTCATCTTACGAAATTTGCATCACATAATGCAAAAGGCCAAAGTTACCGTCAAAACAAGGAGTCGCTGACTCTTTAGCAATTGGGTCTCCAGTGTTATAATTATCGTATCGATGCTCTGTTCTTTTTGGATGATTAGTTGACAACTCCATTGGCTGACCCATACTATGTTGTTGAATAAGCACTGTATGCAAACACAAACGGAACCAGCGCAATTATATAGAGCAATTCAATAATAATGAAACTATACATGAAATTTCAATAAATATTTCAACCACCAGGAAAGCTCAACGAGGAAACGCAGAAATTATTATGTCTTTGAATCACATGTGGCTGACTGGCGAAACATCAATGGATGGCAGGTGTGTCTAGGCTGCTTTTATATTAATTTTGAGTTTGTATGAAACGTAGGCAAATTGAAAATGCCTCTGCTGTTAGTTCTGTTGTTACTCACTTAAAGATTCCCTTCTTCCTTTGCTCATCTCGATAAAATTGGCCTACTGGCTTATGGGATGCGGCGGCGCGTTCGTGTGCTCGGTGCTTTGTGACAGGAGGGTCGAAGGTTCGAACCCCTCTCAAGCCAATGTGTTGCAACCTTGGACAAGTTGCTCACCCCAAATTGTCTCCTTTGCTCCTAGTTCAAGGGGTTTACCACTCACGACGGATTTGAGGCCCGGCTGGGACAGCGTAGTATAAGAAATGATGAGCAATTAGATTTAACGGGCATTGAAGTCTGATCAATAGTCAACTCATCACGCAACGCTCACATGCGGAGTGGACAATAATATTTATCTACTTGTTTACTTACTTACTTAGCAGACAAAACAAATCTTTGAGAAAAATAACTGATAAATGCCTTTATTTTACAACTATATTAACAAAGTTAATATAGTTGTACAATATCGCTCTTCGTCTAAAGGTGAGCTTCTGGTCCCGCGGGCTCGCTTGGCTATTAAGCAGCGCCGTGCTTTCTCGGTCGTGGGGCCTACTGTCTGGAACGACCTCCCGCTCTCGCTTCGTTCACTACTTGTGGTCCATCCGGCTGCGTTCTACAAGTCCCTCAAGTCTTTTTTCTTTGTTCGTGGTTGGGCTGGGAGCGCCTCTGAGTAGTTTCTTGAAGAGGCGCTATATAAATGCTCTGAATGAATGAATGAATGAATGAAAGTTGCAGGAATACTCACTGTTGTCTCTTTCCCTTGAACGGATGGTGAAGTAGACGACGGCTGCGATGATGATCACTACAGCAAAGATTATTACTGTCGCAAGTTTTGCAGATGTATCCTCGTCTCTTGCAAAATTCGAAACTGTGATGTTGATTACGAGCTCTATAATTGTACAGCAGTAGGCTATTCATTTTTATACAGGTGCGGGACAACATACCTGGTTTTTGTCTGTGCATCACATAGGTCTACGGCTTCAAAACTGAGACACCAAAAAATACAACGCTCCATCATCTGATTCTGATATCAAAGACTGTTCTCGAACCTTCCCGTCTGTTCATATACAAATTATTGCTATGGAATTCGCAGCCTATGTCTTCTTACTCCTTAAGGTACTTGATGACTGGTAAAACTAAATATAGGGCCTAACAGTTGTGTCTTTCAACTGCTTTGCCTACCTACTGTTTTCTAAGGTATGTAGTCTATATAATATATCTAACGCATCGGAATTCAAGGTGGCTTCGATAACGGACGATTATTTGCTTACCATTAAACTGACAGCGACCATGGATTGATGTCTTGATATTTGCGATAACGGGGCCAATTGGAATTATTTAAAAAATATATTGACCGCATTGGGTTCGGTTACATGTAGTTGATTAGCCTATATCATGCGTATAGGGCCTACTTTTAAACAGGATGCAATGAATTCCTAATGTAGCTTGAAAAAGTGAGAGGCCGTCCATAAACTACGTCACGCTCCAGGGGGTTTGAGAAAGTGTGAAAGTTTGTGACGGGGGGTCAGGCCATGTGTGACGTCACACTTTTATATATTTTTTGGTAGAATTTAATAGCTTTAAAAATAATTTTCACACATTTTGTGACACATTTGAATTAGTTTTATGTCAAAATAGCATGAAATGCGTATACCTGAATGTGTTGTTCACGATTCCTCTCGCTAGGAGCGCTAGTAATGCTGCTGCGAAGCCTTGTTTTATGCCCTAATAATGTATAGCCTTTCGGTGTTAATGTTTAAAAATTTTCGAAAGTGTGACGTACTTTAGGGGGGGGTCCGAGATTTGTGACAGTTTGTGACAGGGGGGGGGTCAAAAATGGTCAAAAATAGCGTGACGTACTTTATGGACGGCCCCTGAACCTAACAATAAATTATCGAATTATCTCTCGAATAAATTGTAATTGATCTCACGACGGTCTTTGCTGCCTCAGGGAACATCGTTAGGCCTATAATTGACAGCAGGAAAAATCTATTATTATGCTAAAATAGAAAATTATTTTTTTTACATTATTATTGCGCCCTTATGGAACCAAAAATAATAATTATTATAGGACTTGTATTGTCCTGTAATTGATATTTCGGACCCAGTAGGCTATAGGCCCAGAGCCCATATGTTTTTTTTATAATAATGAACATGAAAAGACTCGCATGGAAATTCGAAGAATATGAAACGCACCTGCTACTGCTTGGTCACCTCCCTCTGAAAAGTTGAAGCATATCAATTTCTGCCAACTGCAGTAAAATGCATTGCAATGGTAAAATTATTGCAACAATTTTCCTGCTGATTCAGAGGAGGCGCATTGCTCAAACGTTACAATTCTTGTACCAGTAATTAGGCTAGGCTACTTAAGTGTAGCTGACCATCATTCATTTGGCACTATTCTGTAGCTTTAACATTATGAGAATTGTCGTTGTGCTCTACGTCAATGGCTTTGACTGAGTTGTGACTAGACTAGTTTCTTAGAATGCTATGTAAGGTGTCCACTGTCCAGTGTGTCCACTGTCCATGTATAGTAGCGGAACCTTGATTCCTCAAAGATTCTTCTTGTTGTCAATCTTGACTTACATGTAAGCTTAGGCCTATGCCTGCATGTTAGAATACTGTTTACCTTGGTACATCTTCTATAAGAAGGTTTAAAATATACTATTGTAATACAAGCTCGGCACTCTGGCTAAATCAAATTCAAATTCTACTTTCATCAAGCCATTTGCCCTCTAATCATGTTCAACCCGACCAATTATATAACTAAATAAGCAGAATGAAAAGTTAGCACTTACTTGACAAAAAGTCTTCTGTTGAACTAAGAATTATTATTGGATCTGAAAACAAATATTTAAAACAAAGGATAATCAGGTTTTCTGCTCTTAGAAATTTTGCGATTATGCGAAGTCGATCTGTCATGAGAGTCTACAAAAAGTTGTGTTCGTATGCCTGCGTCTGGAGTGTTTCCAATGCAATGAACTCCAGAATATTCAAACACTTAATGTAGGCCTATATTTATACGGATGTCCTTCTCTGGATACCAGATAACATCGATAGACCAACTTTGTACTATTTCTATCGGATAAGTTATCTCACTCTCACTCACTGAATAGTGAATAGAGTAGACCTACATGTAGGCCTACGTGCAAACCTAGTTTTAGCCATGGTGTGGATCTCGAGACCTAATGTGTCGTTCCAGGGTGATGCAAGATTAGTTCGTCTTTGTGTATCGGTACTAGTTAAAGCTTTTTTCTTTTTACGCTAGTTAAGGTTTGGTGTCTACCTTACAATGTCGCTCTGTTCATAACTCGTAGTCCAGCATAAATGCGAATCATATGCCATTATAATTTCAATTCATGATACATAGGCGGTCCTAAGAAGTGGAACCCTGGCCCATTCTGGGTCTTCCTGTGGTACGTCTACTGTGTAGGCTAATTGTCATAATTTTTATGTCGATTGTTTCGAACAATAAACGAATTGAATTGAATTGAAAAGTTTCGGGCAAAAATGATTCCGATTCGGCAATAGTTTGACATAACTATAGTGATGTATCTTCCAGATTTATTAGATGTCTTGGTTGCATACATGTAGTTTGATAAGAAGCAATACTCTAGTAGGCTAACTACAAGAAAGCAGAAATGGAAAGATGTTCGTATTTTTACATAGGCTTAGATCTAGTCGTCTAAACAGTGTACAGGCCTACACTTGTGCAGCAGTAGCCTAAATTAGGAATAACCATCAGTGCACCGAAAGAAGCAGTAGAAAACAATTTCGCCAAACACAACTCCATTTTGTAAAACAGTTTCCCCTTCCTGGTCTATTGCAAAAATTAATGATTTTATAAACTGCGTAGAATTGTCTGGTTTCCGTTTGATATCACCGACAACATTATAGGCCTAGTTGAAAATTGATTTCTCCGTTGCGACAGGCGTCCAGAAAGGCAGAGGGAAACGCCCAAAGGTCCTGCGACATTTAGGGGTCCGGGCTAGGTAGGCCTAGTTATATTTAGAAAAAATATGATTTGGGCTATGTTTTGTTAAATAAACTTATAATGTCTTAGTGAAGATTAACTGGAATCTCTCTCGTCAGCCCTGGCGACGGATCATGGGTCGCGACCTCATCCTCCAGTTAGACTTAGTGCGCAGAATATCTCACTCAGAGGTAAGAGGTTTTCATTGTAGCAAATTTTAAGTTCACTTTCCGATAATAACTCTTTAAAGCGCAACTCTGCGAATGCAATTTATAGTTTCAACTATGCCGCATCAATGTTGTTCTATGCGCTGAATCTTCTCTAGTAAAATAATAGGCCTATTAGCAATAGGCTACTTACGCCACTCAACCGTAGCGTTGAGCATTTTTGAATAAATGACGCCGTCGTGTTTGGTACTTAGAGTGACATTGCAAGTGTACCATTGGTCAGCAGAGGTATTTGCGATGACAGTGTGCTCTAGATTGCAGACAATCAATCCGTTATTCAGAGTAGATTCGTTTCTTCTAGCAACTGTGAATCCTGACGCGTCTTCCATCCTCAACTCACAAGAAACATCCGAAGACGCGTTGAATGACACAGCACAACTGAAGGCAACTGTTGCGTCTTCTGAACCATTGTAGCCCACTGTAAATTTCGGTTCTGAGGCTGAAAATAACAATGTCAGAGTTTCTGAAGACTTGTGAAAATGCTGTACTACTGCTGTACCCTGGCAGACCACCTAAAGAGGCAAATAATATTTAATTATTTACAAGAAATGTTGTGGTTAGACTTTATAGACAGCTTATCTATAATTATAGATGCGTTCAGAGCTTAGACTTTAAACGCGCACGTTAACGCTACTACATACATGTAAGCCTACAGTCTGACGTTCGTAGCCTAACGTTCATTGAATTCAACAGGCTATAGCGACGTAGGCTATAGCGTGCTAAGTAAGGTTCATGCTGTTGGATAATTTGTTGTATTGAAGCCAAAACATCCATTAACTCCACGCTAATATGCTTACTTCGAAGTAGGCATATTATATTCATCTTGAAGGTACAGCACACACAAATAGACCACAGTTTAATCAAGCTCATGCATAAGTGGCCCTATAAATTTTGAGTAGCCTAGCCTATAGACCTGCACAAACTGATTTGTCTTCATACAACAGCGCAATTGAGTCTGTCAAGAGAATGTATAGGCCCTATATATAGGGTTAACTTGAAGGTGAGCTTAATATGCTCATTGCTCAATGCGTTTAACAATCCGGTTGTTTATGCTTACCTAAAACAACTACTGTGGTTACGGCTGTATCCCGCGAATCACAATTACAGACGTATAATCCAGCTTGTGAAAGAATGGTTTTGTTCATGTGGAGAATTGTTTCGTTGTCAGCAGGGTGAGTTACAAAGTAACCATCATCTATCTTTTCAGATGTCCTGATGCTTCCATCTTGTTTATATATAGGAGCTGTGTAGATAGTAGTTTTTTCTATACTATTTATCGAAATGTGCCAAGAGGTAATGGAGCCACCTTCATTCGTTTTACACGTTAGAAGAACGTCATCACCAACATCAACCACTGCACTAGTCGGATAGACAATGCATCCGCTGACAACTAAAACAATCACATCATAGGGTAAAGACCCCAAGGGTGAGCAGCCTCCAAATGTGAGCATCCCTCTATATTTCACAAAATCATCATATTTGGTGGCCCCACACTGCGAATATCCATGGTAGTAACCATAAGCACACCAGAAAACGTTTAAATATAGGCCTACTTGTTGACACTCTTTTCGAAAGATGTAAATTATTTGAAACAAAATGATGCAAATGATCTTATTTTTCATCTTTCGTAAATAATCGATAACTTAGTCGTGTATTTGGCCATGGTATAGCTACTGGTATTGCTCGAATCTGTTTAATGTCCACTTTAACAGTGAGCGATAATAAGAGATTTTTCTAGTGCCGTTTATTTACAAGAATTTTTTTCTCATACTGACTGCCTGTACCATAATGTGAGCACCAAAGGAGTTCCGCATTGTGAGCATAAATTATGGTGCTCACATTATGGCCATCAATTTTACTACACTAGAAGCACTAAAACAGTACCGCAATGTGAGCATCGTGCTCACATTAAGGACATTATTTTTTACTATATTAGAAGTGACAGGAGGTTTAAACTGAGAAATTGCATGGAAGGGCATGGCAAGGTATGGCATGGCAAAGAATGGTATGGCACGGCATGTTATGGTATGGCATGGCATGTTATGGCATGGCATGGCATGGCATGGCGAGGCATGGCGAAGCATGACATGGCTTGCATGGCGAGGCATGGCATGGCATGGCGTGGCAAGGCATGGCAAGGCATGGCTAGGCTTGGAATGGCATGGCAAGGTATGGCATGGCATGGCATGGCATGGTAAGGCATGGCATGGCAAGGCATGGCAAGGCATGGCATGGAATGGCAAGCATGGTATGCCATGCCATGCCTTGCCTTGCCTTGCCTTGCCATGGCATTGCATGGCTTGCACGGCGAAACATGGCATGGTATGGCATGGCGTGGCACTGCCCTGCCATGCCATTACATGCCATGCCATGCCTTGCCTCGCCATGCAAGCCATGCCATGCCTTGCCATACCATACCTTGCCATGCCATGCCTTGCCAAGCCTTGCCATGCCTTGCCATCCCATGCCATGCCATACCATGCCTTGCCATTCCATGCCATACCATGCCTTGCCATTCCATGCCTTGCCATGCCATACCTTGCCATGCCATGCCTTGCCATGCCATGCCATACCATGACATGCCATGCTATGCCATACCATGCCTTGCCATGCCATACCATGCCATGCCTTGCCATGCCATGCCATGCCATAAAATAAGTGCAAAATGTGAAAATAACTGTTTTTCTAGCCTTGTCCACAATAATATGGACATTACTGTAATTATGATGCAAGATAGTGCAATATTTGTTTGTGCTCACATTAAGTTATGGCACCCTAATGTGAGCCCTTTTTTCAAAAAAAAATTTTATTATAAAAAATATGATGTCAATTATTTTAATTTACAATGGTTATATGCTGTATAGACATAATATTGTACCTACCTATTGCAACTATCAGAAGTCAGCTATATTCTATCAGTTTCCTACAATTTCAAAATTTCGTTAAGGTGCTCACCTTTGGGGTCTTTACCCTATATATTATAAACCTACTATATGCATTCAATTAGTTCACGTATCCAATCCCATGCATTGGCTACAACAAACTTAATCGAGCTAAAACGGTTAGGCCTCCTGCAAAATATGTTAAACTAGCTGCACTTTAAAAGGACTCTCAAGAAGTGGTAAGCCTATTGGGTCTTCAATAAGGCATTTCCTCGAACGTATCACCTAACTCATTAACCTTAAGTCAGTCATATAGATAATCAATGTAGCCTAAGGTGTCTTACTTGATTTGAGCATTGTACAATTGAGATTGTTGCCACGAAGCATTTAGTCTGGTGATTGCAACACATAATATATTTAGGCTATAGCCTACAGCAAACGAATGATAGGCTATACGTTCCCAAAATCGCAGCCCATATAGCTATGTAGGCTACTATGGGAATATTTTCAACTTAGGCTACAACAACTTAGTTAAATCAATCGCAAAGTATTGTAAGCCTAAATACGATAATTAAAGTAAGTAAAATTACTGTAAATATATAGGCCTATTGGTCATTGTCATACGACTCATACCATAATGCACATCCGCGCTTTGGCGTAGTCTGCACAGGCCTAGGTGTAGACGGAATATATGGCCTTCTTACATGACATTGTGGTCTATTATAGTAGGCCTATGAATGCTTGACGTGTGAAGTTGTCCGATAAGCTTACCGGTATATGAAAAGTAGGCCTAACTGGTCATAGGTCTAAATTCTAGAACCATGTTAATTAAAACAGAATGCTAACAATCAGTTCATTAACAAAGTTAGGTGTCTTACATGCAGGAGCAGTTATTATCCAGGATAAAACTATGATGAACAAAGGACGGTTGGTTATCATTATTGTTTTCGAATTCCGGAATAATCTCAGCGCTTATTATCACGATTCACGAAGTTGTCTCGTCACCACCGCTTCCCAAGCACAAATTCTATTCCAAAATCTAGCAAGTGACAAGTACCGTACGTAGTTATTAAGTAGGCCATGAAGATATAGATACATTAGGCTACATTATACATAGGCCTATTATATAGCAGGGCTGTTTTAAAGGAATTTTTAGAACTGCACAACTCCTTCTTTCCTTTCCCATCATCCATGGTAAATTACTTCCAATAGATGACTTTAGCCTACTTACTTTAGGCCTACTATGGTCTATGAAACATCAGTTTGAAACCTACCGCTGCCGATTGGAAGTCTGCGATATTTGCCAATTTAAATAGGCTACATGTAGGCCTACAATAATTGTACATGTAGGTTAATGCCTGCATCCATAATTTAGGCTATGCATGTCTAAATACCTACCTCACATGCAGCATTAGACCTACTCTTAATAATAATTTAAAATCTGTTGCTTTCAAATATCGTTGGCATCAGCTTGAAAAATAAAAATGAATATTCGACTACACATGAACAAAATCCCGACCACCTTTTTAAATACGATTCTCACACTGATCGAGTCGTCTGAATGATGGCAATGATGATGACGACGACGATGGTATCATCGACAGTGATGAACTGATGATATATTCGTGTTAGGCCTATTAACAGACTAACCGGTGAACAAAACGCGACAATAGTTAACAAGCACTAAGAGAACAGCGAATAAAGTCTAATAAACGTTTTTATGCAGCATCCGTGTTATGAAGTTTTTATTGATGTTGATAATAATGAGACGGGAATTATAGCCAAACAGGAATCATGACAAAACTTTCAATATCTTGAGACCTTATTATACCAATAATTATGGCGAGGGCCTAAGCGTAATATGCGTAGGCCTAATGGCTTAAACTTACCAGTCAATCAATAAATCGGCACTGAAGCCTTTGCTGGCGTCAGAAACAGTTACTGCTGACAAAGATGACGTAAAAAGACGCGCTATGAGTCTTCATTTAAAATTTTTCAGGCCTAGTCTAACTGCATTACCCAATAAATTGTAAGTTATATTTTAATTTAATCACAATAGATAGACGTTTAATATTGTGCACGCGTTGGACGCAGATATATCCGCTTGTTCTCACAATGTGTGTTCAGTATCAATATCTCGGACGATAAAATAGATTTATTAGTATGTCATAGCATTCGCGTTGTAGTATAGGCCTATGCTGTTTGTAAGCCTAGGCCTAGTATAATTATAGGCTATGTGTTCCATGCGGCAATATTATTGATTTTTGACAAAGTGAACCAGATATCCTAAGTGGACGAGTGGGTTGGTAGCCCGCTCGCCACGCCGGCGGCCCGGGTTCAATTCCAGGTCGGTCGGTCGGTTTATCAGAGATTAATTTCTCGGATCTTTACTGCGGGTGGCTCGATCGCAATATAAACGTGGAGTGTGATGTTGTACTCTGCCTCCGACACAAATCGTCTTCGAAATGAAAAAGTGTCGTTAAGCCCGAAGTACACAATAGCGAAACAATTCCTGAACGTCATTCATGTATATAGGGCCTATATACAGGTCCGCATTAAGATGTGTGTCAAGGGTACTGCAGCACCCGGGTCCGCAGTTTTGATGTGCCCGCACAAAGTCGGATTAACAAATTTGGCGACCCTAGCTGTTCCTGCAAAAAATCAGTGGAGCCCAGCCCCACAGAATCACAACAAAAGGACGCTGACACGTATAGTGATATTGACTTTGTGCTGTGAACATTGTCTATTGTGACGACATCTCTTTTGTTCAGAAATTATCTTTCGGTCTATTACGCCACTAATGCTATTGGACATGATGATGATAAGACTTACATTACCAATTAAATTTGTTCTACGGACTTCGTATTGTGATTTGTGACGGATTCTCGTTGTCATGCATTTTTGCTGCGTTCCTAACTTCGTTAATTGTGGGCAATTTGCTGCTAAGACTATATACTGCCTATAGCTACTATAACGACACTGAGTGTCTCAATGTTCATGGGCGAAGTTTATTAGTGCTAGGTGGGGCTAAGCCCCCGCCCCCCCCCCCCCAATTAAGAAGGTCCAGAGTATTTTTTACCATGAAAATGGTAATTTTTCCGGGTTAGCTCCCCTCGCAAGAAGGCCCAGACTGGAAAACATATATTTGCTTTTACGAGATTTCGGGTGGATGACTGAAAAAAGGTCATCATCTTTTTGCCTGCTGAGAAAATGGTATGGTTTCATGAGATTTCAGGTGGATTACTAAAAACAGGTCATCAAATTTTTCGGAGAGAAAAATAATAATTTCCACGCCTCTCGATCTGGACTATAAGTCTCCGCCCCAACCAGGGGCGCAACCAGAAAATTTTCCTGGGGGTGCTCAGAATTATTATTGTAAGCGCCGATGGTGCGAAGTAGTGAGTGCCAAAGGAACTTGCTTGATTGTGTATCTTAAATACCGAATGACCCCTACCCCCCCCCCCCCCACGCACCAAAAAACTCATCGGATTTGGAAAAATTGCGTGGGTCACTTTTTTAGGGGGTGCTCAAGCACCCCCCAGCACCCCCTTATTTGCGCCACTGGCCCCAACCAAAGCCCAAATTTGAAGCCTCCCCCCCACCGAACGGACACCAATCTCCGCCCATGTCAATGTTTGTGAGCGCGGTTCAATTATAGCCTAGTCGTTGCGACTCGACCAATTCAGGCACAGCATCGTTGAGGATCTGAGTGTCAACTTGTAGTATTTCAAACATAGCCTACATGTAGGCCTATAATTTTTTATTAACGCGAGTGAGTGCCCAGAATAGGCCTACCGGTTAGAGTTGTTACAATTATGACCACATCTGGAAAATTCGGTTTTACAAAGTTAATTCGGTCCAATTCAAGTTGCCAGCGGCAATTTCAAGCTTGCTAGACTCTTCTAGCTCAACTGCAAGCAAGTGATTTGCAAGTGCACGGCGATTAGTGGTCGGAACGTTATCGCTCCACGTAAGCCTTTATACGTATACTATATATAGGCATACGTAGGCCAAGTTGCCAGCGTAGGATAGCCTACGTAGGCTACGTTACCAGCGGCGCCATTTCTACCGGTAGAAATTCATTGGAATCTTGACGCAGTGCCTAATTTTTTCCTAATTTTTGATGGCTGATTCCGTAGGTGCTCGCGATCGCTGTCAGAAAGCTTCTGGGCTGCTCTTCATAAAATAGTGTGCTGTTAGGAAGGTCTGCAGGCACTTCTTTTGGAAAGGTAGCCTAAGTAGCATCCATGGCAGCACTTACTTTTCCACACTTTAAGCACTGGCTCTAAGAAAGACCGGAGGATTATCACACTGGGTAATCTGTAGCATGTAGGCCTATAGCCTACTATAGTGGATGATACGTATGCCTACTATAGGCCTATAAATAGTCCTACAAGTTTTCAGTTTCTCACCCTATATGGGCCCCGACCTATCCTTTCCCATTCTCTCAGACTGAGTCACTGAGGCAGCCGTTTCGTCAAAGCGTGGCAGTCTCTGTTGCTGGTCGAAGTGTAGGCCTAGGCCTATTGATCGACAGATCGAGGAACTCGCAGTTCCTAGGAAGCCTAGTCAATAATTTTCAAGTCCTGATTCACCTCGGGCGATTTATGAAGTTTATGCCTGCACGCATAAACTGATTAGGCCTAGGTCTACATAATAATCTTTTTTATTAATAAGCTAGGTCTATGTCCAAATAACAGTGCAGCAGCGACCATCAACTTTATCCTATAGCTAGCTAGGTCTCTCAAAGACAGCGTTGAAACATAACATAACATGGCATTTTATTCGGTAAACCAACATAGAACAGGTCGTAATTAGGCTACAGCGTGATTTGGAAGTTATATCAGTTTACACAGGAGACCCAAAAGGGGCTGAAGGTCCCGCTAGCCAGGGTCACCTAAGTGCAGCGGCGCCGCCAGGATTTTATTTCTGTACGCACAACTTGCACAAAATAATATGAAGCGAACAGCGATCGATACGAGCTTATATTCAGGGGCGGATTCAGGATTTCTGGTTAGGGGGGGGGGGCGTAAATACCACCAATCCAATCCCATATATATATATATATATATATATATATACATACAGTGCTTAAAGTGTAAAAAAAGTGCCAGGACGCTGTATTGTTGGCCTAATTGGTCGTCAGTGGCGGCGCCGAAGGCGGGAAGTTGCGAGTGCCGAAGGCACGAAGCCCATCCCGACTAGGG
Organism: Lumbricus rubellus; assembly: GCA_945859605.1. Taxonomy (NCBI): domain Eukaryota; kingdom Metazoa; phylum Annelida; class Clitellata; order Crassiclitellata; family Lumbricidae; genus Lumbricus; species Lumbricus rubellus. The sequence continues at coordinate 22,305,401 of OX243824.1, read as the reverse complement.
GGTCTGGGGGAGCGTCGTAAGCTCCCCCAGCGGGGTCTGGAGCGGAGCCTCAGCGACCAGCGCATTTTTTGCTGTTTCGACCTTAAATGGAGCCATTTTTAGGCAGACATGTTGAACCTATATAATATATCTTTCTTTGGGAGCATAACGTATAGGTAGGATAGATCTATAGGATTCTCTCGTGGTAATATGGAAATTCAAACTGTCACCCAATAAATTTAGACCATGTGACAACTATATAAAAGTTTGCGCCCCTAGAAAAATTCCTGCGGACACCCATGCTAAAGGCTTCAAATTATTACCCCCTCCTAAACATTACCCCCTCCTGCAAACTGTAATTTGCATCAATCGTCGCATTTATTGGACTAAAAATATCAGAAAAATAATCCCGCTTCTTGTTTTGGTCTGAAGATTTTCATCCGTTATCCCACTTCGTGGTTTGGTTTGTTATAAATATTTTCATCTGTAGCTAAAATACTAAATCGCCGCTGAAGTTACATGGAGAAATGGCTTCGAGGCTATTATTTTTTCCGAGTAAAATATTGATAACAAACCAAAGTGGGATGACGGATAAATCTATGCAAATCTAGTGTCCGGGGGTCATCTGAAACCGGTTACGGTACAAGTTACCGGGGGGTGATGTTTAGGAAGTGCAATTTGATACCTTTAGATCGGCATATTGCTATGCTATCGTCGCCTTGAAGCCGGAATTTTCCAGATTCGAATCCACCTCGCCGCGTAAGGACCTTGGGCAAGTCCTTCACTCACAATATCTCAGCGCTTCGGCCGGAGTAGAGAGCTTGAAGGGGCGCTTTTACCAGTGGCGGATCCAGAACTCTTCCAAGGAGGGGGGGGCAAAAATCTTAGAACCTGGGATGGGACAGGTGAAACAAAGTTCGAAATTTGGTTGTTGGTCGAAAATAAATAGGGATCAGTCTTTGGCTGAAGTACTTTTCATCCGCCAAAAAGTTGATGAGGTTTTTTTTAGTCATCTGCCAAAATTTCTTTGGAGAAAATCATACCATTTCATCCGCCAAAAAAGTCGATGACCTTTTTTTACTCCTCCACTTGAAAACCGACTGGGGGGCCACGTCCCATGCCATTTTCCGAATAGGGGGGGGGGCAATATGCCATTACACCCATATGCATATTGCTAATTTCATACCAAATGGGGGCCACGTCCCCTGGCAGTTTTAAATGGGAGGCCATGGCCGGATTGCCCCTGGATCCGCCCCTGGCTATAAAAAGTGCACATAAAAACACATACAAACAAAAATTAAATTAATTTTTTTTAAAACGGTTTTACATCCAGGAATCCCAGGATCCATAGACCTCTAGGGTCTAGGCGGCTATAAGACGCTCAATGCCAAGATGGCTCTCTATTAGAGTGTAAGTAAGTAAGGAAGTAAGTATATTCTATAGATTATAAAATTTCAATAGAATTTCATCGCTTATAATAAATTTACAATTTGTGGGAAAATTTTTTTGGCCTTTCCGCGCTGTACGCACTTGCGTAAGTGCGTACGCCTAACGGCACCCCTGCCTAAGTGCATTCGGTTTAAAGATGTAACACGGCCAACTTTAAGAAAACAATTGAACAGAAAATTAAAAAACGCACCTTGCTTTGCGCTACAGAAGTATTGATCGCGTATCAAACGAGAACCTTTTGTGGTCGACAATTTCACTCTCAAATATCTATGCTCTCAAATTTCTCCACCATAGATGTCGCCCCACTTTAAAATCTGTTTCTGATTTCAAAGATCATGTTTAAATCTGCAAAGGCAATTTTTTACTTTTCAAACAATTATTAGTCAATCTGCTTTCATGAATGTAACTTAATCTAATGCCTTTATTTTGTAAATAATATGAAATTTCCGGAACCCAGATTATCGTCCAAAAACTTGTACAACGACGTTAAAAGGATGATTCCGGTCCTACGAAGAAACGGTCCTCAGCATGAGAGTAAGGTTTGCAGCAACTTTACAAGATGGCGACTTTGTTGCGGTTGTCATAGTTGTGTTTTCCGTAAATATGATCGTTTGGTTTGCCGAATCTTTAAAGTGGGTTTTTATTAAGACATGTTAGTAAGTATTTTACAGATTTACACCTTTCTAGAAGTTTGTTCTCGTACTCTGATGTCTTTATTCGTCAATCGTCCATGCCGTAATCTGTACATCAGAGTGCGTCGTTTACCTGCAGTGGGCGGGACCAACGGTGGTAAATATTGTTCGTGACATAGTTTGCTTGTCCCGGAAGAAGTTTTGAAAACTTTTTATCACCAGCAATTTTGTGCAGTTTATCGCCATAATCTTGGCATCTTCCAGATCAATGGGCCTAGTGTGTTGTCGTCCGGTCGAAGTATCACAGTCGTAAAGTGCTGCTTAATTTGTTATTTGTTATAAAAATGACGAAGTCAGTAATATTTTTATTGCACATTAAGTTGTGTGCGGACGTGTATCACCAATGCTGTTTCATAAGTTGTGCCAACTTCTTGAATAATGAATCAGGAAGTGGCATTCCATTTGTTGCCCTTTGACCCAAGGCTGTAGTTGAGGGTGTACACTATATAATTTTGTTGCTAAAGCAATGAAATCCAAATTTCTACAAAATGAAAATGGCCAAGATGTCAATGGCATATGATGTATTCATACACTTTAGGAGCATGGTCTTGGAGTTGACCCTTAGAACCCCATAGCGTTACGGGAGCTCCAGGTTCAAAGGGTTAAGGCCATAAGCGTCGCTTACTCCGATAAACTGTGAAAGTTGAGCACATTTAAGAATATGCTTTTGATGAAAAGGAATTGGGCAAAACTCCGAACTTTGGTCCCAAATTAATTCGCATGGCTTATCACATAGATATGCTTCTCCAATGCTTACTTACCCACCCTTATATAGAATGACGTCAGTAATGAGGCCAATTTGTTTACCAGTACATCTATAGCTTAAATGGAAGCTGGATTGATGATTTTCATTCCTGAATGTATTCCAACATCATTGCAACATGCACCCATTTTTACTTCAAATCGAAAAATACATTCAATCCTTCATTAAGCTTCTATTTCTCGCCTGTTATCTTAGTCAATCCAGCTTCAATTTCATATATAAAAATGCCCTCATCCAGCTTCCATTACTTAAGCGGTTTCCTTATCAATCCAGCTTCTATTTCAGATCTAGAAATACCTTCGTCCAGCTTTTAATTATTATGCGTTATTTTCGTCAATCCAGCTTCTATTTCACCTGTAAAAGAATAATCATCCAGATTCCATTTCTCTTGCGTTTTTTCATCAATCCAACCTTCATTTCACCTCTAAAAACTGTCATCCAACTTCCATTTCTCAAGCGCTAGATCATTGGTCAGTAGACCAGTTGTCGTTACACGAATCGTTTTCGGCAGTTATCTGCACAAATTCTGTGCGCCAATTACAATATTTAGTAGTCGGTGAACGGTTTGTGAAGTGACGGTGAGAAAAATGCTGTGATATAATTTGGGACCGGAGTTCGGAGTTTTGCCAGGAATTGACTCAATGTCAATTGTTTTTCAATGAGAAGAGCTAATGACACCAAAATCTCAGGATTTGAATGAGATGGATTATCACTTGAGGTGAGCTGTGCTGGAGAAATTCCTCAATCCAATACCAAAACCAAACTTATTAAAAGCAACTGGCCCATCCTCTGAAGGTGTGAAGGTATCAACGTCTATTTCACAAGCATCATGATCTTGTAATTTTAGAGTGATGTCTTGGTCTTCTGTCCTCTCAGCTTGAAAGTGAAACCCCTATATCTTGAGCCACGACCTAGCATCGACATCTGGACACCAGTGAAAGGTTGGTTCATTTGTAGGCGTACTGTCTCAACTGCAGAGTTCATTCATTCCGAAAATTTATATAGCACCTCTTCAACATAAAACCTACCCAAGGACACTCTGCGGAGTCTGCGCTGACCTAAATATTTTATGTATTAATGTTATTACGAACTGAAATATTATAAGGCCTAAAAAAAAAAATCTTGTGTTTCCGGTAACAGAGCTAAAAAAAATTGGGTAGGTAGGTCAGAAAATATTTTAATTTTGGAAAATATTTTTATGCAGTGAATATCCGAAAAAAGTGTACGCCGCTAGTCTTTTTTGCACAATGGTACACGCTGCAACAAAGTACGTGTTCTAAGCAAGTATAAACTGCCTATTTCCAGACTTTCTGCACCTAAAACTGCTCTAGAAAACAGTCCTATTAATTTCATTTTGTTGACGTCTTTTCTGTTATGTCAATACAAATGTTATAAAAAAATTTTTTTTTTTAAATAAATTTTTTTCTAAAAATTTTTTTAATAAACTTTTTTTACAAAAGTATTTGAGTCGCGGCAATAAAAAAGGGTCGGTCGGGTTACCGGAAACACAACAATTTTTTTTAGGCCTAATGACTATTCTCCAATGTTTGCATTAAAACCCTGGCATATGAAATTTGTGTACAGTATAAAATATTTAAAACTGTATTTTTATTTGTCGTGACAAATTCTGCCAAAAGTTATATTCTGTTAAACAAATTAAGTTTTTCCTTCAAATGTTAAACATAATAAGTTTACTGCTGTGAAAATCTGTATTTTGAGTTGTTGGCCATCTAATAAAAATACACTTTTATGATGGCCATGATTGGTTTACTTTCCCAGATATTTATGCAAATAGTAATTTGCATTTTGATCAGTGTTTTTATAAACAATTGACCAATTGTAACAATTGTGCGCATTACAGATTTTGAAAGCTTGCATTTAATCAGCATTAAAATGCTTATTACTTATTATATTAAACCATCTTTTGTACACTGTGCCTGAGTGGACTAGCTTTCTTTCAGATCTATGTTTGTTTGGAATCTTAACTCTTGCTGACCACGGACAAGTTATTTATTTGACCTTCTAGTGTTTATTTTGACGTTTTATGTATTAAATTTTATTTATGTTTGGACGTTTTATTTAGTACCTCTTCAAGGTAGATTATTTAGAAGTCCTTCCAGCCAAACCACAGCTAAGTGAGTTTTGATATTCTTAAGGAACAGAGTGGAGTGACTCTTGGGCAATCAGCGCAGTGTAACAGGTTGGTTATTTCAGATCATGGAAAAGAGTTTAACAAAATACAGAGATGCAGAAAAACACTTTGTGTTAAAATTGGAGTTTTAAAAAAGACATCACTTTGTGCAATCTTGCAGTTAATGGTTGTATCACGAAATTGCGCCAATTATGTAAATTACTTACTTAAAAACCTACTTTAGTCACACAAGCTGCTAGCCACTATTGGAGAACACTTAAATTCGGAAAAGCCAAGGAAGTCATTAGTGTCTGACATTGTGCTGTTAAGTCAGTTGTTTATGTAGACATTGTGCTGTTAAGTCAGTTGTTTATGTAGTTTTTATTGCTTCCATGACTGTGTTTAACAGTCTGCAGTTTCTCTTTGTATTTGTAAACACTTCCTGTTTGAAGGACCACATTGTGTTCAGCCTTCTGGCTATTTTTGGGATTATCGTACAGTCCCACTGGCTAGTTACAACATAGCTTGCATACAAGTAGCATACATGTATTATAACTTAGTATATTATAGAATATATAATAGACAAGTGCAGATTTTGTTATATGCATGTTGTATGTTACGAATTACGTATACATGCATTCAGCAGTAAATTGTGCGGTGGTGTAGTGCTTAGCATCAACAATGACAGTGCTGCCATTGTTCCGTTTTATTCTGTATACTGGAAGCTGGTAATCTATCACTTTGGCATTCTAAATTATTCGTCTGGCGCAGCATGGTTATTTTTCATCAATCTGACTTCTACTTTGGCATGAATCCTTTTCATCAATCCAGTTTCTGTTTAGGCAAGAATTCATTTCATCAGTCCAGCTTCTATGTAAATGGCAATTATTTTTCATTAATCTGGCCCCAACATCAGCCAAAACTTCTCATCAATCCCACTTCTATTTACTTAAAAATATTTTTATCAATCTGACGTCTATTGAGCAAGAATTCTTTTCGTCAATCCAACTTGTGTGCTGCCAATGGTAAACCAATACAATGGCGTTTAATTTTGAATGCCATTAATGCGATAGATTACCCTGGCATCCTTTGGTTTGAAATCATAACAGAACAAGTATGTGTATAATTATGCAACTTCATCCTTCTATAATATATATGTATGACAGTGTATATGTGTATATATATAGCAGATATGTATATGTGTAGTTGTTGTAGATGTAGCTTTGTATACTTATAAATTATGCGATATTGTAGTGGTTGGCATCAACAGCAACACTGTCAGCATGGGGGGTCGGGGGGGGGGTAAAGAGAGTTATTAATACAGTTCATACTCTATCATGGGATTTTACTTATGCAGTTTTCATACATAATGCAGCTAATTATGACACACTGCCTGAAACCTGCTTAGTCAAGTTTATAGCCTGCAACATGTAGGGCTCACCACTAGAGGCTGTTATTTGAATATTAATGGACTACTTATGTAGCCACCGCCTAATTATTAAATAGTTTATTTATGGCTTTAAATAGTTTATTTATGGCTTTATTTCATTAACATTTACACAACTGGAGAGGCAGACATAGACAGTAGTCCTGAGAATGTTGTTGCTGATTATTCATTTGGCTGATATTATTGTTTGTTTAAATTTCTGACTTGTGTATTTATGTCCCGTTGAAGGGTGGTGTTGTTCTTGTGTTTAACTGATTTCCTTGTTCATCTGTTTTTTTATATTATTAGTTCGTTTGATTATTACAGGAAAATGGGATTTCCAATGTCATCATTTAACCCACTGACATTCCTTTGGCTGCTACTGGTGTGGGCAGTTGGACTGGATGCTGCCAGTGATGCCTTTCCAAATGGTAAATGATGCATTAGTAATAGTATTCATTTTAGTTATTAATTCTTTCATTCATTCGGAAACTTATATAGCGTCCCTTCAAGGAAACTACTCAGAGGTGCTCCCAGGGTGATGGTGTGGCTCTAGAGGAAGGCCATTCCAGACCACTGGGCCAACCACAGAGGCCTGACTATATTGCCATACCGGAGCAGCTGCCCTGAACTCAATTAATGAATTTACCTTCATTGAATAATATTCATGAGTGGTGTGTGTTTATGGGTATAAATGGAGTTCCAAGGAGTAAATTATTTACATGGGCTAATGGCCAAAATACCATTAATGTTTGAAATGCCCTTGGTAGGAACATGAAATTAGGTTGTTCTATGAGAATATGACTTGTTACCATATATTGCAATCTTTACACCAGTGCTTGTTGGGTAATCTTATCCAATGATTTCTGTGCTGCCAGTATCATGATGTGCATTGTGCAAGACATCGAAAATTGATGGTTTCCTCAAGTGCTACCACTTTCAGACTTTATTTCCTTGGACAAGCATTTATTAGACTTTATTATTATTATAGTGTTAATGATAGCAGTACTATAGAAATTTATAGGTCAGGTCAGATGCTAGTTTATGTGTCCTATGATTGTGGGGCGCGGTGGTGTAGTGGTGGCGTCGTTGCCTTGGAACCGGAAGGTTCGAGGTCCGAATCCACTTCGCCGCGTAAGGACCTTGGGCAAGTCCTTCGCTCACAATTGCTCATCGCTTTGGCGTGAAACTCCGATGCAGTGTCCGCTCTGCATTCGGGAGCGCCTATGAGCAGAGAGAGCTTGAAGGGGCGCTATAACAAGTGCACTTACAAGCAAATGGCTAATTATGAAGGATTGTCTTCATTTAATTTCACCTTGCCATTAGGGCATAGCCGGGTGCCGTTTTTCAACCGGGTACCGGTCCGGGTAGTTTGAATAAAATCTGCCGGGTCCGGGTATCGGGTCGGGTATTAAAAGTAATCGTTAATCTCTAAACTGAGTAGTATGTCTCCACTTTGAATGCTGTCAAACGAACACCACTCAGTTTGTTAGCTACCTTTGGTGAAATTGAGTAAAACTCTTCCCTGTCAGAGTTTTACTACAGTTGAGTTCTGCCAGGGGTTATTGATTGAGAGGTGCCAGTAATATCTGTTCATGAGCTCTGTGGATAGAATCATTCTATAGTAAAGACATGCTGATCTGTCCAGTCAGGCAAGAGGAGGTCAGAGGTCAGCAGCCCTGATAAACAGTCCTGTTTCTGTGGTGTATGCAGTCCAACTACATGTAGATACATTTCAAAGTGCACCATCCCTTAATCTGTGAGATGTATACTTGGTTATATTAGGGAAGGGGCCGTTAAGCTTGGCTGCAGAATCATATCAACAGGTGGAAGGTATCCCTTCTAACAAGTCCTAGTCTCTCTGACTTGAATGAGAGTGTGACAGACCAAACAGACTTTAAAGATAAGGGATTAACAGATGACCACTAGCCAACCTATATCCTGGGGTAGCTATGGTCAGTGAGCAGCGCCTGTATGTATAACATTGTATATTTATATACATGAATATAATATGTACATACATATATACACTCTTCCCCTTCCTATACTTCTTCACCTTTTACCACAGTTCCTCCCCTCCCCCTTCATCATCTCCTGTCTCTCTCTGTTAGATATTTCAAACAGCCAAGCAGCAGGAGGAAAAGGTAATAGACAAGAAAGAGGGGGAAGGAAGAAGGGAAGGGGAGAAAGCATGAAAGAGGGTGCCACTCTTCTATTTAAATGTATATATTATTCCTCTTCTCCCTCACAGTCTACCACTGTTCCGCTCAGAAAGGGGTAGTAGAAGAAAAAGAGGAGGAGGAAGGAGGAAAGACAGCATGGAAGAGGGTGATACAAATTCTCCCCTCCTCCTCTTGCTGGTCCCCTGTTTGAAATAGGATAGTCTAATATAAAGCAACCATCAGCAGGCTGTCTGTTCTGTGATTGTCTGGTCATTGTACTATAATGCCCAGTTGAGAGATCTTGCAGGTTAACTGTTAAGTCCTTTGATGTGTGGTATGCCATTCATAATTACCCACCCGGCCCGGAAGACCTTTCATCACCGGTTCCGGTTATCTGCCGGGTGTCAAATACCCGGCATTACCGGTTAACCGGGTCAGCCCCCGGCTATGCCCTACTTGCCATACCATTCATCCTTCTTCTAAGTGAAGTATATCTGCTGAAGAGTTTCAAAGATTGTTATTGTGTTTAGATTTGTCACTTCATGAGACGTGGATGACGTCATTCTCAGTAGCTGTGGTTGCCATGGTTTCGACAATTTCCATGATCATTGTCCTCGTTGCCTGCGCACAGTTCTGTCCATGCAGAGACCGGTTCAAGGCAAGTTTCATTTTCTGTTCTTGTTGGTTTAAATTTCTGATTGTCTGAATACCTGATGAAATGCTGTTCAGTATTTGCATTGTATTTATATTGTATTGTATCTATAAATATTATTTATATAGCACCTCTCACAGTGCACACCAATCAGAGGTGCTCCCAATGCGAGAGACAAAGAGAGAAGAAAAGGTTTTGAGACAGCGAAAAGAGGTATTTGGTCCACCAATTAAGAGTAGGACTGTTTCAAAGGAGGAAGCAGGTTCCACAGTGCAGGGCCAATGAGAGCAGAGACTTGCATGTTGACCATGGATGACAGTCCTAGCTCATGAAAAGTTATGTACATGTCATGTAAAAGGAGTCTAATATACAGCAACAAAAGCTTTACTATTAATTATAAATGTCTATTGAGCCAGTGACTAATGCATGGGGCAGCATTTGGCGGTGCACCAAATGCAAGCCACAATTTTAAGAGCAACATGTAGATCAGTACATTGAGACAGAGAAACAGCCCGAGGTACGCAGGCAATCCCAAAACAGATAGTACTTAGGCTTATTGGTCATGATTAAAGCATTTGGTTAAATTGTAAGAAGTAGAACTTAGGATTATGTAACTGACTGTAATTGTTTACATATAGGTAAAATTTCTCGTAATGAAAACAAGTGACAGTTGATAAGATCCATACGCTTATGAGTCAAATCCAAAATTAACTTAATTTTGTGCAATGTTGCATGTTTGCATTCCTCCTCCTTGTACTTGTACGTCTGCTACAATGGTTGCTTGAGTAGCATACAAGAGTAATTTCAATTTTGCAATCGGTGAGGCCAGGACCTGCAGAGTCTTAGCTAATGTGACATGTTTAAAGACCAAGAACAATTTATGCATTAAGCCAGAGGCAATGCAGACCATTGAAAAACACAGACACATTGAAAGTTGATACTTGACATGGCTAATGTCAGCTTGGTGTTGCCCCAGACTAACTGCGTGAGCTCTGTTGCTCCAAGGGTATCCAAGCCACCACCCCTTCGTTCTGCTCTTGGTTCCATTCACAAGAACTGCAAGTATGCAGAATTAAGCCCTCTCCATGGTGGGCCCAGTAGTCTGGAATGGTCTCCCACGGGGCTGCATCTGCTTCCTGGGGCTTTTACTGTTCAAAGCAGTTTTCTTCAACTCAAAACTGTACTTTTTGCCGTGCTAGGGTCGGGAGGCACTATATAAATTCTTGAATGAATGAATGAATAATAAGCTAGAATATAGAAATGGGACAGAAAATAAATATAGCATTTAGCCATAATCACTTTAGCATTAACCCTTTAATAGGATTTCCCATACCATTTACTAACATCTTGGCATTAAAGGTTTAGATAATTAATTTTCCAATTGTACATCAATTGTAGAACATGCAAGACGAGGATTCCTACTTTCCGAACATGGACTTTCCCAATCCCCCAAGAGACGTTGATCTCGGACTATATCCTCCGGTTGAGGGCACTCCTGAGCATAGAATCACATCGTTTGAGCCACTACCCGATGTCACGACTCTGATGAGGCACAAGAAACTCCTTCACAGCAACACTGTCCGTCTGCGGCCGAAGGTCTCTCATGTCGTACGAGACAGATTGGACAGCGAGGAAGATGTGGACTTCCGAGACTCTATTCAGTCGAAATTAGACCGGTTGATTGGTGAGTCTTTGCTGTTCATTCTCTGTAATGTATTCAACTATTCATTCATTATGGAGATTTATATAGCGCCTCTTCAAGGTTTCTACTCACTACTCAGGAGTGCTCCCAACCGATCTGCGGCTGAAAAGTACTGTTTTAAATCTGTGATAAAACGCATCTGAGCAAACTGTAGGCATAAGATGTTAATGTATTCATTCATTTTATAGACAATATTATTGATGCCCATTGGGCTGATTTTGTTGGAGTATAGTCATTCTGTAGTTTGTCCTATGTGGTTGACATTGCTCTATGTTTTCCTTTTGTGTACTTCAATGGCTTGAGGAATGAATTTCAGACTCCAGCAACAAGACAACAGTCAATTCGAATGCATTAGACAATTCCTAATGTTTAATTGTGTACTAAATATTTTGATTGACACTGTTTACTGTTAAGAAATGTTACAGTTAATTGGAGGGAAACTTTAGAACACTTTCATTTTTGTTACACCCTACAATTGACCAGAAAGTTCTGCTCTCGGGAAACATTTGCAACTTGATTCAATTTTTTTAGTAACACCTTTTGCATTCAGCATTAATGTTTAAAGTATGACTGAAAGGTTATTCATTGGTCATGGTTGGCGTGGTGTCCATGTACTTATTTTAAAATCTAAACATTGTCCTGCCACTTGTTAGGCAAGCACAGCTTGCAAAGGTAAGGGGCATCCTAGCATTTGTTTTTTCTACACTTTAAGCTCTGTCCAACGTGTTTTTGTGTGTTTGTGATCTATTTTTAACCCACTGTATAAACGTCCTTGTACATCCTATATTTTGCATCCTATTAACAGATAATAATCCCAAGTTGTGTACATAGTAATTGGCATCCTGATTATTTTAATTAGTCACGATTCACTACCGTCTGAGTTACTGTATTTTTCTGGGCTGTGTCATTAATTTTTGGCTATGGGAATAAAAGGCATTGTGTTTCCTGAGCAATAATAATGTAACATGCCATGAGTTTTATTGTTAAAATGGGACATATTGGTGCCAATGGCGGCCAGTAATTCCTCAGTTTTTATGTCTTATGATGCAGATATAGAAAAATTTCCAATTGCAGCACATGGTTTTTGAAGATTTGCGATACCTTGTTCCTAGTTAATTTGGGAGTGTAGAACCCAAAGGGTTGTTCTGACTAGGTTAAATACAAATTGGTTGGATTGGGAGCACCTCTGAGTGGGCTACTTGAAAGAGCACTATAAATTCTTGAAGTGAATGAATCATCTCTCACATTTTTATTTAATCTGTATTTGATATGATATTGCAAATTTATTACTGACCTTTGGAGATGTTTAAGTCTCTTTACTACCTGACAACTCATGTAAATGCTGTAGAACATATCTGGAGAAATGCTTGTTTCATTAATATGTTTAGGCCACAACACGAGACAGAATTTTGAACGAGGCCAGTTAAACTACATCAAGGAAATCGGCTCCGGATGGTTTGGAAAGGTACCAGAATTAATCTTATAAATTTATACACAGAACTGCGTAATTTAAACAGATTCATGCAAACATCAGTGCTGACCAGCATAGATTAGTATATGATTTTTGGGGGGCTTCTACTCTTTCACGTCTACTTTATACCTGTAGCCTCTGTTTTGAGGGGATTTTCCTATTTTGAGGAGCGTAAGATTCACCTTTTGGTTTTTTTAAGAAAATTGACCCATTCAGGATTCCTCCTGATTTCCTAGTTTTGATGAACTTTTGTTCTAGAGCTGACTGCCTATAGCTGACTGCTCTTATCCATTCAATTCTCCAAATTCCTTGTCACATCTATTGATCAATATTATTAAAGATTGTGTTCTTTTCTAGATTTTACAAGGTGATGGACAGGGTCTGCTGCCTGGCCACAAGAAAACTGCTGCCATCATTCAGATTCTAAGAGAGGATGCTGACAAATTTGACCAGTATGGGTTCCTTCAGGAAAGTGCCCCATACAGGTAATATCGCGGAACATTGTTATGCATGTGGTTATTGTTACAATTCAAGCGACTTGCCCTGTGTACCAAATACAGTCATGTTTACATTGCTTTTAAGAGGTACTTGAAATGCTTTCTATAAAAGTACAGAAAGTACATAAATGAATGTACAATGTACAGTTGTACACACAGTATGTGTACACTACAGTGATACTGCAATCCTGTTACCGGCCTGCAATGTGCAACCAGGGATGAGGGGGTGAGATTGGCCGGTTGTGCTTTGGGACATGCCAACCCTAAACTATTATATTGAATAAATTAGATGCCAGGATATTTTTTGTTTTGTTTTCCCACTGTTTGTTGGTTTCCTGTTTAACTTATCTGTCAGAATAGATAAGTTGATCAATTGCAGTTGCCGGGATTGTGCTTGCCTTTACGAGATTTATAATTAAATATGTTTGTGTAAGTAAGTAAGTATATCCTTCATAAAAGAATATTTGCTGATTGCATGCTGGTGTCCTAATTTCATCAAATTAATTGAAACATTTAGCAGCCAAATGACATGGGTTTTACAAGCTAAAGAGTCACCATTAGATATAGCTCTGCATTTTTTGTCGAGTATGGTGGCGAAGGGCTATGTTCGGTGTCTTGGAACCGGAAGGTTGCAGGTTTGAATCCACCTCGAGCCACCGTGTAAGAACCCGAGCAAGTCCTTCACTCGCATTTGCTCCTGCGCTTCGGCATGAAACTCAGATTTAGTGTCTGTATGCATGTCTGTGTGTTTAACTGACAGAGACACAGAACATCCGAATGTTCTCAAGTTGCTCGGACACTGTGTTGAAACTGTGCCATACTTGACAGTACTTGAGTTATGCATCAACGTAAGTACATCTGTTTTGTTTCATCATCAGTTTCAATCTTGTGTTGTTTATAAATATGATACATGATGATATGATGAGATGATTTTCGTATATTGCACCATCTTTGTGAGCCAAAATAAAGACTGCCTTATTTTGAAGTCACATTGGGCCTATGTTATAAATGTGCTTAATTTTTGACTGGACCATTAAAACTGACTTCATTGTAACTAATTTTGTTACAGAAACAGTTACAGATGAAGTATGATGTGATTCTTTAAGCTAGAATTTTCAGTCCTGTAGATGCAGTATCCATTCAGGAACACTGTCAGTACTTGATATTGCTTCAATGGTGATTCAGTATCCGTGCATACCTTCTTGATTTTATGGATTGAGGGTTATGGTCATCTTGTCTCTGTGTCCATTTAGATTCTCTGATCGGCTTGACATCTTTTTTCCAACGTCAGGACTGCCATGACTTAATCCATATGCCTTTACTGCCTAGGTCCCTCTCTATAGGATATACTTTCACCTTCCGTTCACTCTGCCTTTTTCTCTGATAGTCTTTCCTCATCTTTCTCTTGCCTCAAATTATAATTTGTCGTGTACAATACAATATTGTTTATGATTGTATTGTTAGGGTGACTTGAAGATGTACCTAAGGAATCAGAGGTCAAACGTGGAAATCATCGATAAGCAGGGTCTATTGCTCAACTTTGCCTGTGATATTGCTGCCGGTCTCCAGGCATTGCATCAGAACAACTATGTTCATCGGTAACAATTGATCTGACTAATTGTAATTGTGATCGTACGTTTATATAGCGCCCCTTCAAGAGAACTCCTCAAAGGCGCTCCAAAACTAAGCGTTGATGATTATCATATCTGTGATCTATTCTCACAGCAATGATGTTTGCATGAATCTGCTATAAATTATGCAAGTGTACTTAGCTGACAATCCTTATAAGCTATATTGGTCACCCTGTTGTTTTTAGTGCACTCTTGTCATTAAAATGGATTATAGAATTAATTTTGGCACCTTTCTAAACAATCCAGAGCCAATTTCCTTGATGTAGTTTAACTGGCCTTGTTTCTTGCCAGCTCTGATCTTTCAGTAAATTTGTGTCTGTATGCACTTGTATGTATGGTTCTTCAGAGCTTGAAGTGTTTCCATAAAGAGCTCTTTATGATTTTAGTGGTATATTTATAGTATTATTTATAGTATGAGCAAAATTGAGCATACTTAAGTTCGTTTTGGCCATGCTGGAGTTAAGAGCACTTCTGCGTAGTTTTCTTCAATAGGTACTTTATAAGTACTTGAATGATGCATGGATCCGATTTGACCAGGGTCTATGACAACAGAGGCCATTACCCTGGACAGAAGTTTGCTTGGCATATTACAGCACTTAATAAGCAATTCGTTCAACATTAGATATTTGAATGAATACTTCAAAAAGCTTGCGATTTATGTTTTTCTATGTGTACTGTATATCCTTCATAACCTCTTACGTGTCTGTCTCGAAAATACTCGCCCGTGGCAAAAAATGCATAAAATTTACTTAATTATACAATGGTGCTTGCTATTGTTAGGGAAAATTTTATGAAATTTAAGAATTTAGTCAAGTAGAAACTGTTAAATTAACATGGTTATTTTAGTTTTAAAAAAGCCAGAAATGCACTTCAGGACCGTTCAAACAAATTATAAATGTCGTTAGAGATATGTTGTAAATGAGGAATTTACTGCCACTGTGAGCTAGGTATGAATTAGATCAGTGCTGTCCAACGTGCGGCCCATGGGCCGCATGCGGCCCGCGGAGTGATTTCAAGTGGCCCGCGGGAACTCACTGAATTTATGCAATTTTTGTAAAATGAAGTAAATGACAAAGTCACTGACCGACTTGATTTTTTAAACTGCAGTTATAGCGGTCGCCGGGGTTTGGACTGCTAACAGAAAGGCCAACCCGACAACTAATTTCTTTCTACCCCGGGAGTTATAAGTTCTTGTATCCTGTCAGGCGATTGACACATGACATCTGGTTGAAGCAGCATTTTTTATATATTCCACTAAACTGAACTCGCAAACCATCCAAGACCTTTCACAAGTTTCACTTCTAGTCAGTTCCTAAGATGTGTAGACCTACTGCACGTCTCTAAGTGGCTGCTAGTCTGCGACTATTCCTTTCGAGAGATAGTCTAGTTCTAGTCCTATGGGTTGGGAGGAAACAATTGCTAAGCGTAGGCCCTAGACTATACCCTTGCAGGGCCAACGAACGTCGATGTCTTGGGCTCTTTCTTGGGCTCTTTTTCGACCGACGACTGTGGCTGCTTATTAGACTGAAGACTCTGGTTTCAATGGCGTTTTTAATGGCCAGAGCAGGATGATTGAATTCCCACTCAGTCACAAAGTGGAGCTGAGCCAACAAAACTTGTCAGGGCGTCGAAATGAAGAGCCGAGTTGAGTGCACCGGTGTAAAGGTTTCAAATTGCCCCTCCTAAACATTGCCCTCGTGCAAACTGTAATTTGTATCAATCATCGCATTTATTGCACTAAAAATATCCGGAAAAATTATCCCGCTTCTTGTTTGGGTCTGAAGGTTTTCATCCGTCATCCCACTTCGTGGTTTGTTATCAATATTTTCATCTGTAACTAAAATACTAAATCGACGCTGAAATTACATGGAGAAATGGCTTCGAGGCTATTATTTTTTCCCGATTAAAATATTGATAACAAACCACGAAGTGGGATGACGGATGAAAATCTTCAGACCAAAAGAAGAAGCGAGATGATTTTTCTGATTTTTAGTGCAATAAATGCGATGATTGATGCAAATCTAGTTTCCGGGGGTAATCTGAAACCGGTTTCAAGTTACCGGGGGGGGGGGGGGGGGGGGGGTAATGTTTAGGAGAGGGTAATTTAAAACCTTTACACCGGCAGGAATAAACGCTACCTTTTGCTTTTTGGTGCTGAAGCAGCATAAAGCGCTTTTGCTTTTTGGTGCTGAAGCAGCATAAAGCGTGCCAAACAAAGGCATGTGCAAGATATAGGCCCATGTGCTATTTTATTATTATTCATTTAGAATAATAATCCATAAAAATTCCAATACAGTTAATAATTATCAATAAATTTTTATTTTTGCGGCCCTCGGGTTACAAAATATAGCTAATGCGGCCCGTGGTGCCGAAAAGGTTGGACAGCACTGAATTAGATAAAGGTTATTACTGCATAATGTGCATATGATGCATTTGACCAATATAACTTTGTTTGATTAATCTCTCGTGAATGTCTTTTCTTTTGCTGTAGCTGGGAGGGTAGCACTTCTGAGTAGGTTTCTTGAAGGGACCCTGTGTATGTCCATAGAATAAATGAATGAATCTAACTGCTGAGTACTTAATTAGATTCTGTAATAAAGCCAGTTCTGTGATTTTAGTTGAGTTTGTTTATGTTGTTACAGAGACTTGGCAATAAGAAACTGTCTTGTGACGACAGATTTAACTGTGAAAATCGGAGATTATGGTTTGTCAGAAGAAATCTACAAGGTAGTCACGCAAATTAAATAAGCATCATGGTAGCAGCCTGAGCAAACTGCATGCTGTTGTTCTCTGCACAGTTTGCTGTACTTGTTTGCAGCAACTCTGATAATTCAGAAGAAGCAACTTCAAGTGTTGCTGGTCCATGCAGTTTAGTACCTGGGAGTCAGTTAGAGGGAGCCATAGCAGTGTTATGTAGATGTACTGAGCTGCAAAAAGTATGAAGTTCTAATAATAATAATAAGACAATGTCTATAGCGCCGTAGCTCAGCTGAGGCCGAAGGAAAGGGAGCTGTACACTGGATCACATGTTACTGTCAATTGTATGATTGTTTAAACAAATAAGTCTTGAGTCGGGATTTGAATCTGGTGGGCCGGTTTGTGAAATTGGGAATGTATGCCAGATTTGTAAACATAGTTTCTCCGGGCCATTCAAAATGGTGTGTTCATGAAATGAGCTGATGGTAATAGTTCTGGAAGGGTTAACATAGTGTGGATTGAAAATGTATATGAAGAAAGTATGGTGCTTTTTGGCACGAGTTAAAGGCAGTTAATTGTGTTTGGCTGTACGTTTGCAGGACGACTATTATGCAGACTCCTCAGGTGCCTTTATTCCGATTCGATGGTTGGCTCCTGAAGTCGTTACGTTTACCAATGGTAATGGAGTGAGTCTTCGGCACATCACAAAGGACTGCAATCTATGGTTAAACTCTCCTCTATTACATTGTCGATAGTTAATGCTATAATAATGTGAGCATGCCTCAGGAAACCTCAGTTAGTGAGGAAATTGACATTTGCCAGATTCATTCGGAAGGCCATTGTGCAATAAATTGGTGTCAAATAGTTCTGAGTGTCATTTTTATGACTGCATAATATATTATTGAAAGGTTTTTAGCTGAAATTTGGGCCAGATCAACTAATGTTGCACGTTTTTAGTATAAAATTTACTAGGCATGAATTTTAGGTGAGTTAGCTTGTAATTCTTGTAAGCTATATTGATTATTCTGTCATTTTTAGTGCACCTGTGTAAATAAAGTGTTACACTTATCACGCATGATAAGTAATAATTATGGTAATATTTTATATTCTGTGAAAGTCATTTGGTAATATATAACAGCATAACACTGAATTTGTAAACATAGTTTCTCCATGTGAAATTTCGAATGTTGGTGACATGAATTTCTCACCCTCTATGTTTATTTTCGCCATCAGGGAATATTTCACACTTACGTCAACAGTCATTTGGCAGTTAGACTGTATTAGACTAGGTTATAATTGGATTAGAGGACGGACAGTCTGTTAGTTTTTGAGCATTTCTATGATATTTAGAGCATTTGATATTTTTCTAACATATTGTTTGAGAATTTGTCCACAGTGACTATACAGTTCATTCTTTCATTATGTGTGATTGACACTGATTGTGTTCATGCAGGTCATTTGGCGTTGCTCTCTGGGAAATTGTGACGTTTGGATCTTTACCATATGGTGACCTAAGCAACGACCAAGTGCTGAAGCTTGTCGTATTCGAACAGAGCGTTCGCCTTCTGAGGCCGGAGGTTCCTGTCTCTAATCTAGATCGTCTGTGAGTCATAGATTAACAGAATTTCAATACTGAATGTATACATGTATGTATGCATGTATGTATGTGCACTTCTTATAGCACCCCTTCAAGATTTCTTTTCAGAGGCACTCCCGACTATAGAGCGGACACTGAATCAGAGATTCATGCCGAAGTGCATGAGCAATTGCGAGTGAAGGACTTGCTCAGGGTCCCAATGCAGTGGCTTTAAAGTGGATTTGAACCTGCAACCTTTCGGCTCCAAGTCACCAAACATATCACTACACCACTGCGTCCTGCAATTACATAATTATAGGTCCCTATTAGCTTATGCGACCTGGTGGCGGACCGGTAACGCGTCCGCTCACAGAGCGGAAGGTTGCGGGTTCGACTCCGGGTAACGACCTTGGGCAAGTTGTTTACGCACACGTGCCTCTGTCACCAAGCAGTATAATTTGGTACCGGCGAAAGCTGGGAAGTAAACAGCAAGTCCTGCGATACACTGGCCCCGTGTCCAGGACCTTGGGATTCGTCCATTGCCGGCTCAAGGCCATTGAAAAGGAGATGAGCGCCTCCCTATGTTCCTCATGGAACGGGATCCGACTTTACTATTAGCTTAGAGATTTCCAAGAGGCGTCTGGGTTAATTTGACTTGTCAATGGTATGTGTTTCAGATGCCAACTGATGGAGTTGTGCTGGATGGCTCCAGCCCAGCGTCCCTCCCTGCGAGAACTTCGCATCATGCTTCTTCATCTCCAGTCCAGCAAGGATGAGTTGGACACAAACGCGTTTGACCAGAAGTGGAACCAGCTGCTTCCACGCCACCACCACCTCCACCACTCCGAGAACAACATCGCCACCATCGACGCGCAGGACATTACCGTCTTACCACCAGAGGGAGACTACCCGTACAATTCGAGTGGAATGATGGGCCGAAGAATCCTTAATAATTTCCAGGTGCTTCACGAACAAACCGCCAGCCGTGCGCCGAGAATGGATTCTCGTTTCTCGGAGCTGGATCCAACTCTTCTTGTCCACTCGGGACAGATCCCGCCCGATCTTTTCTCGTGGCCTTCGTTCGACGCCGCGGGCGACCTTGGAAAGCATCTCGATCAGAGGCAAGCGTTCCCCGCCAACGAGCTTTCGCTCCAGGCGGAACTCGGACAGGAAAACTTATCTTCGTTTCAGCTCACGAACGGAACGGAGGACGAGGAGTATTCCGATTACAAGGACGCCTTTGTTTTTGTTTCGCTTCCGTCGGAAAAGAATTCGGCGGCGAAGATTTCGGAAGCGGATCACGGAGCGAGGAGCGCCGCCGCGCTCGGGAAGCATTCTCCTCAGCAGATACACATCGCCGAAGTCCACCGTACGCCAATCCGTCCACTGGATGAACTCTCGAAGGCGCCACTCCTTGAGTCTGGGGCGACTGGGAACCTCGCTAACTCCGGTGAGGTTTCGTCCTCGGAGGATGGTGCGGAGGAGCTGAATCGTGAGGATGCAACACCCACGAGTTCGGAGGTTGAGCGAGAGAGTCCGGTGGACGGCACGGCGGACCAGTTACCTCCTCGGAGCAACGTGGGAAAGTCATTGAACGATCTCGACGTTTCAGTCGATCTGTCTTCGATCACGTCCAACGCGTTAAGAACTGAAGGAGTTGAGTCGAGCTTAGGCAGCAGCGACTTTTCCTTTGTTGTTCTACCAAAGACGGGCGTCGAGCTGAACGGAGAGAATAACAATACGATGATGGTGCAGGATCAATTGATTTCCGTTCCCAACGATCAAAGCCAAATTTAATCTGCGTCCGCGACAGTTGATTTAACGCGCAGTGCTGTTGATGGCGGTAAGAATATTATTTGTCAAGGATTTAGAAGTCAACTTCGTTGTGTCACTGATGTATATAAATGGGAAATTGTTGAGAGAAATGCCAAAACTTTGCCTTTGTCGTGAAACAGGTGTTGCCTGAAAGCTTAGCAAAACAGATCTGGTTTTGTTGGGAATTTATTTACGCCTTTTTAAAAAAATATTATAGCACACTGCAGGATATTCTAGGTAAATTTTCCAACCAGTTAAATTATTTTTCATTCCAAGCAGATAAAGGAAAACAATCTTTATATTATCTGCTCAGATTAACAATATTATTTCTTTGCATGAAGTGCCAAAACTTCGAAATTTCTATTATATATACTGATGCAAAGTCTTATTAATATTGTAATCATGAACTCAAATTTCTTTGACCCTACTTGAAGCTAAGCACAGGCATCACCAGCTTTTTCACGTGTCCTTATCAGTGACTGATGATATTAATCACGTTTGTGAGTTATTCAGTGTACGAGGTTTGATTCATGTTTTATATTCTGAACGAATTGAGTACGTCCTTTTTGATAAAGAATGCCACTGGTTTTAACTGTAAACAGAACAGGGCAACCGCGAATGTATCCACCATTTAATGTCGTATATTATCATGTAGAATTGCCTTATTCGATGTTACCTTGACGTTATGCCAGATAATTATTTGTCGTTAACCACTGTTTTGTCACTGCATATATCGCCAGCGTATGGGGAACATATTTTACTGTGTTATTTAACGAGAAAGTGTCTTGTATTTTTGCAAAAGAAGTATGTGATAATTTTTGCCGATATTCCGAAAGATGTTTTGCTTTGATGCTGGCACCAAATTCTGATGTTTTGAGAAGTATTTTATTCCAATTTTTCCTGTTAACCAACTCTGAGTTGGTAGTAGTTCACCGCATATAGTAGAACTAGGTATTCCAGTTACCTATGATGGATGTTACAATGGAGAATACGTGCATATACTGTAACTAAGTTGGTGAAATTTCAAAAACTGAAACTTTATGAAAGTAGTGATCAGTACTTCTTTTCTTGGTACTTATGAACCGTGATGAAAGTAGTGATCAGTACTTCTTTTCTTGGTACTTACGAACCTTGATGAAAGTAGTGATCAATACTTCTTTTCTTGGTACTTAAACTATCCTTCTGCTTTTTGGTCACTGTTTTTGTGATGCACATCCTTATATTTCATGCAATTTTTAACAATGTTTAATATTAAAGACTTTTTTTGTAAATTGTGATTTTTGGAAACTTTGGTTGTCTTGTTGGTTTGGATCTCACACTTCAACGAAACTTGGTTTAACCCTTTGAACCCGGAGTTCCTGTAACGCTATGGATAACGGGCCTGAAAACCGGCCAGTCGGGTTCAAAGGGTTAAGACAGATCAGTGCATTGTGTGTTCTTTTTTGGCCATGTCGTCTAAGCAATTTTTTTCGAGTGCGGTATATGCTGTCCATACTGTCTGCAAGCAGTCCTTGTGATGAGGTTACTATTGAATTTTTAATGAAACTGGCATCTAGATTAATAATTGTAAGCGGTTATTTCTAAGTATAAATTAACAAGTTTGTGTTGAGAAATGCTTCTTTGATATCAAATTAATTTTATTTCTTACCTGTAATGTTGATATTTTTGTGGAAGGCAATCATTTTTTGGCAGATTGTGATTGATGACCTACCTTCAGCAAATTTTGAAATTCTTAATTTTTTATGGAACTTTGGGGTTACTTGAGTTTGGAATGCACGCACTGTGTTGCTGATGAACTTTTTGCCTTTTGTGATTCACATCAGATGCAGTCATGGACACATGATATTAAGCATTCATTACAATTTGTAGGAGCGTGTGTCGTTTAATTTAGAAAATGGTCTTAGTGAGCTGTTTTTCTTTTCCATTTTCGGTGTTGAATTAAAATTTACATCTCTAGGAAATCGTGTCATATCCAGGATTAGTTAGTTTGTATGTCTATGTAAAAAAAAACCATCGATTTCTGGTTTATTCACTTTGACCCAGTTTGCTAATGAACACGCACCTCAGAGACACTTGTGGAAATATTGTGGTCACGTTGTGTCTCAAATGAGTAATTGAGTCTGATAGAGTTTATGCCAAGGGTCGTGTATTATGAAATTTGATTTCTTTGGAATGGATATTCTTCACGTCTGCTTCATTTTCTGTTTTACTACTGTTGCTACTGGCATACGGTAAATTGTACCCATTGCACTTGCAGATTGAATACCAAAATGTAAACTATCAGGTCTTGTGTTGCAATGTAACTTGCTCGAAAAGGTTCACTTGATTCAAACAGCGCTTTTATGCTTGAGTCTGGCCCGGTAAGAGTCATATAGTTGACAGATATGGAATGTTGATGTCCTGGCTTGACCACAGGATTGTGTAGTGTCGCAGTGAGCTTTTGCAAGCAGTATTCCACTGGGTCGGAGTTCCTTTGAAAGCTACATTTACAATTACGAAGCGTTCGAAGTTGTGTGCCTGTGACGCTTGTGGTTTTATTGGTGCAAGAAGGAAGGAGTGCTGAGAAGTCACTAATAGTGAGCGAATGCAAATGAAAATTTCTGGTATTACGATAGAAGTGATATTAATTATTGTTGATTTGTATTTTTGAGCAGATATTTTCTTTAGTAGATGATTAGAAATGAAGTGACTATGTATATATCTGTGCGTGTGAGTGTGTGATCATTTATGTACTGCTATTGCAATGCATAAGTGTGGCAGTCTGCACTGAGACCTGGTTAATTTCTATACGTTGTGGCTTCATTTTAACTTCACACTGGCTTTGAGTGTCATCACGAAAATTATTGTCAGAGATCTATACGGGTAACTGCAAAGAAAGAGGACTGTTCAGTAATTGCTTCAAGATGGTTGCCTTTTTGTATTGTATTGTACTTAAGCATTTATAAATCACCGTTAGTAGGCAGTGGTTGGAGTGGTTTGGATGAGCAGTGGTAACGCGTGGTGAGTGAGCAGTGTGAATGCTGAAGAAGAGTTTTTTTGGAATGCATGTGTTTGCAGGGTTCCATGCATGGTGAGCAGTGGGAATACAAGCAGAGAATTTCGGGAGCAGTGGGAACGCTGCTACCACATTTTCTTACCCTATTTAAGCCCTGCGCGAGAAGAAGCAGGTTTTGAGAAGAGAGAAATAAAAAGAGAGACTGTCAGACAATTGTAGAGCGAATAGAAGGAGAAAGTGCATTCCAAAGAGATGGACCAATTGAGGCAAATGACCGAAACTGAGTCATAGCAGTTCTAGAGCAAGGAACCAAGAGGTCAAATCTATTGGATAAATGATGCTTTTATTATATTATGTTACGATCAAACGCATGGAATTTGTTGCTACCGATCATTTTATTCTCTAGCGCTTTTTTGCAGTGCTCGATTACAAATTTATTACAAGCCAAATGAATGTTGAATGGTGAACTGAACATTCGATGTATTTTTCTTTCGCCTGTTTGTAATTTTTCCATGTTTTTGTCTGCAATTTCACACATTCTGCATACTGGATTTTTGGAAACGGGGACTGCAGGTGTATTTTACTGTAGTCTCAAAGGTTGATCATTTAGGTTTGGACGAATTGGAAGTAAAGACTATTGTATGCGCTTACTATGCTACCGTACTTTTCCTACTGGAAGGGCAGATCAGGATAGTATATTACGGCGTTTTGTGATTTGCAAACATTTTATGGCTACCTCTACTGTGCAAAATCAAATCGTTGAGTGCAAACTTGCAAAATGTTTTCATTGTTTGGTGCAAAATTTAAGATATGAGCTTTGTTCAAAGTTTGTTTATAACTGCACTGTTTCATCAGCCTTATTGGTGTTATTTTTGTATAAATGTACTGTCAGTAGCAATTTTTGTAATTTTTCGGTAGTTTGATGTCAGTTGTGAATTTAATAACCTAGCTAGTAGTTAGCCCTGAAGAGTTTCTAATGCTCAGGTATTAGCAGCATAATTTCATACTTGAGACCAGTGCGTGTTTTGTCTGTAACTGAAAGTAGAACTAACTATGTGAAGCAGTGTATTTGGCCAAAACCAAACCTATGACAGCTGGACTTTGTGCTAGACTTTGTAACTGGACCCTAGTAGCAGCTTCGAATTTGAAACAAGTATATAAGTATTTTCTTTATTATACCACTCGCAAACACACAATGGGACATTAAAGATCATTATAATACATCGAAGTAATAACTGGTAATAAATTTTTTATTTTACTGCATAGGCTCACATTTTTTATTTATAAAGATTTGGAGATGTGCCACATCTGAGCAAGCAAGTTAACCACTAGTTATGTGTCTTTTCTAGTACTGTTAGTTCAGAATAATGTTCATCTGTACGCGAAACATTTCACAGAAGAAGAAGCGTCACTGGTTGTTCATTTTGAACAATTGATTAGTTTTCCTCTGATTATTTTGGAATTTTATATACACTGATGGCTTACTAATGAATTGGTAGGTGATTTTCACATGCGGTTGAATTATATGATTCATTTCGTTGGCCATGTTAACACTTTGGTTCTTTTCACTGATGGTCTTATTTACAGACTGTGTGGAATGGCCTCCTTGAGTTGCATTTGTTCTCTATGTCGCTCTCTGACATAATTCTATAAGCACTTAAAACTACTTTTTGGTTGTGCTAGAGTCGGGAGCACCTCTGAATAGTTTCCTTGAAGAGGTGCTATATAAATACTTGAATGAATGGCCACCTGCACCTCTACCTCTAGCCATCTCTTCTTTTTGCATGTTGTCATTTGGTCAATTTTACCGATGTTCACTGGTTGATTTGTTGGTTCTTTCATAATCGTAATCATGAATTTGTATAGCGCCACTTGAAGAGGAACTCCTCAGAGGCGCTCCCGATCTGACAGAATCAATCATAATCAACTAGAGAATGGTTTTCAGGCGCTTTCGCAAAAGAGGCAAAGAAGGACCAAGATGTTCATTACAAAGACTGCTAGGTAACTGATTCCACAAAGATGGACCGACCATAAAAAACTTTTATGCAGCACTGTGGAAACTCAAGCCATAGGGACAGTCAGGTTGCGACTGATTGTGGTTAAATTCTAACAATCCAGTCGTTGATTAAATTTTTGTGTTTTTTTAATTACAATTTTTTCTTCAGTTTCATCACTTGTTGTTGATTGACAAGTTTATTAATTAAGTAATCATTGTTTGTTTTCATTGTTTTCACTTAAGTGGTCATCTACTTGAATACTAACAATTCCAGCAAAATTGGTTGATATTGTTTTACTTTGTGATCAATTCCTTCGGTATTTTGATTAGTTTCGTCAATTTTTATTATTTAGCATTTTTGCTGAATGTTGAACTGAGCCATATTGAAATGTTTCTAACAATGTATTGTTACAACTGTTACTACTATGTAGCTTGAATGGTTGAATGATTATAGCAACGTATTATGATCAGCTGGTAGCTGATGGACTAAATGGACCAGCTGAATATTGTTCTGTCATGCCAATGTAGATATGGATATTTTTATTCACCGATTTAGCCTTAACTGATTGTTTTCGTCGACCTATCAAATCATTAATGGATGCAGCAACATTTGTATCGTAGCATTGTCACTAATCTGCACTTTTTAGACAAATCTGAATGCCGTAGTTTAATTGTATGTAAAGTAAAATTGTAAAGCTCTACGATATTCCAACGAAAATATGTTTACTTTACGCTTTGTGTTTCTTCATTGATTTTAATGGCGTTCACAAGTTATTTTTCTAACCTATGAAGAAACAAGCGGCCAACGCGAATAGGAGAGCCTATCTGTCCTAATGAGTAGACTTTAGAAAGATGCTAGATATTAAGAAGCAGCATGTGTGACGTAATTGCAGTATCACGCAACGTGGGTGTCGGTTAGGATCAGGTGTGGCGTTGTCAGGTTCTGTTCAGATCACGCTCAGGAGCTAAGCCCCCCCCCTAAAAAATTCCCCGGGCAACGCAGGGTACCCCAGCTAGTGTTATACAATGGAGAAGAAACACGTGAAGCTATCCCCTATTTGGGCTCTATAGGATATTAGCTGAGAATTTCTGACTTTGGTTCTTTCAACCATTTATAGGCTACGCTTTTTGTTTAAAAATTAGAATAACATGCCTAATAGGGTGGTCGTTAAAAATGAAAGTTGGAATTTACTCTTCTCCAAGTTTCCATTTGGTGCCACTCCATCCAGAAACATCACACAAAAAGTTGTGAGAGAAAATATTAATATTTAGGACTTGCACAACACCATCAAAGTTTTACCATGTATCAAAGAAGCGAAAACTTGAATTGTAAGCATAATAAACCATGCATCCTCACATCAGAATACAATACAATGCGACGATATTATTGCATGCATGATTACCAATGATTACACTGCTTGGTGATCAAGATTGCAATTATTATTATTGCTGCTGAGGTACTTAATCAATGTCAATGAGACCTTGAAGGCTCTGTGGCACTCTCTTTTGTTTGTGCTGAGAACGAGTTGCGATGTTCTTCTACAACTTCTTATATAAATTGTTTTTGTTGTTCCTTCCTTGTACTTGAGGCATTGAAATGCTGAATAAGGGTGTCACCTCACTCAGCCTGATCACTGATAACCTTTATGGATCTCCAGTTTGTCGAGCTCTTCATGCAGTCTTCATGCTTTATCCAACCACTTAACTGGATCGTGTTCCAGAAGTGCATCTAGTAGTTTAATTCAAGATGCAGAACAGGTCATGGGGTGAATTTATCACGAAATGATGTCGATCTAGCCTTTTTTGCGAATGGTTGGGAGAAGAGCTGTTGTATTCGTTTGAGGATCTCAGAATCTTCTTTGTACAGTAGAACTGCCATGATCAACTTCTTCTCTTCCAATGACACGTCATTGTGAAAGAAACCCAATCCTGCCAACACCTTGGATAAATACCAGAGATTTCGACCAAAGGGTGTCACAACGGTATCAGCAATGACCTTCTGCGGATATAAAGAGAGATAACACAGCCGTACTAGATCGTTCCTAGGAGCAGTGGTGGCTGATGGGGTTTGAAACTCATGGCGGCCATGTAGGTGTAATGGTGCATGTCCCGAACAGGCTAATAGGCTTAATTAATTATTTCCGGATGCTTCCATGGGCGCCCGCACATAGGGGCAAGGGGGGCACTTGCCCCCCCCCTAAAAAATTGAAACCTATTTTTCTCACTACTATTTTTGGGGTTTATAACAAATTTCTTCTTATTAGAGAATTAAAAAGCCTACTTTTAACTAATACTTTGCGATTTTTAAACAAATTTCCTTGCAAAAAGAAGCAATTCATATTAGAAATTTTAAAAAGTGAAACTGAAAAATTTACATCAAGACACCTCTGTGAAAAATACCCATGCATGTTCTTAACTTCCCGCTTTGCATTTGTTGTCCTTCTGCTAAAAAATGTTTTAACGTTGACCATCGTGTTTTGCCCCCTCCTGCAAAAATTTCTGCGGGCGCCCATGGATGCTCCAACACATGATCGTCATAATATGATCGACTCTTTGACTACAATCGTTGCTGTAGTCTAGAGGATACACGTCTTGAAATATCAACATCTTCAAGCAGTAAATTGCTCTCGTCATCCATTTAGGCTACTGTTATTGAGGGGTTTGCCTGCAGCCGATGCTAGCTTCTTTAAACCTTGCCGGTCTTCAGCATCCAAATATGCTCAGTCTCCTGAGTTGGAACTTTGTCAAAGGTTTGACTTTGACCAAAATGAGAAGAAGCTGCTTAGTAGTCTGAGTGACACTATCCCTGATGCCAAGTTTTTCACGCTTATGATGATGGAACAGTACTTTGAGCAGTTCTCTGCTAGAACGTCTCTTCAAGATGGGGGTTTGGAACCTTTGAAGCTCTCTTCTTTCCCCTAGCTTGCGATATTACCGCTAACGCTACTGTAATCGGCATCGCCTTCTCAATATTAGATGCAGACATTTAAATAATGTCCTTATAATGCTGTAAGCCTATATGTTAATAATAAGTATGCATGGCGTTCTTGGAAACAGGTTGAACAATGAACAAGCAAAGCATGTTCAAGTGGTGAAGATAAAAACATGTCTGTAAGACTGTAAGCTGATGCAACAAGTTGAACAGGAAGGGAGAGTGAGATATCGTTGTTTGGAACACAAACATTTACATGGAACCTTTCCATCATAACACTGTACAATTATACATAATAAATTGTTTAATGCATAATATACTATACAGCGGTATTACAGCCTAAGATATAATAATAGGTCTAATGTATGTAAGACTGTGTGTATTGTGTACGGTAGTGCATTGATGACTTGGATTGTAACTAATAAAAGATCATAACATTGGACAGAGTAGATCATTTTTCGCAGGAATTCCCTCACTTGTCAATTACCACTAAAATGCTCATAAAAATAGATAATTAGCAATCACTGATAACAAGAACATTGTAGAATATACCTTTCAGCTGTGCCTAAGTAAAAATCATTAAGTATTTCTGTCAGAAAACCCATAATTTTAAGACTTGTAAGTAAATAATACTTATGCTCGAAATTACGACAATTATTTGTAAAATACTAAACTTCAACGGCGTTGTGCAAGTCCTAAATATTTTTCAATTCTGATAATTTTTGGGCTACATAGGTTTTAGACCAAGTGGCACGGAATGGCGGGTTGGTAAATATGACATCTTAAGTTGAAAATTTTCTATTAGAGATGCAACCACACTAATGCCTAAGCATAATTTTATGTTGTATGCACTAGTACATGTATGTGAGTCTAATAATATTGTGAGAAATAAATGACGACGATGATTCGTAGTGCGGTTCTTTGCCGCACTAAGGCACAAGGTCGCAGTAATAGGCGTTGGCCTATTATGCCGTTTTTTTGCAAGAAGATCACTGAGCGCCAAAATAATTAGGCTAAGCTTACTCGATTACACAGTATAGGCCTAAAGGGACTTGCAATTTTTCTGACACAGCAAAATATTTTATTCGTTTATAATTTTGTCTTAAATATTAATTTTTATATCGAAAATAAATTCCTTCTAACCTGCTTAAAGTTTTGTTAACCTCAAACGCAGTGTAGGCCTACACGTACAAGTTATGCAGTTATCTTAATTAACATCAATCTTAACTACTAACAGAACATATTCAATTCACTTTATTGCAACCAGAAAACAAGAAAACAATAAAAGTACAAAACATGCATGCATTGGCTACAAAGGGGGGCCCAAAAGGGATGGACATCCCGCTGGGAAGGGTCACCCAAGTAAAAAAAGTCCCAAGAAAAAATTAATCAAGATAGCTGAAAAGAAAGAGACTAAAACAAATTAGGTGATGACAGATTGCAGAAAAGCTTATATTGTCAAGAGCATATAGAGAAACAAACTTAACTAAGTACTTAACTAAAATCTTAACTACACATGGTCCTGTGCACTTCAAGTAGCATTAGTGGAGGAGAGTAGAAGAACACGAAGTTTCTTTTTAAATACCTGCAGACTACTCGATTGACGAATGTCAATTGGTATTGTGTTCCATACTTTAGTGCCATAAGATTTAATAGTAAACCGCCTAGTATTAGATTGAGCTTTGACAGGGCGAAAAGCAGATGAATTTCTAGTGAAATGCGAATGGATGTCAGAGGCGTGAGGGAGGTAACCTTGGAATACCGAAGGAAGGAGACCGTGTTCGAGTCGAAAAAAGAACTCGCTAATTTGGAGATCCTTTATCTGGTCAATTTTCAGGAGATGAAGTTCATTAAAGGAAGGGCCAGTGTGTTCCCGTTTACGAATACCCGCAATTATACGAACAGCCCTCTTCTGTAAGATTACAAGTTTATGAAGCCTGGATTCGTATGTCGATGCCCAAACAAGGTTTCAATATGTGAGGTAGGGGTAGACAAGGGTATAATACAAATTCATTCTAATTGTCTTTGGCAAGATATAAGCAACGCGGGAAATAATACCAATATTTTTAGCAATTTTAGTTGCAATTTGATTAATATGAACTTTCCAGGTCAAATGTTGATCTATATGCACACCTAAGAATTTTGTAGATTCAACTTGATTGATGGAAATATCATCAATAAGCAAACAGAGGTTGTCATTTGGCTTTATTTTCCGGTGGGATTTAAATAAAATAAAGTTGGTTTTATCTAAATTAAGGGTGAGTTTATTTGCATGGAACCAAACAGCTATGCTAGATAGTTCAACGTTCACAGTTTGAAACAACGTCTGCCATGAACCATTGGAGTAAAAAACGTTGGTGTCATCGGCAAATAGAATAAAAAACATTGTTGGAGAGACATTGGCCAAGTCATTAATATAAAGCAGGAAAAGGAGTGGTCCGAGGTTGGAGCCTTGAGGAACTCCATATTTGATCAAGCCTAGCTCAGAAAGGACACCATTACAAAGAACTCTTTGTGTACGGCTCTCAAAATAGCTGGCAAACCATCTGAGCTGAGTTCCCCTAATTCCATAGTTGTCTAATTTTTTAAGCAAAATATTATGGTCTACCGTATCAAACGCTTTAGCTAGATCAAAGAAGATTCCCACTGAGTATTCATTATTTTCAATAGCCTTTGAAATCATGTCCTGCATATTTAATAAGGCCATATAGGGGGAATGACCAGGTTGAAATCCATGCTGAGATGGATAAATGATGTTAGAGTTTTTAACATAGCCATAGAGTCGATTATACATAAGTTTTTCATAGAACTTGGAGAAGTAAGGAAGAACGGAAATGGGTCTGTAATTGATTACATTGTCCTTATCGCCCTTTTTCAGTATTGGGACCACTTTAGCTATTTTTATGCCTTGTGGAACAATCCCACTACTAAATGAACAATTTATTATCTCCGCTAAAGGTCTGGCAACCAAGGAGAGATTGGGGGCCGCAATACAGGGGTCTATATCGTCAACACCTTTGCTATGCGTTAAACGTATATCACGGCCAATATCCATAATTTCCTCCGGGGATACCATTAGGAAACCCATAGAGTTCTGCCGAGGGGCCTGTAAGTAACTATGGTAAGGGAGAGGTGAAACTGGTATTTTCTTTGCCAAAGAATGGGCTATGTTGGTGAAGTAGTTATTGAAGCTATTGGCCATTTTTTCTGGATCTTTAACATTTTCTCCGTTAATTTTTAACGATTCAATTTGTGTCTCCTTATTTTCCAATTGCATTATGGAGCGAATGAGTTTCCAGGTCCTCCTTAGGTCGTCTTTATATTTGCAGAATTCGGATGCATAGTAATTTTTTTCTGCTTTGACTCTAATAGCCTTAAATTTATTCCTGTATACAGTAAATTTATTTTTATTATAAGCATTTGGATTTTTTATATATTTTAAGTACAATGAAGCTTTCTTCTTACTAGACTTGAGGAGCCCAGCAGTCATCCAGGGTTGCTTAAATCTAGGCCCCTTAGCGTTATTTTTTTTAGACACAATCGGGAAGGCCTGATCATAAGCGTTTTTATATTTTTCAATAAACACTTCATATGCCCCGTCAGCATCTCCATTATTGCATGCAGTCGAGACATTATCCCAATTACTATCAGCAAGTATAGGGATTTAAATTGTTCTGATCTTTCCTCATTAATTATGCGATGGTCATAATAATTCGGGAAGCTTCTCTTGTAATTACCAAATGCAAAGTGTGCGAATACTGGCAGGTGATCAGACAAGTCAGCTATGAAAATGGACGAATCAATCAGACTAGACCAGGCATTAGTGAATATGTTATCAATCAAAGTTGATGAGGTTGGTGTGATACGAGTGGGTTTCGTGATGGCTGGGATAAGCTGATGGGAAGTCAGGTTATTATAAAATATATTAGTTTCTTTATGTTCATTGATTTTCAATAGGTCAATGTTAAAATCTCCTAGTAGGACAATATCTTTGGCCCCCTTGACAATACTGGAGAATAAGACCTCTATCTCAGCATTGAATTCGACCAAGTTTTGTCCTGGGGGCCTATACAAAACTCCTACTAAACATATAGCCTACAGCATGCAATACACGGCGCTAATAGTAGCTTACAAAGCACGTCCGACCTATAGGCCCTAATTATAGGCCAACGGGGCTCGGTACATCTCACACTCCATGCCATGTGTATTACCCGACGAGACCAATTATTATTAATCGCACCAATTATTCTATCTCTACTTCCGTATCTGGCTAATCTAGGCTTTGGCTAATAGTGGTAATTGGTGCCTCTGCACAACCGACATTATGTTAAGTGGTTCAACCCCACTTAATTACTGCCCATAATCCTGCATCCCGGCAAACCGCATTAATAAAATAACACCCAACTGCCATGATACAGAAGTTATGGCAGAATGGAATGTCGTCAAAAAATGCACGTCGGTTTCGAAAGTGGACCAGCCAAACAGTTGAATATAATATTAGGCCTATCTCCAAAGACAACTTAAAATGTGAGCTCAAAGAGAGAATGCAACAGATGCTTTCATAATTATCTTCTCTTCAATGAGGACTGCCTTTTCTGCAGAAGAACCTAGTCTACTTATCAGCAGTGTCAAAAGACAAAGCCTTTACTTTTGGTCGTTTGTTGATAGCTGTCAAAAGTGCATTTTAGCCACCTACTCTTCTCACTATCGGGCAATTAAGTAAACCTATGGGTCTACGCAACAAGCCACGGCCTGCACCAAAATGATTGCTGATCGCTCATATAGCCCAGCAGTACGGGCAGGATGTACTATATCTTAATGCGTAGGCTATATTGAAGCCAGAAAGCACACAGGGAATTATCTATCACATGTCATGTTCGTTCATCATCTATAATGTTAACCTGATGCCATATCATTTTGCCAACGAGTAGGCCTATATAGCAGCTGATTGCCGTGCAGATTTCTTTACTAGTCGATGCTTCACTGTATAGTTTTACAAAGTAAGCTCATATTATGTAGTCATGAGCTTTGCCATGGCATTTTATTCCGTAACGTTTGCAGTAGGACTACTATTGATAACGCATGAAACAATATTTCCAGTGAATGGACAGTGCACTGTAGAGGGTTGCGACAACAGAGACCCATTGATGAGCATCGTTGATGAGATACAACAACTTAGAGTAGAGTTGTTTGATAAGTTGCACAAGCAAGTTCAAAGTAATAACGAACTTCTTCAAGAAGTGAAAAGTCAGCTTAACACTGTTAACACGAGTCTCCAAGCGATTGACCGACGTCTTTTGGAGCAAGGCATCTGTATCAAGCAAGGTCAAAGTATTCATGAACTTCTCAATGAATCATTTCAACAAACAACAAGTCAACTTGACGTCATTGTGTCAAGTCTTCAAGCGGTTGACCGGCGTCTCGAGGAACACGACATCTCCTTCAGGAACCAAACTCAGAACTCGCGGTCGTCTGCAAATGGTAAAGTCGAACATGTCAAGCATCCTGGTTGCTATCATTCTTTAATAAAGCAAATTGAGTTTACTCTAAACTGTTCCGAGTCTAAAAGTCCATGCAAGTGTACCAAATATGACCATCAACTACACTGTAACGTTTCAGAATCACCTGCATGTTGTAATATTTCCAACAACCTAAAACGAGCTTCGCTTTCCATGGCTATACGACACCTTCGAGGCTTTTCCTAATTTCACCATTAATTTTTTGTTGCCCTGGTTCGGGATCGCCTCTGTGAAGGGACTTGGAGGAACGTTAGGCCTATATATATATATATACACTGTGTCCACGATAAAGTAGAACCCACAATAAAGTGTCATAACTCGGTCAAAATGTTTCGGATTTGCCTGAAATTTTACACGCAACAATAGTGGCCATATTTACACGAGATCCTAAAGCCGATTAGAAATATTCGTGAGTTTGTCAAATTTATGAGCGTTTGAAATGCAGCACCAAAAAATGAAACTTTCCAACATGGAAAAGCTGAAAAGAAGTAAAATTCAGCTAAATATGGTGCTCAAAATGTCATTTTTGTTCACGAACACACGACCATAGACGTAGTAGTGTAGTAGCTGTCCCGGAAGACACTCGGCTTCATATCCGTAGCTGTGGCCGCCTAGCAGTCCAGACCTCGATCCGGGTGCATGTACCGGAGTAGGCCTAGCGCGTTTTTCGTTCCCGTATTCATGATATCGATAACCGTAGGGAGCGTCTGATTGAAGAGTGGCAGCTGTTTGACCAGGTGATCATCGACCGGACATCAAACAGTAGCCTCTACGTCTATGGTCGTGTGTTCGTGAACAAAAATGATATTTTGAGCACCATATTTAGCTGAATTTCACTTCTTTTCAGCTTTTCCATGTTGGAAAGTTGCATTTTTCGGTGCTGCATCTCAAACGCTGGTAAATTTGATAAACTCACGAATATTTCTAATCGGCTTTAGGTTCGTGTGTAAATATGGCCACTGTTATTGTGTTTAAAATTTCAGACAAATCCTGAAAGTTTTGACCGAGTTATGACATTTTTTATTGGGTTCTACTTTATCGTGGACACAGTGTATATATATACATATATATATATATATATTTATTGGCCATTTACCAACTTAGCGACTGAGCTAAACGTTGAGAAAATTAACCTAGAGATCTATTCATTGGAATTCAACATAGGCTACGCTGTGTTCTGCAATCTACACTGTGTCCGGATGAAAAGTAGTACACAACTAAAAGTGTCATAACCCGGTCAAAACTTTTAGGATTTGTCTGAAATTTTTAACACAGCAACAATGACCATATTTACACGAGATCCTAAAGCAGATTAGAAACATTCGTGAGTTTGTCAAATTTATAAGTGTTTGCTTTGGAGCACCGAAAAATTGAACTTTCCAACATGGAAAACCTGAAAAGAAGTGAAATTCAGCTAAATATGGTGTTCAAATTTTCCACCTTGTTCACTGACACACGACCGTGGACTTAGACGCTACTGTTTGATGGTCCTGTCGATGATCACCTGGCTAAACCACTGCCAATCTTCAAACAGACGCGCCCTACGCTCTACGGTTATCGATGTCATAAATACGCGTGAACAAAAAATGCGCTCCTCCAGTACATGTACTCCGGATCAAAGTCTGGACTGCTGGACGGACACAGCTGCAGGATATGAAGCCGAGTGTCTCCCTGGATAGCTATTAACCTACTACGTCTACGATCGTGTGTCCGAGAACACGAAACACATTTTTTGGCACCATAATAGCTGAATTTCACTTCCTTTCAGGTTTTCCATGTTGGAAAGTTCAATTTGTCGGTGCTCCAACGCAAAGGCTCATAAATTTGACAAACTCGCGAATACTTGCAAACGACTTTGGAATCTCGTGTACATATTATGGTCACTGTTGCTGTGTTTAGAATTTCAGACAAATCCCAAAAGTTTTGACCAGGTTATAACACTTTTAGTTGTGTACTACTTTTCATCCGGACACAGGAGATAATGAGTTTATTATCTTACAAGCAACGTTTATTGTGCTATTTGTAATGTTCTACCGTTGGAAAATATTGGGCAATTAGGGGATCAGACATAATCCCAATGAGCATTGTTAGCATGGTTCTGGCTTCTTTGCATTGCAGATAACATAATATCCTGTAACGATCGTGAAAAGTTGGATCGTTAATAATTCCTTAATAATTTTACGGCCTTTATAAATTTGCGGCCTAATCGAATTTCGGCCTTAACATCAAACCTTCGGTCGGTCTCCGGTGGTGTAGCCGCGTTTTAGAGCGACCTCCGGTGTATTATTATTTATTCTGCGAGAACAGCTCATTATGCCACTCTATTTTTAGTCCGGCGGCAACGCAACAGGTTTCATTGGATCCCCCTTGATCCCGTGACTCCGACGAGTCCCGGATGTGGCCTGTGATTGGCTGGAAGGACTGAAACCTTCAGACAGACGGTGGCGGTTGACGAAGCAACATCTCTGTGCTCGAATCGTTGAAATTGTGGTAGAAATCGAAAAAGATTGCGATCCAAATTTACTCGAAGAAAGTAGTAATTGAATTTCTGCCGTGCAGCCAAGAAATTGGGCCTTCATATTGACGAGACCAGGGTGTCTGAAAACAGTTTTGAAGAATATTTGTCATACTTTGGAAGTTGAAATTCTTCCGCCGTTTCATTTCTTCTGGTGGTCAATTTGGTGACTGGTTTTTCCGTGGTCAACGTTTACTGAAATTATTATCTGGAGTGCAGAGAAGTATCCCCTTAAATTTCATATTGCTGTGGAACCGAGAAGCTTAAATGAGATATTATTATCAATAATATTTCGCAGTGAATATCGCTAGAATAGACAATTATAATTGGTCGCATTGCGTGTGGTGCTTAATTGAAGAACTGATTAGGCTTAACTCATTAGTGTTAATTAATTAGATGGTAGCGAGTGCTTCACACGGAAAGAAAACCGTGTCTGCGAAACAGTGATAGATGTTCTCGAATTTACATAAATCAATGCAATATAATCAGGCTGATTAATTTCTCTTTCGCTTAAATATCATTGACTGATTACCGATAGTCAAGTGTTTACAATTGTGTTGATTAAAACCTTTAACTGAAGATATGTGGTGAATACTTAGGCTTAATTCTTAATTCATCAGAGTTATTAAGAAGTCCTTACTCATTGAACATTATGTCAAGTAATAATTCAGAAGAGGAAGTTAGTGAAGGGGAGGAAGAAGAGACAACCCCCTCCCAAATAGTATCGTGCTCTGTTGAAGAATTTATGGAGCGCCAGGAAGCCCAAATGCAGGCCTTAATTGAGAAACACGAACAGTTAAAAAAACATCTGAGGCAATATGCTGGAGAAAATAATGCCCTAGACCCTGATACCGCTGAGCAACCCGGATGGATGGGAACCCGTCGAATAAGTGGAGGGGATCTGAACCCAGAACAGTCTGAAATAGGGGCTGTTGCTCTCCCACAGAGAGCCGTGGACATATGTCGCCTTAAGTCATCCTTGGTACCTGGTAATGAGGAAGAAGAGGGTTCAGAATCCACACTGGATGTTGCCGCGGGGGTGCCGGGTTTTCGAGGGAAGAGGACGGAGTACCTGGAACTTAATGCTGAAGCCCCTCCCCGCCTTGCTCCTCGACCAGAGAGACCCTGCGTGAAATATGAGGAAAGAAACCTTGACTTGAGGTTGAATAGGGGTGCTCTTTTGGCTGGGGGGACGCGCGCAACAATTGGTCCCAGAATTAGTGGGGTGAAATTAAGTTCAGGTACAGAGGTTCAGACCCAATCTAGTACTGGTGCAACAACTGTCACCAGAAATAATGAGGTCTTGTTAAGCCAAGGTGCTGAGGAAAGGAGAATGTTTCTTGGAGAAATAGATGAACTAGATGCTCAAGGAAATTTTTATGGCGCCCGACCAAAAGTGATATCTAACAGCCGAACTACAACTGCAGCTGCTAAAGTAGATACTCGAACAATGTATGATTATAACACGAACACTGTTTATGAAGGTTTTGATTTCGACTCTTACATGCGAAATAAACAAATGCAATTCAGAAATCAATTAACTGAAAAATGTCTATCGGACAGCGAGCATTCTGAAATAAAAGATATGCGGCCTTTGCATAATCTTGTACTCGATTCCCATGCGGTAGCTTTAGGGCAAAATAATGTTAAAGCATGTACTAACTCACGACTGTTAGTTTCAGATAATGGGGATCCATCATCGCTGAGGGAAAACCATCTGGTGCTTCGAGGTGCACATCCCGGACAGACAACGACAACCATCTCATGGGCTACCACCTTTTCCCCGTCGTCGCTCAACGTCATGGCTTCCGAAAAACCTTTCCTGCCCTCTGGCGTCGCCCCACGAATATCTACGCTCACCCTTCCTTCCGGTCAGCCGCTCATGTCGACACCGAACCTGTCGTCGGAAACCCACGTGACACAAAGCTGCGAATATCAACGGTGGAAGGCAAGTCAACCTTCGCACATGCCTTACACGTCATATCAGCATCTGGTCGCTGATCCAGCCGCTCATGGTGAACAGAGTTCGACGCTGAATAATTCTGTGCAATCGTCAGCGACACAAACAGTTCCGATAAACGCTGTGGTGAAATCGAACAGTGCTAGCGCTATCAAACTGAACAGTGCAAGCGAAATCAGATCCGATGAGCATGGTAAGAACTTAAATCAAGAGGAACTGCTCCGCCTCCTGCTGCAGACACTCAGAGAACCTTCACAGAATTCATCTACGACAACCGACAATACAGTCCAAGAAATTGCTAGTGAAAAGAAAGAACCTGCTGGGAAACTACAATCTGAATCTTCAAATTTTCCAGATAGAAGAATGAAATCGCAAATGAAGCTGGACCGCTACAACGGTAAGACGTCGGTGGAAGTATTCCTCAAGAAATTCGAGGTATGCTCGAAGAACAATAGATGGACTGAAGAAGAGAAGCTGGCCCAACTGACCTGTGCCTTGGTTGAACCTGTCGATCAACTGCTACACGAATTTGACTCTGAAGCTTTGGTGACCAGTGCTGATCTGGTCAGTAGATTGAAACTGCGATACGGAAGCACCGATCAAGCTGCTCTGTATCAAACTAAATTGAACACTCGTCGCCAGAAGGTGGGCGAGGACCTTGGCTCACTGGCTCAAGATATCCGGAAACTGATGATCCTCGCATTTCCGGGACCAACATCAACGCACAGCGAGACCATCGCTATCAGAGCATTCCTGGATGCTCTACGAGATAAAGATCTGGCCCTGAAGGTACGAGAAAGAGAACCAGCCACCTTAGACAACGCCTACAAAATCGCCATGAGACTGGAAGGCTATCGCTGGTCGGATGAAGACGCTGCCGATCGTCGTGATCGTCGTCCTGGGCGCATTTCGAATGTGAAAGAAACCGAACTTGACCTTGACGAAAAGTTGAACCGACTTCAAGAACAGATGACCCGGAAGATGGAAGAAATGCTTCAGAAGTGGTCCCCGCAACCGAATACTACTTCTGCTGATGGACAATTTCGACAGTGGCAACCGCGACGACCGTTTCAAGCAAAGGAGAACAATGGCTTCAGAAATCAACCGGGGGATCGCCGTCCAAATAACCGTTTCCAAGGAGAAGCCCGAGACAACAGACGCTGCTACGAGTGTAATCAGCCCGGGCACCTTTCTCGAGTTTGCCCTAGCAGGACAGACAACACATGGCAGAGAGAACAAGAACAAGAACCAGAATCGAACACGGTGAACAATGCGAGACATGTGAAGGGACGAAATGACGCTTACCTTTCCGTAACCATAAAAGGTAAACATTTGCTGGGGCTGCTGGACTCGGGGTGTGAAATGACTCTGTGCCCTGCTTCGTTGGTAGACCCTGCCGAAATCCAACACTCTAAGCAATCCCTGTTAGCAGCAAATGGTTCAGCCATCCGTGTACTCGGCGAAACGAAACTGAAGTTGCAGATTGAAGGCCGACCATTCGAGATACCCTGCTTGGTGACCGAACAGGTTTCCGAACTAATTCTGGGTCTCTCGTGGATGAAGGACGAAAACGTTTTATGGCATGTGGGTCATAACTGGGTTCTGGTGGGGGAGCACAAGTTCTCAGTTCATTGCAAACCTCGCTCCAGACTGTGCAGAAGAATCGTGGTAACTCGTGACCCTCTGGCTACATCAGATGGTGAGAAGGAGCAAAGAACCTTCGAACGAATTCATCGCCTGGGAGGGATCCATCTTCAGGAAGATGTGGAGAAACAACCGGAATCTGCGACGCCAGAAACGTCCTCTACGGAATCTTCGCTCCAAGTCTCTGCTGCCAAGGTGGTAGCCCAGGATCCATCGGATTGGGATGTGCATCCTCCATTCGTCCTCTCCGCTCATCGAGCCGGCGAGAGCGAAAGCACCGGAGTCACCCAGAATCATCAGCCAATTAGTCTAGTTTTAGAGAATATGCAGATTGCTGATGTTGTGTTGAATAAAGATGATTTTGTGGCTGTATCGATTGAACATGTGCAAGATAATTGTGAATTTGCAAGAAGGTTTATACAGCGCTCGAGTCCCACTAGGAACCACGGGAATGGGCCCGGGTATAGGCAGTAATGTAAAATAATGTGATGGGCTGTTAGTTAAGTTGTTTGTGTTTATGTTGTGTAGTTGAATTTTTATGTAGCGCTCACATTAATGGTTATTGTGAATGAAGTATGATTGTGGAAATGCTGATGTGAGTCGCATAATGGCGACGGAGTAATAGCTTAGAGGTTAGAGTACCCTCTCCTTTAGTTGATGTATGATGTAACACTGAGTCCAGTATTTTTATGTTCTTTGGTATGCATATGGAAGCAGATGAATTTTGTGAATGAACATCTATGATTGGTTCATGATTATAGATAAGATTGGTTACTTGTGTGTTTCATTGCATTCTTTTTGTGGTTGCCAGAGAGGAAAAGGCAAATGTTCTGTATGCATTTCTAATGTTGACTGCATAATTATAATTGAAAGGTAATAAGGTATTACCTAATATGTTAGATTATGAGTAGCTGAGCTCAGTAACTGTGGTGAATGTATTTTAAAGTTGAATGTGCATAATCATAAAAGTTAGGAAGGTATTATTTAGCATATTGAATTATGAGTAGCTTGACCTTTGTAGCAGTTAGTAGAAGTAGTCTTGGATGTTGATTAGTGAGTTGTGTAGATAGGATGTGTGAAAGGAACTAGTATGTCTGTGTGATGTGTAAGCTCCGAGTAGTTCGTGAGTAAGATAGATTGTAGACTTGTGAGTTGTCTAATGTCTCCGCAGTCAGTTTATGTTATATGAGAGGTGAGACAGATGACCTGGTGTAGAGTTGTGCGCTGTAGACGGCCTAGTTTCTTTGGTATGCTTTACTAAGCAGTAAACCCTTTTGCTTACTAGTCAGCGTTACTGTCCTACTCTGTTGTACCCGTCTTGTAAAGTAGACGTGGAGAGGTCATAGCATATAGGTCAGGGAGAAACCCGTTAGTTTCTAGGGTATGTTTTACTAAACAGTAGATCCCTTTGTTTAACTTGTCTCGGGTGGTCTGCTCTGTTGAACTCCGTCTTGGAAGGGGGACGTGGAGAAATTATCGCTTAGGTCGAGGAAAATGCCGCCCTAGTGCGTATTGATGATGCTTAGCTAAACAGAAAGCCTTTGTTTAGTAGTCTCAGCCTAAGTGTAATATGTTCTGTCTGTGATGATGTGCTGACTGCCCATGTTTATGAATGCTCAGAAAGGAGTTCGTTGCAATCGTGGTGGTTGTATGTAGTGTCTGTAAGGGTGGTGTAAATGGAATACAGCATTAGTCAAAAGTGTTGTTGATTTCTAGCCCTGAATATTACTTGAGCTGTAGTTTAGTCTGACGGTTAGGAGCAAGATTGTTGTGATGCTGTGTGCAGATGAATTGTCGGAGTGATAAGATAAGTGTTGGCTTTGACATGCTGGTGCCTTGTGATGTGATTCGATACATTTGCGACTTCTTGATGTTACTTGATATGTTGCTCAGTTTAAATGAATAATGTTGTACTGAATATGGTGCCGGGGCATGATCTTTTAGTGTTATGGAAGACATTTATTTATCCTTGTAAGTGGCCCCGAGCAAGTGATGGGATTGGATAGGAAACGTCGATTATAATTATATGTGTCCGTTCTAAAATTGCTATGTTGTATTATCGCCTTGGATTGATTGCGATTATATGTTGCATTATTCTTAGAGATAAAAACTTTTGTTGGGATCTAATAAGGGTAGTTTCTCGTATTGGTTATGTGAACCGAATCAGGTGAACCGATAAATGTAGATAGGTTGTCTCCTTGTACAGGAAAGGCCATGGACGCCGGGGAGATCGACTTGCTGGAGCTCCTGCACCCTTGGAGTCCCCCTGCTGAGGTGGTGGAGGTGAAGCCCGAACCTGATATCGAGATCGAGATTTCCTCCAATGAGTCTTCTACTGCTGGAAGTCCTGCCTCCTCACGGTGCTTCATGATTAATCTGCAAGCGGCTGAAGAATCGGAACGATTGGGTCGGCCGTGCAGCGAACTTTCTCCACCTGTGGCGACTCCCGATAGCCTTAGTTTGTTGGGCCAGTGCCCCAGAGAGATCGACTCTCTACTGGCGTTACCGGAGCTGCAACGCCTTCCTGCTTCCGCTCCCAAAGTAGAAAAGCTTGGGGTTGTCTGGGCATTGTTGAGA
Source organism: Lumbricus rubellus (assembly GCA_945859605.1). NCBI lineage: Eukaryota > Metazoa > Annelida > Clitellata > Crassiclitellata > Lumbricidae > Lumbricus > Lumbricus rubellus. The sequence continues at coordinate 22,262,620 of OX243824.1, read as the reverse complement.
TACTTCCATGAGAAGGAGCGGCTGGACTTTTCCCGAGCCGACTTGGATGGATTGATTGGAGGAAGTTACTTCCTTCGAGACGGGGTCGATCTTATACCGTTGGTGGTGGTCACGATTCAGACCGTTGCGACTCTACCACAAAATGGAAACGCAATAGAGAAATGGCGGGAGGAGTCTGGGAATAGCACCATCCTAGTGGCTCCCCTCAGGGCTTCGGAACGACGCCTGCGACCTTGGGACGATGGGCATATCTGGAATTTCCGAGCTTGGATCCTGGCCATGGAGATCTCGCATAGATTCTTCGCTCAGAAACCACAGACCTTGGAGGAAGTGTTCCTCGCCTCCCTGACTGACCTGATCGATCCTCTTAGCAAAGAATGGTGGAAGGTAGAGGTAATTACCTTGACACTGCACACTTTAAAAAGAGCCGCATGGTTCTGGCCACTCTTGATGTCCACCTGAGGACCAGTAATTAGTAAATAGTCGGGTAGTACCTTGTTGAGTCGCCGTGATAATCGCTAAGTCAAATCATGATTGTGTTCTTTCTTGTGAAAAGAAATTATTATCTGAATCATTCCCTGCAATTTTGTTTGAAACTGTTGTGTTTTCTTTTATGTGTCTAAGTCGACATGTGCTTCCCGAGAACTTTAAGTTCTGTAACGACCTGCAAAGTTTTGTGAGATGCAGTTGAAGTGTTGCTACGTCGTAGATCGTTGATTATGATTGTAATTGAGTTGGACTTAGTGAACTCTACTCGGTGAATGTTTTGATACTTGATTGCTTTCTGCCATAACGTTAAATCGTGATCTGTCCGTTATATTTTCCGATAGGTGCCTTTGTACAAGTCTGTCCGTTAAGACTTTCGATGTTTAATTAGATATCTCGACTATAGAATTGTTTATGGTGACACTGAAATTAAGTTTCTCGGTTATGATCAGCAGGAGCTGATAGATTTTTCCCCATGGCGAAAAATTCAGGGGGCTGGTGAGGGTGTAACGATCGTGAAAAGTTGGATCGTTAATAATTCCTTAATAATTTTACGGCCTTTATAAATTTGCGGCCTAATCGAATTTCGGCCTTAACATCAAACCTTCGGTCGGTCTCCGGTGGTGTAGCCGCGTTTTAGAGCGACCTCCGGTGTATTATTATTTATTCTGCGAGAACAGCTCATTATGCCACTCTATTTTTAGTCCGGCGGCAACGCAACAGGTTTCATTGGATCCCCCTTGATCCCGTGACTCCGACGAGTCCCGGATGTGGCCTGTGATTGGCTGGAAGGACTGAAACCTTCAGACAGACGGTGGCGGTTGACGAAGCAACATCTCTGTGCTCGAATCGTTGAAATTGTGGTAGAAATCGAAAAAGATTGCGATCCAAATTTACTCGAAGAAAGTAGTAATTGAATTTCTGCCGTGCAGCCAAGAAATTGGGCCTTCATATTGACGAGACCAGGGTGTCTGAAAACAGTTTTGAAGAATATTTGTCATACTTTGGAAGTTGAAATTCTTCCGCCGTTTCATTTCTTCTGGTGGTCAATTTGGTGACTGGTTTTTCCGTGGTCAACGTTTACTGAAATTATTATCTGGAGTGCAGAGAAGTATCCCCTTAAATTTCATATTGCTGTGGAACCGAGAAGCTTAAATGAGATATTATTATCAATAATATTTCGCAGTGAATATCGCTAGAATAGACAATTATAATTGGTCGCATTGCGTGTGGTGCTTAATTGAAGAACTGATTAGGCTTAACTCATTAGTGTTAATTAATTAGATGGTAGCGAGTGCTTCACACGGAAAGAAAACCGTGTCTGCGAAACAGTGATAGATGTTCTCGAATTTACATAAATCAATGCAATATAATCAGGCTGATTAATTTCTCTTTCGCTTAAATATCATTGACTGATTACCGATAGTCAAGTGTTTACAATTGTGTTGATTAAAACCTTTAACTGAAGATATGTGGTGAATACTTAGGCTTAATTCTTAATTCATCAGAGTTATTAAGAAGTCCTTACTCATTGAACATTATGTCAAGTAATAATTCAGAAGAGGAAGTTAGTGAAGGGGAGGAAGAAGAGACAACCCCCTCCCAAATAGTATCGTGCTCTGTTGAAGAATTTATGGAGCGCCAGGAAGCCCAAATGCAGGCCTTAATTGAGAAACACGAACAGTTAAAAAAACATCTGAGGCAATATGCTGGAGAAAATAATGCCCTAGACCCTGATACCGCTGAGCAACCCGGATGGATGGGAACCCGTCGAATAAGTGGAGGGGATCTGAACCCAGAACAGTCTGAAATAGGGGCTGTTGCTCTCCCACAGAGAGCCGTGGACATATGTCGCCTTAAGTCATCCTTGGTACCTGGTAATGAGGAAGAAGAGGGTTCAGAATCCACACTGGATGTTGCCGCGGGGGTGCCGGGTTTTCGAGGGAAGAGGACGGAGTACCTGGAACTTAATGCTGAAGCCCCTCCCCGCCTTGCTCCTCGACCAGAGAGACCCTGCGTGAAATATGAGGAAAGAAACCTTGACTTGAGGTTGAATAGGGGTGCTCTTTTGGCTGGGGGGACGCGCGCAACAATCCAAAGTAATGAACGTAATCGTAATTTTCAAATTTCTTCAACGCCACTCGAAAGCCAAGCGCAGAGTCCCAGCTTGTTCACAAGCGTCGTTTCTGGTCAGAATGGTTGTCCAAAAGAGTTAGTCAAAAAGAGGTCGTAGTTCGATTTTGAAAGAATCAGAGGTAGCAGAGAGGTGGCAGTGTAGCTGTTAAGGTGGGTCAAGAAGTGGAAGGTGGAATATCAGCTGAATCGGAGTAAGAGTACCTTATGAGATGAGACTTTAGTTTCGAATGGAAAGCCCGAGAGACGATGGATAGAGGGCCTAAGGAAGGTGATAGTGTGTGACCGGAAAGGATGGAGGAGTAGTGCAGAAAGAGAAAGAACGTGTGAAACTTGTTCTATTCTAGGCACCTGCGATCCTGCGTCTGAGGTGTGTGACTGTTCTGATATTATAAAAGCAAGTGGACAAAGTAGAAGTGGCGTCTACGAGGTGTGCGTCGGACTTCAACTCAATCGAACTTGTACTTCTGCGTTTTGTGATATGGAGACAACCAATGGCGCATCACTGGTTTGTGTTTAACCATTGCATTCCATAGCATTCCTTAATTGCACTAATTTATGACCTGGCATTTTGATTAACTTTTTATTGCAAGATAGCTGCATAACACTTTTATTCATTCACTCATTCATTCAAGTAGGCTATTTGGATTGCACCTCTTCAAGGAAACTACTCAGAAGGGCTTCAGATTCCAGCACGGACAAAAGGAACAGTTTTACAGCAAGATGATAGAATGACAGTTTCATTTATTAGGCCTTCTTCCTTTTTTCATTCTTCCCAATTATATACCATTATAATAAAACATGAGGATGAATAATCCAGTTTGGAGCTGTAGCCTACAATGTACATAGCGCATATGCTCATTCAAACATATTTGGGTCATGAAAATATCATGGTCCCTTTCCAAAGAATCAGTGGTAGCAGAGGTGGTAGAGTACCTGTTAAGGTGGGTCCATAAGTGGAGATCAGAGACTGTCAATCAAATATAAGGCCTAAAATCCCTATATAATATTATCGGCCTTATATTAGAGTCACTAGCTGAGAGAAACACAATAACTGTGATTAATTATATTATTAAGGCAGGGTTTGAAATTGAATAGGCTAGCTCTCAAGATTTAGACTAGCCCATGTAGTTTTTGTTGTTGTCTAGGCCAAACACCTCTATCTGAATGAAAGTGATAATCGAGTAAGATTTGCTCTCAAACAGTTTTTACTTTGAAAGTTATTGGACGTTGTACGAGAACAGTGTTGGGCTTTCGATGGTTGGTCCAAAACGTTGATAGGGCCTATGTCTCAATTTTGATGCATTAAAAGCTAAGCATAAGAAGATTTTGTATCCGCATGTCTACTAACCGCTGCTTGCGTCAAGTTAGTTTAATTGATTTTAACCATTTCTACAGGAATGATCCAAAGAACTATGATTCGGCAGCGATTAACGACATGCGATCATATAGGCCTATTGATGATGTGCATGTAGCCTACTTTTAACGGTGCTATATAATCGACCTATTAAGATTTGATTAGTTAAACATGTGAGGAAAATATTTTCAACTGAACATGTAAATGCATTTCTTCTCTTTGTAGAGTTTCACTAATTTATTGCCGAAACAGAATAATACGAAGTCTTAGGCCTATGTAGGCTAAGATTAAAATAGAAATCTTCTGTTGTTGCCCTGCTCGGTTTATTTCAAGTGTGAAACAATTAGCAATATAATATAGCATTCCGTCAACTGTTTACAGGTGCTTCAGAGACGCAAAGATGGCAGTGTCAATTTTAACAGAACGTGGGCAGAGTATAGAGACGGATTTGGAAATCCAGATGGCGAATTCTGGCTTGGTAAGATCTATGGAAATGCTATATTTGCTAGAGCCAATCTGAGGCACTATAGCAATAATGTATTACTAAAGAAAGCAGAAATCTAACACAAAGTAGGCCTATATAATAGCCACTTATGTCAACCTGAGAAAAATTTCATGGCATAATCAAGAGTTGGCGGCAAAACTCCGAACGGCGGTCCCAAATTAAAATATATAGCCTATATCGTCAAATGTTGTAATTGTCACACAACAACTTGATATACTTTCCGAAAACATCCGACTTGTGGCTAAAGCGCCACTGGAAAGCAGACAAGTAACTTGAGAAAAGACCAGGACTTGTTCCACTTCGGTAACGCAACTTGCGCTTGGCATGCATAAAAATCCCTCAATAGTCTGTGTGCGGATGTCCGGGTCAATTTAATAAATCCCGAATCCATTTCTTCAGCATTTTTTCGTCAATCCAGCTTCTATTTCTTATATACAAAGTGGTCATTGTGACTGACGTCTCGGTAAATCGTAAACAGTATGGCCGCCGTAGATGCGTGCATAACAGAGCGGCCCGACATACGGCCCAATATTTCCGCGAAACTTAAAGCACGCTTCAATTTCATCAGAATGACTGCACTAACCCTAAAACTAACCCTAACCGACCCTCACGACGCCTAACCTGAGCCCTAACCGACCCTCACGCTTTGCGTGTTGGGATGCATGTTGCGATATCGTCCATAGGCGGCAGTCTAATTTTATTGCATTCGTTGGCGGCCATACTGTTTACGATTTACCGAGACGTCAGTTTCATCCAGCTTCAACTTCAGTGGTGTGCGCAGTATGGAAATAGCATGGAAAAACAGCAATTTTAATTTGGGACCGCCGTTCGGAGTTTTGCCGAGTTGGCAGCCTTCGTGCCTTCGAAACTCGCAGTTTCGCGCCTTCTGCGCCACCAATATGAGCACTTCCAGAAAAATGTTTCAGTGGCGCCTCTGTGATGCCCTGAATAAATTCTTGGCAGGGAAAAATTCTGGCAGTCTTGTGGCAGGACAATTAACAACCAGGACAAATGGTTTTTACCAGGATATTTGCCTGCTGTCGCGCCGCCACTGATTAGTCCTTCAAACTAGCGATTATAATTAGGCCCATTTTGCGGTTACGTCGCCAGTAGCAAGGAAAATAATACATAAAAGGTACTTCCGCCAGCAGTAGACCTAATTCGTAAAAAGAAAGTGTGTCGGGATGCCATTTCATAGATGCGTCGCATAGCAGTTGAATTTGGAGTACCACAAGGATCAATACTTGGTCCACTCTTATTTCTACTATTTATTAATGACCTGCCAAACTCCTCTACTGCCCTACACTTCATTATGTTTGCAGATGACTCCAATGTCTTCTTATCCCACGCCTCATACGACAGTTTAATACAACTGGTGAACAAGGAACTAATGTCTGCTAGTGATTGGTTTATAAGCAACAAACTATCACTTAATGTAAAAAATCCAACTGTATCATTTTTCGCTCCACAGGTAAATCCATCCCCAACAACGAGAGTCAAATAACTCTAAATAACATTACTATTCCTCAAGTATCCTCAACAAAATTTTTAGGTGTCTACATCGATCAACACTTGAAATGGAAAACTCACATTTTTGAAATTAGTAATAAAATCAAAAAGAATTTTGGCATTATAAAAAGAGTATCTTACCTTCTCCCCCCTCATATTCTACGGGATCTCTATTATACCCTCATATATCCATATCTGACTTACTGCAACATGATCTGGACTTCGACATATGACTCCATTCTTAAAGGTATAAAGATCCTCCAAAAAAAGACCATACGAGTTATAACTAAATCTCCCCCAATTCACACACGAGTCCACTATTCTTTGAACATAAACTCCTAGACATTAATCAAATCAAATTCCTACAAACTTGCATCTTCATGTATAAATACATCAATAACCTCCTCCCATCATCATTCTCATCCTATTTTGACCCAGTGCCACATCTTATTTTCACTAGAAGTAACAATGACTTCAGGTCTGTGTTTGCAAGAACTAATGTCCGTAAGTTTTCGCTTAGGGTTCAGGGCCCCGCTAACTGGAACAGTCTTCCCAAAGAACTCCGTACGGTTACATCCGTTAGCCACTTTAAAACCATTGCACGTGCACACACACTAATATATATTACTTAAGCTCAGCTTTGTGTTTGTTGTTAGTTAAGTTTTAGTTAAGAATATAATCTGCATCCTTACGTAACGTCTATTACATAAATGTTATATAGACATAACAACGTCTATTTCCCTTACCTAATCTCACCCACCATCCTGTTCTAATTCTTCCTGGTATATAGGCCCCTACTAAGCGGGACTTGTCCCTTCTGGTGTGCCTATTGCTCCCCCAATCTGTATCCTAACCTCCTTGCCGAATGTACTAGTACTTTAATTATAATTGTCTTATAATATGTTCTGTAAAAAATTACGTTGTTGTGGGATCAATAAAACAATTTGATTTGATTTGATTTGATTTCCAATCGAAATTTGTTTATTTGCTCAAAATTATATAGGCCGTTGAAACTGATTGCCCTTGCTTGCTAGTAATGCTGGCTGATTTTAAGATGAATCTGCCTGGATATGGAAACACAAATAAGGGCCCCACACATGTGCAACAGTTGTACATGTAGGTCCATTAAATTTGGATGCAATCAGTAGTTTTCAATAATTTTATAATTTGTTCTGAGATCTTTACTCATGTTTTTGCTATGATTATCAAGATAATTATATTAACTATCATGAAAAATATTTTTATTGCCCTTTTCGGCGAAACATGTTGAATATGCCTTAATTAGGCACTGTATACTAAAATGTTTCCATTGATCCTAGTTCTAATTTCGTGTGTACCGGTAGGCTATGTCATTTTACAACGAGTGCCAGATAAGATAGGAAGCTACTAAGAGGGACGGAAAATTAGGCTACTAAATAGGCCTAATAATATCATAGCGTGAATATTTCACTATTGTTCTTATTGACCAAAAATACCATTTGTAGGTAATGAAATGCTTCATGTTCTGACATCAAAGCGGAAGTACAAACTGCGCATTGATTTGGAAGACTGGGCAGGCGAGAAGCGCTATGCAGAATATTCGACGATTTCCATCAGTTCATCGGCCAATAATTATACGCTAACAGTTGGCAATTATTCTGGAAATGCAGGTAAACTTTTCAGCAATATTTTTTTAGCGCATGAGGACAAAAATAAGAAGAGGAAGAGGAAGGAAAAGGAGCAGAATATGACGATGATGGTGATGCTGGTGCTGGTGGTGGTAGCGGTGGTTGTGGTGGTGGTTATGGTGGTGGTTATGGTGGGGGTGCTGGTTGTGGCGGTGGTTGTGTTGGTGGATGGTGGTGGTGTTGGTGGTTGTGGTGGTGGTGGCAGTGGTGGTGGTAATTAGAATGACGACGACGACGATGATGATGATGATGCTGTCATTGATGATGATGATGATGATGATGATGATGATGATGATGATGATGATGATGATGATGATGATGATGATGTTGTTGTGGTGATGGTGGTAATCAGTGGCGAAGCCAGGAATTTTCAATAGGTTTTTTTCGCCTGACCGGATGCCCTTCCTGACCCCAAACCAACAGCGTTACAGTAAATAAGAATGGAATAAAGTAACAATGGGAATAAAGTAAGAAAAACAATTGTTGCTACAAACAGTTGTTTTGTTTTTCTTATTTAAGTGGATAAATAACCTTTAAAAAAAACTTTTTCCAAGGCCAATGGGGGGTTAACCCCGAACCCCCTTGGCTACGCCACTGGTGGTAATTACGATGACGATGATCATTATGTATATGATGATGATGATGATGACGGTGATAACAATGGCAATAATGCTATTGCTGATGCTGACGCTGATGATAATGATGATGACGACGATGACTATTAGGATGATGATGATGATGGTGATGACGACGACGACGACGATGATGATGACGATGACGATGACGACGACGTCGACGACGACGACGACGATGATGATGATGATGATGATGATGATGATGATTATGATGGTTATGACGACGGTGGTGGCTAAAAGTGGTGCAGTGTATTTGAGACTTTCCGAAATAAATTGTAGGAGACAGTCTGACTTACAGCAGTGGAAGGAGATTCTCCACCATCGATATAGACAACGATTACTGTGGCCACAACTGCGCTCTGACTTATGGCGGAGCGTGGTGGCACGGTTGTTGTGCTTACGCTACTCTTAATGGCATCTATTATCAGCGATATGATACTGTTAGAAGGGAATCGGGGATCCACTGGTATTATTGGCATAGCAGCATGCAGTATTCATTAAAAGCAACCGATATGAAACTTGTTTCGAAGATTTAAGTTGCCTTTTACTGTACATCGCATGGGAGAAAATAATATCCAATCAATCATGCCTACATTGTAGCTTGTCTTGCATAACATGACAAAACACGGATGTGTATGCATATATCTCTGTGTATTGCATGTCTGATTCCTGTTGGCCCTACTTACATGTATATTTGCTACGAGAAAGTTTCATGGCGCCATTATTTTATGAACTAGCTAAAGTGATTATTTTCCTCTTCTTTCAGTTTAATATTCTATTGCTATGATTATGTCTTAAACAGTTAAACTAACGTCTTGATTTAACAGAAAAATTAACCCAAAGCTGTTGTAACATTTATGACTAAGACTAGAATTATTCGGCAAATTAAATTCAGTCAAAATAGTAAAAACGGCTAAACATTTTGTGATTGTAGGCCTAGGCCTACTGCATAATTTTTGTTGTCGTTTTAATGACAGCTGCGTTGTGAAAATGTTAAAGTATTGTCGTAGTCTGATGAGAAAAAATGATGAGTAGCCTAAGCTTAGATCTGAGTATATATTGAGCATCTGCACATCTGGAAGGCCTATGCTGGTAAGTGGTAACAGGCTCATGTCTTTTTTGTTCAACTTTGCGCGCCATTTCACCTTGTCACCTTGTGCCGTCGATTCTTGGAACCTTAGCGACCGCTGTGATAAACCTTCTCCATGTGTTACGATCTTCCGTCGCGTCTCTCAATTCCTCCAGTTTCATCTTTGTTCTCTCGTGCGCGCCATTTAGTTGAATAGAATAATCTGAAAAGAATCATTCCGTCAGCACAGGTATATAACCTAGGCCTATTGTTCTGAAATATGACAATTTAACTCCTTAATTGAAATCCATATTCAGTTAATAGATACCGGTAATGATGATCTCTTTTAATCTGCGGCAGATAAGAAACGGACATTTTATATGCTGAAAAGCATACAGAACATTAATGTTTTTAGGCCTATAGGATATACTTGCAATGTTTAGTCATAGTGGAAGCGGCACACAAAAGTAAACTGCACTTTTTGAACACGGGTTGCCGCTTGGCACAGTTGTAGTTGGGACCCAAGAGAACATTTTAAGAAGGGGAGCCATCCGAAATTTTCCTTAGAATCCAAGATGGCGGCTTTTTTCAAAATGGCGGCCTGAGGCCACGAAATTCTTATAAATCATCGTATCATCTCGTGTCTGGTGTCGTTTCTATATATTTCGGACTCGAATAACATGAATCCATCGTCAAAATCAACATTAGACATCAAAATTAAGTCAAAACATGTGTTTTTACATTAAAAAACAGCAAAATTGCTATTAAAATTCATTAAATAATTTTTCACTTCCATTGCTTGTTTTCCAATTTTTTGTGGCATATTCCTTCATAGCTCTGGATGTTTTCTCACAGTTTTGATTATTATGCATCGGAATCATTGGAAATTATTCTAACAACTCAAAATGGCGGCTTCTTAAAAATGGCGTCCTGCCTCAAACACATTCATACAAATTGTCAAGACATGTCACGTCTAGTGTCGTTTACATTTATGAATTTTGACTCTAAGAACACCAATCTAAGGTCAAAGTTATCATAGGACATCAACATAAAGCCAATATGATCAATGTTTTGCAAAACAGCAAAACTGTTTTTTTATATATATAAAGACAGATATTTCTTTTTTTGCTTTTCTTCGGTTTTCGTGGCATTCTTTCTCATGTATTTGGGTGGTTCTTGCAATTATATTTATGATTATTATAATTTATAATTAGACTAAATAGCTAAAACCTAGTAATCGTAGTTTTTCATATTTCCGCCCGGAAAGGGAACACGCCCGCACAGCAGTTATGACAATCAGTACAACGACTATGAAGATGACGACGACGATTATGATGATTACGACCACGTCATTATTCGACCGTCTCTCTTGGCAACAGTGCCCGGTCCTGCGCCGCTACGGATGAGTTATTCGTTGATGACGAGATAGAAGAAGGTTCGCGCCTGACGAACAGTTGGACCGTGATCACTGATCACGGACCCTGAGCTCCACGAACAACGTCAGATTGGTCTATTTCCATATGCTGGTGTTGTTGGTAGTTTGATGGAGATGACACCTGTTCTCTGGTCGGTCTGAAGGAGGGTGCATGCGGTGGTGCTGATGGTAAGCGGCGTCTACAGGATGCTGAGATATGTAATAGTAGAGACGGGCATTGTCTTCTGCATCAGCATCTCTTGCAATGACTGCCATCAGTCGACCATGATGATCCCCTACCTGCGTTCCGGGCTGGTTTTCCAGGATGCCGAAGCTGTAGCTGAACTCAGTGTACCGTTGAATTTCGTCTCCAATGTCTTTGATGGTCAACAAAGACAGTGATGATGACGACAGAGATGGTGTCCCAAGGTCAAAAGCCAAGATGGATACGTTGACCTTGGGCGTGACCTCCCGATCGAAACTGGCCTTGGCCGTGACGATACCTTTTGAAGGGTGGATATCGAAGATTTCCTTCAACTGTTCGTCAATTGCGTATCAAAAGACTGCGCTCAGTCCTTCGTCAAGGTTCACTGCCTCTACAAGAGACATATGTTGACCAGGGTAGATGTTCTCAAATCTCAATGGCCTCGTTACCTCGTAGATATCGCTCGCAAAAGACGGAGGATTATCGTTTTCGTCAACAACCGTGACAGTCAGTTCCACAATGGTTGACCGCATTGGATATCCTAGATCACTACAGACGGTGCTCATCTATCGCTTCACGGTCCACTGACCTCAATGCTGCTGTAGTCACTTTGTAATGATCGTAGTAGATTGGGTTCAACAGAAAGACTCTGTCACCGTCCAGTGTACACGTCGTCTGTCCGCTTAGCCCGTCATCCGGATCGTTGACTCTGAGATGAGCGACGAAGGTTCCATTGAGACTTGAGAGCATACTCAGACACCTCGGCCACTCCAGACTCTGACAGGACATTGACCGTCACAATAGGTCCATTGCCTTTGATGTCGGTGACGTGTACGATGACGCTTGCTTCGTCAGACAATCGAACGCCAAGACTTGAGGCAATGCAAGCACCTGCAATTGATGGAGAGGTGCGGATTCAAAGTCCAGCCTCCTCAGCAGCTCAATTCCCCCCGTTTCGTTAATTATGCGGGAGAGATCGGTCGCTCTTGAGAGTCTTTTGCTGGCGTCGAGGTAGAACCGAACGAATCCACCGCCAGCATGTGTAAATCGACCAATCTGACGTTGCTCATGAAGGTCCAACTGTTCGTCAAGCGCGAACCTTCTTCTATCTCGTCATCAACGAATAACTCATCCGTAACGGCGCAGGACCGGACGCTGTTGTCAAGAGAGAAGAATGAAAAAATGACGTGGTCGTAATCATCATTCATAATCGTCGTCGTCATCGTCATAATCGTTGTACTGATTGTCATAATTGTTGTGCGGGCGTGTTCCCTTTCCAGGCGGAAATATGAAAAACTACGATTACTAGGTTTTGGCTATTTAGTCTAATTATAAATTATAATAATCATAAATATAATTGCAAAAACCACCCAAATACATGAGAAAGAATGCCACGAAAACCGAAGAAAAGCAAAAAACAAAAGAAATATCTGTCTTTATATATAAAAAAACTGTTTTGCTGTTTTGCAAAACATTGATCATATTGGCTTTATATTGATGTCCTATGATAATTTTGACCTTAGATTGGTGTTCTTCGAGTCAAAATTCATAAATGTAAACGACACTAGACGTGACATGTCTTGACAATTTGTATGAATGTGTTTGAGGCAGGACGCCATTTTTAAGAAGCCGCCATTTTGAGTTGTTAGAATAATTCCCAATGATTCCGATGCATAGTAATGAAAATTGTGAGAAAACATCCAGAGCTATGAAAGAATATGCCACAAAAAATTGGAAAACAAGCAATGGAAGTGAAAAATTATTTAATAAATTTTAATAGCAATTTTGCAGTTTTTTAATGTAAAAACACATGTTTTGGCTTAATTTTGATGTCTAATGTTGATTTTGACGATGGATTCATGTTATTCGAGTCCGAAATATATAGAAACGACACCAGACACGAGATGATACGATGATTTATAAGAATTTCGTGGCCTCAGTCCGCCATTTTGAAAAAAGCCGCCATCTTGGATTCTAAGGAAAATTTCGGATGGCTCCCCTTCTTAAAATGTTCTCTTGGGTCCCAACTACAACTGTGCCAAGCGGCAACCCGTGTTCAAAAAGTGCAGTTTACTAACCAGAATCTGACTTGTACCGCTTCCACTATCACTTATTAGACGTCTGTATCCTATTGTAATGTGCTTCATGTATAGCCTACGAATGACATTATATCGAATTCAGATTGGTGGCCTTCGTCTCAATGGTGTTTGTGGCTCTTCTAGCCTAATGTTTGCGATCTAGCAGCTTTCAAACTGGTCAATATGTGGTAACTTGAATAACTCTATCAAATGGAGTTGCTCCTTTCTGGAACAGCAAAAATCTGAACTAGTTTTCAATGTTCACATCACAATATTAATATTTGCATCGATTAAAAATGACTTCTAACTTACTCAAAATCTGTTTTCTGAAATACAAGACGAGTGTTGTTTTCATTTTTACAAAATTAATATTGACACTTGTAATCCATAAACTGATGTCACAGCGATAGGCGTAGGAGAAGGGGGTCCCGGGGCAAACGCCCCCCTCCCAATTTCGGGCAAGTCTCATTTTTCGGGCAAGCAGACCCGGAAAATAAGAAAAAAGTTTTAAAAATCGGGAAAAGTACTGGACGACTAAACCAAACAAATAAAATAAAGGTCGTCAGAAATTTCTGGCAAAAAGTTACGTGAAATTTCAGAAGATTTTGGCCGGATTACTAAAAAAAGGTCGTCAGAAAATTCGAGCAAACGTAACGGGTTTTTCTTAAGATTTCGTCCGGATGAAAAGTCTCATTTTCGCCCCCCCCTTCACTGCTGGAATGTTCCCTACGACTATGGTTACAGCTAACATAATTCTTCGGCCACTTGTTTCAAGAACCCGGCTGCTCTTACTAAAGGCATAATTATCGTATGTTCGAACAATTTTGGAGTAATACAAATCTTTGGAAATTTCTCAGCGACCATGCTATGGAGACCAACTAGGCTAGACACCAGAGCTAGGTCTATATTAGATAAATTCTTCAATAGGGTGGTAAGTAGGACGCTGTAAGCTTTCAGTGTCGTAACTGTGGGCGTTCTCATTATCCGTTTTGAGCAGCGTGACGTGTCTACCGTCGATGACATCACCGAAGTCAGAAATGAGCCACAGAGGAATGGTTTCGGTCGAATGACCCTTTAATGCCCGAGATTCTAAATATCGCAGTAACTGCCGTTCCACTAGCACGTCATACAAGTCTAAAATTTATATGGATCATTTGTAAGGTTCCATATTTCGTATTTCAAGGCTTCATTTTCATTTCCCATTCAGACATTGGTTCTTATTCTTAGCACAATTAGCCTATGCTCAATTATTCAACCCATGAATTTCAGAGAGTCTAGTTTTAAACTTTAAGGTAGCCTATCGGTAATTCGATTGCCTCTGAAAGTTATTATTAGCCTAAACGTTTAGTGAAGAATTGGTTAATTCAGGCACATCATAGTTTTTATTTTCCAGAAGGCCTATACGAGCTCTGAAAATGTGTGCCACTTGAAATTGTCTTCATAATAATAATTATTACGATCAGACTTAGAAGAAACGTAGGTCTACTTTAGCCAAAGTGTAACGAATGAGTAAGTAATCTTGTAAGTTAGCCTTTTAAAAGTAATTGTTGATTCGAAATGTGGAAGTATTCACTTAACAATTCTCGAGTTTTTTTACAAGAACTAAATAAGTTGTAATAAGAAAAGTACCAGTAAGCCTAGTCTATGAGCAAGAAATGGATAGGTTCCAACCACTAAAACATGTTCCCTGCCATAACTTCTCAAACAGTTCAAGACAAAATCACGAATATAGATTGCATCTGAGCATCTTTATGGCGCTTCGGCAAGATCACGGGAGTGTTTCCCGATAACGAAGTGGGTCACATTCTATGAATGGTCCGAATCGTGGCCAAGCCCCTTCTGCAACGACTTTTCTGCTCATAACTTGGAATCCTTAAAAGAAATGCATTCCAGCGAGTATCTACAAACAGTAGCCTACATGTAGGCCACATAGGCCTACCGACGTCCGTGTCGTTTATAAAACCCGCTTCTATGCCATCTTTGACAGAACTGTATGGGCGTCGAATCACGCGTATCATAATTATCAAAGTACTCCTTGTGATAACCTCACTGCGTTATCGTAAAGCTTGTGACTTCTCTCGATGTCTAAATGTACCTGGTAAATAGTTTTGCTCGTGATAACCCGATACGCCTGAACCTTGTGATCGCCTATCTAATGTTTGCTGACGTAGGATTACAGTTTACTATGGCATTATCATCTGTTCGTTTTCATCCAGGCACGATGTCCTTTATGTCCTTTTTCTTGGAAGCGGCCAGCATAATTGCTTGCCATATGACTTCCAAACATATAATTTACAAGGACACTTGTGGGTTTCTACAGTAATTACGCAGAAGTAGGTGTAGCATATTCCGTCCTATAGCCTTTTATAGGATATCAGTTTAATGTCTGAATTGCATTACGAGATCTGCAGCTGCTATGTTGCAACGGTGCCGTTCTGTAGACCTATCCCGTCACGAATTCGAGATCCGCGTTGATTCCGACGACAACAAATCTCACCAATTATTCTACAATTCTTTGTCGGATCTGGCTTATCTAAGCTTTGATTAGGCTACTCCCGGGAATTGATGCCTCTGCATCTTTCTGTCTTTACGCATCTGTCTTTATGTTACGTGGTACATCCCTTAATTACTGCCTATTCCTGTATCCCGTCAAGCAGCAATACGCATCTCATAGTCAATCACCTAATTAACTTGTCTCTAGTAAGCTTAAGTTTACTCAGGAGATTCTAATTTCAACACAAACAGAACAGGGAAAAGATGGCCTAGAGAATCCCCCAAAAGTAGATCTAAATCACTTGAAGGGTCTTTATACACGATCATAGAATGAATGAATGTTAAAAGCAAAATAATACATGCATTCAAATTATGCAACCATATGGGTCCATGCAACAAGCCACAGCTTACTGTAACGGCAGAGGATTGTCGATTTACCATAAAGCCAAGCAGTACAATCAGGATGTGATTTATCTTGATGCGGATGTTGAAGCCAATGAATTACCTATCACGTGTATGAAGACCTCGCTCAGTTCATCATCTGGATTTGTTTTACCTGATTCATTTTGCCAAAGAGCTTATAGTAGCCGATTGCCGTTCAGATTATTTGTTGTTTATAGAATCTTCAGTGTTTAGCTGCATAAAGAGTAGCCTACCTGGTAAACGTAGGCCTAGTCATGAGTTTTGTCACGTCATATTATTTCGTAACGTCGGTGGTCATACTAATAACGCATGAAGCGGTCTTTCCAGTGAACGGACAGTGCACTGTACAAGGTTGTGACAATAATGATCCATTGATCAGCATCTTTGCCGAGATGATGCAACAGCTGAGAGTTGACCTATTTAATCAACTAAACAAGCAGATTCAAAGTATTCACGAGAATCTTAATGCATCGCTTCAAGAAATTAAAAGTGACCACACCACTAACAATATGAGTCATCAAGCAATTGACAGATGTCTCCAGGAGCGTCAAGTCTACATGAAGCAAGGTCAAAGTATGCATGAGCTTCTTAATGAATCATTTCGTGAAATGAAAAGTCAGCTTTACTCTCTTAATACGAGTTTTCAAGCGGTTGACAGATGTCCCTTAGAGCAAGATATCTGCAGGGAGCAATTTAAAAGTATGCATGAGGTTTTTAATGATTCATTTCGAGAAATTAAAAGTCAGCATGAAATCATTTTCACAAGTCTTCAAGCGGTTGACCGGCGTCTCGAGGATCACGATATCTCCATCAGGAACCAAACGCAGAACTCCCTCGAGAAACACGACATCTCCATCAGGAATCAAACTCAGAACTTGTGGAAGCTCGCAAATGGTAAAGTAAACATTTGAAACATTCTGGTTACTATAATTCTTTAAAGAAAAAACTGAGCTTACTCTAAGCTGCTCTAAACCCTATGTATGTGTTGCGGTGAAACTGGAGTTATCAACTACTATGTTGACCTTCCAGAATGACTGCGCTTTATACTACTTCCCAACAACCTAGAGCGAGTTTCCGGTGACTGTAAGCTTACGACATCCTCCAAGCTGTTCTCAGTTTCACCAACTACTGGGCTGGGTCAGGCGTGCCTCTGAGTAAAGATCTTGACGGGGCGCTATATAAATGCTCCTTGATTGATTGGTCGTTTACCAAATTCGAACCAGTTTAATTCTCTGACTACATGGGCGGAGTTTATCAGAGGCTAGGGGGAGCTAAGCCCCCCAAGAAGGCCCAAATTCAGCTTTTTTTACCATGAAAATTATATCTTTTTCCGGGCTTAGCCCCCCTAAGAAGACATTAGCCCTCCAAAAACGGAAACCAAACTCCGCCCATGTCTGACTACCAAGGGAGGTGTGTTTACCACCTTTTCACAAACTTGTTTTATATGGAATACAAATTTCTACATTTCTGGTAGCTGCCGGGGATCATTTAGGCCTACTCGCGTTTATAGGTACGAAGTTCGGAAGGGGAATGATGATTTAAACTTTAGTCTATTAGAAAGATATGCCCGAATAGCCAAGGCCAAAAGGTCGATAACCACAATCCCTGATTTATCGACTACAATATTATCACATTCATACTTTATTGTTTAGGATATGCCATTACATAGATCGAAATGTGGGACCATATTTCGGTGTCACGACATCTGGTTCACCGACAACAGTTACTGGTTCAACGACAATTGATTCACAGACAATTCGTTCACCGACAACAGTACTGGTTCACGACAATTGGTTTACGAAAATATTGTTGGCTGACCGGGAAATAGTGAATGGAAGCTGGATGAAAGTTCCTTATAGGCCTAGATGAAATAGAAGCTGGGTTGACAAAAATAGCGCTTGAAAAATATAATTTTATATAGGCCTACATTTAGTTGTCAGGGCTCTGCATTTATTGCACGGAGTTGCGTTACTGTAGGCATAATGAACGTGTAATATCGCTCCTATTCTAGGCACCTGCGATCCTGCGGCCGATGTATGTGATTGTTCTGATATAAAAGCAAGTGGACAAAATAGAAGTGGCGTCTACGAGGTGTGTGTCGGACATCAGCACAATCGAACTTGTACTTCCGCGTTTTGTGACATGGAGACTGCCAATGGTGCATCGCTGGTTTGTGTTTCATCGTTGAAATTAAACATTAGGCTCTACAATGAGATTACTCCAAGCCAGAAGGAAAGATAGAAGTTGAAATTTAGCATTGCCTTGCACTGATTGATTATTTATGGTGTCACAGTGTAATTATGATGAGTCTCTTGCTGAAGGTAGATTTAGTGACGATTTTATTCACTCATTCATTCAAGTTTTTACATAACACCTCTTTGAGGAAAGGACTCAGTAGGTGCTCACGACTCCATCATGTGACCAAGAAAGAAACATTTTCATGTGCTTATATAATTATTATGTCACAGAGTGACTTGGGTTACAATTTACAGGCGCAGCTTAATACGGAGGCAACACCGTAGTTAGGAGGGTGTCTTGGGTGGTTGAACATCCCCACCCCCAATGAAATAATGCTACCATGACATAAAGCATCTACTAACACAATCATGATGTAGGCCCTACATGTTGGAAACTTACAATTTTCGTTGTCCAAATTTGAACTTGCTTAACTTCGAACTCTGTTCGTAGAATTGGATAAACTTTTCAGGAAACATTGATAATTTATCCCTCTCACATTCTCTGAAATTTCATAGAGTTTCATTTAGAAGTGACAAGTATATCGCAAAAAAGGGTATCAGTTCAATTGGGGCACCGTGTACATACATACGCACGTACATACATAAATCGTATGTAAACTATGTATGCATGCATGCATGTATGTATGTATGTATGTATGTATGTATGTATGTATGTATGTATGTATGTATGTATGTATGTATGCATGCATGCATGCATGTATGTATGTATGTTTGCATAGGTACAGATGGGGAATTGTCCGAGGTAAATGTCCTAGTGAAAATCGGAGTATACGTCCGGGGTTATTGTCTGGGGGAATATGTCCGGGGAAATGTGTCCGGGGAAATATGTCCAGGGGAAATATCCGTTCCCTGCATTCTTGTGGATTCAACTTGTTGTTGTTGGAACAGAATGGAATTATAATCGCCTAGGCCTGTAGGCTTACAGTACATTTGTACTGACTTTTTATAATGAAACTTTCTGCGGCATGTCAACAGGTTCCATCAAATGTCATGTGTGATTAATTTTATGTGTAGAGCAGTTTGGAAACAAAGTAGGGCCTAACATTCCGCCGATTATTAACAGGTTTTTCAGAGACGCAAAGATGGCAGTGTCAATTTCAACCGAA
Source organism: Lumbricus rubellus (assembly GCA_945859605.1). NCBI lineage: Eukaryota > Metazoa > Annelida > Clitellata > Crassiclitellata > Lumbricidae > Lumbricus > Lumbricus rubellus. Next base: position 22,243,282 of record OX243824.1, on the reverse strand, counting down.
CTTGGGCAGAGTATGAACGAGGATTTGGATATCGATATGGCGAATTCTGGCTCGGTGAGGCTTTTAAACATTTTATGCATCTATCTCGCCTAGGTGAGGCTGATAGAGGTTTTCGCTTTATTTTCAGCATTTTATGAATTTCTGGAAATAAATTTTCAGTCCTCGCATTTATTGAGAATTGAATAGATTGCCGTTGCAAATATCAAAATATTCGGACGTCTTCAACTTATATCAGCCATAGATCTACTTAGATCCGTCTCAAATTGCATCTATTGAATAGACGTGAGAATAGCCTAATGCTGCGCATTGCAAATTAATTGTCACGCATACATAATTATAGTTCATTACGGGTCATCTTAAACCAAAGTCGATTCTGTGGGGGAAGTCACGTTGTGCGCAATTCTGCCTGGTCAAAGGCCTTGAAGCTGAATGGATTTCAATCACGAAATAATTTTTAAAATCTTTTTATGCGAATGTGGAAGTCATCGTGACTATTTTCAGCTCCTAAATCGTTTTAAAACCCGAATAATGGACATTTTAAATTTCGATGTGGTAGTGAGCGCCTAAACAGATATTTTAAGAAGCGATTTAACCTTGCGCCGCCATTATTTAGCAAACGGCAGTGTGCATGACGTCATTCTTGCCGCTCACAGTATTAATCAAGTAATTAATAGGCGCTCTCAGTGCATAAAGCATAGACTAGAAGTCACTAGAGAAAGAATTTGGATGTTGGTGTGGGCATGGGAGGGCGTTTGTTTGTTTATAATTATACGCCTACAGTTTCACAGCTATTGATTATCAGAGCCACCCAGTGAAGGGGTTGCCGAATCTAGCTAACCACGGAGGCCTGCCTGGAGGGGCGATATTCGCGCAGTTTCGGAGTTTTACACCTCAAACCCTTTGCAGCTATAGATAGAATGCAACCAGGGGCATCACGCCAACAGTCAGTATACACACCCCGCCCCGCAAAGACGAGTCGGGTTTAGTTGAGGGAGGGGGTTAACCAGAAATGTGCAAGGGCTAACCAAAATGTTCCGGGAAACGCCTGTTACCGCAGAGGGGTGGAGTCTGGGGAAAGCAGGAATATTAAATTGGAATACGTATGGCATAGCGTGAATCTTTCAGTTTAATTGGATGTGAACATTGAACAAGGAATCCCTGTTTTGTAGGGAACGAAATGCTTCATCTTCTGACATCAAAACGGAACTACAAATTGCGCGTTGACTTGGAAGACTGGAATAGAGAGAAGCGCTTTGCAGAATATTTGACATTTTCTATCAGTTCATCGGTCAATAAATACAGACTAACGATCGGCGGATATTCTGGGAATGCAGGTAATATTTTCAATTTCTCCACACATCTTTAGATGCGACAAAAGACGAAGAAGAAAAGGTGGAAGACAAACAAAGAAGATGACAAGAAGAATATGAATATGATGATGATGACGATGATGATGATGATAGTGAACATAATTATGATAATGAAGATACAGATGATGATGATGATGACGATGATGATGTTGACAATGTTTAATGTGTTTGTGGTCGTGGTGGTGATGATGATGATGACGATGATGATGACGATAATGATGGTGGTGGTGATGATGATGGTGGTGGTAGTGGTGGTGATGGTGATGATGATAATGAGAATGATGATGATGATGATGGTGATGGTGGTGTTGGTGATGGTGACGATGATGATGATAACGACGACGATGATGACGACGATGATGATGATGACGATGATGATGATGGTGGTGGTGACGGTGGTGGTGATGGTAATGAAGATGATGATGATGATGATGGTGTTGGTGGTGGTGATGATGATGATGATGATGGTGTTGGTGGTGGTGATGATGATGATGATGATGATGATGATGATGATGATGATGATGATGATGATGATGATGATGATGATGATGATGATGATGTTGGTGGTGGTTGTGGTGGTGATAGTGATGATGATGATAATGAGAACGATGATGATGATGATGGTGGTGGTGGTGATGGTGATGGTGACGATGATGATGACGACGACGACGATGATGACGACGATGATGATGATGACGATGATGATGATGTTAATGATGATGGTGGTTGTGGTGGTGGTAGTGGTGATGGTGGTGGTGGTGGTGATGGTGGTGGTGGTGATGGTGATGATAATATGAATGACGACAATGATGATGACGATGATGATGATGACGACGACGACTACGATGATGATGATCGGAAAATGTCGCATCAGCGAAGATATGATTACATTAAAGATCAGCAGGCTATTAATTTGAAAGTTTCCATTGTTAATTGCAGGCGACGGTCTGACCTACAACAACGAAAAACAATTCACCACCATCGACAGAGACAACGATGAATATCAAGACAACTGTGCTGTACGGTTTGGTGGAGGATGGTGGTACGGCGGTGGATGTTTTATGGCCAATATCAATGGCATCTATCTTCAACGACATGATACTGTGAATACGGGAATGGGGATTCAGTGGTATTATTGGCGAAATAGCTGGACTTATTCATTGAAGGCAGCCGAAATGAAACTTGTTCCGGTGGCATAGAACAAATGCTGCATAACACGGATCATCCTCTGTGTTTTGCACTCTCAATTGTTGCAATTGTTATTCTGCTCATGTAGTGTAGTCAAATAAGAGTTCTATAATAGCAACCTTATTGGTTAACTAAATATTGTCCGGTTATTGTTTTCCTGTGTCTCGCTTAACCCTCTAGTGCCCAAGGGGGGGTCCGACGGGACCCCAGGCCTGTTTTTCCCGGATAACTTTTTAAGGGCTATGTATCTGCATAAATGCTTTTAGGTATTCCTAGAGCAACCTTTTGTGCATCGAATGTTATATTTTGCGTGAGTATTGTCCAACTCTGCACCCCACAACCACAGCATATACTAAGGGTACCCCATGATTTGCGGCTGATATTCATACAAGCGCATGGTTACTGCTCAATAAATAAATGGTCAGCGCACGTTATATGAAAGAAAGATTCATACAAATTGTTGAACTTAGTATTACTGACTTTGTAGCACTATGTTTGCAGCATATAATTTGAAAGTCTGCAAGTAGGCCTAGTCTATGAGTAGGCCTATCACAGCAATAATTGCATACAGCAGGTTTGCGTCAAAACGGATGGAATAGGACAGTTCATACAAACGGTGGCAACCATTCTGTCAAGGTTACGCGGATAAAATTTATACAAATTTACAATTGCGATTACGATTTAGTCTACCATAATGCTATACTGGTCTTTCGATAGCTGGAAATGAGAGCAGCTGACTGGCATGCGGACTCGCCAGACGTATACCGTATATACATAGGTTTCCTTCGGCAAATAACGCAAGCAAGCATAAAGCAAGCACAACATGTGTATCACGAGATTTTTACACTATTAGTTTACACTAGGTGGTGTTATTGTGCTATAGGATACATCATTCGATTGAAAATTCTTTTGGGATTACACTGAACTAAATTCTATAACGATATTCCAATCCCTTCTCAAGATATTAACATGAAAACGCTGTGCTTCCTTTGGTAAATAACGCAAGCAAACATAAAATCTGTAGCCTATCACGAGATTTTACACTATAATTTAACACCAGGTGGTGTTATTGTGATATAAGATACATCAATCGATTGCAAATTCATTTGGGATCACATAGAACTAAATTCTGTAACGATATTCCAACCCCTTCTCAAGATATTAACATAAAACGTTGGGGTCCGCGCGGACCCCCCCCCCCCCCTTGGGCCTTCGTGTACCAAAAAATACCTTGGGCACTCGAGTGTTAAATATGGCGTAACAAGGCCTATATCTCATGTCAAAGTTTTTCTCAGTGCTATCAAGTGTAGGCCTATGCGGTAAAAGGGCTTTTTAAAGAAAATTTTAGAATCTGCACAGTGCACAATCGGCAATTTGAACCGAACAAATTTCTGACGATCCTTTTTAGCCGTTTGTTTAAAAACAATTCCGAAAATAGGCCTACAACTCTTTCGTTCCCTTTCGCTCTTTCATGGTAAACCGGCCGCTGTTACGTTTTTCTAATTATTATTACTGCAACTGCATAAGATTGTTTTTACAACTGCACAAATTCATTTACAACTGCTGCACATTTTTTAAAAACTGTGCGGTAAAAAACCCTTGTGCTGTAATTATTATAATCTCACTTTGTTGCCTGACGTAGACTCCGTTTCATTCGAAGAAACGCTAGACAGGAGATCTCTTTGTTAGACGATGGCTGATTTTCTGGTCGGAATAAGTACATAAGCCTCTGATCAGTTAGAGTAGGCCTAATCGAAAATGATGATCGAATGCATATTAAGTCGAGATAAAACAGGAGCTTGGCCTTTACTGTTTATTTTGCTTATACGTATACATTGATTATCAATTATTACAAATTTATGTTTTCTGTTTTCTTAGTTTTGTTTTCTCATTCTGTTTTTCCTAGGCTACTGGGCTATAGGCCTATTGCGCTCGTGATTCAATTTAATCTGCATGTAGGCTATATAGACAGTGTTGTTCTGATTATTTTTCTTTTGCAAACGGTTAATTATTTGTCAGTAGGCCTAGCCTATAAATATTCTTTGGTTTAAACAGCGCATCGTTGTTTAGAACAGTAGGCTACTGTGTGACATTGGAACGTCGACTGTAGGCTAATGTCAATTGTGTAGGCCTACTAGGAGTCAGGTTGATATAAGCTAAGCTTCTGGCTTTTCCGGGCTTTCTATTTCGCAGGAATTGTTCTCTATTCGCTATAATCTGTTCTTATGTTCTGTTTTCTTTCTTGAGACAATAAATAAAAAATACATAAATTCTGAAACATTTCACGGAAATTAACCTAAAGCTCTTTGCTTATTTATTGACAAATTGTATTCAGGAGTTTGAATGCAGTCGTAATTCGTAGAGACGGCTTTTGAGAGGAGTGCCAGTTGTGTGGACAAGAATGGTAGCGTAAGAGTGATAAAAGAATGTCTTAACGTTGAGTATTTGATAGGCTCGGTTATTCGTGAAATATTGTCGTTTATGCTGCATTTATGTCTGTTTGACACTGCTGGATTTTGAAGAACAAAATATGAGGAACTTATCGTTGTTTTCGTTAACAAAGTTAAAGAACTCTAGACACCTATAAGTAGACATTAGCAAACAAAGTAAAGTTAATTAGGGATAGGCCTAGGCAACGCTGAACTTTTGAAGAGACTGGACAGGCGTGAGAGAATAAGCTCACAAAATAATTATAATGTAGGGTAATAATAATTATAATATAATATAATAATAAGATGATCGTAATAATAATAAAAACAATAATAATTATAATAATTATAATAATAATAGTAATAATATTAATAATTACGATAATGATAATACTAATAATAGGGGCCTATATAATAGTGAAAAACGTTTTTCTTTAATGAAACGCCTGCAAACGCACTGCGCTGTACATTGTACAAGTTACATGTATACAACAATCTCAATAATATTAACATCAATTTTAACTACTAAGAGAACAGACAGCCTGCAATTATACATGGCACTAATAGCAACCTGCAAAGCTCGTCCGCCTTATAGGCCTACAGGGCTCAATCTCGGTACCTCTTGCTCTCTATGCCAGTGTGTTATCCAATGCGCTACCGCCCCCCCACCTTCATACATATAGTATACTATGACATTATTATCTTTTAATTTTCATCCATGCATGAGCCGCTTCCGCGGTAGGGCCAGCTTAATAATTGTTGTTTACCCCAAGACTTGCAAACATGAATTTCTAAAAACGCTTGTGGGTTGCTATGTAGCCTAATTACGCGGAAGTAGGCTATAATATTCAGGCCCGGCCTTAGGGCAAGGCGAACGAGTCAGCGGACTTGGCCCCGCGCTTTCATGGCCTCGTGCTGATAGCCATAATTTTTAGTGTGATTAGATTTACAACGCGTTCGTCTCATAGCAACCATGCTGGCAGTCAATTCGCCGCGCGAATGCGATAGGGTGATTTGGAAAAGAGCACGCCTACAGATAAGTGAATCACAGCTACTGCAGCCTATGTAACGTATACAATCATGAGAACTTTAATTGTCTGTAACAGGCCAACAGTAAATATTAGCCCTATTGCTGAAAAATGAGTTACGGTAACTTGGGTTTTTTTCTCTTCAGGATGTCTCTCCCATATTTTGGATAAAACTTCCTTGTTTGATAGACTATGACCCACGATCTAAGTCTATTCCTAGTAGGCTAGTAGCTTGACTTTAAAACTTAAAAAATTTAAAAGCCCCCGTATATTTTAATTTTGAATATCCCGGTTTACCATTATTATTAGCCTCTGAAACTTTGTTCTTCAATGCGAAGGAATCCGTTGAAAATGAAAATTAGACCTACTAGTCAAAACCGCTTTACATTTACCAGATCGAGGGCTAATGCCCATGGGCGCCCGCAGAAATTTTCCCAGGAGGGGCAAAAGCCGCAAAACACGATGGTCACCGTTAAATGTTTTAGCAAGAGGTTGAAAATACGAAGCAGGATATTAAGAACGTGCATGGGCAGTTTTCGTAGAGGTTTCTTAATAAAAATTTCTCGGCCTCACCTTTTTATATCATTTAAGCATCTTTTGTTAAAAAGTTAAAATTTGTCTAGTTGTTAAAAAGTAGGTCCTGAAGTGGCGCAGTGAGTATAGAATAGGGTGACCATACGTCCCGGTTTTCCGGGACATGTCCCGGTTTTTTGTGGTGCGTCCCGGTGTCCCGACGACTTTGGCAAAAGGGCAAAATTGTCCCGGTTTGTGACAAGAAGGAAACTTTGATCTTGAAAACGTCAGTTTTATGTAAATCACGGAAGTGTAAGCCTATAATTATTTTAACCCAAAAAGTCGTTACGAAAGAGAATTAGGTTGTCAATTTATAGGGAATACTATAGTATGTATTTAGTTACTATAGAATGAATGAATGACTAAATGAATGAAAAATAAATGTCAGTTTTCCAGGGCCAGAGCGAAGAAATTTGCTAAAAACCACAAAGTAGTAGGCGTAATTTGAAAAATAAAAGAACAATTTTCCAGACGGAACGTGCCACCTCTTGCCCCTATGTGTGCGGGCGCCCATGTAGTCCCATATGGCATTAGAATGCCGTATACAGCAAAGAAGTCACACAGCAAATTTTGTGCTTCAGAACAAGCTGATTGCTTGCTGCCTTGGGCCCCGCACACCCTAGGGCCGGGCTTGATAATATTCCGTCATACAGCATGACAATATTACTGTTTGAACGGCATGGAGTCATATATGCAGCTGCTATGTAGCTTCGGTGCGGTTAAAGTTTTAAACCCCCTAGGGCCTCTACCCTGTGACGAAATGCAGCCTATATTACACCAATTATTATTATTCTGGCACGTGATGTTTGGGCGCGGCCGTTTTAGCGCGACCGTTTTTTGCGCCGGTGGCCAAAAAAGGATAAAATAATCGCCCAGCGCATCATTAGTATTTTCATGAATCCGACTTCTGTCTTGGTATGAATCATTTTCTCCAATTCAGCTTCCATTGAAGCAAAAATTATTTGTTATTAATCCAACTTCTATTTAAATGGCAATTATTTTATCATCAGTCCAGCTCAAACTTAATGAAGAATTTGTTAATGATCTCACCTCAATATTAAGGTAGCCTAATATAATTTTCATCAATCCAACTTCTATTTAACCAAGAAGTTTTTCGACTATCCAGCTTCCATTTATAGTTGATTTTTTTTCCGTCAAACCCACTTCTATTTATAGGCCTACCGGAAAAATTCCATTCATCCAGCTTCTATTGAAGCAAAGACCTAGTTCCATCCAGCTTCCATTGACAGGAATAGTTCGGCCTATCCGTTAATCCAGCTTCCTTTTACGCCAAGAATTTGCTTTATCAATTCATCTTTCATTTAGGCAACAAAACGTCCGGCGCCAAAAATACCTGCCCAAAAACGGCGGCTCCAAAACGTCCTGCATCGAATTATTCTTCAACTCATTGTCGTAGATCTGGCTAATCAAAGCTGTGATTAGCCTACTATCGAAAATTGGTGCCTCTGCACAAACGTCTTTATATCATGGGGTTCATCTCTAAATTACTTTTTTTCCTATATCCTGGCAATTAGTATTTAAAAAAATGACATCTCAACACTATGATACAAACATTTTGCAGAATGGTGATGCACTTTGGAATATAATTAAAACCTAAATGTCGGTTCCGGAAGATGGATCAGCCAAACAGTTCAATACATCTCTAAGAACAACATGAAATAAGAGGTTCACAAGGAGAATGCAACTAGCCTAGTTAGCTCCACCGGTAAGCGAGAGCTGCATACGTCTGTTGGTTGCAACGGACTGCGGTTCAAGCCCTGGGCTGGGAGTTGACATTGAGGGATTTAGAAATATCAGGCTAGCACATGTGGGACGCAGGGGCGCAAGCTGCTGCGGAGCGACCATGGGCAAGTTACTTACCCATCATTGTCTGTGGGGAAGGCAACGGGAAACCACCACACTCATTTCATCCCCGGGTGGCGCAAGCCATATATAAATATAGAACCTGCCTATACGGGCAGAGAACCATCATGATCATCATCATCATCATCATCAAGGAGAATGCAACATCTGCGTTGTCGTCTTCATTGGGGACTGAAACTCCTACTCAAACACTTGATTTACTCGTAAGTAGGGCTGTAAAACTGTTGAACTAGTTTCCACAGGAGATTCTAGTTTAAGAAAAACAGAACAGCGAAAAGATGACCTAGAAAATCCCCCAAGCAGAATGTCTCTTTTTGTCTTAGTTGGTTTATTCTCTGAATATTTTACCTAATCGCGGTTTAGTTTTTTGAGCGCCTCCGAAGTCGACTCATGAATTGAATACCGTAGCAAAATATAATCATTAATTTTTACTACTGTTAGTTTACTTAATATCCAACGGACCAACGCTGTGCATGAACTGCGTTTCTGTTTGCTTCTATTCAAAGTATATACAAACATACACCCATATTAATAATCTATACATGCACGCAAACAAGCAAACATCCACGCACTCATGGTTTCACGCTGCATCCTTGATTAAATTAAACCCAAATTAAATTCATCCAAACTAGTACATTTATGTATAAGTATGACAACAACCTTCTTCCACTTGCATTCTCATCCTATTTTAGACCTAACTTATATACTGAAGGCATTAGAAATAATAGAATCTACATAACTGACTTTGCAAAAACGAACACTGGTAAGTTTTTATTAAGTATCCGGGTCCTCTCTTATGGAATAACGTACCGGAAAATATTCGTGCATCCAGGAGTCTCGCTCGATTCAAATCCCAAACCCGTGCACACACATTAAAAAATGTAAAATGAACAACCCATTTAATCTTTATATTTTTTCCAATCTTTTTTAAGTTGAGCAGAGGGAAGGTATCCCACTGCTACTATTTAGTTGATTCCAAAAATACTCCCATTTCCATCTGTTTCCTGATCTATTATCATTTATCATATTATAATGAAGATTTTTTCCTTGGTAAATAGGCCCCAATCGCAGGCTATTGCTCCCTACATTTCACAGTAATGATTGTACACTAAGCTTTACCATCGCACTTGTTAACTGCAATTAATCACTTTGTATACTATTATGAATGCATGCATAATTGTATGTTTGATATTCTTGGGATCAATTAACAAGTTGAAGTTGAAATTGATTGCGCTCCGTCATACCGGCGCGATTTCTTCCGTCCTGCGTCCGACGTTGTAGCGTGACTAGCTCTTCCCTCTGCCACAAAGGGAGAGCATCTAATACCACGGATTCGCTTATCTGCTAAGCATTGCCGAACCGTCTCTGATGCAGGGTCCTCTATCTGGAATGGTCTCCCTTCGGAAATACTCTGACCAATCAAACTTTGCTTTATATGTTACTCTGCTTTACCCCTGCACTGGGAAAGCTCCTGAGTAAGTCCCTTGAAGAGTCGCTATACAAGTCCATAGAATGAATGAATAGTAAAATGGATACATGCATTTAAATTTTAAATTATGTAACCATATAGCTCTATGCAACAAGCCACAGCCTATAGCAGAGGATTCTTGATTGGCCATATGGCACAGCAGCACAATCAGAATACATAGCCTAAGTTATCTTGATGCGGATGTTGAAACCAGGGAATTACCCATCATGTGTGTGAAGGTCTCGTTCCGTTCATCATCTATAGCCTATATGCTTTGCTTGATGCCATTTTGGGAAAGAGTTGATAGGTTCCGATTGCCCTGCAGCTTTTTAAAAATCGAGTCTATAGTAGGCCTATAAAGCGGTGCTTAAGTAAATGTAGTCATGAGTTTTGTCATGACATATTATTTCGTAACGTTGGCAGTCATACTGATGATTCATGAAGCAATCTATCCAGTGAGAGGACAGTGCACTGTACAAGGTTGCGACAATGGAGATCCATTGATCAGCATAGTTGCTGAGATACAGCAGCTGAGAGTCGAGTTGTTTGATAAGCTAAACAAACAGGTTCAAAGTATTCACGAGCTTCTTAATGCATCGTTTCAAGGAACGAAAAGTCAGCATGACGTCATTTTCACAAGTCTTCAAGCCATTGACCGGCGTATCGAGGAACACGACATCTCCATCAAGAACCAAACTAAGAATTCGCGGGAGTTCGCAAATGGTAAAGTGAAACGTGTCAAGAATCATGGCTGCCATCATTTAAAAAAAGTCTGTTCTAAACTGTTCTGTGTCTAAAATCCATATAACATAATTATTATGTGTATAATGTGTTCCATTCAGCAACTACCGTGTAACGTTTCAGATTCGCCTCCGCGTTTTTATTATTTCCAACAACCTAAAACGGGCTTCCGATGGCTATACGACACTTTCCAAAATGTTCTTAGTTTCGCCAACTACTGACCTGGTTTTCATTCATTCATTCATTATTAGAATTTATATAGCGCCTCTTCAAGAAACTACTCAGAGGCGCTCCCAGCCCAGCCACGACCAAAGAAAAAAGATTTAAGGAACTTGAGAAATAAAGATTGACTGGTCAGGTGGAGGAGATGGTTTTAGAGCGCCTCTGTGCAGCTACTTTAAAAAACGCTATGAAAATGTTGATTGATTGATTTATTCATTGTCCGTTTACCAAATTCAATCCAGTTTAATCGTTGCTGCTCAGCTAAATGGTGAGAAAATGAATCCATATAATAAATTCATTGGAATGCAGCATCCGTTGTGTTCACCACCTAAGTTTGTTTTCCTACATGTAGGCCTACATATCCGCGTTAATTGTGCTATTTTGTTGCGTGCAATGTGCCACTGATGGAAAATATTCGCCAATTAGGGGCCATAATACATGACCCCAATCATACTATTAGGGTCCTGGTTTATTTGCAGTTTTTGCACTGCAGATAAAGTAATATCTGTAGTAATGAATGTGCACTTCCTGTTCTATTCTAGGCAGCTGTGGTCCTTCGTCAGAGGTGTGTGATTGTGCTGACATAAAAGCACGCGGCAATTCCCCAAGTGGCGTCACCGAAGTGTGCGTTGGACGTCAACCCAATCGAATTTGTTCTTTTGCGTTCTGCTATATGGAGACTGACAACCGTGTATCGCTGGTTTGTGTTTAACCATTGAAATTGTTTAAATTTGACATTACATTGCACTAATTTATGGTGTCACATTATGATGAAACTTTTACAGCAAGATGACAGAGTGACAATTTTATCCATTCATTCTTTCGGGCATGCCTATGCTCTCAATGAAACTTGACTCAAACTGTGTGAAAAACCTTCATTCGTTTTAGTTGCAAGACATCACTTCATTTCACCCAATGAACGGGATACACTTAACGCCACTAGTCTTAGTCATCCACTGATTTTTTCACAAAATAATTTTCGTCGAATTCCCAGTAGGCTATTTACATTTCTGACTCCATCCCATCCTGAACTAATTGTGTCGAGTGACATCCTTGAAGACGTCAACAATTTTGGTATAAATTAAGCAGCAAATAAGTCGCCGCTATCATAATGCAAAACGCAAAATCCATCATGAAAATAAGCGTGAATGAATTAAAATAGGACATCAACTGTGCGAAAAGGTTCTTTGTGCAAGCCTCGGCTTGTCTACTAGGCCTAACCGCTGTTGCGTCAAGTTAGGCCTACTTTCTCTGTCTTTACCCATTTCCAAAGGAAAGGTCAAAAGACTTTCGGCAACGCTTTTCGCCCAGCGATCGTTGATGCTTTGAATGTTATTTGAACGGCGCTATAGAAGTCACTGGATTAGCTTAGTTTTAGTGGTAAAATTATTCGCTTGTTCTCTTTGCGGTATATTTATCTCGAAAGGAGCAAGCGAATAATTATTGTTACCTTTTTGAGGGTTCACTATTTTATTGTTGGAACAAAACAAGACAAAGTAGGCCGATTACTTAGGCTCAGATTAAAAAATAAAAGTTTCTGCTGTTCTCCTGCACGATTTATTTCAAGTGTGAAACAATTAGCAGCAATAGATAGTAGGCCTATTCCATCAATTGTTGACAGGTTTTTCAGAGACGCAAAGATGGCAGTGTTAATTTCAATCGAACGTGGGCAGAGTATAGAGAAGGATTTGGAAATCCAGATGGCGAATTCTGGCTTGGTAAGTTTTACGATTTATACCAAGTCTGTCTATACCTCCATCATCCACTGACTGGATGATGGAGGATGGATATGGAAAACTCAAAGAAAAAGCACAACATCGAGAAGACTGGCGTCGTTGGGCATCTGGACCTGCCGAGAGGCAGCTTACCTAAAGAAGAAGACCAAGTCCTGAGCATGACGTTAAACTGCATCCATCCTCCGCCACAGGGGACCATCAACTTCTCTGTGCCGGTTCTAAGCCCGGATAGAGGAGAAAGGTTTGCCAGATGGGTGGCGATACTCTGGCAGTTGAAGACCAAGACGATTGAAATCCGCAAAAAACCACGACACAAGTGACATATAGCAGCCTAGTTGCTTCAAGTTGTCATGGTGTGGAGCAGACATGCACAGGTCGGTCAGAACAGACCGGTGGAGAGCGTCGGTGGAGAGGGCATTGGACACAAGACGGGTTTGTCCCACTGGTTGTCCTTCATGCCTCTTTCCTAACATTCTCTTCAGCTGCTTCAAGATATAATGGTATGGAGTAGACCTGCCAGCCTGTAGAAACTGGAAGACTCATGCAGAGAGTGGCGTCGGACACCTGCGGGCGTTGCGCCTATGGTTTGTGATAATGATGATGAAGTTTTACGAAAATGCCATATGTCTATTTGTAGCTTGCTAGTCTAAAAGTCCACCTGAGGAACTTTAGCAATTATTTTTGAAAATTTAGAAATCTCATTCAAAGTAATTAGCCTACTAAGGTCAAACTGAAGAAAATTATGAGCTCATCAGCCTTTCTTAATCAATGATCTGCTAAATAATTTTGTATCCTGTCATTTATTGAGTTATGAATTGATTGTAGTTATAAAAATAAATGTAGACGCGTATGATATCTGACATCTTCCCAAAAACTAATTAGAACAGTGTAGCCTAATCAAACTGTGAACTTCGATTATGGCTGTGAGATAGAGAGTTGTTGGATGCTTGATGGCTTAGCCTATAATAAAATGGTAGGCCCTACGTAGCCTATCTAGTTACAGAATGTGCAGATTTTACTATTAGGCCTACACTCCCCCTACAGCTTTAGCAAAATGCTTTAATTGAACTCAGTTCCGGTAGCCTATCTTTGGCAAATTATGTTAAAAAGTGCGATATAACTTTTGGACTTACAAAGTGGAAAGAGGGAGTATAAAATAGACCTAATAATACCATCGCGTGAATCTGTAATTTTTGTTGGATTTGAGCAAGGAACACATTTTGTAGGTAACGAGATGCTTCATCTTCTTACATCAAAACGAAACTACAAACTGCGAGTTGACTTGGAAGACTGGGAAGGAGAGAAGCGCTTTGCAGAATATTCGACATTTTCCATCAGTTCATCGGCTGATAATTACACGCTAACGATCGGCAATTATTCTGGAAATGCAGGTAAATTTTCAACCATTCAACAAAGTTGTAGAGTGTGATAGGCTGATAGCAAAAGGAAGACGAAAAAGGGAGGAAGAAAGGAAAGATGATAAGAAGAAGAACGTGAAATGAAGCTTGAAAAGAATAGGCTGAAGAAATAAGAAATAAATAATGAGGACAAGTGTTCGAACTGAGTAATAATGATGCTGACTATGGGGTAGTGGCGATGACGGTGATGCTATAGGCCTAAATAACAAATAGGCCTACAGCGATTGCGTTGAGGATAACTTAGAAAAAGAAAAGAAGATACAGATTACAAATGGAATCAACAAACATTCATCCCCAATGTACACTCTTAAAGTTTTTTTATGTGTTGAATACGACACTGAACTGATTTTAGATTCCGGTCAAGATTCCTAAGCAAGAATAGACCTACAAGAGGTCTGCGCTCGATCATAATAGTAGGCTATAGTAGTAGTTGATAATATGGCATTACGAAATCACCATCCCCCAGTAATGAGTGCCGGTTCTAAATCACTTCCCCCCTCCAATGACGTCACTGAATTGGTATACCGAATCAGCCACGCCAGGGGTTATTTTAACGTGCAGCTGGACACAAAGTGTGTAGTTGGAAAACGAATTTGTGCAGTTGAAAATCAGGTTTTGTGCAGTTGCTTTTTTACACACAATCGCATAAACAATGTAAGTAGCTAATATATTTTAATTAAACTAATTGTAACAAACAAGATTATAAGACATTTTTGTCGTGAACTTAACTTTAAATTTCTACTGACAACTCTATTTGCATAAAATACAAGAAAACAAGTCTAGAGATAAATGGCATATTCAAACAAACTGTCTGATGCAAGCCATGGATATACACCGTGGTTCAAAAAAAACTAAGCCAAATTGTTTTTGATATATCTCTGATGCCTGATAACATATCACGCTAAAATTCTCCAAATATTTAGAGAAGTGGACCAAGAATATGATTCCAAGATTTCAAGAGATAAACTTGAACGGATAAAAAGATATGAATCTTTCAACTTCATATGCCAAAATTGCAGTTTACAAGCATGCAATTTTCCGCCAGATTCAGTAAAAAGTAAGCTAAACTGTTTTTCTTGTATCTCCAATGCCTGACAATTAATCACACCAAAATTTTCCAGATATTTAGAGGATTGAACCAAGAATAGGATTCCAAAAATATCATGTCATAAATTTGAACGGATAGAAAGATATGAATATTTAAACTTTATCTCCAGAAATTTCTGTTTTCAGCAAGTTTGTTATGGTGTTCGTTGCAGTTTCGATGCTTGATAGTTCTCAATTTTGGTCTTCAGGGATCCTGGAGTAAAATTAACGGAGTATATTATCGCAATATTCTGCTGTCACAACATCTTCCACCTGTTATCAGGAATCTATAGCCCCAGAAGGCTGTTTTCTTTTTCAACAGAACAGCGCCAGCCCACAGAGCAAAGGAAACCATCAAAATGCTGACAAGAGAGACGCTAGACTTCATTTCTCCCACATTATGGCCTCCGAACAGCCCACATTTGAATCCTGTCGACTATAAAGTGTGGAGCGTGATGCAAGATCGAGTCTACCAGGCAACAATCCATGATATAAACGATCTGAAGCAACCAACGCTTGTTGGAAGTGTGGGAAGGCTTGGACCAGAGGATAATTGACGATGCTGTTGCGTAATGCATGGCGCCAGCGCTTCCAGGCTTGCGTGCAAGCAGGAGGAGGATATTTTGAGCATTTTAATTAATTAAATAATAAAACCATACTGTTGGAATCATATTGTAGTTCAATTCTCTACATATCTGGAAAATTTTAGAATGATTAATCATCAGGCATTAGAGATATAAGAAAACATTTTATCGAATCTGACAGAAAATTGCTTGTAAACTGAAATTTCGGCATGTGAAGTTTAAATATTCATATCTTTTTATCCGTTCAACTTTGCCTCATGAAATTTTGGAATCATATTCTTGGTCCACTTCTCTAGATATTTGGAAAATATTAGCTTGATATGTCATCAGGTATTAGAGATATATGCAAAACAATTTGGCTTAGTTTTTTTTGAACCACGGTGTACATGTAACGCTTAGCGAAACGAAATCAAATGCAAGATTCCCAGTTTGTAACAAAATAATGAGTTAAAAACGAAAGCCAGGCGGAGTACAGGGCTTCTCTGCTTTTGGGTTTACAACTTCAATAATTTTAAACAATAGACGTGAAAGCATATAAACATGAAGAATCGCAAATAATCTTACACTGTATCAAAATTCCCCCTAATTCAGCTATTCCACGCAAAACAAGCCTTGGCCGCAGGGCTTTTTAAAGGAATTTTTAGAACTGCACAACTTCCCCAGCCTCCAAGGCCGTAGCCAGGATTTTATTTGGGGGTTTCTTCGACGGAGAATTTCTGGAAACACCTTTTTTAGTCGTCAAAATGTCCTAAAACACCTTTGCTAAGTCGTCAAAATTTCTGAAGAGACCTTTTTAATCGTCAAAATTTCTAAAGACACTTTTGTTTAGTCGTCAACATTTCTGAAGACATTTTTTTAGGTGTCAAAATTTCTGAATAGGCTACACCTTTTTTCAGTTGTCAAAATTTCTGAAGACACCTTTTTTCGTTGTTAAAAATTTCTGAAGACACCTATGTTTAGTCGTCAAAATTTCTGAAGACACCTTTTTTAGTCGTCAAAATTTCAAAAGACCATCGGAAATGGCTCTCTTAGTATCTTTCGCCTAATTTCATGTTTTTTTCATTACGTGCAAGTGAATCATATTCTATTTTTTACATTTTCCATTTCGGATGGTTTTTCGTGGTTTTATTTCATGGTTTTTAACTTCATGTGCTAGTAAATGCATTATATTATTTTTTACATTTTTCATTTCCGGGGGTGTTCAAACACCCAAAACACCCCCTAGCTACGGCCTTGGCGCCAATTTGCGAACGAAACTAAGATGGACCCATCCTCCACTCAGTTTTTCTACTGTAAGCATTGTTGCAAAGTAAGATATTGATTTGGTTAGGCTGGTTTCAAAGCTTATAGCTGCAAACTTCATTCACAAAACTTGCAATAGGCCGACTATAGACCCCTATAGGCTTCTCTAAATGTCTTTTTAAAATAGCATATTATTCCAAATCGGAAGACAATGAACTTTCAAAATATTTTTTTGCTGCAAAAAATGCTTTTACAACTGTACAAATTTATTTAGAAGTTTATTAGAACTGCACATTTTGTGTAGAACTGCACGTTAAAAAGCCCTGTTAGTCTCAATAATGACCAATTCACCCGATGTACGGATGTAGGATGCTATTCTGAAAATTATGTGTAGTTGAGAAATTTCCTTAAAATAACCCCTGAGCCACGCCTGCTGACCAATGGCAAGCCACCAAATTGTCACGTGACCCATCAATTCATAGGCATGAGCAGGTCAGCCAATCAAATTTTGTCCGTGTGTTCATATGTGTCTCCGTATGTGTCTGTGTATGTGTGCGTATGTCTGTTGTTAATTAAGGACGAAAGACATGGGGCTGCCCGGCCGCCCACTCGCTGTCACTCGTCTAACCAAATTCAACGCCCACCAACCCTCTTCGACTTTCAACATTATAATTAAACAATTAGGTGTGGTATAGAATAGGTGCACATAAAGGTGTGGTATGCTAAACGTATGTATGCAAATATAGTTCCATCAGCTTGTGGCATGCAAAATGCGATGTGTGCAAACTGTACGCGCGCAGCAGCTGTAGCAACAATATCCAATTTTTAAAAGTTCTATATTGTAAGTAGTGTATAACCATATGTATTGGCACACAAGTATGAAAAAATTAGCAAACTTTAAAAAATTTCAACTTTACCCCTAAAATGGCTGTAACGTAAGTAGTTGCATAACCACATGTATTGGCGCACAAACGTGAAAAATTTAACAAACTTTAATTTTTTTTTAAATTTTCCAAAAGGTCTGTAACGTAAGTAGTTGTAAAACCTTAGGTATTGACTCACAAGGATGAAAAATTTAGCAAACTTTAAAAAATTTCAATTTTTTTTAGATAAAAAATTTATCATACATTATAATTGTGCAATTTCTTCCAAAATTATTGTAAGTAGTTGCATAACCATATGTATTGGCACACAAACGTGAAAATTTAACAAACTTTAAAATTGTTCAATTTTTCCAAAAGGTCTGTAACGTAAGTAGTTGTAAAAACTTAGATATTGGCTCACAAGGATGAAAAATTTAGCAAACTTTTAAAAAAATTCATTTTTTCAGCGAGTATTGGAAGCGGTTGTAGGAGCAGTGGAAGTGGTGGTAGGAGCGTTGGGTGCAGTGGGAGCGACAGTGAGAGCGGTGGTAGCAGTAGGAGCGATGTGGAAATGACTATGATGGTGGGAGCATACATACTTACTCACATAATTTCTTTAATTCAACAACTTTTCACTCGCAGAATCCTACACTTATTCCTTAGTTCCCAATTTCTTCACACTATCAACTCACAATTCTTTCATTTTTCCACTTTTGAATGACACAACTGTACAATTCCACAGATAGTTAATTACTTACTCTCACAATTTCTACACTCCAACAACTTTGCACTTGTAAAATCCTACACATATTTCTCATTTCTTCAGTCCTTCAAATCTTACTTCATACATATTTCAACATCTCCATCACGCAAATTCTACGATTCCATGCATACTTACTTACACACCAAATTTATTTACTTCATCAGCTTTTCACATGTACAATGCTGCACATATTTCTCATTTCTTCACACCAACAATTCTTAATATTTACATATTTCAACATATCAATCGCACAATTCTACAATTTCACATATACATACTTGCTCACTCGTATAATTTCCACAATCCAACAACCTTCACTGGCACAATCTTGTGCATATTTCTCATTTCTTCAATCCATCGTCTCATACTTCTTGCATTGTTTCATCATATCAGTCGTGCAATTCTTCAATTCCTATGCTAGTTACTTACTTACTCAAATAATTTCTGCACATCATAAGCTTTACACACACGCATATTTCCCATTTTTTCATTTCTTCTTACATTTTTTCATTATATCAGTCGTGCAATTCTTCAATTCCTATGCTACTTACTTACTTACTCGAATAATTTCTGCAAGTCATAAGCTTTACACATATGCATATTTCCATATTTCCCATTTTCTCATTTCTTCAATCCTTTGTCTCATATTTATTGCATTTTTTCAACATCTCAGTCGACTCTAAGTCCGAAAATTTTTCTGACATGAAAAGTTTCTAAATTCGAAAATTTGATATGTGACTACAAATTTTTCTTCGCAAATTTTTTAAGTGCATACATTTTCTGTCATGAAAAGTTTCTAAGTTCGAGAATTTGATACACGAATGCCAATTTTTCTTCGCAAATTTTCTAAGTGCATACATTTTCTGTCATGCAAAAAGTTTCTAAGTTCGAGAATTTGATACATGAATGCCAATTTTTCTTCGCAAATTTTGTAAGTGCATACATTTTCTGTCATGAAAAGTTTCTAAGTTCGAGAATTTGATACATGAATACCAATTTTTTACCGCAAATTTTCTAAATGCTTACATTTTCTGCCACGATAAGTTTCTAAGTTCGAGAATTTGATACATGACTGCCAATTTTCTAAGTGCATACATTTTCTGTTACGAAAAATTTCTAAGTTCGAAACTTAGATACATTTCCGCAAACTTTTCTTCACGTGAGGAGGAGTAGGAGGTGGAAGAAGGAGTATGAGGAAGAGGTGATGGAAGTGTAGGTTTCTTTAAATTGCTTCAAATAGGTTGTAGAATGTAGAGTATAATGATTTTGAGTTCTACGTATTCGAATTCATAATATGTAAGCCGAATATTTTAGAATGTATATTGGACATATATGCAAAGTCATGTTTGTATGAATTTTCAGCATTTACAAATGACAATTGTTGAATGAAACAAGTAATACTTAGTGTTCTGAATTGTTTCAAGTACATTACTTTACAATACTTTGTACAAAATTGCAAATTTCGGATGCATGAGATGATCAAGTATACAGCTCTTAGTCATCAACATTAAGTCTTTTAGTTTACAGACATAAATGTGAATTTAGCTGAGTCAGCAATATGTAAAAGACTGACAGTTTGCTATAGTAGAGTTCTCACATAGTGACACCAATACTTAAATGCTTGAAATGATGATGTTCACGTTTCTTAGATATAGGACTCTTATGCATTTTCGATGGTTAGACATATGCAATTTTTAGCTGAGTCATCAATTTAGCAAAAGTATACGCTTGAAGGAATAAAATACCAAGTTTGAAAGGTTCGATATGGTGAAGCATACACCATTTTTAGCTAAATGTACGTCATTGCAATTGTTGGCATTGACAATTTGATAGAATTTCATGCGAACGTCGGTTGCAATTATAAGTTTCACAAATTTCTACCACGTAAAAGCATGGACATTAGGGTGATTTTATGATACATGTGAAATTTTCAACTTGAATATTTTGTATCGACCAAGTCAAATTAGCGTGCCAATTCATGAATAGCATCCATATTAGGGTGTGTCTAAAAATTAGAATCTCGAATTAAACAACGACCAGGTTGGTTTTGTGTTCCATCTTGATAGAAATTATTACCTGCCAAATTATGAGAAAATCGAAATAAATTTAGGACTTGCGCAAAGCCCTTTAAGATTTGTGACTTTGTCATCAATGTGATCCATAGTTATTTTCAGAGATCCAAACAATTTTAGACACTTGACCATTAGATATAAGTCATAATCAAAGGATACTGGTATACTGTGAGTTACTCGTCATAATTTATTCCCTTTAGTGCCTTCGGGAATTTATCTCGATGGTATTCAACCATTTCAATTGCAGAACAAATTTCTTCTCTTCCTCATTTCTGACCAGCGCTTCATTGAAGGTCTGCATAAGACCCACTCCTTTCTCTGCCAAATCAGTCGTCACTCTTAGGGCAGATATGATGTCTTTCGCCTCATTGTATGATTGCTCGGACTCCCACTGTTGAGGATCTTGTTCAAGAAAAGAGTCATCCAATCCGAGGATGCTGAATATTTTGGGGTTAAAGTGGAGGAGAAATCTGGCAGTGCTTTTGTGAGCGGGTCATGTATAGGGGGAAGCCTCTTTGGAGGATCATCGGATCCCTGATTGTTCCGCATGTTGTAGACCATGCGCTGCTTGTCATTGACGGTGACTGCATCATCAAATAGGCTGAGGCCAACCAGGGTCTCTGATAAATACCAAAGGTGTCGCGAAAATGATGTTGAGGCGACCTGTGAGACTTCCTTGTCTTGATAAGTGTGGATTGCCTTCAAGAATTCAAGATCGTTCCTTGGGGCTTCTTTAGGTGAGGCACATGTGAACCAGTACTTAACGTAAATTGTTGTCACAAAAAGTGACACTCTAACTAAATGATTCCACACCTTCTTAGAGTAGGACGTTCGAGATGCCCTCTCTGCATCATGAGCTCTGACGTTGTTGAATGGGATATTGATCTCTGAAAAGCAACATCTTGATAGCATAGATCGTACGTGCCATCCAGCGTGTTCTATGAACTGCCTCTGGGTACCTGAACTTTATTCCTCTCGGCGAAATTCCTCCTAAGAAAATGACCGTCAGCTCTAGTAGTTCTTTGTAGTCATCTCTGTAATAATCAGTACTCAGTTGCTGCAATGCGAAGCTGATGACATTATCTCGAATTTCTGTGATGTGATGTACTGCATCTTTATCCTCCATTCCTGTGCGATATTTGGTGTGATCAATTTGTGGCCAGAAGTCTCGGAAATGAACAAAGAGTTCCAATTTAGGAGAATTTGCAGAATCATGCAGTGAAAACACCTTTTCCAGAACGATTTCAGATATACATGTATGATGACGGCAAGCAAGGTTCAATAGGTCCTTTCCCAATTCTGTTTCTAGCCGGATGCATACGCCGCCCTTGCCACCCGTGTTACTCGCCGTTGTATCGAAACACATGGCCACGATTCTGTCTTCTAATGCCCAACGTCTTATCTCGGCCATACAAGCATCCGACATGACGGCAGCTGTACCAGATTGGAGTTTGGGGATGGCCAATAGCTTGGTCACCTCCTTACCAGATACCATTATCGGGAGGCGATCAACACACCCTCGTCCTGTCCCTGTAGCATCTGGCATGATCTTGCCATCCCAGTGAATAGTAAGAGGAACTTTCGGATCGAAGGATTCATGAATCTCTGCTGCTAGAGCTGCACGATTATCCTTTCTTGCTCGATGAATCGCAGCAGGACTGGAGCTCGCCAGCTGGTGCTGCACATAGATTGGATACAGCGAGAGCATTGAAAATGTGAGAGGCCTTCCTGCTGCTAGTTTTGGTACGATCTATAGAGCCGCAGCAACATCACGAGTAACGAAAGAGATTGTCCCCCTTCACCACTGACATAAACAAAAGCCAAGCTGTCACTGTCACGAATATTGATTAGTTGGGAAGCGGCCATTCAGAAGGAGTCAAAGGCTGGCAAGTATCGATATCATGAATAAATTTCCTATAATGCAACCTGGCTCCTAACTTTGGTCGCTTTGCGCAAGTCCTAAATGTTGAGCTATTAAGATATAATTTTGGATATGGATGCTATTCATGAATTGGCACGCTAATTTGACTTGGTCGATACAAAATATTCAAGTTGAAAATTTCACATGTATCATAAAATCACCCTACTAGACAGGTTCGAATGCAAAACTTAATGTTGCCACTCCATCCTCCGTTGTGCCTTCTTCTCTTGTTATTTTTCCCTCCATTTCTCCCTACAAAGTGGAAAGACGAGTATAAAATAGACCATTCCATTTTCTTTGCCGTTCTTTTATCGTTCTTGTCAGTGTTCGTTCTTCTCCAATTCTTTCCAACACTTCTTCGTTTGTTTTATGCTCTGCTCAGCTGATCTTTTCCATTCTCCTCCATGTCCACATTTCGAATGTCGCCAATCTTTTCGTATCCTCTTTTCTCTTGGTTCAGGTGGCTGAACCATGATACAGCACCACACTCCATAGTCTCAATGCATATTCAGTAGAATACTTTTGTCTACGTATAAATTATTGGTGAGCGTGACGTGTTCAGAAAGTTTTAGTTATAAATTTCAGGTGACAGTCTCTATATATACTACAACAAGAGATGTCAATTCTCCACCAACGATGCAGACAACGATGACTATGGATCCAAGCACTGTGCTCGGCAATATGGCGGAGGGTGGTGGTACACAAACTGCGCTTTCGCCAATCTTAATGGCCTTTATCATTACCAAAAAGGTACAGGAGACGTTGAAATGGGGTTTCAATGGTATCATTGGCGCAGCACCTGGCAGTATCCATTAAAGGGAAGCCAACTGAAACTTCTTCCCGTGGCTTAGAACATTAACCTAAATAGGCCTATGTATAAGCTTAATGTGTAGCCTAGTTACAAATAGAACCCAAAATGTAACATGCTTAGGCCTATCAGTGAATGACTGGATATTGATCATTCTCTGCGTCTCACATGCCCAGTTTTTGTAGTTTAAACTTTAAAGTGCACTTAGAGAATATTTTATAGCGCTGTTGTTGAGAAAAAATCATAGGCTGATTTTAAAAAATTGTTCATTGTAATGTTGCATTACTGTTGCCCTATAACCAAATAACATCACTTTTCGCAGTGCAGCGCTATCCTTTCCAATAGTATGATAACTATGGTTCTGTTAAGAACACTCAAGAATAACTGAAAAAGTCAGGTTTTAGAAACGAAAAAAGGCAGGACATAACCGTTTTTCCGAAGAAACACCGGGTTTTACTAGGCTGCTGAATGTTCTAATATGGGACTTAAGCGATTTTGACGCCAAACTTTAGGCCTACAAAAAAACATGAATTGCCGCATTTACTTGCCTAGCACTAGCAGGCCAAGAGCCGATCTATCTTATGGAACTTTGTGTGTCTGTGCTATCCATTCCAGGCCGTAGATTCCTTCGCATGGTGACCTGGTTGTTCCTATGGTTCGATCTTCCACAGTGCTGCATAGAAGTTTTGCTATGGTGGGTCCGTCTTTCTGGAATAAGTTACCTATTAGTTACCTATTAGTCTCCGTAATAAACTTCTTTGTCTTTCTTTGCCCCCTTTTCGCAAACGTTTGAAAACAATTCTCTTTGATTATGGTTTGGTGTCAGGTTGGGAGCGCCTCTGAAGAGTTCTCTTGAAGTGGCGCTATATAAATGTTCGATTACAATTAGAATTACATACATAAGTTTTTCAAAAATTGGACTAAACAGGTTTTGGAAAAAAGCCCTTCAGTTATGATCATACTTTGCGGGCTAACATAATGATGTGAGAATTATATCAATGTGAGCCCATTGACAAAATGAGAATCTGCTTAAGTAGAAGTAGGCTACACATAAAACTAGTCAGTGTCCAAGATTTCTGGATGTTCAACTCATCAAGTATAAACCTGCAGAGAATTAAGACACGCAATGATTCCTGTGACCTTAAGTAAGGCGTGTGCTCAGCAAGGATTGACAGAAGGAGGAAGATGCCAACACTGGGAATGAGGGCGTGTGATGCATTCTGTTATAGGTGACAGGATTTCAGGTTTATGTTTATCCATCTAGTATTGAGCTTCCTGTCGTCTCATTGCCAAGCTAAAATTAATCAGTTAAGTATTGTTTTAATCCAAGAATTTAGTAGAAATTTGCATTTCGGCTAGGCCTAAGTGGAACGTTAGGTGGCATGCCACACAATTGTCATAGTTTTGCGAAGTATTTTGCGTAACTTAACAGAAGTTGTGACATTATATTTTTCTCCTATATGTATCGATATTATCGATTATTCAGGCCTACATACGCGCATTCTACCGTACGCAGCCTAAACGGAATCTTGCAACCTAAAGCCATGTTGCACGATTGTAAGGTTTATAATTTATCTGATGTCAATTTCGTCCCAACTGTTTTGAGTAGGAATAAACTGCTGGCAATTTATTTTTATATAATTTTTATATAAATGTAGCCTAGATGTTACCATACTTTTGGAATAAAACGACTTTTCACTTATAAATTTTAACATGACAGAGATATGATCTTTCGTTCCTTTTTGTCGTAGATAGACTCCAATCATTCTCTGCTGTACAAGAAGGCAAGTGATAAATATACTGCCATGACTAAGCTTATATCCAGTAACTTAAATTCACTCTGAATTTGTGAAAATCGTTATGAAGACGTCTTCAGTCTTTAACATATTAACGACGATATGCATTACTTCCCAGTCACTTTTATTAAATTCGTTTTCAAAGTGTTAAATTAATGTCATATTATGTCTGATGTATAAATAATTGAGTATTTTGCGGACTACTGTAACAGCCTACTGTTAAGAGGCCTATTTCTTCTTGCTTCTACTATGCGCTTAATTATTTAGTGTAAAAATCTTAATCGAAGTGTTCGTCCAGCATCTGTAATTTTGAGT
Source organism: Lumbricus rubellus (assembly GCA_945859605.1). Classification (NCBI taxonomy): domain Eukaryota; kingdom Metazoa; phylum Annelida; class Clitellata; order Crassiclitellata; family Lumbricidae; genus Lumbricus; species Lumbricus rubellus. Next base: position 22,217,775 of record OX243824.1, on the reverse strand, counting down.
AGGACAGCATAGGCCTAGCTCTTGCTATATTTAGACTGTATTCGTTTATACATTATTACACAGACCTACATGTGCGATAATCTCTTAGCCTATAATGCCAATATAAACGGATATTTCATACAGCGTACAGAAAACATAGAATTGCAGATTTAATGTTTAACCAACAATTCGAAATGAATATTTTATTTTAATCTACTAAGCTATTTGTATAATGGATGGGCGAAGACCTGGGCAGAGAATTGGGGGAGGGGACGGACGGAGATTTTTTGACGGACGAAAATTTCTCACGACTCTCATTTCAAGAAAATTTTCTACATTCACCTCCAAAAAAGTTGATGACCTTTTTTATAGTCATCTGGCAAAAATATCTATTTTCACCGCCAAAAAAGTTGATGACCTTTTTTTAGTCATCTAGCCGAAAAAGTAAGAAAAATTTCTATTTTAGTCATCTGACATCTAGCCGAAAAGTCAAGAAACATGTCTATTTTCACCGCCTAAAAAGTTGATGGCCTGTTTTTCGTCCTGAAGCTCAACGATTGGAGGGGACCAATGCATGGGCCGTCCCCCAACACTTTTATTTGGGGGGGACCGTCCCCCTCTGACCCCATAGGTCTCCGCCCATGGTATAATGCACCATAAGCATTAAGCATGTTTATATGGACGTGCTGTTCCAGAGACCGTTGCAATAGTTTACGATCGCAGATTTCACAGTCTGGTTAATTTGGTCAAGCTTGAATGACTCGATCAAACAGATTAACAGAACGTGAACCTTCTCTGACTCAGGAAAATATTTAGTAGGTCTATCTTTTGAATTTTGTACTAAGTCTGAAACATTAATAACTATATCTGCAATTAAACGGTTCCTGCTTTAAAGTTTTGTTTTCTGTCAGTGACGATGAATTCTGTTGTCAATTAAAAGTCTTTAATAGAATGCCAGTGTAATAGTTACACATCACAAAAACCTGAAGCCTAGTCTGACCGCCAGTTAAGCAAATGGCCTTTTATAGGATCAGATAGAGGGGAGACCGGGGGCTGGTTGCATCAGTTTTCACATTTTTGTGTTTCACATTTCAAGACAAAATCACGAATACATTATAGGCCCATGTATCTGATCATCTTTATGGCGCTTCGTAAGATCGCGGGGGTGTTAGCCGATGCCGAAGTGGGTTTACAATGCGGCGCAGTGGTGTAGTGCGTATGTTCATTGCCTTGCAGTCAGAGGGTTGCAGGTTCGAATCCGTTTCAAGCCGCCTCGTAGGGACCTTGGGCAAGTCCACTCTCAATAATTGCTTCGCGCTTCGGCGTGAAACTCCGATTCAGTGTCCGCGCTGTAGTCGGGAGCGCTTCTGAGTAGTACAACTTGAAGGGTCGTTATAACAAGTGCGTATGGAGGGTCCAAATTGTGGCCATGCCCTTCTGCCATGCCTTTGCTGCTCATAACTTGGAACCATTCGATGAAATGCATTCGTAACCACTTTTCAGCGAGGATCTGCAAACAGTTACATGCAGCTTACATACCTATGCCTATTTTTTTTTTACAAAAACACGCTTCCCTGCCGTCTATGATAGATATGTAGGGCCTAGGCCTATAGGCGTCGAATCACGCCGTATCCTATGATCAAATTACTTCTTATGACAACCTCACTGCATTGTTGAGCCTGTGACTTATATCGATATTTGAATGTGCCTGGTAAGTTCTTTTGCCCATGATAACTTGACATGCCTATTAGTAGACTGAACCTTGTGATTGCGCTGACGTAGGCCTACAGTTTACTCTGGCATCATCATCTGTTCCTTTTTATCCAGGCATAATGTCCTTTTTCTTAGTTGTAGCCCGCTAATGGTCAGCATAGGCCTAATTGCTCACACAATGACTTCCAAGCATGAATTTCTACACACTTCTCGGCTGCTACAGTAATTACGCGGAAGTAGTCTACATGTAGGCTCTACAAGGTACGATTATGTATCGGTCGCATTTGCTATTATTTAGTTTGATTGCTTTATCCCAATTTTCATAAATAACTTTTCAGTTTCTTTGTCTTATTCCGATCGATCATCGATGTATTATAATATTATTGTTGTGCTCAGTTCAAAGGTTCTGCCGCTATCATACCTTCATGAAATGTATTTCTTGCATATGATATTGTACGAATGGCCACCGCCATCATTGCACTTCTGCATGCAGTCATGGAGGATGTCATGATGATTGGTGCAGGAGGGTTAAACAAAATGATCACATTAAATTTTTACCAAAAGCTTGAAATAATTATGCAAATCGAGAAATTAAGAGCATTCATCATTCACAACTTCATTAGGATTACGCAATGGGGGAGGCAAAGCAACATGTTGTACTTATTCAAATTAACAAAACGCATTGTCGAAGAAAGTAGACATAAGCTTCTATATTAAAACTGGTGCTCTCTCACAGTTAAGATTAATTAAATATGGAGTTCCTCAGGGATCAATTCTTGGACCCCTATTCTTTTTAATATATATATAAATGATCTTCCTAACGCCTCAACCATTTTACAATTTGAAATTTTCGCTGACGACACAAATATATTTATTTCTAATAAGTCCTATAACGAGCTGTTTTATCTCATGAATCAAGAACTGGCTAAAGTTACTGACTGGTTTTATGCTAGTAAGCTATCCCTAAATTTGACTAAAACTAATTATATTCTATTTTGCTCTCATCGAAAAAAGATCCCATCTACAATCAACGACATTGTTGTTAACGGAATCTCTATCCCTTGTGTAACTTCTGTTAAATTTTGGGGTACCTATCTTGATCAATTCCTGACATGGAACGATCATATAAAGCATATCTCTCAAAAAGTAGCAATGAACATTGGTATTATGACTAGAATAGCCTACTTGTTGCCCACCCAAACACGCCTTAATCTATAATATTACTCTTTTATTCATCCATACCTTACATACTCTAATATGGTCTGGACCTCGACATACCCTACAAGACTAACGAGATTGAATAAATTGCAAAGAAGATCTATGCGAGTGATTGCCGGTACTCAGCAATTGATGTCTACCGACGAAGTATTTAAATCGTACCGTGTTCTTAATATCGAACAGATTAGAAAAATGCAAACTAGCGAATTTATGTTTAAATATTTTCATAATCAATTGCCTAGGGTCTTCAATAACTATTTTACTGCTACGTCCATCCTAAACCTCTATCCCGTGCGCTCTGCTGCAAATATAAGAGTACCTTTTGCTAGGACTAATTCTAGAATGTTCTCGTTAAAATTCTCTGGTACCCGCACTTGGAACGATATACCTATCACCATACGTAATTTGAATAATATCTATTTCATTGTTACAGGTGGCCCACCTAGGTTCCTTAGGGTCATGTCCTTTTGATCCCTTGTAGATAGTTTGCTTTAAATAAGTTTTTTCCCCCGCTATCAATGCTGTTACTTGGGCCTCAATAAAATTTATGGTTATGGTGATGGTTATGGTTATGGTAAGCCTACTAAATGTCAAATATTTACTCTTGCGACTTACTACACTTCATCACTCTGGCAAAAATTGCAAGAAAAGCGATTATGCAATATATTTGAACCCTACAAATGCTGGAGAAAAAAATATTATTTGATAATATTTTTTCTCCAGCATTTGTAGGGCTCAAATATGACAGTTTAAAACCAGATATTTAGAGCCTATTCATTACCCGTATTATAATTCTGAGGTAAAAAATTGCCGTTGATGAAAAGAGTTCGGCTCAATGTCAATTGTTTCGGTTTCACTGAGAAAAGTCAATGGACCCAAATAGGCCTATCCGAATTTGAACCCGATGGTTGATTATAAAGTGTAGAAAGCTATGCTGGAGAAATTCCACAATCAGCAACCAAAACCAAGAGCGATAGGCCTAAGAGAATTGATGGTCGCATTGCAGTTGATATGGGAAGAATCATAGATGTAAAAAACGATGAAAACGGAAAAAATGCATCTAAAGGGCAACTGCTCCAGAAATTGGAAGTTGCACCTTACAGTAACAGTACGGTCCTAGAACTGACAGACGATCCATGACACAGTGTGGCTGACGATCATAGCTATTCAGACGACTAATATCACGGTCGGATAATTTATTATATTGTAGCGCTTTTGTTCTAGGAAGAATTTGACGGTGCCTTCATACAGCGCATCTCCTGGTTCAGTCCTGAACGTGATCTGGTAAAGGACTTCGGTGCCATTCATCTTATCATTCAGATCGGTAACTCTCCCGTGCTTATCAGCACTCTGTTGAAACTGCAGCAGATTATCGTTTGCACTCCACTTGGTGTACAGACATTTGAACGGTGGTCAATTGAACGGACGACACTTGATCGGCGACACTTTAACGGGCGACAGAAGAACGGGCCGACAATAGAACAGGCGACACTTGACCGGAACGACATATTACCGGGCAGACTAATGAACAATTCACGAGGTGCGGCGTTGTACACTATGCACGTATGCCTACATTGAGTCTGCTTCTAAATGTTGGGAGTGACGTATGGCGACACTGAATGATTAGGCTATAGAGTTGTACAAAGTTTTGCTGTTATATACTTTTACGTGTGAAGCAGAGTTTTGCTTTTACGTTTGCTTTTACGTTTGCTTTTACGTTTGGCGACACTAAATGTTTTACTGTTACTTTTACGCGTGAAGCAGAGTTTTATTTTAATGTCATGGCGTTAATGTATGGATGTAGCACCAAAGGTAAAAAGACGCTCATACATCGAAATTATGAGTATCTGAAAGAAAAACAATACCAGAATGGCAAAATATCATGGCGATGTCGAATGTAAAACAATTCAAATGCAAGGCCCGACTTGTAACCGCAGACGACCAGGTGATCAGCGAAAGACAAAAGGAACACACTCATACTGGAAACTGCGCAACATCGATGGCAAGAAAAGCCATAGGGGAAATGAAGCAATGTATCAGCAATTTTGCGTCGACGTCAAGTTCATCACAATCTGTTGTTAAAGCACGTTTGGAGGACGATGTTTTAATGGCTTTGCCAAGACGATCAACTTTGAACAGAGCTCTTCATCGTCACAAAGTCAAGGTGAACAAGGGGAATATTGGTGGTGTTGCATTCCCCGCAATCCCAAAAGATCTGTCGTTTGAAATGCCGGAAGAGTTTCAGCAAATGGTTTTGTTCGATTCGGGTTCAGGTGACAACCGCATGATCATCATAGGATGCGATATGCTTCTGGTTGGTCTTGCACGTGCTGACATCTGGCTGGCGGATGGAACTTTTAAAGTTGTTCCAAGCGTCTTCTTTCAGCTCTACACGATACATTTCATTTTTGGACCTGGGATAAATCCTGTTGGACTTTACTGCCTCCTTACAAACAAGACGCAGGAAACATACGGAAGACTTCTAACGGAAGTCCGTCGCCTCATTCCGCTAGCAAACCCCAGAAAGATCTTGGTCGATTTCGAGAAGGCAGCCATGAACACCTTTTCCGAGGCATTTCCTGACGCATCAGTTACGGGGTGTTACTTCCACCTTTGCCAAAGTGTGCTCCGAAAAGTGAACGAGATTGGTCTGAAAGTAAATTACGAGATAAACGATCAGGTTTGAAGCTACGTGCGATGTCTTTTGGCGATTGCTTTCGTCCCAGAAACAGACGCTATAGAAGCGTTTGAGCTGTTAGCTGACACTCAGCCTGGCGATATCGAGCACCTCGATGAATTGACGTCTTTTTTTGAACATACATATCTACGCGGTCGCAGACAAAGAGGACGAGGAAACAAATACGGATCGGCGATATACCCAATCAACCTTTGGAATCAATACACCGCTGGAATGGATGGAATCGCTAGAACAACAAATTCTGTGGAAGGGTGGCATTATGGACTCCAGTCGCTGTTCTTATGTCACCACCCCACCGTCTGGACCTTTTTAACAGGTCTCAAGAAAGACATTCAAACGCAAAAGACTACTTTCTTGCAAGGATCGACCGGGATGCTTCAACCAAGCAGGAAGAAATATCGACAATTAAACGAACGGGTCACACGTGCAGTCGCCAGCTACGGCAAAGCAGAAATCTTAATGTACTTAAGCTCAGTTGCCCATTTGTCACACAACTAGACATTGAACTTGATAGGCCTACATGTCCAAGACTGTAAATGTTCGATTGCTTTTAAATTTACAAACTTTACAAATTTTACCGATCAATTGTCCACCGGTCATCTGTCGCCCGTTCAACTGTCCGGCCGTTCAATAGTCTCAGCGATCATTTATACACCGTTCTACTGTCGCCGTTCTAGTGTCGCACGTTCTTTTGTCGTCCGTTCTAATGTCATGTAACCCTCCACTTGACCGCTTTTGTCACTTCTACCAATCGTAGTTCAACACAGTTGCTTTTTTCCGGTTCCGTTAAGCTATTGAACATCTGGACGATCGCAAGCGCCGCCTGGTGGACTTGATCGTCATTGAAATTCACTTCCGTCCAATTCAGACATGCGCACCAGTGAGGTTCAATTCCCGCATCAGCGCACGTCCGCTCTTTCGGAATCTCCTTGAACAAACTGATTCCTCGTTGGCTTACATCACCTTTACCGGAAACCTTGAAATCGATGATGTCTTTAAATGTCTCGTGAATATCGAACGGTGTAACCAGGCTGCCAGCTGCATTCGCCTCTCAAGATACCGGAAAACTTAAACAGTCTGGCTACTCATTACGCAATGTAATTTTTTAATATAATTTGTTTGTTTTTAACAGTGAAGCGAATCGCGAAAGTTACAGGCAGGTCCAATTTCCATGAGATTGTCTTTATTTTGCCGCCAGGTTGATACCGTCTCGCCTTTGGGCATTTTAATTAATTGCAATTTATGCATAAAAATAGGCCTAGCAGTGAAGTATATGTAGACGGTCCCTTAGTAGACTTTTGCGCATTCTCCGTTCTACCCTTGTGGCAACACAAGGCGTGAGCATATAGGCCGCGTGAGCATTATCATATACCTAGGTCTTCCTACTCGTCCAGGTTTATGCTACGAAATGTTAGTTCAAAAATATATTAATTTTTATGGTTCTCATTGGAACCCGCAGTGTTGTTTATTTGTTCTGCGAGTCTCTTATTTTGTCAGTGATTATAATTCTATGTTTATAACCTAGTTTTTACCCATAATTTATTATAATGAAGACGACGCATGTCTGAAGTATAATTATATCAATCTAGCCTATGTAGCCTACATGTAGGTCTGCTTGCTTGCGCAAATTTTTGTACGTTGCAACCTTCGTCTGAGTTCGTCCTTTCCCGTCTTGTTGGCAATTATAGTCAAACAGGCAATAATTCTTCTGCCTCTGCACAAAGGTTGTGCACGAAATTTAACTGAACTTGCGAAGCTCGTGTTGGCTTATTAGGCATACTATGGCCTATTAAGCTTTCTCTTTATTCGGATTTGTTACATTTTGTATCACGTTCAAGCCACTATAGCAGCTTCGAATAACTGCTTCTCTTATGGCCTAGAGATGTAAATTATATAATTTACTATCTATGAGCATTTACGGTTTATTAAATATACATACATACATACGTACGTACATACATACGTACGTATGTACGTACATACATACATACATACATACATACATACATACATACATACATACATACATACATACATACATACATACATACATACATACACACATACATAGAGGTGATAGGGCCTGCATAGCCTACATAGAGTCTACATGCTTACATATACGTACATCCTATTACAAATTGCATTGCAGGCTGTCTGTTCTGTTACTGTAGAGTGTACACTGTAACCTTTTGCGGACGGTCAACCAGATTGTCCAATAAACGAAATGTATTTTTTATATTATTATTAAATAAGTTGTACATTGTACATTGCCCGTAAATATGAGCCATCAGAAAAAAGGATGTAACATTATTTGAATGAGGAAGTGGAAAATAGATCGCTACAAGGGCATTTCCAACTCGTGTCTAATACCAAACGGCACGAACAGGAAATTTCGGGGAAACGACATTTTTAGCCTAGTAATTAATTAATCAGTGACCTCAATATCTGCACGCATATATATCATCATTGCTCTGTTATCGTGAACCCCCAGCACACCTAATGTGTCACATTATCTTATGTGGAAGAACGAGATACGACGCAGGAGCGCTCAGATATATTACAAACAATTTTAATCAAACTAGTTGGTATGATGGTATCATATTCTGTCATCCAGCACATCCATGGCTAATTGCACCACTTGAGAATGGCATTTGGAGCAAATCAAAAGGCTTGTCATCCGCCCTCATTAGGCCTACATACTAATATCAAGCTGCAGAGTGCAGCAGATTAGGCTAATATTATAGAAGCAGTACAGGGAGTTTCTGAACATGTATTATAATTCGACATCGTGTTCACATGCAATTAGTTTTATCTTTGTTTCTCCAGCTACTTATCTGAATTCAGTATCTATTATAATTAGGCTACGTTGTCTGCTACATAGGCCTAGGTTGAGAGAATTCAGTATAAATTACGTTGGCTTATACATAAGTTAGGAGACGACAGAGGTTACTCTTCTCTTTATTTTGTAAGTTAATTCAACAGTGAATCCTTAGTCGTCATGGTCTCTCGTGTGGCATATTACGTTGCGGCGTTTGCCGTAATAATATCAACGCACAGTACCATCAATTCAGTTAATGGAGCGAGCTCTGTACACAGTGTACAGAGCTGCGTCAATGGTGACCCATCGTTAAGCATCGCCTTTGGAATCAAGCAGTTGAGTGATCAGGCAATTTGCCAACTAAGTTTGCAAGTTCGTGAGCTTGTTAATGAATCGGTGCAACAAATAAAACGTCAGCATGACACAGTTAATATGAGTCGCCAGGCTGTGGACAAATTTCCTCAGACTGACGACGATATGCGCATTAGAATTAAAAATATTCATGATCTTTTCAATGAGTCATTTCGACAAATGAAACGTGAGCTTGACACAGTTATTGCAAGTGTGCAAGTAATTGGCCGACGTACTCATGAGTATAATATCGAGATCAAGCAGGTTCAAGGTGTACACGAGTTGCTCATTGAGCAAATGAAAAGTCAGCACGACGCAGTTATTAGAAGTCTGGAAATCAACCGACGTTCACAGGAGCAGGAAGTCAACATCAAGGAGGCGCAACGTAGTAGTGAGCTTCCGAATAAGTCATTTCAAGAATCGAAAAGTGAGCATGACAACATTATGAGAACTTTGCAGGCGATCGACCGACGTACTCAGGAGCAGGAAATCAAGATCGAGCAAATTCAACGTAGTAATGAGCTTCTCAATGAGTCATTTCAAGAAATGAAAAGTCAGCTTGCGGCTAACCGATGTCTGCACGAAGCCTACATCAACAACCAAAGTCTGAATGAGTCGAAACTTGAAATTGGTAAAGTGAAACATGTCTCGTGTAGTGGCATGCATACTGATTGTATTACTATCAATCGATCATAAGAGTTTTCTCCATCATGTTCTCTGCCTATGCATTTGTTTCTGCTGTCGATTTGGGTTCCACGAGCGCACATGCGAGGTTAACATATTGTGGCCCCGAGACGCAAGACGACCGCCACCACCCACGCGTCGTCGTGGTCCAGACTGAGCCCTTAGGCTACTATCCTATTGTTCGGTCATTCGTAGCCTAAGTCTTGCAACCAGTCGCTGGCGTTGAAACAGCTGTCAATAGTTCTGTATAACTTTATAAGTATACTGTGTCTTGAATTATTATTAATTATCATTGTCATTATTAATATTATTAGCCTACTATTATCGTCATTATCATCATCGTCATCATTCATCATTGTTATTACTGTCATTATCATTATTATTGCCCTTAGACAGCCTACTTCGTTCCCCAGGAACCAAGAGATCATTATTATTTCTTCTTATTATTGTTATTTCTAATTATTAATGTTGTTAGTAGGAGGCTAATATTTGATTCTAAACATCACTTTTGAAGCATTAGACCGAGAAAATGAGTCTATGATCAGTTGTATCTTTCAGCTAAGACTACTAGACTAGTCAATAAGATAAGATAAGAGTATTATTTAATATACCAATTGCTATCCGCAGTTTGGTGTACAGACATGGTATAATAAGCAATCGTATAATATACATTATCATTTCTATATCCAATCAAATCAATGTCAAATGGTTTAAAATAGCATAAAATCATAAGTCCAAAACTAAATTTAAAAAATAGCCTAAATCGTTTGTGCCGTCTTTCGTTTCAGTCTGTTCAGCAAAACAGGATTTGACGTTCATCGTCGATGGATCTGGAAGTATATGTCCCGCACAACCGTGTGAGAATTGGAATTTCACTCGCGAGTTCATTCATCGCATCGTCGACTCGATGACTATTGGCCAGAACGACACAACAGTTGCTGTCATCATCTTCTCAACTGTCTCTGCTGTCCAGTGGAACTTTACAGCGTAATCACACTTGCATTTTACGTCTCTGTAGCAGCTCGTCAAAACCAGCATCATTGATAGACTAATGCATGAATATAAAATTGCATGCAATATTGCAACATGCAACTCTTTGGCACTTTATATACGTCCGGTAGCAGAGTTGCACTTTCAGAATTTGTGGTCAGTAGGCCTACCGTTACGGTACTTCTGTAAGCTCGAAAACTCAGCATTTATTGGTTGCTACTTTATTTATTTTTCCTTTATTTTTATAGCGCCCCTTCAAGCTATCTACTCAGAGGCGCTCCCGACTATAGCACAGACACTGCGTCGGACTTACACGCCGAAGCGCCCGAGCAATTGTGAGTGAAGGACTTGAACAAGGTCCCTACGCTTGAGGTGGATTCGAACCTGCGACATTCCGGCTGCAAGACAACGAACATTGGCCACCCATTACAACGCAGCGAAACACAAATAGCCTACATATTATTTCTAAGACTCTGTTCTCTTCTCTCTTCATTGGTCTGTTGGTAGACTTAGTCTCCTTATTTCTAGAGCAAGAACTGCTACAGCCCACCACCGGGCTTTTGCTGTTGTGGGTCCTTCCTTGCGGAATGAACTTCTCCATCTATCTGTAGACAGTTAAATGCTCCTTCTTCATCCTCTCACTTTATTAAACCTTCCTATTCTCTCGGAACTGTGATCTTGAGAACATCTTTGAAGAGCAATGTTAAGTACCGAAAACGTTGTGTTCGGTATACTTAACATATGAACTCTCTGATGCAAATGACGTAATTGTGACGTCAATATTCATGCCAGAAACTTCATATTTGAATAAATGTAAGATAATTATCTCAGGATAAAAACAGTTTTAAAATTTTTAAAATCGATTAAGATTTGCCTGTTTTATTCACATTATAAAAAGGGGTCTTGATTTATTGGGACACAGTGTAAATCCTCAGATGCATTTTTATACACGATGCTATATAACATTACCTCTGCCTAGATTTAGTTCGTTGATACAGGTGGCCTACTAGCGGCACTCAGGCTCCTTAAGGTCGTAGTTCTAATGATACCCTGTAACAGTTCTGTTGTTAGTCTGTTTTTCTACTGTACTTGCTTTTCCCATGCCATTAATGTTACTTGGGTTCAATAAAAGAAATTATGGTTATTGCCTCATGGTTACGTGACGGTGTCACAAAATCATTGTTTAATTCGCGCTTATAGGCCTACCTGCTAAAGGTAAAATTACCGTTGATGATAATCTAATTACCGTTGATGATAATCCAATTACCGTTGATGATAATCCAATTACCGTTGATGACAATCCAATTACCGTTGATGAGCATTCTACTTCCGTTTCAGCCACACAAACAAAACATCTCTTCTGAACGCAATCGACAACCTTCCTTTCCCAGATGGGTCAACGCACATCGTCCCTGCCCTTGACCTTCTCACATCTACCGTCTACACAACCGACCAAGGTGACCGACCAGACATCTCAGACACGGCTATCATCATCACAGATGGTCAACCGAAAGAATCGATATCTGACTTGAAAGACGCCATTAATAAAGTTCACAGCAAAGGAATTAGAACTTTGGTGGTCGGTGTTACGGAAAACATCAATATCGAAACTCTTAGACTGCTTTCTTCACCTCCACGAAAGGTGATTATTTTACATAATAATATTACGAGTCTGAGCAATTATAATTGTAATACTAACTCCGCCACTTGTTGGCCTATAAGCTCTAGCCTACATCATTAACTTTGTTCTGTTGCTCATTCATTCATTCATTCATTCATTCATTCATTCATTCATTCATTCATTCATTATTCATTCATTAGAAGCATTTATATAGCGCCCCTTCAAGAAACTACTCAGAGGCGCTCCCAGCCCACCAACGAACAGCGAAAAATACTTGAGAGACTTGTAGAATCCAGCCGGATGGACCACAAATAGAGAGCGCAGCGTTGTGCGTTGTCTATCAGTGTTTAGTCCCCTACTTTGGGGAAGGGGATCCCGGTTTAGGTGGAGAGGGGAGTGAGGACAAACCACCTTTTTACCAATCGCTGAGGAGCGTGGCGCTGACCAGTGCATGGAAGGTTCTTCACTCTTGTCATCTCTCTCTTTTCTGATGACCTGTTTCTTTTAGTTTTTCTTTTAAGCCTAAATCGTGCTGTTAAACTCAGTCAACTCGCAATTTCAGGGTTCTGGTAATCTGATTATCTTTTTAGTATATATATTAGGCCTATATATAATTATATCATCTAATTTGTCTCTTTATTTCTTAATTCTGTAACTGTTTTCTTTAGTCCACCAATGTTCATCTGCCGAAAAATGTTTCAAAATAGCAACGGTTTTGAATTCTTGTTTTCTTTTAAGGAGAACGAGACTTTCTTTACGGCCCAAGACTACAGTTCACTTGATACCATTCGAGACCAATTGCGAAGCAGAACATGCGACACAACCACGGAAGCTCCAGGTGCGTTGCAAAGGCTTACATTCTATAGAATACAATAAAGCGTCAATATACAAACTTAGCCCTCGACATTGTTTGAAGAAAACTTTTTAGTAATGTAAAGTTGTTTACATGTATATATATATATATATATATCTATATATATATATATATGATTATATGACCTACACGTATCTCCCCGCCTATAATCTAACCGATTCTCTGATTTCACTCTCCTCTGTCACTTACCACTCATGACTGAAACCGAAATTCTATCCTGAATCTACTCAGGTTCCACCAGACTACCACCGACAATCACCGTAGCACAACTCTGTGTTCTCGACTTGACCACCCCGACTCTTGACCTGGCACCGGGACGAACTAGGTATAGTTTGGCTAATGAGGACTTGATTTGATATCGCGAAAGTGAATAAGCGGGTCTACGTGACGTGGCTTTGGGGCTTTGAGAAATAACCGACTCAAAGATCTATGTAGCCTACATTATATTACGTGGCGAACATCATACCATGTGCTCCGTGAGCTGTCATTTTTCGCATACCTGTCTAACTTGTTTTTTTAATTCGATTTGATCAAGCAATTGCGACTCACCTAGTGCGTGACATAAAGAGATGTTAATTCATTATTTGAAATTCATTAGCCATTGAATTCTAATGTACGTTCGAGCTTAATATATGAGACACCCAACTTTATTTGTCATAAGAGAAGTAGGGTTTTGTGCCACGAATGGCAACTAGGCCTAACGGTCGGCAGCAAACTCAACGTGAAAGCAGTCAGCTCTCTTATTGAGAGTGAATATACGCAGTAATTAGCATGTAGGCCTAATATGTGTGCTATTTCAGGAACCTGTAGTCCTACATCTGAGGTGTGTGACTGTTCTGATATAAAAGCAAGTGGTCAAATTGCGAGTGGCGTCTACGAGGTGTGCGCTGGACTTCAAGGCGACCGTGTTTGTTTCAAAGCATTTTGCGACATGGACACCGACAATCGCACATCGCTGGTTCGAATTTCACCAATCAAAATTTATTACTTTGAACTATCACAATTTTATTGCAGTAGACCTATTTACCATATGCCTCCAACAGGGAAGACTAGGCTATCTATTAGCATCTTTTCAGAGAGAATCCAACATCCGGTGATCCGAGTACGCTACAGAAATGTTTTGTAACATACAGGAAACATATATTTAATGACGGGCGTGTCTCTGCTGTAGGCCTGCAGCTGATGATTTTAACACCAATTTCAAGTGAAAAATCATAGCTGCTGATTCTTATTTTCCTTTTTCCTTGACAGCATTATCAGATCAGTTTAGAATTCGAAGTAGCAACATTATCTTAGACGAAACAATGTATCTTTTTAATTGATCCATGTGTATTGTGTAGGCCTATTTTTTGTTTTTGTTTTTACATGAAAAGCAGATAACGAAACAGATTTTGAAAACGAGTTTATGCTTTGTCGTGTATGATTTATTTCAAATTTGAGGCAGCTTTTAACAATAGATAGAATTTGATTAAATGTTCACAGGTTTTTCAGAGACGAAAGGATGGCAGGGTCAATTTTTACAGAACGTGGGCCGAGTACAAAGAAGGATTTGGAGATCTAAGTGGCGAATTCTGGCTTGGTGAGGTCTTTTAAAAAAGTCATATTGGTCTATATAGAAACATCGAGTAAAACTGAGGATCAGTATTTTATTTCAAGAAATTCATCAAATTGCCCGATAAATAATTTCTGTAGTTCTCGCACTGAGTAAAAATCAAATGTTTCTGACTATTTTCGTGTCATTGACGTCATTCTCGATAGCGCGCTCACCAATTTTCTGAACACATTGCTAATCTCACTCGTGCTTCCTAATTTCCCCTGAAACGTCATAGAGCAATTTAATGTTCTGTCTTCTCCTCTGTATTTACCTGAATTATCCACGCCTTTGTGACTTTGTCTGCTCCGAATTGATTAGTGCCACTCCTTCCCGATCGGCTTTCCAAACGTTCCTCTCTTCCCCCTCCAATCCGTTCTATAAATTCAGTTGCCAGACTAATTAATTTACCAGTCTCAAAGCCAGCGTTCAAGTAGGGCCTATCATCCTTATCTCATCCGCCTGCCAACTTCAGCATCCTCTCTTCTCTCTTCATTAACTAGGCTATGCTCCCGTGACAGACACGATCTCCTTACCCGCGAGCAAAGATTGCTTTGGTCAAGACTGGACCCATTGCTATCATTGGCCCTGCACTTTGAAATCAGCTCTTTCAATTGACATGTCCTTTATAATTCTTAGCTGGTGCCCGAAGCACATCTTTACACTTCCTCAAAACTACCTTCTATTTCACGCACTGGGAGCGCCAATGGTGTCACATAGGATAGCAGCATAATTGTTATGATACCGGTTTGACTCTACCTATGCTATAAAAATAGTTCAATTTCGTTCAATTCTAATGATTATAATAATGAGCCTCATGCAATCTTGGGATAAAACATTTAGCCAAGTTTACGTTTTAAGCCATAACTTTCCGCGCCGTTTTCTTGCTGTTAAGAGAATAGTTTAGTTGTCGAATGGATCACATAATTCTGCCTTGTTAATTTATCGTTCTTGAAGGTTGCAAATTAAGACTTTATTTTAATAGGTAACGAAAAGCTTTACCTACTGACATCAAAGCGGAATTACAAACTGCGTGTTGACTTGGAAGACTGGGAAGGAAATAAGCGTTTTGCCGAATATGGGATATTTTCCATCAGCTCATCAACCTACAATTACACAATTGATGTCGGCGGATATTCCGGAAATGCAGGTCAAGTATAAATAGCGTCTTAAAAGGAGAAGAGTCTAATTAATTATTACAGAGAAAGAAAACTTAAGGACGAAACCGAAGGAGACACTGCAGAATAGTTTTTAAAAGAGTAAGGAGAGGGAGAACAGCAAGGAGAAGGAGAAGAAGCAAAAGGAGAGGAAAGCTAAAATGAAGACAATAAAATTACAAGACGTTGTTAACGCATCGGCATCCCGGGTCGTTCAACGAAACATCCAGGCTGTGCCCATTCTGGAAACAGTCAATCCTTCACTTGCAACGAGTAAAAACGTAAAATCTTCTTGGCAGGCTCGAAATATTTCTACCCATGAATGACAGAGGTTATCTCCTGCATTTAAGGGCTGTATTACGACTTCGCTCATTGTTTTCTGCTAAACTTACGCAGAGTTGACATTTGCCGTAGGTCCAGATGCAGACGTGTAGGCGTTATCGAGTGCCAAAGCTATTTATGAAATCATATTAGGCCCTATCTATATATATAAAAATGAAACTTCCAACCGTATGTAAGGAGTGTTCTCGATAACTTACGGACCGATTGTTTTGAAAATTTTACAACACCTTCCATTCCAATAGAACCGTGTTGTATTATGCTTTTTTCCGAAAAAAACCAATCTTTTCCACAAAAAGAGAACTATGCAATCCGTTCGACCGCCATTTGCAAATTCAACAAACCGCTGCGTTGTCCCGAAACACAGTGACCAGACAACCGAAACATGAATGAGGTCGCGTGCCGTGACGTCATAAGCGAGTCGCATAATAATTTCCGTTCATAAACAAAAGCGGCCTTTCACCATTTATGGGCGGGACGGTGTGAAGGAGGGGGAGGGGAGGGGAGGTGGAGGGAGAGGGGGAGAGGAGGGGAGGGGGACGGGGAGGGGGAAAGGCAGAGGGAGGAAGGAGAGGGAGGGTCTTTTCTGCCACAGCAACGCGTGGCCGGGTACAGCTAGTATATATATATTTTCGTAAGTCTGTGTGTTTGGGGCTTTCCTTGTTTGGTTGTTTGTTAGATGAATACTGCCACTGTTTTGAAGCAATCGACACCAATCCTTCGCAGGGGTTCGGGGTCAACCCGGGCAGGTTTATAGGAGAGTCGGCGAATCTCTGCCACCATGGGGTAGGGGCAAACCCCCTAATTTTTCTACTTTTTCAGTCGTTGCCATGCATAGTTTCACACTTATAATAATTCACCTGAAACGTTGCAACTAAATAGATAGGGGAAGAAAATTTTCCGGAAAACCAAAAATTTCACTGGTGGCGTACCGGTAGAAGTCGGAGTGTGGTATGGTGTGGTGGGGAAAGGTGGGGTGGGTGAAGATTATTTTTTTAACAAAAACAAAATTTCACGGGTGGCGTACTGGTGGAGGTTGGAGTGCGGTAGGGTCTGGTGGGGGTGGGATGGGCTGGGCAGGAGAGACAGATTTTTACACGGGTCACCTCGCCTCCACCCAACACACCTCGGCCCGCAGGACATGGGTTGGGTAATGTTGAAAAGGAGAAAGATGGAGGGAGGGAGGGAGGAAGGGATGGAGGGAGGGAGCGAGGGAGGTAGGGACGGACGGACGGACGGACGGAGGGACGAGGGAGGGACGGACGGACGGAGGGACGGACGGAGGGACGGACGGAGGGACGGACGGACTGACGGACGGACCGACGGACGGACGGAGGGATGGACGGACGGACGGAGGGAGGGACGGAGGGAGGGACGGATCGAGAGAGGGAGGGATTGGCGGGGAAGGGCTGAATTTTAAAATTCCCGGGAAACACCGGGTACCCCAGATAGTTAGTAAATAATATAATAAAAGAAACTTAAATGTCGAGGCCTGCAGATAGTAGCCCATGTTTGTGGAATCTTTCTTAAAGCTGTTCCGCCCCTCTTATCCTATGGTAAATCAACCCGGAACACCTTTGGATTACTCTTACGGATAATCCTTTTGAATCAATGCAGCGCTCGTGAATAAGCTGGTGCCCGGCGCTTGGCTTTCGGGTAGCGCTTTAGAAGTTTGGATAATACGATTGCGATTAAAAAATCATTATTTTGGCTTTTAACCGCATTGATCCCTGTTGCATGCAAGAATTTCCGATAAAATTGCATTAGCCTAGTTAATTATTTTTTCTTTGACTGCAGGTGATGGTCTTCTTGTGCAAAACGGACGACAATTCACCACCAAAGATGCAGACAACGACAAATGGAACGTATCCAACTGTGCCGTTTACTATCATGGGGCGTGGTGGTACGGTTTCTGTCAGGATTCTAATCTTAATGGCATATATCACCACGTAAATCATTCAGCTATTGCAAAACTCGGAGATGGAATTGTGTGGTTTAAATGGCTTGGTGGTTTGTATTCACTGAAGTCAACGGAAATGAAACTGATTCCTGTGGCGTAGAACATTTATATGGCGCATCTGTAAGCAGACTCCACTTCAGATGTCAAGTTGGAACAACATTTATAGCTACTTGACAGCCTAAATAATATTGTCAGATTTTCTTAACATTTTTCTTACCCATTCATGTCTTTGTAGTTTATTAACTTATGGCGTTAGAAGAAGAGCTGCTTATGTGTTGAACACCTGACAACTAAAACACCGGCAAAGCCAGGCCATTGCATTATTAGCTCGCACACGCCAAAGTAGCCAGACCCTGCATAATAATAACTAGGCCTATGTAAGCTTATACTGTCTACATTATAATCTTGTTCACGCATTTCTACTTTTAAATAATATTTTAGACGTGTCAAGTCATTTTGTCTGTTAATCGATGACAGTCACGTCTTTATAGTTATTAATAATTGAGCAAGGCCTATTACAAAGTAATTTCCCAGGCTCCTAGGACTATAAGCTTACCATTAGGCCCTGTGCATATTAAATTTGTACCGCTGAACAAGCCTTCTGCTTATGCTAATCGGACACCTCGTATACAGCTAAAGCGCGTAGGAGCTTATGCCACAGAAATTAAATGTAGCCTACTAATTCAATATTCAGGATCAATTTTTTTCTGTTTCTTGTAAAGTCCTGTAGGAAATGTGCTCATAGGCGCCGAGTTGAGTCGAAGAGTGGGGGTGCCCAAACAAATGTGAAAAAACCCGCGCGTGAGCGCGGGAAAAATTTTTGGACCCTTTTTTGATAGGATCCTATGATAGTTATTGAAATTGCCTCTGTTCATATAGAGGCAGAGACTTGGTCCTGGTTTAAGGGGACAAACCCGCGACCCAAGGACGATCGCCGAGTCGCTCAGTGCCGAGCAGAGGAAGGGGTTTGGGCGAAGGGATGTGCTACTCCAATTTTCGAATTTTGTTAGGGTCACACTGCGATGGTAGCATCTAAGGCTGTCATTTTGACGAAATTGATCGTCATAGTCGCGGTTTAATACTTGAAAAACATCCTTGCCATTACTTTAAAAAAATCAAAACTGAAATAGTGATATTTTAAGTTGTTACCTCAAAATGTCGGGTTATTTTCATTGCTGGACATGATTTAATACTTCAATAAAATGTTCTTCCCAATTGTTCAACAAAAATTTGATCACTCTTTGGATCAACATGTACTTCTCTTGGAATCCACACAGAATCACAATCTTCGTTAGCATGGGCATCTTGGAGCACTCTCCCCTAATATAATTAGACCAACTGTAACAGACTCAAATTTGGACAATAAATCAAACAATACTGTCTACATTAGCCACCATTTAGTGAGCCAATATTAACACTGTGGAAATAGTTTTTCATATAAGCTTAGTCTTTCAAATAGTTTTGACAATTTAGTCATGGCTGATTTGTTAACGCAGACAAAACAATAGATCTATCCCGCTTTTGTGATGCTGGGAGGTGACTCTCGCGCAGTGAGGAACATTATTGAGGCTATTGAGCATGTAGCCTACAATAAAAGGAACCAATGTAGGCCTAATTAAAATCGTCGTCTTCGTTCACAATAAAAAAATGACGGAAGCGGATAGAATAAGCAGGATTTCGGTGTTTCCTCGTATTCGCTGATCGGCAGAAGACCAATGGAGTTCAGACCTAGCATGGGGTAAAACTGGAGTAGGCCTAATAGTAAGGTAGCCTAGACTAGCTGAGGTTTTGAATTTATAAAAGACGGAATGATTTTTATAGATAAGCAATGCAAACAGAGAAATAATCTCTTAAAAAGCACATCTTGGTGGCTGATTTCTGGTGGTGCCCATGCACAGGCGGGCCTCGCATGGCCAATTTCTGGTGGTGCTGAGCACTCACGGGCCTCGCAGAGTCGGCGCCCATGAATGTGCTCATGGGCGTTACTTAGGCTACATCTGCCAATTGATCGAATGTGAGAAAGGTTTGAGCAATATTAGGCTGAATATTAAGCGAAACTTAAAGCAATACTGGTCTTTCCAGCTACATGTATACCCTGCTACCGGTTTCGCTTGGTTATTTCTTTACGCATACGAACGGAACGCTGGGCCTGTCGTTCGTCTCCCCCCCCCCCCCGAAACGCTGCTAATATTTAAATATGTCAAACTATGGTTTGTCGCTTTTTATATGAAAACACAAAGATGACTGAATTGCATAATTTTGCATAAATGTGCAAGAGAGTGGCAACGAAGAGACAAAGAAATGTTGGTGTTTAGACTGACAGCGAGTAAATTGCAAAATGACGTGCCGGTATTCAAGGGAGGAGAGCAGAGAGTTGTTACTGGAAAGAAAATATTGCGAGAGTGATGGAGGAGTGAGAAGAGAAACGGAGTTTGATGCGACTTATATAATTTGTGTGAGAGAGGACGGCAGGTAGAAGGAATAAGAAAGAGGCACGAAAATTGTAGAAAGCCTATAATATTGTAATTGTAATTGTAATTGAACACTTATAAAGCGCCGCTCGCAGATTCAGTATTCAGATTATGGTGAGGTACGATGATTAAGAATTGAAAGAGGGAGTGCGAGCGGGAGAAATTCAAAGCAAGAAAGTATTTATCTGTAAAATGGTGTCACGACAACTCGTCCAACGACAACTCGTCCACGGACAACTGGTCCACCGACAACTGGTCCACTGAAATAGAAGCCGGATTAACGAGAAAGCGCTTGAGAAATGGAAGCTGGATGAAAGTTCTTTATTTACGAAATAGGAGCTTGGTTTATGAAAAAAAGTCTAATGGTTTTCTTGCTTAAATAGAAGCTGAATTGACGATTTTCATCATGTGTCTCAACATGCATCCAGCTTCTATTTCAGATAGAAAAAAACTTGATCCATCTTCCATTTCTTAAGCGGTTTTTCATCAATCCAACTTCTATTTCACCTGTAAAAACCTTCATCCAACTTCCATTTCTCAAGCTTTTTCTCATTAATCCGGCTTCTATTTCGGTGGACGAGTTCTCGGTTGACCAGTTGTCCGTGGACGAGTTGTCGTTGGACGAGTTGTCGGTGGACCAGTTGTCGTGGAACCCCCAAGGCCAAGAATTTCGCCCCTCCAAAATTTCTGTATCCGCACCTGAAGGCAGGATAGATTGAGAAGGAGACAAGTTGAAGGGTTTGCAAATATGGATTGGAATAATTTTTGAAGAGCTCAATCAATCAAATGTTTTATTGGTCCATAAGTATCAAGCACACAAAAAATCTGAGATTGTTCACTCTTCTGAAGTTCCAAGTCGCCTATAGTAAAAAAATCTAATCCCTCCACCCCTTCCCTCATCTCTGTTTTCGTAAACAAGCTGATATCCAGGGATAATAATGGAAGCAGCCATATAATAATAGGGGCCTAAAGAGACTACGGATGAAATAGGCCTACTGTAGTTTGAAACAAATAAATTATTATTGAATCACTTGACTCTTGTTTCTAGCCATAGGCTATA
Source organism: Lumbricus rubellus (assembly GCA_945859605.1). NCBI lineage: Eukaryota > Metazoa > Annelida > Clitellata > Crassiclitellata > Lumbricidae > Lumbricus > Lumbricus rubellus. The sequence continues at coordinate 22,196,251 of OX243824.1, read as the reverse complement.
TCTGTACCATCGGTCATCGACAATCTGGGACTAAGAAATAACGCCTAGTCTACATTTAGGCTACTTTGGTCAATTTTGCTTAGGACTACTTGATTTGCACCATAGCAAAAATAATTATCTGGCGCAGATAGCTAAATTTTGTAAGTTAGTGCTGTGCAATGTGTGTATGAATAAGTATGTGTAGGCCTATTAATTGATGAAATGAAGACAGAACACTAGATTCGAGACTCGTGGCATAGACATACACCGTTTCATTTTTCAAAAAAGCAAATATTGCAAGAACAGCAGAATTTTCAAACATACACAAAGTATAGGCTATAAAACGAAGTTATTTTATATTGATGTATAGTCCTAAATTGCGCAAACAAATTCTTAATTTACATTATAAATGAACACGCATTATTTTGGGTACACCATAGAATCTGAAAATACATAAATCCATGGCATATGACTGTGAAACTAGTTAGATATCGAAACTATTTAAATTCAAAATTGTTCCTTTCGTCAGCATCCTTTCCTGCGATTCCTTTCACATTTCCTTGAGATGGCAGATAATCAAAACATCCTTCGAATGAGCCCGATCAGCTGCAACGACTACAATCTCATTTCTGGCACTATTGTAGTGCATTAGTTGGGGGTAATGTATTTGCCCGGTGAAATGCATGTCATTAAATTCTGAATCCAAAAGCTTCAATCCGTAGTATCGGTCAGCCGCCCAGATTCGTCCGTAGCTGTCAGCAAGACTAGTAACGCTCTCCTCTGCGTAACGCGACGCCTGGTAGCGGCGTATGATAATGCCATTCGGGTCGATTTCCACAAAATAAAACATAGGCCTAGGACGTGAGGAACTGCTCTCATTTGAGACCAGCACAAAGTTTCCAGTTGACTTTGGAATTATGTTCCAGATCCGCGAAATAAATGTGGGTAACCTTATTTCATGCTGCGTGGAACCATTCGTATCACATACACTCATTGCCGCAAATTTTGTAGTTTGCTGTCTTGAAAGGACTACGCTACCACTGGCAGTAACGCATAGAGTTGAATGTGGCAGGCATATCTCATCAGTCAATGGTGACACAAGGGACCAGTGGTCGTTAGTGCTAGCAATGCGCAAGATTGAAAAGTGATCATGAATTTTTCTGTTCAGTATATAGACGCAGTTTGACACGGTGCAGGCGGATATGCTCTCCGGACGCAAACCTGGTAGCGGGACGACATCTTTCACCACATCCATGTTGTTTCGGTCGTAGATATTTATCAAGTAATCTTCACTGATTTCTTGGCCGAACAGAAATATTTCATCCTTCAATGTGGTTACACCAGAGACATCAAACTTGAGCGGAGACTCGTATAGAATTTCCAGACGAATCGCCTGAGCTATATAAATTAACATGTACTCTGTTACATAGGCCTATAGGCTACCTAGCAAAATAACGACACATTATATTAGACACAATAATCTGAAAAATCGAAGTTATAAAATTGTAAAATGCATCTATGCGTATTGCATAAAAAGCTACTTTAAAAAATTGATATAATTATCATTCATTAGTTTATTCATTAAGAGGATTTTTATATGTCGCCCCTCAAGGCGACTAGACCTACTGAGAAGCGCTCCCAGCATCTGAACTGCTAATGAGGCGCATACAGAGTAAGAGGGGAACCTGAGGAAACAAGTTTAGCGGGAAAGGGAGCGCGTGCAAAAACGAGAGGCCAACCATCGAGAAAGCACGACTATGCTTGGTGACTTTCATAGGCGCAACCACCCTATGGAACCCACGGGACGCGTCCCCCAACTTTTCAGTGGTCCCCTAACTTTATTGTTATGGTCCCCTCCAACTTTCAGGACGTGATTCATTATGGTCCCCCTCAACTTTTAGGACGTGATTCATTATGGTCCCCCTCAACTTTTAGGACGTGATTGCGCCTATGGTGACTTTGCGGGGAAAATGAGACGATGAGCACACCCTGTTCAGTGCTATGCAGTAGAGCGAAAGGAGCAACGACCCGGTACGGTTAGTGTAGGGCTTCATGAGATAGACCGGAGCAAGACCCAGCAGGGACCGCAAGATCAACGCGATGATCCCCCACGAGAGCCGCTGTTGATGGGGAGCCAGTGAGGAGCCTCCAGTTTATAGCCGGAGACATGGTCAAATTGAGTATGCAGGGCTTATAAAAGCGCAAAGATGAAAATGTTAACAGCGATTCAATATTGCTCATCCAAAAATCGGCGTTTATAAACCCATGTGGATGAGATGAGTGAGGTATTTCCAGTTGCCGTCCTCACAAACAAAATATATGGGCAAGAAACTTGTTTAATCTCGCTACACAGTATCTTGAAATAGATTCGAATCTGCGATCCTTCGGTTGCAAGGTACAGAGCCTGCTCTATAATTGAACTAAGCACTTAATATAGTGAATCCTAATTCTGGAAGGTTAAGGTAGGCTTCTTATGATGCGACTGTCCTTTTCGTTAACTCACCAGTGTCGTTTAGAATCCTTGTCACTTGATCTCGAAAGATATCGGTCGTAATGATGTTGTTCCACAATGAAGAGACGGTTCTAAGTCGGTCTATCACAAGATCAATCTTCTCGTTCCACACACTTTTCGCCAGCCTCATATCCTTCACTTCCATAGCAACGGCTTTAACCAGGATATACTCAACTATCTCGACCGGTAGATATTGCAACTAAAAATAAAAATCCAAGAATATCCCACACAGTTATACATATTAGAACCCATTTATAGGCATATTTTCATAATAATTGAGTTTTTCTATAGCGCACCTTCAATGCTGTCTATTCAGAAGCGCTCCCAGTCCAACAACGGCTAAATAAGACTTTTAAGTAAGAAAGAAGCATAGTGGTGTGGTCTATAGGCACAAGGGGAAGTGCAACAGGAAGCCCATTCCAGGTTCTTGGGTCAGCCACTGAGAAAGAACGACGGTGCATTATTATATAGCAGTCTGAGAGCGAGGGCCTAAAGCTCAGCTTGATATGCAGGTCGGTGGTCAGATCGCCGCTCATCCATAATTAAAACTGCTTCCACCATTGCAATGTCCATCGTCTACTCATAGCTTGATTGCTGCAATTCCCTGTTCTTAAACATCGAATCCACAACTTAACCGCCTCCAACTCATAAAAAATTCACTAGCTAGAGCCGTTGTCACGAAATAGAGTATCTCCCGTATTAATAGTATCCCCCAAATGAGGAAAAGTCGAGAAAAAAAAAACACTTCCGCGTGGACTTATTTTTGCAAATTAATTTTAATCTGCTTTGTTTTGAACAATGACACAAACAGGTATGTTTATTCCTACTAGATAATTAGTTTTGCTTTGGTTTTATAGCACTTAAAACATTTAAAACCCTTAAAAACACCCGGAGACACTAAATAAATTCGAGTTTCCTTTCTCTGAGCATTGCTTAGGTCACATAAAACATTTAGAGTGACTTTAAATTTTGATTAGAGTATAAATTTTTTGATTGTAAACAATTTTCAAAAAATGGGATAGATTGGTTTATCCCCCGGATAGTCTAGACCGGTTAATTCCATCCGGGGGGATAGATCAATTCATCCCCCCGGATAGCTTTCAGGGGGGATAATCCTTTTCATGACACCGTCACCAGAACACCCAGACATCATAAATTACATGTACCTAACAGTCTCCGTAATGAACGTCTTTGTCGTTCTTTCTCCAGTTTCCTCAAGCGTTTGAAAACCATTTTCTTTGTTTGTGTTTTGGTGCTGCCAGGTCAGGGGCGCCTGTGAGGGGATATCTTTTTTCGGTGGCGCTATATAAATGTACGATTACGATTACAATAACGACTACGATGTTGCAATTCAGCTTACCGTCGTGTCACTTGCTGAGGTAAGTTTCGCACGTTCAGCATTTTCATCTTGTTGGAATGCTGTTGTAAGATAAACGAACGGAAGCATTTCAAACTACAGTCACTTTGCCTTACTTATTCGATAGCATTCTTTACTACAATTGAGGTTGGTAACAATTAACCGAGTTGTGATATTTTAAGACTGTAGCAGAGTCACACATAGAACTTACGGCATCGTGTGATTGCATATAGTTTATTTAACAAACACAGAGGGACACTGCGCTAAGGATTGGATTCCGGTAGGGCCTATTATTTTGTTTCTGACTATAGTTCATTCATTCAATTCAAGAGTTCATTCATTTCAATAATCTACATAGTTCCTCTTCAAAAAGTGGACTCAGAGGCGCTCCCAGTCCAGCCACGTTGAAACAAACGTTTTAGGAATCCTTAAAACACATGAGTCAACCCTAGGTAAGAGGCGCATCTCCTACGGGAGATTGTTTTCCACAGATAGACCTACAACTGAGAAAGCACGACGCTGACAGGTTGAGGTTCTAAAGCGATCGAAATATAGGCCTACTACATATGCATCCGTCCCCGATACTGCAATTACGCCATTATAGCGTACCATTCTTCTATCAACTTACAGTCTAAGCCGTCATTCGTTTGGTCGTCGAGTGATGTTCGTTTCTTCGACATGACTTAATTAAGGATGGTGCTAGAATAGGGTGACCATTTTCTAGCCAGCTAGAATCTGCGGAAGACAGAGGATGATCGCCTCTTGCCTGCCACAATCATCAGCAATATTGTAGGAAACAACTTACTATCCATGTCGGTGTTTGTCCGAAAGAAATATAACCAGAATAACAAACTCAGATGTTGTTGTTCAAGTAAACAGCCTAAGATCTCATTTGAACGGATGAAAGGAGAGCGGTTAAAGAAGCTCTCAAATGATGACGTCTTGCAACATCGTCTTGTGACGTCACACAATTGAATCTATAATATATTTTTGAGATCGCTCCAGGCAAGCAGCCACGTGTGGTTTAATTAAAGTTTCCTACGCCGTGGACAGGACGAGCTGATGTCGCTTAATTAGAGTTGTCACGTGATGCCTTCGTCGCTCCCTGCAAGCTGACGAGTCAGTGGCTGGGTCGGACAGAGGTCACTTCATCGGGCAACCTGCCACAAGTGACTTAATTATTGGGAGAGATGCGCAAACAGACAGATATGTTTGTTTATGTTTGTATGTGCACTTGTCTTAGCGCCCCTTCAAGCTCTCTCTACTCAGAGGCACTCCCGAATGCAGAGCGGACACTGCATCGGAGTTTCACGCCGAAGCGCTGAGCAATTGTGAGTAAAGGATTTGCCCAAGGTTCTTATGCGGCGAGGTGGATTCGAACCTCGAACCTTCCGGTGTAAAGGTTTCAAGTTACCCCCTCCTAAACATTACCCCCCCCACCCCCCTCCGAAAACTATAATTTGCATCAATCATCGCATTTATTGCACTAAAAATATCAGAAAAATCATCCCGCTTCGTGTTTGGGTCTGAAGATTTTCATCCGTTATCAATATTTTCATCTGTAACTAAAATACTAAATCGCCGCTGAAGTTGCATGGAAAAATGGCTTCGAGTCTATTTTTTTCCATTAAAATATTGATAGCAAACCACGAAGTGTGATGGCGGAAGAAAATCTTTAGACCAAAACAAGAAGCGGGATCATTTTTCTGATTTTTTAGTGCAATAAATGCGATGATTGATGCAAATCTTGTTTCCCTGGGGTAATCTGAAACCGGTTTCAAGTTACCGGGGGGTAATGTTTAGGAGGGGTAATTTGAAACCTTTACACCGGCTCCAAGGCAACGACGCCACCACTACACCACCGCGCCCCATGACTGTGTAGGGCACATACACAGATAGACAAATTGACTGACAGCATGCCTATACCTTTATTGACAGGTCACGTGACAATTTGGAGGCTGCACACTGGCTATGGGTGTGACTGATATAGAACTCTTACTCTCCCAACTACTGGCTTAACTGTTATGTCACGACGTCAGTTCATACTGAACTGAACATGCTTATCAGTCCGCAATTAATTTTCAATTAGCTTAAGGAACTATCGGCAAGCTAAGTGAACACAGATTAAAGTTATTATAAGCTTACACAAAGAAAAAAACATGACTAAAGCAATAACAATAGACTATACCAGCGTTATCAGATCTTCAAGATAACATCATGTAGGGCCTTCTCCTAGCTGTCGTCATTTCTGTGCCATTCTTCTTTCCAATCGTTGCACCAGAATGATGGCATTAACCTTACCAATCTTAGATAAATTCATTCATTCAAGAATTTATATAGCACCTCCGAAAACAGTGCAAAGAAAGTACTCAGAAGCGCTCCCGTCTCCAGGAAAATAACAGTTTTGAGTCGAAATAAAAGAGCTTCAGTAAGAGCCCACGGAGCAAACATAGCTCCAGTGGGAGCCCATTCCAGACCACTGGGTCCACTATCATGGACGCCGACTCTTAGGCCCGTGAGTGCTCAGCACCACCAGAAATGGGCCATGCGAGGCCCGCCTATGCATGGGCACCACAAGAAATCAGCCAGCAAGATGTGATTTTTAAGAGATTATTTCACTGCTGACATTGCTTATCTATAAAAATCGTTCCGACTTTTATAAATTTTAAAAATCTCAGTTATAGTCTACCCCTTACTATTACTCCAGTTTTTCCTCCATGCAGTAGTCTGAATTCCATTGGTCTTCAGCCGATCAGCGAATACGAGGAAACCCGATATCCTGCTTATTCGATCCGCTTCTGTCATTTTTTTTATTGCGCACGAAGGCGACGATTGTAGATTTTAACTACATTGATTATTTTTGTGCTCAAAAATGTTCCTCACTACGCGAGAGTCAGCCCCAAGCATCAGAAAAGCGGGATATTACTTTGTCTGCGTTAACAAATCAGCCTTGACTAAATTGTCAAAACTATTCGAAAGACTAATTGAAAAACTATTTTCACAGTGTTAATATTGGCTCACTTAATAGTGGCTAATGTAGACAGAATTTTTGAATTCTTGTGCAAATTTTGAGTCTGTATTCCTAAATGGGCCTCTCCCCTCCCTCCCATACCCCTCCCTCCCCCTCCCCTTCCCTCCCCTCCCTTTTCCTCCCTTTCCCCTCCCCTCCTCTACCCTCCTTTATACAGCAAAATATGTTTGCTGTTATCGCACACATGTCTAGCTGCCACTTTTCTTTTTGCGGTCCATTTTTACTGCAGTTGCATCATTTTCGGAAATTGACCAGCTGCGTTACTGACGCGCGTAAGAAATTGGATTTTTCAAAGTTCAAAAACTTTCAAATAGAGATGGTTTTCGTTCAACTTCAGACCTCGAGCGAGAAAGTGGTTTCTTAGCCGTTAGTAGATAGGTCATACAGATAGGTAAATCGACCTTTAAACGACAGACCACATAACACCCATTGTAGCACTAGGCTAGGCACAGGCATATATTTTATTATCCTGGTCGGGCTGAGAATGAAAAGGAGAGAATGACGAGCTGTCAAGCATTCTATAAAGGCATGAGTAGCATCGTGGGTTTTAGATTATAGTAGATCTAAGCTTATATTAAAAGTCACCAGTTACAATATCTTTTTTAATTCCTATAGGCCTTTCACTAGTAAGTCAGACTGGGCCGGCGATGATAGCCTATAAGAGCACCAATTAAGATGTCAACCCTTGTCTTACGCTTTTCATTTTCAAACATGGATTCGAATAATTTTCGAAGAGCTGGGATTGTTCACTCTTCTAAAGTCCAAGTCATTTCTAGGCCTAATTTTAAAATTCCAATCCCTCCACCCCTTCCCTCTTCTCTGCGTTCGTAAACAGACCAGGGATAGTAATGGAAACAGCCGTATAATAATATTTATATCAAAGAAACTAAAATTAGTCGGAAAATAGGCCAACTGCAGTTTGAAACAAATAAATTATTATTGGCTCACTTGACACTTGTTTCTAGTCCTATATCTGTACCATCGGTCACCGACAGTCTGGGACTAAGAAATACTGCCTAGTCTACATTTACTTTGGTAAATTTTGCTTAGGACTCCTGGACTATTTAATTTGCACCATAGTAAAAATAATTATTAGGTGCAAAATGCAGAGAGCTAAATATCACAAGTTAGTGTTGTGTATGAATAAGCCTGTGTATTAATTGATGAAATTTAAGACAGAACACCTGATGCGAGACTGGTAACATAGGCCTACACCGTTTCATTTTTCGAAATATCAAAAATACAAGAGCAGCAGAATTTTCAAACATACACAAAGTACATAAAAACCAAGTTATTTTAAATTGATGTAGTCCTCAATTGTGTAAACAAATTCTCAAATTACATTTTAAATGAACACGCATTATTTTCAGCACACCATAGAATCCATGGGTGGAGTTTATCAGGGGTTAGGGTGGCTAAGCCCCCTCCCAGGAAGGCCCAGATTCAGCTTTTTTACCTTGAAAATTGTATCTTTTCCGGGCTTAGCCCCCCCCCCCCCCCCAAGAAGACATTAGCCCCCCAGAACGGAAACCAAACTCCGCCCATGATAGAATCTGATGATACATTATGGCATTATGACCGTGAAACTAGTTAGATATTCAAATTATTTAAATCCAAAAATTGTTCCTTATCTCAGCATTCTTTCTAGCGCTTCCTTTCACATTTCCTTCAAATAGCAGATAATCAATTTATCATGCACAAAAGCCCGATCAGCTGCAACGACTACAATCTCATTTCTGGCACTATTGTAGTGCATTACATGGGTGTAATGAATTTGCCCGGTGAAATCCATGAGATTAAATTCTGAATCCAAAAGCTTCAATCCGCGGTATCGGTCAGCCGCCCAGATACGTCCGTAGCTGTCAGCAAGACTGGTAACGCTCTCCTCTGCGTAACGCGACGACTGGTAGCGGCGTATGATATTGCCATTCAGGTCGATTTCCACAAAATCAGCCTTAGGCCTACGTGTAGATTTGCTCTCATTTGACACCAACACAAGGTTTCCATTTGACTTTGGAATTATGTTCCAGATCCGCGAAATATACTTGGGCAACCTAATTTCATGCTGCGTGGAACCATTTGTATTGCATACATTAATTGCAGCAAAAACTAAATTTTGCTGTCGTGAAAGGACTAAGCTGCCACTGTCAGTAACGCATAGAGTTGAATGTGGCAGACATATCTCATCAGTCAATGGTGCTACAATGGACCAGTGGTCATTAGTGCTAGCAATGCGCAAGATTGAAAAGTGATCGGAACTTTTTCTGTTTAGTATATACACGCAGTTTGACACGGTGCAAGCGGTTATGCTCTTCGGACTAAAGTCTTTCAGAGGGATGACATCTTTCACCACGTCCATGTTGTTGCGGTTGTAGATATTCATCAAGTACGGGTAATCGGGACTGTCTTCCTTGCCGAACAGAAATATTTCATCCTTCAATGTGGTTACATCATAGACGTAAAACTTGAGCGGAGACTCGTATAGAATTTCCAGATGAATCATCTCCTGAGATATATAAATTAACATGTACTCTGTTACATTATCCTATACCTAGCAAAATAATGACACATTATCTTAGACACAATAATCTGAAAAGTCGAAGTAATAAAATTGTACAATGCATCTATGCGTATTGCATAAAGAACTAGTATAAAAAATAAATTGATATACAAATCTGGGGAAAAAAGTAAGGTAAACAATTACAGACCAATCTCGATTCTTCCATACTTTTCTTAATATTTTGAAAAAATCATGCACAATAAGCTAATGGAATATCTAACTAAAGTGAATCTGTTATCATCTAGCCAATATGGCTTCCGTAAGGATCATTCCACGTTTATGGCTTTATTAGATATGCAGTGTAATATTACCGACTCAGTAGATAATATGGAATTTTCTCTAGGAATTTTATTGACCTGTCGAAGGCTTTCGATACTGTTGACCACAAGATTCTTTTGAAAAAACTTGAGCATTATGGAATTAGGGGTGTTGTTTTGAACTGGTTTTCTGATTACCTTACAAACAGATCTCAGTGTGTTTGCTTTAATGGCTCATTATCTGGAAGTAAACGTATTACCTGTGGGGTTCCCCAGGGATCCATATTGGGGCCATTGCTGTTCTTAATTTATGTCAACGACTTATAAAAAAACCTCAAGTATACTCCATTTTGTGCTGTTTGCTGACGATACTAATGTTTTTATCTCGGATAAATCTTTGGAGTCTCTGTTTAAAAAAGCCAACTGTGAGCTTAAGCTAATCTCTTCTTGGTTCAAAGCAAACAGACTATCTCTTAATGAAAAGACTAACTTTATAATTTTCCGTTCCCATAGCAAATCTTTGGGCCTACCCCCTCATGATTTCAGGATTGCTATGGATGGGAAATCTATCTGTCAAATTTCATCCTGTAGGTTTTTAGGTGTATATATATTGACCAACATTTGACATGGTGGGACCACATTAACCATATATCTAGAAAAATTGCTAAAAACATTAGTATATTGTCTCGTGTAAGACATTGCTTACCCAGAACTTCTTTAATTGGTCTGTACTATGCCCTAATTTTCCCATACTTATCATATTGCATTATTGCGTGGGGCTCACTGTCGCTTGAATTCATTGGAAATCCTTCAGAAACGTGCTATCCGTGTGATATTTGGTCTGCTCTGGAGTTCAAGCAAAAAAACCTACATTTCTTAAGCACAAAATTCTACAGTTTTGTGATATTACTAAACTGCAAATACGACTGTTTATGTTCAGGTATCATCATCGTATGTTGCCTCCCAACTTTGATGGATTCTTTTCCCTTGGCTCTGATATCCATGATTATGACACTAGGTTATCTAATAGTTATCGCTGTGCCAGTGCAAGACTCAATCTTAAGAAATTCTGTATTAGGCTAAATGCACTGGCCCACCGGTATGGAATTCTCTTCCTGGGGATATAAGAACTGCTGTATCCATCAAACATTTTAAAAACAAACTATTATTTTTGTGAAGCTCAGTACGGGCTTATGTATCGACTCCTGCGGCGACTGATCCCACACTACCAGAAAGACTTTCTTCAGCAAGCCAATGTTCTCCAACTTGGAATGAAATGTGTTGCAGCGTTCCAGCATACATGTAGCTCCCTAGACGTGATAATCAAGAGGGATAAGGTCTGGCGAGTTTGTTGGTTATAATAGTGTGGTATCAGTCGCCGCAGGAGTCGATACACAAGCCCATACTGAGCTTCACAAAAATAATTCGAGCACGTATTAAAACATGAAGTAGACACTACCGTCATATAGGCTATAAATATACTTTACGATAAACTGTAAAACATAATACTGAGGTTGTAGTAAAAAGTGATATTATTTTACATGGGAATCTGCAAATGACGTTCATTTTTCCGCGGAAATTTGAAAAAAAACGAATTGAAATTTTAAACAGCTGTAATTTTTGCAAACATGAAATGTTTTAAGTGAAACTTTCAGGGATTGTTGGAAATTCATTCCCCTGCAAATTGTGACATTTTCGTAGAAACATTTCATTCGGTTATGAAGATATTGCATTTTATCCTAAGGGACATTTTTTATTGAGCCACCCTGTAGATTCGAACCTGCGATCCTCCGGTTGCAAGGTACAGAGCCTGCCCCATAACAATATTGAACTAAGCACTTAAAGTGAATCCAAATTCTGGAAGGTTAAGGTATATATAGGCCTCTTATAATGGAGCTGTCCTTTTCGTTAACTCACCAGTGCCGTTTAGAATCCTTGTAACTTGATCTCGAAAGATATCGGTCGTAACGATGTTGTTCCATAGTGAAGACACGGTTCTAAGTCGGTCTATCACAAGATCAATCTTCTCGTTCCACACACTTTTTGCCAGCCTCATAGCCTTCACTTCCATAGCAACGGCTTTAACCAGGATATACTCAACTATCTCGACCGGTAGATATTGCAACTACAAAATAAAAATCCAAGAATATCCCAAACAGTTATACACATTAGAACCCATCTATATTATCATCGTTATTGAGATTTTATATAGCGCACCTTCAGGCTATTTATTCAGAAGCTCTCCCAGTCCAACAACGGCTAGATAGCCTAAGGCTGTTTTTAAGTGAGAAAGTAACATAGTGGTGTGGTCTCTAAGCACAAGGGGAAGTGCAACAGGAAGCCCATTCCAGGTCCTAGGGTCAGCCACTGAGAAAGAACGCCGCTGCATTATAGCAGTCTGAGAGCGATGGGTCTAAAGCTCAGCTTGATAAGCAGGTCGGTGGTCAGATCGCCGCTCATACATAGGCCTAATTAAGACTGCTTCCAACAATCATGCTACGTCCATCGTCCAGTCATAGCTTGATTGCTGCAATTTCCCGTTCTTAAACATTGAATTCACAACTTAACCGCCTCCAACTCACAAAAAATTCACTAGCTAGAGCCATCACCAGAACACCCAGACATCATAAGTTACATGTAGGCCTACAATACATGTATGACTTTACCTAGAAGTCTTCGTAATGAACGTCTTTGTCATTCTTTTTCCTTTTTCCGCAAGCGTTTGAAACCATTTTCTTTCTCTGTGGTTTGGTGCTGCCAGGTCAGGGGCGCCTGTGAGGGGATATCTTTTCGTTGGCGCTATATAAATGTACGATTACAATAACGACTAAGATGTTGCAATTCAGCTTACCGTCGTGTCACTTGGTGAGGTAAGTTTCGCACGTTCAGCATTGTCATCTTGTTGGAATGATGATGCAACATTAATAAATGCAAGCGTTTCAAGCTACAGTCACTTTGCCTTACTTATTCAATAGCATTCATTACTACAATTGAGGCTGGTAAAAATACTGAGTTGTATTATTTTAAGGCTGTAGCAGAGTCACACATAGAACTTACGGCATCGTGTGATTGCATAATATATTATTTTATAGAACTAATTTAACAAACACAGAGGCACACTGCGCTAAGGATTGGATTCCGGTAGGGCCTATTTGTTTCTGACTAGTTCATTCACTCATTCATTTCAAGAGTTCATTCATTTCAATAATTTACATAGTGCCCCTTCAAGAAGTCGACTCAGAGGCGCTCCCAGTCGAAGCACGGTTAACCAAAACGTTTTAAAGCGTCTGTAAAAACTGGAGTCAACCCTAGGTAACATGCACATCTCCATCGGGAGACTATTCCACACAGATGGACCTACAACTGAGAAAGCACGACGCTGACAGGTTGAGGTTTCAAAACGATCCAAATACACTGCATATGCATCGGTCCCCGATACTGCAATTACGCCACTATAGTTTGCCTTTCTTCTATCAACTTACAGTCTGAGCCGTCATTCGTTTGGTCATCGAGTGATGTTCGTTTCTTCGACATGACTTAATTAAGGAAGGTGCTAGAATCTGCGGAAGACAGAGGATGATCGCCTCTTGCCTGCCACAATCATCAGCAATATTGTAGGAAACAACTTACTATCCATGTCGGTGTTTGTCCAAAAGAAATATAACCAGAATAACAAACTCCTATGCTATAAAAGTAAACAGCCTAAGATCTCATTTGAACGGATGAAAGGAGAGCGGTTAAAGAAGCTTTCAATTGATGACGTCTTGCAACATTGTCTTGTGACGTCACACAATTAAATCTATAATATATTTTTGAGATCGCTTCGGGCAAGCTGCCACGCGCAGTTTAATTAAAGTTTCCCACGCCGTGGACCGAGCGAGCGGATGTCGCTTAATTAGAGTTTTGACACGTCGTGATGCTTTCGTCGCTCCGGGCAAGCTGTCGCGTCAGTGGCTGGTTCGGACAGAGGCCACTTCCTCGGGCAATCTGCCACAAAGTGGCTAATTATTGGGATAGATGCGCACACAGACAGATGTGTTTGTTTATGTTTGTATGTGCACTTGTCATAGCGCCCCTTCAAGTCTGAATGTGTCCTAGTTAAAAATGTTTGGCGGCGCCAAAAATGCTGTCTGATCACCTGACATTTCCGACCCCATTTTAGGCTGTCTTTCGATAAATCATTGTGGTCATGTTTCGATCGTAGCTTTCTTGGTCAAATGTCTGTTGGATCAAACTAACTTGCTTAGCCTACGAGAAACTTGACACTCACATGATCCCTCCATTTCTCCAAATCCATCTCATGACTTTTGATGTTGGAACCCTTCACAATAAATTTGATCGGCGTCACTTTCCAACGAGGATCAGCTAACATCACATGAGGCCTACATTGCCGAGTTTTTATACGACGCCTAACACACAGTGGCGGCGCCAGACACTTTTTGTAGCCAGGGCATAGCCAGGGCAGTCACACAAATGACCAGGGCAGAGGTCGAGTCGCGTGCTCGGTAGCACGGGTCAACATAAGCTTATAATTTGGCGCCATCGTCAGGGTGGGATTATAAGACATGTTCAACATGTTCGGCAGAACAGGGGCCCACACTTTTGGGGGCCCACACTTTAGGGGCACACACATGCGAATTTTTTAAAGGAAACAATTGGCATATTCTACCGAAATTTCGACCTAACGACTGAAAAATGTCCTAAAATGTTTTGGCTGAAGATCTCCCAACAAATTTTTAGAACAGGGTCTCCACATTTCTTAATCGTCCCTGCCTACTGTGCTCGCCATAAAGTGATGCCACAGCTGGGTTTTTCCACTAGATCTGGATTTTTTGGCCTTCGTCAGGGTTTCTGTTTGGGGGGGGGGGAGGACAAATTCCAGGTTTATTTTAGTTACTGGACCATTGTACTTTGTACACTGTGTCCGGATAAAAAGTAGAACACCCAAAAAGGGTCATAACTCGGTAAAGACTTTCAGGATTGTCTGAAATTTTAAACACAGCACCAGTGATCATATATACCAGAGATCCTAAAACCGATTAGAAATATTCGTGAGTTTGTCAAATTTATAACGTTTAAAATGCAGCATAGGCTACTTTTTTTTATCCGTACACAGTGTAGGCTATTTACAACGCATGAATATTCTGCATGTGCACTGACCATTTCAAAAGGCTATACATTGTGCAATGTAAAATGGTTCTGCTACATACTTTTTGTTCCACTAATTTTAATTTGAAACTTCACAATCAAGATCTGACGTTGTCAATTTACGAATTTAATAATTTATAATCTGCAGGGTGACGCAGAGGAATAGCTCTTCGCAGAAATAAGCCGTTTCGACATTTCAATATAGACAAAGCCCTGCGGCCCCTGCCATAACTTTTTCGATGCTAGAATTCTTCCTGCCAGAACTTTTGCTAGGAGGCCAGAACTTTTGCCATGCCAGATTTTTGCCCTACCAGATTGCCCTGCCGGAAATTTTGCCATCCAGAACTTTTGTCTGCCAGAATTTTGCCCTATTTGAATGTTTGCCTTGACTGAAATTTTCTCTGCAGTCAGAGCTTTTGCCCTGCCAGAAGTTTTTCCTGTCAGAACTTTTGCCTTGCCAGAATTTTGCTCTGACAGAATTTTTCTCTGCTAGAACTATTGCCCTGCCATAATTTTTTATCCCAGAACTATTGCCTTCCTGAATAAATTTTTCATTCCAGAGAGCAGACGGACGTGAACAGTAAGAAACAATATGCCTGAAAAAATTCTGGTAGGGCAAAATTTCTGGCAGGGCAACAGGCAGGGCAAAGGTTTTTTTGGTAGGGCATTTGCCCTGCCATGCCCTGCCGTAGCGCCGCCACTGCTAACACACCCGCATCTGTGGTGCCTGTGTCAGATATAAATGTAATCATATAATTATGGTGTGTTTCGACACGGCTTATCCTGTAACTAAATAAAATTAGTAGGCTAAGTGGCCTGATTACTCTTTGATAGGCTACTACTGCTCCCTGCTGCAATGCAGCGCTATCATGGCAGACCGCGATTATCGTCTCGATTTTAAATCGTAATCGTATACTCGAAATTTCTAAAGCGCCACTCGAAAGCCAAGCGCGGGGCACCAGCTTATTCACGAGCGCCGCTAAACGAGTTTCAGAATATTACGTTCAGGATGACACTCACTATATAGACCCTATGTCATTGTCCATAACTAGGAATAATCTTGTGATGTTCAATTGTGTATAGGCCTACTGATTTGCTCACATGAGTTTCAGTACTATCTGTTTGTTTTCATACATACATTAGCTATTGTTCTTGGTATTGTTCTGCTTTGCTTAATCTTGTGCCTTTCAAGCATGATTTTCTAAAGTTACTTGTAGCCTATTTCGTTATTGTAGGCTTAATTAACTGAGGCATACGTACTATGTGCTGGAGTAGACCTGTCAGTTTTCTGTTTTTATGTGATCTGATCTGTATCGTTTCATCTACAGCTGTCGTATCACAGTGGCGAAACAAAAATGATCACATTTTGAAATGCTTGCTAAGAACATGAAAAATGCATGGCGGAAATTAAGAACTTGGGTAGCCTTTATGGAGAATACTACATAATAGGCTACATGAATTTTTCAGTTTCAGTTTGTGTAGCTTATCATTAATGTCATAGAATAGGTCGATATCAAAATTCCCGGCAACACCGAGTACCGCAGCTAGTCACTTATAAAGATAACGTTAAATGTAATGCCGACGAAATTACACAACGAAGCTCGACAACTTCTGGCATGAGTAGTCAGCACGACTGAAGCGAAGAGAGATGAGAAGATTGCACCCACGTAGGCCTATGGGCTACGACTTGTCATACAAGTGAACACGTCTTCCTCTAACTAGAATAGCCCACTTCATCAAGCTGCAAGACTGTTTTGGACTATCTTACCGAGACCACATCACACTAGCTCTTCGCTCTTTACGCTGGCTTCCTGTATGTGAGCGCATTCGCTTCAAGCTGGCACTCCTCATGTAGGCTACAAAGCATGCACTGAGCACCTGCCATTCTATGATCACACCTTTTAACTATATTAATTAAAGGTCGGTCCTTTCTTCGTTCAGCATCTGATGGAAAGTATGTAATTCTTGGTACACATCTTGTCTTTAGCCATTCTGTCACTTTTTCTGGTCCCTTTATCTGGAACTCTCTGCCTCCTCATGTTCGCAACTCTCTTTCTTTCGCTGTAAACTGAAAACTTTCCGTTTCTAGTCTACCTGTAGATAGTTCTAATGGCTGCCGAAATTCAATGTGCACTTCTGAGCTTTGTAAGGAGAGCAGGGTTTATTCTAAGAAATTTCTCAACTGCACATGAATGACGCATTATTGGTGTGGGCCTGCGCCCCAGTATTACAATAGGTCTATAGGAGAGTCCATGGGCGGAGACTTGGTCTACAATTTTGCAGGTCCTGGAGACGAACTAGTGGCCGAAGGATGGTCGCGAGATTTTGGGCGGACGAATGGCTGAGTCGCCGACGAAATTTTTCACCTTTTTGCCGACCAAAATTTCGGACGACCATTTTAAAGTCATTTCCTCATTTGTTTGCAGATCTCTTCTTCTAACGTTATAACGTCACCAGTGTGTTTATGAAGTGTACATGTCCTAACACTTACCGATTGCCAGATTGGGGGCGACAAATGCATTGACGGTCCCCCCCACCACATACATTGAGGGGGACCGTTCCCCTCTCTCTCCACACATGGGCGAGTCCTTGGTCATGGATTTGTCCTTCAAGCTGAAAGGATATTTTTGGCAATCATTTATAATTTAAAAGAGTGAATTCGCTTCATCTTTGGCTTTTAAAATGGCTACAAAAGGCTTATTTACTTGGAAGAAAGCTTTTAGTGAACACTCGTGAATAACGTGGTGGCTTGCGCTTGGCCTTCGAGTGGCGCTTCAGAACTTTCAAAGTTTCAAGATTGTGATTCTCTGACTTCTAAAATATTTCTTTTTCTAGGATCAAAGTCAATTGTAATGGCAACGTTTGACTCAATGCTCAGCATGGCAAATTCCCAGAATGAATTAATAAGCTACATTTCTTAAAAGTTCTTCAGACGTTTAAGACTTTGAGAATCCTTGGTCAGCTTCAATTTGCTTAGCCTAATGATATCTCAGATGTCGCTGGAATTGTCAACAGCTAGTGTATAATCTAGCTACCCCTCTTCTAAAGAAAATCAAGATTTTTTGAAAGGGCCCTATAGGATCTCACTTTCTATAGCAAATCAATGCGCCTAATATCCGTCTCATGATCCGTCAGCGTAGTTGGTGTGTTCACTCTGATTTACGGAAGTAGAAGATCTAGAAGGCAGAGCATTTTCAGAGTAGCCTTTGCTCTCATTGGTAATAAATTGTTCGTTCAGGAACGCCTTCTCTAGATTCGTTATAAATTCGATTGGCATATGCATAGTTGTTCAGAAAGAAGCCGTAACTATTCATCACTAGGTGATTCCAAAGTGAATTTCTAGTCGAAATGAGTTCTCTTGTGGTGTACTACTTTGCAGTATTTGCTATAATATTAGTGCACATAACGATAGTTACCGTTAGAGGACAGAGCACTATAATAGAGGGCGGTGAAAATGGAGACCCATCGTTGAGAATCGTAGCAGAGGCGCAACAGATGAGTGTTGAAGCATTTCGTCAGCTTGGCACCGTTCTAACAAGTCTTCAAGCGATTGACCAACAACGTCTCCAAGAGCATCATATCTACATCGAGCAGGGTCTTAGTGTTACTAAGCTTCTTAATGAATCATTTCGCGAAATGAAAAATCAGTTTGCTTCCGTTGTGACAAATCTTAATGCGGTAAACCGACGTCTTCAGGAGCACGACATCTCCATCAAGAACCACAATGCGTGGAAACTGGCAAAAGGTAGGCTAATGTGAAATAATTTTAAAATACCTTCATCCAGTTTCTATTTCTCGCCTGTTATCTTAGTCAATCCAGCTTCAATTCAGATATAAAAATACCCGCATCCAGCTTCCATTACTTAAGCGGTTTTCTTATCAATCCAGCTTCTATTTCAGATCTAGAAATACCTTCATCCAGCTTTTAGTTATTATGCGTTATTTTCGTCAATCTAGCTTCTATTTCACCTGTAAAAGAACCATCATCCAGATTTCATTTCTCTTGCGTTTTTTCATCATTCAACCCCCATTTCACCCCTAAAAACTGTCATCCAACTTCCATTTCTCGAGCGCTAGATCAGTTGTCAGTAGACCATTGTCGTTAGACGAATTGTCCCGAGACCACTTGTCGGTAGACGAGTTGTCGGTAGACGAGTTGACGTGACACCGTTTTGGTTTATTGAAACCATAAAATTATGAAATATAGGCCCTACTACTTTGGATCATAGCCTACTTGCGTAATTTTCTCTTTTTCTCGCATTTGTCTTTGTCGTCAGAATCTTCTGATTTTTGGTTAGATTTTCTGTTTAAAAATGTATCCATGGTTAAGAAGAACGTTGAAAAATAAGATTATATTTTAAGAAATTACTGTTGGCAGCAATGGCATACCCTCAGTTACAAAACATAAACTATAAAAAAATAATAGCACCGGTGTAAAGGTTTCAAATTACCCCCTCCTAAACATTACCCCCGGTAACTTGAAACCGGTTTCAGATTACCCCCGGAAACTAGATTTGCATCAATCACCGCATTTATTGCACTAAAAAATCAGAAAAATCATACCGCCTCTTGTTTTGGTCTGAAGATTTCCATCCGTCATCCCACTTCGTGGTTTCCTATCAATATTTTGATCGGGAAAAAATAATATCCTCGAAGCCATTTTCTCCATGTAAGCTTAAACTTCAGCGTCAATTAGTATTTTAGCTACAGATGAAAATGTTGATAACAAACCACGAAGTGGGATGACGAATGAAAATCTTCAGACCGAAACAAGAGGCGGGATAATTTTTCTGATATTTTTTTAGTGCAATAGGCCTAAATGCGATGGTTGATGCAATTTACAGTTTGCAAGGGGGTAATGTTTAGGAGGGGGTAATCGGAAACCTTTACACCGGAAGGAACTAATGTTACTAGAGTAACTAGACATCAGTAAGTAATAACCATAGATAGCAATTGTTTTATAGCTCAGTTTTTTTTAATAAGCTTATTTATTTATGATGATAATGAAAACCTTGCAAATGCACAATTTTATGCTTTGGACCTGCTTGCGGATCGACCCCTTGGCAAGAAGCGACGGACCCCATGTGGTCCGCGGACCACAGTTTGAAAACCGCGGAGGTAGGATTTAAACCAAAGAAGTGGAATACCAGACAAAACCTGGTCACATGATAACTCCAATAGGCTATTTGAAGCATAATCTCATGGTCCATCATGTCTAAAGCAGAAGAGACGTAAAAAACGCACAGAGGAAGAGATGAGACTTATCAATGGCCAAATATACACTGTGTCCGGAAAAAATGGACCCATTTTATTAATATGAAAATAAATAGTAAATATTCACTGATTTTTAAAATTCAGACACCGTTTTTATCCTCACATATTTTTCTAACACTTGTGACAATATAAAAGTTCGCGTCAATTAGACCAATCTGTATAGCGATTGTCAAATTCAATCCATTTTAGGCTCAGCTAATCAGCAGCAAAGAAGGAAATTAAAAAATAAACGCATTTTTTGACATATTGTTGGATATCATGTTTTTAATAAGTTGACATACTTACGTACTTACTTTAGTTTAACGCACAGTTCTCGTGCAACAACCGGGGATCCGGAGTTCTGTTGATTATTTGTTTGATCGTTGATTCAGTAAATGTTGAATTATTAAATCTGAATAACAATCAGTGAATATACAACATATTGGCGACGAGGATAATAAATCAAAATGTCGGCCAAAATTAAGGACTTTGATCCAAATTTGGAAACAGGGAAACGTTTCGTACAACGGTTGAATTTTTATTTCATCGAAGAAGGTATTGACGATTCAGAAAACAACGCGTTGAAGCGCAAGGCCATTTTGTGCCGAACAATGGGTATTAGCTTATTCAATAAATATTGCGACATTCACTCGGTGGACGTGGAGAATGCTACATTTGGTCAAATAGCAGGAAGAATCGAGACCATAGTGAACCCACGTCCCTTGGAAATTGCAGAACGATTTCGTTTTTACACACGTCGTCAACAACGAGGAGAAACAGCGGCGGACTACATGGCTGCCTTGAGGAAGCTATCACTGACATGCAATTTCGAAAATGACTCTGTATCACCTGTTAATGGACGACTACGCGATCAGTTTGTGTGCGGAATGTCGAACGCCGAAATTCAAAAATACCTCCTTCAACAGCAAGAATTGACAATCGAAAATGTGGTAAGATTCGCAGCGTCATTTGAGGCAGCCGAGAAGACATCCGTTATGCTGCAGACTTCTTCGTCAACGCCATCTTGTTCTACAGAAATTAGTGCGGTGGCACCAGACGATTGGAAATCAAGACAAGCAGCCAAATCATTCCAAGGACGGTGTTATCAATGTGGCAAGGTAAATAATCACCATCCTGATTACTCTAAATTTCGTAATGCCACTTGTTATAATTGTTCCAAAATAGGTCATACAACTCCTATTTGTGCTAAACCCAAGGGAAAAGGACATGACCGACTAATACGAAATAATGCAGACAAACCTGGAGTGAAAGTACAACCAGTTGAGATGGGTGATGAATCATTGTCATTGTCTTCCAATGAAGAATTTAATTATGTATGCACAATTGAAAACAATCCCGCCGCGAAGATTCTCGCTGATCTTTCTTTTGACGGAAGGGACGTAACACTTGAGGTCGACACAAGAACGGGTGTCACATTACTTACACGAAAAGACTGGCAAACGATAGGATGTCCGGTCCTGACACCTACAAAACTACAATTTAGATCATACAGTGGTCATAAATTCAGAGTTTTGGGCTATTTTGAAGCCACAGTCACTTTTGATGGAAGACATTATCATTCAATGCCATCATATGTAGTTGATAGCAACCGCATGTCGCTGTTGGGAAGGACGTGGTTGGATCGTATGCACCTCGATATTGGACGATGTCGCAGAGAGGGAGGGATCCGGAATCCGATTGACATCAACGAAGTCAACGACGACAAGATGGTGAAAGAGATTGTGCAGGAGTTCTCATCTCTGTCCGACGGATCACTTGGTTGCATTAGAAACACAGAAGTAAGTTTACAAATTGATCCGAATATCAATGTTCGAAAATTTTGGCCTGCAAGACGGATACCTTTTGCTCTGGAAAATAAAGTCGAAATGGAACTTAATCGAATGCAACAAGCTGGGGTAATAGAAAAAATCCAGGACGACATCTCAGAATATGCATCACCAATAGTGGTCGTTTCGAAACGTAGCACCGATGCGATCCGGATATGTGGTGACTTCAAAGTATCAGTAAACAGGGCACTACGCACGGAACATTATCCATTACCACGAACGGAGGATCTGTTCGCCAAACTCGGTCGGTGCAAATATTTTACAAAGTTGGACTTATCGGAGGCATATCATCAAATACAAATCGACACCCATGCACAGAAACTGCTCGTCATCAATACACCAAAAGGACTGTATCAATTTTTACGAATGCCCTTCGGCATTGGTCCCGCACCGGCAAAGTTTCAGCGGATAATGGACAAGCTTTTGTCTGGAATTTCGGGAGTCGTGTGTTCGTTGGATGACGTGTTGATTGCATCGGAATCGCTGGATACACATTTGAAAACATTACGACAGGTGTTTAAACGATTTCTCGATGCTGGAGTTCGATTGAGTTTAACCAAGTGTGGGCTCCTTTCCAAATCAGTACAGTATTTGGGTCACATGGTTGACGAAGCCGGTTTGCACACCGCACCATCTACAATCAAAGCGATTATAAACGAACCGGAACCGAGTAATGTTGGACAATTACGAGCATTTCTCGGATTGGTTAACTATTACGGCAAGTTTGTGGACGACCTGTCTACGCTATGCTCACCACTCTATCAGTCGCTACGCAAGGATATCAGTTGGCAGTGGAGTGATGAACAACGAACAGCCTTTGAAACTTTGAAGCGAATCCTGTCCAGTCCTCCTATTTTGTGCCACTATGATCCTAGTTTACCGATTGGACTCGCAGCTGACGCATCCAGCTATGGTGTCGGGGTGTCACTGTTTCATACGTTTCCTGATGGCAGTGAACGACCAATTGCTTACGCTTCGAAGACATTAAATTCGTCACAACGTAATTACGCCCAAATCGAGAAAGAAGCTTACGGAATAATATTCGGAGTTTCTAAGTTCAAGCAATATTTGTACGGCCGAAGATTTACGTTGGTTACAGATCATAAACCATTAGTCGCACTATTTGGTCCAGATAAACCTATTCCAGACCGCGCTTCAGCTCGAATTCAACGCTGGGCATTGACATTGATGGCATATTCTTATGACATTCGCTATAAGAATACCTCAGAACACGGCAATGCTGATGGTTTATCCAGACTTCCATTGGTGGCGGAAGACGATGATGTTGATATTTTTGATATCGATGAACTCTGTGCACCTAAATTTTCCCACAAGCGACTGGCGGAGGAAACTAAGAGGGACGCAACTTTAGCCACCGTACGCCGTTACCTAGAAGGAAGTTGGCCAGCGGATAGACCTACATCACTGGACGCGTTCTACATTCGGCGTACAGAACTATCTATCGAGGATGGCTGTATTTGTTGGGGATCTCGAATGATAATTCCACGATCAATTCAAAGTGACACCCTTACAGAACTTCATCAGGGTCATCCAGGCATGACACGAATGAAAAGCCTAGCACGTTCGTTCGTCTGGTGGCCAAATATGGACATTGAAATCGAGAGAGTTGTCCGCACCTGTCAACACTGTCAATCGGTTCAGGCAGAAGCACCACAAGCATCTGTTCATCCATGGGAATTCCATGAGAAGCCGTGGTACCGGTTACATATTGACTATGCCGGACCAACACATGGTCATATGTGGTTAGTCTGCGTGGATGCACGGACTAAGTGGGCTGAAGCAACACCAGTAAAATCAGCGACATCTGCGGTGACTGTCCACATTTTACTATCCCTGATAGCCCGATTCGGAGTGCCTTCACAGATAGTTTCGGACAATGGTACACAGTTTACCAGTGGTGAATTTCAGCAATTCTGTAAAAGATTCGGCATACAACACATACAGACCTCCCCTTATCATCTACGCTCAAACGGGGAAGCAGAACGTTTTGTCAGAACTCTAAAGGAAGTCCTGGGGACGAAAGAAGTGACATTTGAAGTTTTGATGTATCGCGTACATCGATTCTTGTTGTCCTATCGCAATACGGCACACGCGACAACTGGTGTTTCGCCGGCACAGATGCTTTTTAACCGGCGAGTACAAATGCCTTTAGATTCCTTGCGCATCAGACCAGAGGACCGGGTACGCAAATCACAAGAAGGTCAAGCAAACCCAATGTCCAAGGATCGAACTTTTCGTTCGGGCGATCATGTGTGGGCACGAGATTATCGGAATCAAGGAAAGTGGCTTGACGGAACAATATTGCAGAAAACCGGACCACTATCATATCGCGTTCAGGTTGGTTCCAAAGTTTGGCGTCGACACATTGACCAATTGATCACACGAATGGAAGAGGATCAATCAGAACCAGAGCTGACAATTGGTTTTCATAACAACACACCGTCAGTTTCCCATCAATTCAATTGGACACCGCATCAGTTCCAG
This sequence comes from Lumbricus rubellus, assembly GCA_945859605.1. Classification (NCBI taxonomy): domain Eukaryota; kingdom Metazoa; phylum Annelida; class Clitellata; order Crassiclitellata; family Lumbricidae; genus Lumbricus; species Lumbricus rubellus. The sequence goes on along the minus strand of OX243824.1, from coordinate 22,171,802 downwards.
TCTACCGTCGGTACCAAACCAATCCCAGAAACACTAATTACTCCTGGTACAGTTGCGACCAACATATCTGGTCAGATGCATTCACCTGGATTGGAATACGGGATGGAGGATTTACCAAGCGTGATTGAACCGAGAGTTGTTCTGGCGCCTGAGAAGAAATACCAGGATGCCAAGTACCAATCTCGTTTGACAGATGACATAGGAACCGTACCAAACCTTGTTCTTCGTCGTTCTGGAAGAGATCATAGACGTCCAGAACGTTTAATTGAGGAAATATAAATATATTATCTGTTTTGCTTTACAATTGCTGATATTTTAAGCGGAAGGGTGTTGGATATCATGTTTTTAATAAGTTGACATAGTTACGTACTTACTTTAGTTTAACGCACAGTTCTCGTGCAACAACCGGGGATCCGGAGTTCTGTTGATTATTTGTTTGATCGTTGATTCAGTAAATGTTGAATTATTAAATCTGAATAACAATCAGTGAATATACAACACATATTTTATTAGTCATTGTATTCTACGTTTAGGTCTAGTATCTGAGATATCTGCCTCATTTGACTTATAAAGTAACTAAACTCTAAGAGTATTCTGCGTCACGGATGACAACTTATGCGTGACAAGTCTCTTTGGTGGACTCAGTTAACGTGTTTTCAGGGTTCTTGTTTTTAATCACATCATGTAAATATCCAAAGCAATGAATTTATAATAATTCTGTTATTCTAGGCATCTGTGGTCCTACATCTGAGGTGTGTGACTGTTCTGATATAAAAGCAAATGGTCAAACTGCAAGTGGCGTCTACGTGGTATGTGCTGGTCGTCAACGCGATCGAGTTTGTACCGATGCATTCTGCGACATGGAAACTGCCAATGGGACGTCGCTGGTTTGTGTTTCGCCAATCAAATATTTTATTTGTGCATTGAAGAAACATTAATTCCCCCTTAGTATGAGAAGGGATTTTGAAGGAACATTATGAGTTCAGATTGATTGATTGATGGATTGATTGATTGACTGATGACTTAGTGACTAATTGAATTATTGATTTATTGATTAAGTTTGATTGATTGATTGATTGATTGATTGTTGTATTTATTTGCCGCAGGCCTCTAACAGAAGGCCTTTGCTATGCCATTCTTGAAAATAGAGCTCCAGCAGACGAGTTCGAATTTTTTATAATAGTATAGTAGGCTATTGTCAAACAGATGCATTTCTCTATAGCTCTTATGGTTAGATAGATTCTCTTCAAGGTGGCCGTGGTGGTCCCTTAATACGCAGTTGAGCGTAGTAGATCGATGTTTTGCAGCATAATTATGTTCAAGTAGACTAGTCAAATAGAGCAGGTGAAGGAATTCTGCTATTTGGGAAGCTTAATATCAAGCGATGCCAAATGTCATAAAGGTGAAACTTTGCACCTAGACAGGGGTCCATCAAACTTAGCAAGTGCAGGGGTTGGCGAATTTCTAACACCATGGGGGCCAGGATGGGGGGATTTTTTTGCGGGGGCGACGAATTTTTTTTCCAGCTTGTAAGCTAATTTAATCAGTGCACGACGATTGTCGTACAGCGACGCAGGTAGGCCAACTGCAAATTGGCGCGCGGCGTCTGGACAGGTGATTGTCTGGACAGCGCGTGATGTCTAGACGAGCGTACGTTGTGTGTACAAGGAGGGAGTGGAAGTGAAGAAGGAGTGTTGTGTGTTGAGAGCTGTTGAGATAGGCTGTAAATAGTTGTTGTTGAGTTGCGATAGAGTAGACTGATGAAGGTAGTAGTCGTGTAGTTGCTATAATAACGCAAGTGTAGTCATTGTTGTGTTGTTGCTGATCGTTTTACTTTAATTCGGATTTTGGAGTATAATAAGAAGACTTAAACACGTCGTCGTTGTTGGTTACAAAACAGTGAAAGTCTGTAGATTCTTTACCTAGCCATTTAGCTAATGAAACAGTTATCTAGGGATAGGCCTATGCTACCACGAACTTATACGAAGAAGCTTCCGAAGAGACTGATAGGAGGAGGTGATAACGAAGGAGTTTATCACATTTACCTCCTTCCTTTCTTTTGAAAAGAGCTAATTAATCTTAAAAATTAGCGAACGTATAATGCTTAAACTAAATACAAACAATTCCTATACTAAATGCAATCACAAAATATCTTATACTACAATCTCGATAAGCAGTCCGCTACTACATTCAGCTTTCCCTTCTTATAGTTCAACAGAATGTCAAAATTTTGCAATGATAAAGACCATCGGACTAACTTAGCAGACTTCGACATTGACTCAGTCAAATAAACTAAAGGATTATGGTCAGTGAACACATTAATCTTGGAACCAATAATAATTTCTTTCAATTTGTTTAAAGCCCATATGATTGCATAGGCTTCCTTCTCAATCGTCGCCCATCTCCTCTGGGTATCTGTCAGCTTCTGACTGATAAATGAAACGGGACGTTCTATCCCCTCATCGTCCACTTGTGACAGCACAGCCCCCACAGCAAAATCACTGCTATCACAGTACAAATTAAATGGTTTGCCAACCTCAAACATGTATAAAATCACATTTGATAAAACAATTTCTTTAAGAGAATCAAAAGACTTCTGGTGGTCCTCAGTCCAAACAATGTTCTCAGGTGTCTGCTTGCTAGTTAAATCCGTTAATGGTTTAGCAATTTCAGCAAAATTACAAATAAATTGTCTGTAGAAACCAAAAAATCCTAACACTTGCTTCACTTGCTTCTTCGTTTCAGGGTTTTTTAAATTAATCAAACTGTCAATCCTATCTGGATTCATCATCTTCTTCCCTGATCCTATGAGGTGACCGATGAATTTCACCTCACTCTTACCAAACACACATTTCTTCAAGTTCAAGGTTACATTATGCAGTCTTATTTGTTTCAAAAACAATTCTAAATGTTTCAAATGAATGTTCCAATCATCAGAATGTACTGCAATGTCATCAACATAGGGTTCAGTAAATGCATTAATCGGTTGCAAAATCATGTTTATTGCTTTTACAAAAGTCCGTCCAGAGTTAATCATGCCAAAAGGGACACGTGTAAATTCGTACAGTCCATTATGGGTAACGAATGCGGTTTTCCATTGGTCGGATTTCTTCACAGGACAAGTCCAGTAAGCACTGCGACAGTCCAAAACGGAAATGAATTTGGATTTCCCGACTTTGCTCAGCACATCGTTGACGATCGGCATGGGATATCGACAATTTTCAGTATATGAATTCACGTACCTGTAGTCGCACGCGAGTCTCAAGGATCCGTCCTTCTTCTTGACGATGACCAGCGGACTTGCCATTCTGCTCGACGACGGTTGAATGATGTTTGCTTTCAGCATCTCTTGTATTTGTTTGTCCACTTCTGCGCGGTATATCAGCGGTATTCGATAAGCCATGAACTCCTTCTCTCGAAAGTCTGGTCTCAGCACCACTTCGTGTTCTACCAATGTACATAATCCAGGTTTGTCCGAAAATCTGTCTGCATAACGGTTCAGTACATCCAGTAGCTGTTTCTGTTGCTCGCACGTAAGATGTCCGATCATTAATGGCTCATCTAGTTCTAAAGTGGTTCAAGTCCATTTTTTGCGATTTTTACTTTAAGCCACTTTTCCACTAAAGCGAATGCGCTCTTTCTGATGGTAAAATCAGCTAAGCCGCTCAATGACTCTATCATGGTGTATTTTGACGCATTGATTATAGAACTGACAGCATGCAGGGTGTACCAACTTCAATAGTGAATCATGCTTGTTTGACCCATTCTTAATGTTCGCTGCTTTGCATGCAAGTTTGTGGAAAAGTGGTTCAAGTCAGTTTGATTCACTTTTGCGCTCAGATCTTTTCAGTGCCATTGCGGCCCATTCTCACTTGAACCACTCTTCCAATAAGGTTTTCAACGCTTTCAGTTGCCTTTTCTTCATTAAATAAGCGCTCGACAATATTAAAAATTTTGTTCGAAAATTAGCTCTCTATGTGGTTCTGTATTCGTAATCTATGGTATCAGCCGTGTACTAGGCCCTATTATTTTCAACGAAAATGGAGCGGAAACGACGTATAAAAAGACGGCCTGTTAAATTTAATGATTTCTTGTGTGCAAACACTGCAAAGGTACGGTTTGCAATCTAAATCATACACGCACTGTTTTTATTATTCAGGAATTGTTTTTACCGCATTTTGAAGGCAATACTACCACAGTAATTTTCATGGAAACTTCATATGAACAACGTCGGATAATATTATTATAATAATTATTATACTCTGCATACATGAGCCAAACTGTAGTATTCTTATGCCTATATCGGATAATATTGCAATGGATCACTGACAAGTGCATTTTTATGCTATGAGCAATAAGTTACCGAATTGAGCATCGTGTTAAGCTCAGAACTGCTTTCTCGCAATTTTAATCTGTAACCGATGACTAAGGCTACCGTATTACGACACAATCAAATGGCATAATTATTAGGCATTATAGCATGTATAAATATTCCTCTATTGATTTTCGCTGCGAAAACTATGTAAGCTTAACTCAAGACAGCATAAAACAATATTTATAGTTAAAACAGGTTGACAATGCTTACCAATCAGCGTATTAAATTAGGATTACTACATGTTGCAAAAACACTATTTTCAATACAGGTAATCGAGATCGCAGAACAGCTACCAGTAGATGCTACTGGTGCAGCAACTATTCAAAGAGTTTCAGAAGGTTCTGTTGATGTCGCTGCTGATTGGTCACCTGTGGAAGAGAGCATAGAAACTGTCGAAACCACCATTCAGATCACAGAACAGCTACCAGTAGATGCTAATGGTGCAGCAACTATTCAAAGAGTTTCAGAAGGTTCTGTTGATGTCGCTGCTGATTGGTCACCTGTGGAAGAGAGCATAGAAACTGTCGAAACCACCATTCAGATCACAGAACAGCTACCAGTAGATGCTAATGGTGCAGCAACTATTCAAAGAGTTTCAGAAGGTTCTGTTGATGTCGCTGCTGATTGGTCACCTGTGGAAGAGAGCATAGAAACTGTCGAAACCACCATTCAGATCACAGAACAGCTACCAGTATAGATGCTACTGGTGCAGCAACTATTCAAAGAGTTTCAGAAGGTTCTGTTGATGTCGCTGCTGATTGGTCACCTGTGGAAGAGAGCATAGAAACTGTCGAAACCACCATTCAGATCACAGAACAGCTACCAGTAGATGCTACTGGTGCAGCAACTATTCAAAGAGTTTCAGAAGGTTCTGTTGATGTCGCTGCTGATTGGTCACCTGTGGAAGAGAGCATAGAAACTGCAGGATGCTTCGAAACCACCATTCAGATCACAGAACAGCTACCAGTAGATGCTAATGGTGCAGCAACTATTCAAAGAGTTTCAGAAGGTTCTGTTGATGTCGCTGCTGATTGGTCACCTGTGGAAGAGAGCATAGAAACTGTCGAAACCACCATTCAGATCACAGAACAGCTACCAGTAGATGCTAATGGTGCAGCAACTATTCAAAGAGTTTCAGAAGGTTCTGTTGATGTCGCTGCTGATTGGTCACCTGTGGAAGAGAGCATAGAAACTGCAGGATGCTTCGAAACCACCATTCAGATCACAGAACAGCTACCAGTAGATGCTAATGGTGCAGCAACTATTCAAAGAGTTTCAGAAGGTTCTGTTGATGTCGCTGCTGATTGGTCACCTGTGGAAGAGAGCATAGAAACTGTCGAAACCACCATTCAGATCACAGAACAGCTACCAGTAGATGCTAATGGTGCAGCAACTATTCAAAGAGTTTCAGAAGGTTCTGTTGATGTCGCTGCTGATTGGTCACCTGTGGAAGAGAGCATAGAAACTGCAGGATGCTTCGAAACCACCATTCAGATCACAGAACAGCTACCAGTAGATGCTAATGGTGCAGCAACTATTCAAAGAGTTTCAGAAGGTTCTGTTGATGTCGCTGCTGATTGGTCACCTGTGGAAGAGAGCATAGAAACTGTCGAAACCACCATTCAGATCACAGAACAGCTACCAGTAGATGCTACTGGTGCAGCAACTATTCAAAGAGTTTCAGAAGGTTCTGTTGATGTCGCTGCTGATTGGTCACCTGTGGAAGAGAGCATAGAAACTGCAGGATGCTTCGAAACCACCATTCAGATCACAGAACAGCTACCAGTAGATGCTACTGGTGCAGCAACTATTCAAAGAGTTTCAGAAGGTTCTGTTGATGTCGCTGCTCATTGGTCACCTGTGGAAGAGAGCATAGAAACTGTCAAAACCACCATTCAGATCACAGAACAGCTACCAGTAGATGCTAATGGTGCAGCAACTATTCAAAGAGTTTCAGAAGGTTCTGTTGATGTCGCTGCTCATTGGTCACCTGTGGAAGAGAGCATAGAAACTGCAGGATGCTTCGAAACCACCATTCAGATCACAGAACAGCTACCAGTAGATGCTACTGGTGCAGCAACTATTCAAAGAGTTTCAGAAGGTTCTGTTGATGTCGCTGCTGATTGGTCACCTGTGGAAGAGAGCATAGAAACTGTCGAAACCACCATTCAGATCACAGAACAGCTACCAGTAGATGCTAATGGTGCAGCAACTATTCAAAGAGTTTCAGAAGGTTCTGTTGATGTCGCTGCTCATTGGTCACCTGTGGAAGAGAGCATAGAAACTGTCGAAACCACCATTCAGATCACAGAACAGCTACCAGTAGATGCTACTGGTGCAGCAACTATTCAAAGAGTTTCAGAAGGTTCTGTTGATGTCGCTGCTGATTGGTCACCTGTGGAAGAGAGCATAGAAACTGCAGGATGCTTCGAAACCACCATTCAGATCACAGAACAGCTACCAGTAGATGCTACTGGTGCAGCAACTATTCAAAGAGTTTCAGAAGGTTCTGTTGATGTCGCTGCTGATTGGTCACCTGTGGAAGAGAGCATAGAAACTGTCGAAACCACCATTCATATCACAGAACAGCTACCAGTAGATGCTACTGGTGCAGCAACTATTCAAAGAGTTTCAGAAGGTTCTGTTGATGTCGCTGCTGATTGGTCACCTGTGGAAGAGAGCATAGAAACTGTCGAAACCACCATTCAGATCACAGAACAGCTACCAGTAGATGCTAATGGTGCAGCAACTATTCAAAGAGTTTCAGAAGGTTCTGTTGATGTCGCTGCTGATTGGTCACCTGTGGAAGAGAGCATAGAAACTGCAGGATGCTTCGAATCAGTCGTCATTGATTTGGGAGGTCTGTCATTAGAAGAACCAACGACGATGAACAGTGTGCCACTGCTTCAATGTGCTACACTGTGCGCCATGGAATACAACGGTAACAGTATTTTTATTCCAGTTGTTTATGATTCAGGTAGCATGTCTTATGAACCTGTGCTCAATGATACTTCTCTATTTTCTCCTGGATTATCTTCCATGCTCTCAAATGAACAAACACTTAGGTCAGACATTGCTGCGGGTGCTTCTGAGCCTGTGATGGATGTCTCTGAAGGGATACCTAGTGAAGAACATGTATTTAGAAAAAGAGTCAGGCGTGAGCAGCTCTGGGCTAAAAACCGTAGGAAGAATAGACGCTGTAAAGGCGAGGAATATGTCAGTCAGTCTGGGAAAGTCGTGGAGGCAAAGATATTCAATTGTAATATTACCAGTTGCTGCAAGAAAGAGTGTTGTAAGGAAATTATGGTTGAAGAAAGGCAAAAAATTCACTCTGAATTTTGGCAGTTGGGTAGTCATACTGCACAGACTACATACATTGCTGGTTGTGTTGAACAAAAACCAGTATCAAGAAAACGAAATGTTTCACATATAGACGATGATGCATTGCAAGGAACAAGAAAAAGGCAATCGTGCGATAAGAATTTCGCCAGATTGTATACACTGACTACATCTGACAGAAAAGTAAAAGTTTGTAAGAGATTATTTCTGCAGACTTTTGGTATAAGTGACGGGCGAGTTAACAGAGTCCTTCTGGGTCAGAGACTGAATGGAGGTGTGCCACAGAGTGACAAAAGGGGAAAATATGAACATAAACATCAGCAGTTACCTCGTCATTTGGTTTCAAAGGTTAAAACCCACATTTCTAGTTTTCCAACAAACATGAGCCACTATACCAGGTCACAGAGTGCATCTCGACTCTTTCTGTCTCCAAATCTGAACATTAAAAGGATGTACCATCTGTACAAAGAGAAATGCATAATAAGCAAGCAGGAACATGTAAAGGAAAGCATGTACAGACATATCTTCAACACACAATTTAATCTATCCTTTCACACACCTAGGAAGGACACTTGCAGAAAATGTGATTGCTTTCAAATCTCAATTGATTCCACAACAGATCTTCCAAGTAAGAATGCTGTAATTGCAGAGAAACAGCTACACTTAAGAAAAGCCGACTGTGCCAGAAGGGCACTGCAAGAAGACGGAAGAAGCAAAGAAAATTATCATGCATTTACATTTGACTTGCAAAAAGTTTTCTCCCTCCCAAATATAACCACTGGTGAAGCTTACTACTGTCGTCAGTTGTCCGCATACAATTTAGGAATTCACAGCATAACGACTGGAGCAGTTACAATGAACACGTGGCATGAGGGCATTGCGTCCAGAGGTCCTGAGGAAGTGTCTTCATGTATTTTATCATACTGTGAACAGTTAGCAGAAGATGGGGTGAGAAATATTACTGCCTATAGTGACTCATGTGGTGGGCAGAACAGAAATTACAAAGTAGCACTGATGTGGGCATATATATGCCAGAAATTCAAATTTGAAGAAATCAACCACAAGTTTCTCGTCTCTGGACATAGCTACCTACCGAATGATGCTGATTTCGGCATAGTTGAGAAGTCCTTGAGAAAAGCAACCCATATCTACACCTATGATGAATGGTGTGAGAAAATTGAAACATCGTGCAAGAAAAACCCATACAACATCGTGAAGATGAATGCAGACAAATTTGTTTCCATAAAAAAACTCTCTGAAGCACTTATTGTAAGAAAGATTTCTGATGATGGAGACAAAGTGAAGTGGCTTTCTATACAGTGGCTTATGGTGAAAGCCAGTGAACCAACCAAACTGTTCTACAAATATTCTGTGCAACAGGATGCTGAGTTTAGCAGTATTAGTCTGACACGACGTGGCAATATCACAGATGTTGCAGCACTGACCCTTGAGCCACTTTATTGCGCTCCACGTGCACTTTCCACTGAGAAGGTGGCAGATATAAAGAAACTATTCAAATACGTGCCACCTGTACATCACAGTTTCTTTGAGGCCATAATAAATGCAGTTCCTCCCACCTCACAGCAGCACTATTACGAGGATGAACTGCTGCGTGAGAGTGAAATATCAGATAATGACAATGATGAAGTCCCACAGCTTCCAAAACCACACAAGAAGAATCGACTGCGCAAGAGCTGCAGAAATAGTTTGACATCCAACGAGTCCACAGGGAAGAAGAAAAGAAAGACATCAGAAAAGAATTCAGAAACCCACCAAGAGCAGCCAGGGTACTCAACAAGAAGCAGTACTAATACATCAGCGAACAGGAATCCAGACCATACTGTGTCTTTGACATCCAACGAGTCCACAGGAAACAAGAAAAGAAAGACATCAGAAAAGAATTCAGAAACACACCAAGAGCAGCCAGGGTACTCAACAAGAAGCAGTACTAATACATCAGCGAACAGGAATCCAGACCATACTGTGTCTTTGACATCCAACGAGTCCACAGGAAACAAGAAAAGAAAGACATCAGAAAAGAATTCAGAAACACACCAAGAGCAGCCAGGGTACTCAACAAGAAGCAGTACTAATACATCAGCGGACAGGAATGCAGACCATACTGTGTCTTTGACATCCAACGAGTCCACAGGAAACAAGAAAAGAAAGACATCAGAAAAGAATTCAGAAACACACCAAGAGCAGCCAGGGTACTCAACAAGAAGCAGTACTAATACATCAGCGGACAGGAATGCAGACCATACTGTGTCTTCGGTATCTGGGCAGAAGAAAAAGAATGCAGCAACTTCACTTAAGAAGACCAGGAAACAGTGACAGAGAAAGACAATCCTATAATCATTGATCAAAAATGATTTAGTTCTTAGACATTAATAATTTTCTTTTTTTGTTAGAGGTATATTTCTGATGCTTCTATTTTGCTGTTTATGTAAAAAAAATAACAGCAAGTTATAGTTCCTTCATAATGATTTCATTTTATTTGTTTGTTATAGATAGGTTTTATTGTTTCCAGAGGTACTTCTTGAATGTACGTTATCATGCTTTTAGGAGCGGTTGGACTTTGGAGATGCTCTTTGCATCAGATCAATACAATGAAGAATTCATTTCTGCTGTATTTTTTTTATGATGTTACTAAATTACAAAATCGTTGCAAATCTGTTTTTTATATTACAAAGTCGTTGCAAATCTGTTTTTATTACAAGATCGTTGCAAATCTGTTTGTGCACACAACGTTGGTTACATAACAACAAAAGAGCATAAACTTCCGGACTTTATTTGGAAATAATCGTTATCACTCATCATGAAAAATCTGAAAACTTAGCCTATTTAAGATTTATTGTGAGTAGACTTTCCGATTAACGCGCAAACGTGCAGGATTTGTTTTATTTAGACGCGTTTTAAATGAGTTTATACTCATGGCAGACCTAATAATAATAGACCTACTGAAAAAACTGATTCAGTTTGCATGTCTTCTGACATATAATTATTCAGAGGAAAAGTGGATCATCTCGGGTTGATTCACGTACGCAATATTTTAGATTGCAAATCAATCAGTTCATAAACGGATCAAGTCGAGTTGATTCACTTTGACGTAAAAATTTCCAATATTCTTGTCAATTCATTACTGGACCACGCTATAAAAATGCTATTTTCTCAAAAGTTCACTAATATTTACTTCCGGCATTATCAATAATCGATTATGTGCATCAAAACCTATTATAATATCAATCTTTCATTCCAAAACGTTTTCATTCCGATTTGTACTACCAGAGTAAACTTCAAAGTCGATTATCTCAAAACTACAAAATCGTCGATGAACCGCTTTTGAACCAGATGAGCCGACGACACAGAAATCGCTGCAATTGGACTATGAACAGATCGGACATCTTACGTGCGAGCAACAGAAACAGCTACTGGATGTACTGAACCGTTATGCAGACAGATTTTCGGACAAACCTGGATTATGCTAGTTAAATCCGTTAATGGTTTAGCAATTTCAGCAAAATTACAAATAAATTGTCTGTAGAAACCAAAAAATCCTAACACTTGCTTCACTTGCTTCTTCGTTTCAGGGTTTTTTAAATTAATCAAACTGTCAATCCTATCTGGATTCATCATCTTCTTCCCTGATCCTATGAGGTGACCGATGAATTTCACCTCACTCTTACCAAACACACATTTCTTCAAGTTCAAGGTTACATTATGCAGTCTTATTTGTTTCAAAAACAATTCTAAATGTTTCAAATGAATGTTCCAATCATCAGAATGTACTGCAATGTCATCAACATAGGGTTCAGTAAATGCATTAATCGGTTGCAAAATCATGTTTATTGCTTTTACAAAAGTCCGTCCAGAGTTAATCATGCCAAAAGGGACACGTGTAAATTCGTACAGTCCATTATGGGTAACGAATGCGGTTTTCCATTGGTCGGATTTCTTCACAGGACAAGTCCAGTAAGCACTGCGACAGTCCAAAACGGAAATGAATTTGGATTTCCCGACTTTGCTCAGCACATCGTTGACGATCGGCATGGGATATCGACAATTTTCAGTATATGAATTCACGTACCTGTAGTCGCACGCGAGTCTCAAGGATCCGTCCTTCTTCTTGACGATGACCAGCGGACTTGCCATTCTGCTCGACGACGGTTGAATGATGTTTGCTTTCAGCATCTCTTGTATTTGTTTGTCCACTTCTGCGCGGTATATCAGCGGTATTCGATAAGCCATGAACTCCTTCTCTCGAAAGTCTGGTCTCAGCACCACTTCGTGTTCTACCAATGTACATAATCCAGGTTTGTCCGAAAATCTGTCTGCATAACGGTTCAGTACATCCAGTAGCTGTTTCTGTTGCTCGCACGTAAGATGTCCGATCTGTTCATAGTCCAATTGCAGCGATTTCTGTGTCGTCTCTGCATGGTCTTCTTTCAATGGTAGCTCTACCACTGATCCGAATTCGTCGTCCTCTTCCACGATGAGACCACACGATAATGTTCTTGCGATGAACTTCCTCATTTTGTTGGCATGGACGATTCGTCGGCCGTTTTCATTCATGTCCACCAGATACGAATACTTGGATCTTCTTTGTAGCACTGTACATGGACCATGCCATCGTGAGATCAATTTATTGGTTGACGTTGGATACAGGACGATGACGTTTTCTCCTGGTTCGAATTCTTTAACCTTGGCCCTCTTGTTGTATTGACTGGCGTATTGTTTTTGCTTTTCCTCTGCACAATTATCAGCAAATATCAAAGCTTTCTCCATGTCTGCTCTTAAGTTCTTCAGGTACTTTGCTGGTTGTACTCCAATGTTTGGCGGTAGATTTATTTCTTTGGTCCAGCTTTCCTTTAAGATAGTTAATGGTCCTCTTGGCATTTTTCCATACACCAGCAGATATGGTGCCACTCCTGTCGTTGCGTTTGGAACTTCTCTCAATGCCCATACAGTAAACGGAATGATTTTATGCCACTGTCTTGGATTTTCCACAATGACATGATGTACCATCTTCTTGAACGTCTGATTCCATCTCTCGACTAATCCAGCTGCCTCTGGATGCCCTGGTGAATCGAATCGTGGACAGCATCCCATCAATTTCAAAAATTCCCTTGTAAGACTGGCTGTAAAATTCGTGCCTCTGTCGCTGGTGATCACAGATGGCACCCCCACGTCAATGAATAGCTTCATCAAAGCTTCGCACACAGCCTTAGCAGTCAATGACTTCAGCAAAAAGATTGTCGGCCATCTTGTACATGAATCCACTATGCACAAGCAATACTTATGCCCAGCTGCTGACTTCGGTTCTATTGGGCCTACCACGTCCATAGTCATCCGTCGGAATGGTACATCTTCCCTTGGAATTGGTGTAATCGGCACTCGATCCATCACCAAACTTCGTGCCTTCAGCTGACACTTCTCACAGGACTTACAAAATTTCACCACGTCTCGACGCATCTTTGGCCAGACAAAGGACAACTTGATTCTCTCTCGTGTCTTCTCTTCTCCCAAGTGTCCGCCAAATACTGACTCGTGAGTTAATTCCATTACTTGAATTCTTCTCTCTTTCGGTAACACCAACTGGTACACTAGCTGATCCAGCATTTGATGCTTCTTATACATCAATCCATTCACCACGCTAAACTCTGATCCTTTGTCTTCAGCGATCCTCCACCACGATTTCAGTGACTCGTCATTTCTCTGCTGCTCCTCGAATTTCTTCGCATCTTCCAGCTGTCTTTCATCGTTCGAATTCTCTGTGAACAAGTCCCTCATACTTGTCTCCAGTTCAGCGTCGCTTCCGGAATCTTCACTATCATTGCGTTCACATGCAGCCATCTCTTCTTCAGTTTCATTGTTCTCAGATGTTGTTCTTTCGTCATCTTGAATGCTGAGTTCATCTTCGCTGTCCATGTCATCTTCTTGCGAACTTTCGTTTATCGTTTCATCTTCTCCGCCTTCGACTTCTGCTCTCCGACTTTGTGCTCTTGTAGTCACATTCGCTTGCAGTTCCCCTTGCAATACACTCACTGGTGGAATCTCTTTCAATTCTGCAATTATCTCCGGATGTAGCAAGAACTTTTCTCTGTTTTCTTTGCACAGATCCGCTGGAATGCTGGCACACACTAAAGTTAAATATGGCGCGATATTTATTGTCCTGTCCTCTGTAGCTGCTCCTTCGTTACGACGCTCATCCGCACTTCGATTTTCACCAACTTAGCTGGAATCGGCTCTCCAGCTACACATTGCAAATGAACTCTGCCGATTTCTTCTACTGTCGTTCCTCTCACCAGTCTCCTCGGAGGCGTGGGTTCGAATCCCACCGCTGCCACCAAATGTGATAAACTCCTTCGTTATCACCTCCTCCTATCAGTCTCTTCGGAAGCTTCTTCGTATAAGTTGGTGGTAGCATAGGCCTATCCCTAGATAACTGTTTCATTAGCTAAATGGCTAGGTAAAGAATCTACAGACTTTCACTGTTTTGTAACCAACAACGACGACGTGTTTAAGTCTTCTTATTATACTCCAAAATCCGAATTAAAGTAAAACGATCAGCAACAACACAACAATGACTACACTTGCGTTATCATAACAACTACACGACTACTACCTTCATCAGTCTACTCTATCGCAACTCAACAACAACTATTTACAGCCTATCTCAACAGCTCTCAACACACAACACTCCTTCTTCACTTCCACTCCCTCCTTGTACACACAACGTACGCTCGTCTAGACATCACGCGCTGTCCAGACAATCACCTGTCCAGACGCCGCGCGCCAATTTGCAGTTGGCCTACCTGCGTCGCTGTACGACAATCGTCGTGCACTGATTAAATTAGCTTACACAGCTATTGATCTGAAACTTTTCATTTAAACAGAGGACAGTCAGGTCCTCCCAGAAAACGAAATGGCGAATCTCTACCACAAGGGGAAAATGAAGGAGGGGCAAAAACTCCATTTCCCCTACTTTTATACCATCGCCATAGTTTCACAGCTATTCACCTGAAAAGTTGCAGCTAGATAGGGTGCCACCGGGTCCACCTCGCCCCCAACCAACACACACCTCGCCCCGCAGGGGCCGGGTCGGGCAGGGCGTTGTTTAGGGGGGCGGGAAATTTTTTATTGGGAAATTTTTTTGGCAGCTATTGATGTCAAATTTTGAATTTAGACAGAGGACCGCCAGGCCCAGCCAGTGGAGGGGTTGGTGATTCTCTCCCACAAGGGGGAGGATGGGGGAGGGGCAAAAACTCTATTTTTCTTATTTTTATACGATCGCCACAGTTTCACAGCTATTCACCTGAAAAGTTGCAGCTAGATAGGGGGCCACAGGGACCACGTCGCCCCCACTTCGCCCCAAACACACACCTGGCCCCACAAGGGGCCGGGCGGGGCAGGGCATTGTTTAGGGGGCGAATTTTGGGGGGGGGCAAATTTTTTGGAGTTTTTTAGCTGTTGATCTGAAGCTTTGCATCTAGACAGAGGACCGTCAGGTCCAGCCAGTGGATGGTTTGATGAATCTCTCCCACCAGGGGTGCGAAAACCCAAACTTTTGCTATTTTCCTTCCATCGACATAGTTTCACAGCTATTCACCTGAAAAGTTGCAGCTAGATAGGGTGCCACCGGGATCACCTCGCCCCAGACCAACACACACCTCGCCCCGCATGGGCCTGGTTTGGGCTGGGGGCTGTATGGGGTGTCAAAAATTTTTGGGGCAAAATTTTTCCCCAGTTTTGGAGCTAATGATATGAAACTTTGCATGTATAGACAGAGGACCGTCAGGTCCAGCCAGTGGAGGGGGCCATGGTGGGGCACGAAAATACTTTTGCTATTTCCATTCCGTTGCCATAGCTTCACGGCTATTCACATAAAATTACCGGGCATCGCCGGGTACCGCAGCTAGTAAAGAGATAAGAAGGAGAATAGCAATGGGCAAAGAGGCATTCTTAAAAAGGAAAGAATTGCTAAGAGGAGGGCTAAATAGAAATCTGAAGAAAAGAATGGTCAAAACACTGATATGGAGTGTGACGTTATATGGAGCAGAGACATGGACAATGAGAAGAGAAGACGTGAAGAGGCTAGAAGCTTTTGAAATGTGGGTATGGAGAAAGATGGAGAAAATCAGTTGGACAAAGCACGTTTCAAATGAAGAAGTACTAATTATGGTAGAAGAGAAAAGATCTCTGCAGGACACAATAAAGATAAGACAAAAGAATTGGGTGGGACATTTGATAAGAGGTGACTCACTGCAGAAAGAAATAATTGAAGGAAGATTGGAGGGAAAGCGATGCAGAGGAAGGTCTAGACAAAAACTGCTGGACGGGATGATGGAAGATGGATACAGAGAACTGAAGGACATGGCACAACAGCGTGAAAAGTGGAAACATTGGACGTTTGGACCTGCCACTTGGCAGAGAACTTAAAGAAGAAGACTAGTCTGGTATTATAAATATGCGTGGAAATGATAACGTAAACTCGTCCATATGTGGTGATTTTTCTGCGGGAACTTTGCTGTTTCAAATCAAATCAAATCAGTTTATTCTGAGAAAGAACAACAGACAAATAAATAACCAAGGTAGACAGCAGAGTAAAATAGTACACGAGAATAAAAAAAACAATGTTCGTAAGACACCTTGATTGTATGAACGGTGTGAATGCTCAGACAGGGTCATCCAGAAAGGGACAGGTCCCGCTAACCTGGATAACCCCAGAACGAAACATGTAAATCAAGATGGTGAGGCTAGAGATATAAACAGAAAATAGTAGAAAAAATTAGAAAAATCAGTGAAGAAATCAATATGGCATGAGATCACAGAATAACACAAACAAAGCAAAAAACCTCGCAACAAGCCAAAAAAGAAGAAAAAACAACAAACATAAGTCAGTAATGGTAACCTGTATCATTAGGCAAATCTAATATAAAAGTACTCAGATCGAAACAAAAGAACCAGAGAAAAAACCACTATAAGCACCTTGGTAACAATATATTTAAATATTACTGATCAGACCTATTACTAGACGGAATAACCTGCACCGTAATCATACCAAGTGGGACATTATTTATTATCACTGGTTATACATCAGTTTTAGCCATGGTTAATTATCACTGGTTATACATCAGTTTTAGCCATGGTTATACATCAGTTTTAGCCATGGTTAATTATCACTGGTTATACATCAGTTTTAGCCATGGTTAATTATCACTGGTTATACATCAGTTTTAGCCATGGTTAATTATCACTCTTTATACATCAGTTTTAGCCATGGTTAATTATCACAAATAAACCAGTTATACCCACCAGATCAGATGGACTCATCTGAATGCCTTATGGTATAACAAATACATCAGATAATAGTATAATAATAGCTCTAAATTAGATAACAAAGCAAATAATTATACAGGTGATAGTAATAGCTCTAAATTAGGCAACAGGGCAAATATACAAGTTCTTCAATTGTGCAGGAGAAATCTTTTAGGTGAGTTTTTAAACAGACCAAAAGACAGCAAAGCAGTAGGCCTAAGGTCACCAGGCAACCCATTCCATAGCAAAGGACCCAAATATTTAATAGAGAACTACTTGATTCTTAAGTGAGCAAATTCACTTCTATATGAGTGCGAGTGTCTGGTGAAATGGCCATGAATATCAGAGCCCATAGTAAAATAATGTTTAAAGGACATAGGCAATAAGTGTAAATGGAAACGAAACATGAATAAACAAATCTGGAATTTATTTATCTTAGGTAGGCCTAAAGGTAACAAATTATTATGTTTAAACAGGGGAGCAGTATGAGCTCTCCAATGAGAACCACAGATTATTCTTATTGCTCGTTTATGTAAAGTGATCAAATGATGAAGACGTGAGGGATAGTTCGAACACCAAGAAATATTACAATATGAGAGACATGGAAAAATGAGTGAGTAGTAGGCCTAGAGGTTGATTAGAATGGTCTTTGGAAGGCAGTGCTTAATCCTAAGTAAAATTCCTGTATCTTTTGCAATCTTTTTGGAAATCGCCATTATGTGTTCCTTCCAAGTAAGATGGTGATCAACTATAACTCCAAGGAACTTGGTGGAGGTTGTGTGGGCAATGGGGGCATTATTAATTAAGAGTCTGTTGTCACCATACGTAATTTTCTTTATAGAGTGAAATAATATAAAATTTGTTTTTTCAAGGTTCAATGAAAGTCTGTTTATTCTAAACCAGTCAGCAATTATTGTTAGTTCTTCATTTGCTATTTTAAAAAGATGATCTATGGAAGAGTGGGAAAGCAAGACATTTGTATCATCAGCGAATAAGATGAATTTTAAAACTGAGGAAGTCATTGATAGACCATTTATATATAGCAGAAATAAGAGCGCACCGAGTAAAAGATGTTTGATTAATGTTAGTCTGCGCAGACATTTTTCGCGAGTTACTCGAAGTGACTGAAGCACAGAGGAAATCTTTACCCTGCGCCAAAATAGTTTATTATTATCTAAGAGTTTTCATATGGCAACCTTTCAAGGTAATCAACTCAGATGCGCTCGCAATCCAGACACAGCGACATATTATTTGAAAGACAGCTTACTTTTAATATCGTAAGGAACATATTATAGGGGTGTAACCTCTATGCACCAGGCAAAGCACAACAATAACCCATTCTAGATCATAGGGCCAGCAATTGAGAAAGAACGCCGACGCTTAACAGTCGTGAGCGAGGGACTCAGAGCTCGGCTAGATCAGCCGATCGGAGAGCAGATCGCCGTCGGACACCATAGGTGAGACATTCGAGCAACCGCAGGTAGAGGGGGGCCAGGCCCTCCCTGCAACGCCAGACCAAAGCAGAAACCCAATAAGCGATAAGCTATGCTGCAGAAATTGAAGCTCGTGGAGTACATTTCGCGCAATTATGCTTCGTGACTTAGCCAAATTTAAGAATACACAATGCCCGAGACGAGAGATCACGATGGCATGTAGACAAGTCAATCTTGACAAAGTCTTGTCTTGTCTTGTCTTGTCTTCAACCTTCCTCGATTCGAAGGTTGGTCGCTTCATGGACACGGCTTTGCCACCTTCTCCTGTCCTCCGACTCTTTTAGTATCCATCTCCTCCACCTGACCACTGTGACCAGTCAATCTTTATTTCTCAAGTCCCTTAAATCTTTTTTCTTTAGTCGTGGCTGGGCTAGGAGCGCCTCTGAGTAGTTTCTTGAAGAGGCGCTATATAAATTTTAATAATGAATGAATGAATGAATCCGCTCGAGCCTCGAGTGGTAGTTCTATCCACGTTATGACATTCGCGATCCAACCCATCCTCGGTCTTTCCCTTGCCCTTGCTCTCGACACTGTACTCTGTATTAGTTCCTTTTCCATACAGCCCCCTGTTTTCTCATCAAAATTTAATGACAGAAGTAAATGAGTTTCCTCCTTTTCATCGAGTTCAATAAGGTTCCTTCTGTTCGTGTTTTCTCCAATACCCATTCGTTTGTTCTTTTTCTGTCCGTTGTACTCTCAAGATCTTACTTAGGCATTTCATTTCAAAAGCATTTATTAAAATATGTCCTCCTCTCTCTTTCTGATCGTCCAACTTTCACACCCATACATGTATGTCGCCACTGGCCATACCAACGCCTTCATCAGTCTGATCTTGGTAATCAGTTTTCTATTATGACTTTTCCATTACGTCTTGAACGCTGTCCCTGTGTTGAGTCCTCTTGCTAATTTTTCTCTTATATCTGTCCTGCTATCTGCGTCTTCAGTTACCATCGATCCTAGGCAATGAAAGGACCTGGTGTCTATCTGTTCCAGTTTTTCCCCTCCAATTTCAATATGACACGTTCTACCTTTTTGTGTCATTACTTTGGTTTTATCCATGTTTATCTACATCCTCATTCCTCAGGCTTCTCTTCTCTCCTGCTTGCTGTAATCGTTCTGTTAGTTCTTGCAACTCCAATTCATTTCCCGCTAATAGTACTATCTATATCATCTGCGTATCTTAGGTTAGTAATGACCCCTCCTCCTATCCGTATTCCTCCCTGCCATCCATCCAATGCCTCTCTCATAACCGTCTCTGCCATGATGTTGAACAAATGAGGTGACATCACACATCCTTGTCTCACTCCTTTCTTTATTCTGAAACCTCCTGATCATATATATTAAACCTTATAGTCCAACAAGTGCTGAACCTCATGGGTCATGCTGTGTGCAAGAGCAATGTTAGACATTATTATTGCTTAGATTTTTAACCTTTACACAAATGCTGATGTCAGACTTAACTCGTATAAGCTTGACTATACTATCATTATCAATTCATCACTTGTTCTGACAAAAACTGACTGTTCTGCCTAAAAGGTTCTTTTTTAAAATTATTATAGTTCTGATAGCATAACTAGGCCGGTAGTTTTCATTAGAGTTCCATTGTAACTCACTGTGGTCAGAAGTTTGATGCTCAATGCTAATTATATAATTATTTACATACATGCACCACAACTGTTACAGTAAACCCATTTCGGCCATTGTCGTCGATAACTGTTCATGTGATATACAGTCAAACGCTTTTGTAAAGTCCACGAAACGCAAGCCATGTATAGCGGCTGCTGGTGGTCTTGCATTTTCTGCATGATAATTCTAAAATTTGTTAGTTGGTCTCTGGTGCCTCTTCCTCTTCTGAAACCGGCCTGTTCATCTGCAAGTTCCGATTCCGTCTCTCCTCTTATTCTCTCCAGTATGATCCTTAGGATGACCTTACTAGCATGAGATACAAGGGCTATGGTTCCAGGCCCACCGAGAGGGGGGACAGGGGGTGCAATTACCCAGAGGCCCGGCGATTTTTAGGGGCCCGGATGGGGCCCGGGTTACACTGGTTCTAATAGTTTTCATAATGTTGATTGCGGATGGCGGGCCCAGCCTATAATCACTTAAGTGACTTAACCTGTACGTAGTCGCACACTATTCCAATTCGAAATCTAAAATGAAGGTAAATCAGAACCTGTTGCTTAATCACTCCTACATCGGTTGTTTTTAGTGAATTAAACGTGCACACATGCTGATCATAACCGAACAATGAAAATGAAGCTTGTGGTGATCACAATTCCAAAAGATGACATTATAAATAAGACCTATAAAAATGCTGATAATATAGAAACTGTAGAAAGGTCTCGATGTTGGCACTGACACCAAGGCAGTGCATACACACAAGCAATTGAGACAGGCTACTATATCCTATAAGAAACGGTACTTCAAGACAACCGGACAATTTTCAGGCGATGAAGAAAGAACATTTCCGAAGTGAATTTTTAAGGTTCACAGACAAAATGCAGGACTATACCGGGATATTAGGCTTAAAGACGATTTGTCTGCAGTTAAATCCAGAAGGCTTGCTTGCGGATCATCATATTTGAAAATTAAACTCTTAACATTAAAAACTAATTAAAATCATCAATGTTAAGCATAAGTTTATAGTACATTCGTACCCACATTTTTAATATTTTTTATTTTACATTTGCTCGAGGGTCCGTGATTGCTCTGCCCGGGGACCCGGAATTTCTGTCGGCGGGCCTGTATGGTTCTGTAATTTCCACAATTACATAGGTCTCCTTTTTAATGTATTGGTATAAAAAATTGAATTCGTCCAATCCTCTGGCCATTCTCCGAATCTCCATAACGTTTTTCAAATAAGATGCATACGATCCAGTGCAGTCTCTCCTGCTGCTTTAAATAATTCTATTGGTATACTTCGTCCATCCCTGCATTCTTCCCGTTCGCCCCTTCTTTCAAGACGTTCATAGCCCTTGCCACTTCTTAACAAAGTATATTGGTATATTTTGTGAACGTGGGCTCTAAGTCCAAGATAACACCAAGGTCCCGACAGAGTAGGAAGATGTAGCTCAAGAGGTAAAGACTCTAAGTTAAGCCTGCTACATGTAGCTGTTGGCTAGTGCCGAACCGGATAATATCTTATTTGGGTTTAGTTGCAGGCGGTTGGAGGACATCCAGACTCGCTTTGATCTTGGTAGTACCTGCAGACGCCAGGCAGTGAACCTATTATGCCAGATGGTCGTCTGCTACCTAGTTTATGGTGACATCCAACTGAATATTATGATAAGCTAAAGCCGGTATGAGTTTTGGCTTACTCTGCCAAAATAGACTTTCCCTGTCATTGATATCACCTTATTGTTCACTATATCCGGAGTAAGTCTCTTTGTATTTACAGCTACACTTAGCTTCATGCAAATAGATGCTCCCACTCTGATGAAACTTGGCTCGGAACATGTGATCTCCAGTTGTTTCTCTATTTAATGAACAAGATGCTCTTGGTTGATTTGCTTTTGTTTTATGCCACATCTTGAACTTTTCTTTTCACTTCACCTATTCCAACCATGATGTCCTTTCAAATTCTAACTGACACCCTCGGCTCTAATAATTAGATCCAAACCCATATGAATGTCTGATGAACCGCTTTTTCAATCTTGGTGTTACCTTTGATTCACACCTCTCCTTTTTAAACCGCATCTGCATTCTGCAACCTCTTCCGCTCCTGCTTCATGCATATTCATGACCTCCGCCGCATATTACCCTGGCTCGACTTCTAAACTGCTTACACCATTGCCACATCCATTGTACACTAAATTCTCGACTAAATTATGCAATTCCCTTTCCTCAACTGTAATTCCGTCAGTCAAAACGTGTGCACTGTACAACTCATCCACAATTCATTAGCCAGCCGTCACCAGAACCCTCAAACATCATCCCATGCAATCCCGAAATCACACCATTGGTAAAAAATCACTGAAAATTTTCACTTCAAAATCCTATCACATCAACCAATACCAACCAATAAAAAGAAGAATCGAAACGCCAGGAATTTCCAATATTTTCGATCCGCCGTGCACAAACCTAAGCCATGGTTAAACCCAGCACCTACCCCCAATCCTCGGTTAAAACACCTAAGCCTACCTATCGCGGGGGTTAAACCCACCTCAAGCGCGCGCCAAGGACTCATCATCGATACTATTGGAAATCACCGCGGTATCGATGATGAGTCATGGTATGATTACGCCGGCTGTCAATTACTGCAACGAACGATTTTTTTTAAAAAACTTTTTTCTTGTGTATATAAAATGACAGAAAATATTTTTTCGAAACAGCTTAAAGAAGTATCATCTCAATATAAAATGGACTATACGAAGAACACAGTTATTGGATTAAGAAAAATCGCCAAGCAGAGCAGCTTGGTTGGATACACGAGACTGCGGAAATCAGAGTTGATTGCTAAAATTATAGCCTTCAACAGCAGTTTGCTCGACGCTCCTGTTCCCGTCATTGAATTCCCAATACTCCAACCCGTACCAGCTGCGACAGTACCAGCCACGACAGTACGAAAAATATTTGATAATACAAAATCAGCGATTAATACATTCGCAAAGTGGATCGAATGGTATATTCCTGAAGAGCCAAAGAAAAAGGTGAATGAAAAGATAGAAGCGCTGAAAGCCAAAGTGAATTCCATATTCGCTAACATTCGTACGAAGGCGTGTAAAATTAGGGAGACGGCTCGGGCTATCAAAGGCTTCACGAAACAATACACAGTAGAGGGGGCTAGCGGTATCGATGCAACATCTTTTCTCGACAACGTTCAAGCACAGGTGATAGACTTGTTGTCAAAAAATCGTCAGACTAAGGTCAACTTCGTCCTTACCTGCACAATGGAGCGCGTTGACATGAAGACTGGAGCAGTAGATTCCGACGATTTTCCGTTCGTTTCAAAGACTGTAGTGATTCTAGACTCCACCGATGTAGGTGAAATTTATAATAACGCGAAAGATAAAATTATGGAGTCGATGGCCGCCCTCCACATGCGAGGGAGTAACTGGAGACTCAGTGCGGTTCAAAAATTAGATATCAGCACGGATGTTTATAAACCGCTGAAAGGTAGTTCCTATATTCCGCTTCCTAAGTATTTAGCCAATAAAAAGGCTATTAGTAACATGAAAAACGACGACGATGAATGTTTTAAATGGTGTATTACTAGAGCGCTGAACCCAATTGATGGTAGCGCGGAGAGAATCACGAGAGATCTAAAAGAACAATCTAAGAAACTCAATTGGAGTGGTATCGAATTCCCAGTAGCGGCGGATGCTAATGTGATAAGTAAGTTTGAGAGAAGTAATAATATTAGTGTTAATGTTTTTGGTTATGAGAACGACCTGATCCCATCTATATAAATAAAAATGAAACTTTGCAATAGTGCGGTCACGAAAACGCCGAAAGTAATGCACCGATTCTTTTGAAAATTTACCAAAACCTTCCATTCCAATAGCGGCAGGTCACAACATTTTTACCCCACCCCAAAAAAACATCGTTTCCCCAAAAAGTTAAAAATTATCACTTTCCATCACTTTAAATACTGCGGTCACGATCACGCCGCAAGTAACGCGCCGATTGTTTTGAAAATTTACCAAAACCTTCCATTCCAATAGCACCAGGTCACAACATTTCTTTCACCAATCGTTTCCACAAAAAGTGAACTTTGTTTTGCAATCCGTTCGACCGCCATTTGCATTTTCAACCATACCATACCGAAGTCCTTGTAGTATCTCAGGTTCAATATACGGATCCACCAACTTACAAGATTACTGATTCTAATGGTGAGGAAATACATGGCTCTTTTTATGAACAGGAGTTACAGAAAACAACTCAAGAAATATTTAGATTAAAAAAGATTATTAGGAAACATGGAAAGAAATCACTCGTGAAATGGTTAGGATATCCAGACTCGTTTAACTCGTGGATTAATAACGATAACTTGTTGACATTGTGAATCGATTATGAAAAAATGTGTCGTGTTTGATTTAAAATAATAATCGTATAATAAAAAGAGACTATGGCAATAACATATGAAAACTTTGATATAAATAATGTCATCTTCGAAAATGTTAAAAAATTGACTAATCCCTCTGAAGTTAAATTTCAACACGTGTTTCTAAAATACAAATATGATGACGGGAAAATCGGCAAAATATCAATAAAAACTCCTGGGTTGTATTCGTATGGAATACAAGAAAATCGATCCAAACAAACGGATCTGGTAAAATCGTATACTTTACCATTAACCATGTACGATAAAATGGGAGTCGAAACCGAAGAGGAAGTGAAAACGATAGAAATTTTAGAATCGATTTTAAAACTAATAAAGAAACACCTGAAAAAGTCCGATGTGAAAGACGCATTAAATAAATATGAAATGGATGCGGATGTGGATCAACTGGATATTTTTTCAGAAAGAAGGAGAAAGGTGTGGTACTTCCAGATATACCTCCTACTCTGTTTCCGAAACTTTTAACTTCCTATGAAAAATCCCGAGCCCCCAATGTTCCACCTAAGATAATTACAGGATTTTACGATATAGACGATGAACCGATCGATCCTAAGACGCTTATAAACGAACGGTGTAAAATCGTTTGCGATATTGTAATCGATAATATCTACATCGGCGCTAAACCGTCTATTCAGGTAAAAGTTAACGACGCCATCGATCGATTCACTAGAAAAAGACGTCTTTTCCTTGAACACGAATAAGGTGATTCGAATAACTGCCACAGACCCTAGGCGTTGGTCACTTTAAAACCACATTCTATTAATACTCACATATATCGATTTCCGGCCTAAGTAATTACCTAATGACTCGTTACGATTCAACAGTTTCGTAATGAGTCAGCGGCGAAGCGTGATGACTCATCGATACTATCGGTAATTGACAGCGACGTAATCATCCAATGACTCATCCATCGATACCGCGGTGATTTCCAATAGTATCGATGATGAGTCATTGGCGCGCGCTTGAGGTGGGTTGGCCCCCGTGATAGGTAGGCTTAGGTGTTTTAACCGAGGATTGGGGGTAGGTGCTGGGTTTAACCATGGTTTAGGTTTGTGCACGGCGGATCGAAAATATTGGAAATTCCTGGCGTTTCGATTCTTCTTTTTATTGGTTGGTATTGGTTGAGGTGATTTTTTTGAAGCAGTATTATGGATGAATTAATTTTTTGAGCTGATTACTAGTTTAACGCTTTAGCCGCCGCAAAGTACTACTACTCTCACTCTTTCTAGACCGCCCAGGTCACAAGTCATCTTGTGTTCGCCCACCAAGTCATATAAAACACTGCTCCACGTATGTGGAATGATCTCCCTTCTGAATTCCGCTCTTTTCCGCTTCTTCTACATCCCTGCTGATCTCCTACATGATGGTAGGTGATCAGCAGCTTCTTTGCACTCGAAACTAAAGTCTCACTCTTGAGGGACTACAACCACCTTGAGTCTTTCAGACTATTCTTATTGTAAATCGTTCTGACGAGAAACAGCTCTCGTGAATAGATTGGTACCTTGCGCTTGGATTTTAAGTGGCACTTTAGAAATTTGTAGATTGCGATTATGTTTTCGATTACTAATTGTTGAATATCATTCTATAGCCTATACTTCGTCAACTAGGCTACTGACTTTTTACTGCTTCACTTCCTGCTCTCTTCTTCTCTGAGTTTTCCTCAACGGGCGAAACGTGAACAGTGTGAACACTCAGCAGCCAAGTTCACACAAGAATAATAACACTAATATTTACACGTAATCAACTCTCTGACACCAAGTTTTTGACAAGGTTCTGGGCCAAGCCCGTACCTCTTTTTACAATGTTCACTGCTTATACCTTGCTGTCTAGTCTTGGATTCGTATTATAGCCATGTCAAACTATATTCCAGTCATTATACAGGCTTAACTCTGCCATTCCTTGCTATGAAATAAGGACTATGAATCATATGATCATATGCCTACTCTGAGCGTTGGATTGCACGAAAACATTGTTGAGCCTCGAAGCAGGTCCAGCATTGGGCTACGTAGGCCTAAGACGCATGGCAAGAGTGAATGTAGCAACTATGAAGGTATAAGCCTGTTAAGTGTTCCTAAGAAAGTAAAAACGTCTGAAATATATACATGTAGAGCAGGTGGTAGCGGAGGAGCAGGCGGGATTTAGAGCGAGAAGGTGTAGCTGGGTACGATATTTCAACTCTTCACTATTTGACAGATATCAAAGAAGTACTTTGGAAGAAACCTAACTCTGTACAACAACTTCACTGATTTTAAGCAGGCATTTGAAAGCGTATGCCAGCAGGGACTATGTAAAGTACTAAGGAACTATGGAATCCTATAGATGAGTTGGTGATGTTACTCGAAGACCCATACACTACACAGTAAATCATTGAGCGCGGTCAGAGTCGATGGAGAACTGACGAGGTGGTTTAAGGTCACAGTAGGTGTAAGACAAGGTTGCGGACAGTCACTGTCGCCAGATCTGTTCAACCTACTACTGGAAGCAGTAATGAGCTGCGTAAAGAAATCTGAAGCCGGACTGGCAATACATGGACAGTAGGCTACTGTTGCTTAACAATCTAAGATTTGCTGATGATATATCGACCTGGTTGCGGTTGCAGAGTCGCCTCACCATCTATGTACAACATTGTACATGTACAACAACTTGCAGATAGAGGATATGGATAATGGATTACAAATAAATGTCCATAAAACCAAGATAATGATCATTGGAAAACAACACGAAGACCTGAACAGAAGGTGAAATTAGATAGAGAGAAACTTGAACAAGTTAAGAAATTTGTGTATCCTGGAGGACTAATAACAGAAGATGGACGGTGCAAAAAAGACATAAAACGTAGAATTTGGCTGGCGGAGCGGTGTTTGGAAGGCTAAAGTAAACAATATGTTGAAAACGAGCAGTATATCCACAAGAACAAAATTAAAATTGTATGAGACCTTTTGCAATACCAGTGCTGATGTATGGCTCCGAGTGCTGGTGCCTGCGGAGAGATGACGAAAGAAGAATCCTGGTGGCGTAGATAAGATAGGATAGGGTAGCAATGAGATGACACGGAAGAAGCTGGGACTGGAGGAAACATTAATACATACGTTCAGAAAAGACCAAGTGGTTTTGGACATTGTGACGAGAATGGAGGAAAAGACATTACCAGCACGAGCACTTTATTGTCATGTGGAGGGAAAACAGAGCCAGCGACGGCAGGCGAAGACATGAATAGAAAACATCACTGGTTTGTGTTTCATCAATCAAATTTAAACTACTTTGCAGTGAAAATATAATTTTCACATTATTTAGCCTATAATGATGAGCCTCTTACGGATAAGAATATTCAATCGCAGTACAGACGTAGTGTGCCTCCAGACAAGTCCACAGTGGAGAAGTGCATGTTATATTCCAGTTCTATCTATACAGATAAAGTTGAGACTAAATTTTCTCAATGTAGCTAGCGTAAGACTTATCTGATTTCGACAGGGCTATGCAAACGCATTGCGATTTTCTTCGACAACTTTTCATGTCAGGCGACCATTAACAAAAGGCTTTATGCATTATTATGCCACCATAGAAGTTATTGTCTCAAGATAAACCAGTGAAGGTTTTCTTATTATTCTGACATGCAAGGCTTGCAAGCCCTTTGGTGTCAAAACAGAATGAAACAAAACACATCTTGATGGAAGGCACCCCGTCATATTAGCCCGGTCAAAACGGTTCCACGACAACTGGTTCAACGACAACTCGTCCAACGACAACTCGTCCACGGACAACTGGTCCACCGACAACTGGTTCACCGAAAGAGAAGCCGGATTAATGAGAAAGCGCTTGAGAAATGGAAGCTGGATGAAGGTTTTTACAGTTGAAATAGAAGCTGGATTGATGAAAAACGCTTAGGAAATGGAAGATGGATCAAGTTTTTCCCCAATTCGAAATAGAAGCTGGATGCATGTTGAAACACATGATGAAAATCGTCAATTTAGCTTTTATTTAAGCAAGGAAACCGTTAGACTTTTTTTCATAAACCCAGCTCCTATTTCGTAAATAAAGAACTTTCATCCAGCTTCCATTTCTCAAGCGCTTTCTCATTAATCCGGCTTCTATTTCGGTGAACCAGTTGTCGGTGGACCAGTTGTCCGTGGACGAGTTGTCGTTGGACGAGTTGTCGTTGGACGAGTTGTCGTGACACCAATGTATTTCGTAAATAAAGAACTTTCATCCAGCTTCCATTTCTCAAGCGTTTTCTCATTAATCCGGCTTCTATGTCGGTGGACCAGTTGTCGGTAAACCAGTTGTCCGTGGACGAGTTGTCGTTGGACGAGTTGTCGTTGGACGAGTTGTCGTGACACCGTCAAAACAGCCCCGTCAAAATCGCCCAATGACAAAGAGCCCCGTAAAAATCGCTCAGCGACACAATATCTCCGTCAAAATAGCCCCGTCAGAACAGCTGGGGCTATTTTGTCGGGGACCGACAAAGTCGCTGAAGAACACACGAACAAATAGCCCCATCGAAAATAACGCTTAAGAACTGGAAGCGGGATGAAGGTTTATAGATCTTAAATAGAGGATGGATGAATGATAAAACGCTTGAGGAATGGAAGCTGGATGAAGGTTTAGCCTATATATTTTTTCATATTTATAGCTGGATGAGTGATAAAACGCTTAAGAAATGGAAGCTGGATGCATGTTTTTATATATCTACTAGCTGAACCCGGCCACGCGTTGCTGTGGCAGAAAAGACCGTCCTCTGCCTCCAATCTTTCCCATTTCTCCCCCTCCTCTCCCCCTGTCTCCCCCGCCCCCTCCCCCTCTCTCCTTCCCCTCCCCTCCCTCCTATCCTCTTCTTCCACCTCCCCTCCCCTATCTCCCCCCGCCCCCTCCCTCTCTCCCCCGCCCCCTCCCTCTCTTCCCTCCTCTTCCCCTCCCCCTCCCCTCCCCTCCATCTCTCCCCTCCCTCTTCGTCCCGCTCCTTCCCTTCCTTTCCTCCCTCACACCGTCCCTTTCCGACACGGGCCGACAGCGACGCGGAACAGAGCGACGCGGAACATCAAAAAGGCCGCAATCAAATGTGTTGAAATGCGCTACATAAACGGAACACGCGCCCGAAGCAAAGCCTATCGGCGGGCGTAAAACGGTCGAATTTGCAGATCTTTTACAAAAGAAATAACTTTCACTTCGATTCGACCGATTCAGAGTTAAAATTCAAACCGTCCATAACAAAAAGAAATAACTTTCACTTCGATTCGACCGATTGTGAGTAAAAATTGAAACCGTCGAAAGGCATTCGCCAAAAATAGGTCGCGTTTAAAATTGGTGGTTGCGCAAGGTTCATATAGCGCATATTCAACTCGGAATCGGTCAAATGGAAGTGAAAGTTGTTTTTTGTTGTAGAAGATGTTGGAAAAAAGCATTATACAAACCTGCGCCTATATTAACGGAACGTTTTGCTGCAATTTTGAAAAGAATCGGTCCAGGCCTTACCAAGATCCTTTATAAGGAAGATTCGTGCGAACGCCGTTAGATTTTTATTTTTATAGATATAGCCTAAATAAAAACGTAACTGCTTTTAGGTCGACCGGAAGGATCTCGGAGAGTCGTGGACCGATTGATTTCAAGCTTTCACCAAAACGTTCCGCTCGAATATGCGGAGATTTGCATGATCCTTTTTTGTGAAAAGGCGCAATCTTTTACAACAATTATGATCATTTTAATTCGTCCACTATTTGACCTATAGATTTTATCGCCAAACGCCTACGTCGCCATTATTAGACGATGCATCGCATGAGGTCGCGTGTCGTGACGTCATAATCGATTTCCGTTCATTCAAGAATTCGAAACCGGTTTAGGTTTGCATAATGCTTTTTTGAAATAGCGCAATCTTTTACAACAAAAGGGAGGAGGGTGGAGTGGAGAAGAAGGTGGAAGAGATGGGGAGGTGGGACGGGTGAAGGTAGAGTAGAAGAGGAGGGATAGGGGTCGGAGAGGGAGTAGGGGTCGGAGGGGAAAAGATGGGAAGGGGAAAGGGTGGGAAGGGAAGGGGAGAGGAAAGGGAATGAGGAGGGGAGGAGAAAGGGAGGGGAATGGAAAGAGGGGAGGGGAAGAGACGGGAGGGGGATGGGACGGGAGGGAGTGGAGGGAACTGGGGAGGGAGTGCAGGGGACTGGGGAGGGGGATGGGGAGGGAGGGAGAGGGGAGGGTTAGGGAAGTGGAGGGGTAGGGGAGGGAATGCTCTTTTCAGCCACAGCAACGCGTGGCCGGGCACGCTAGTCTGAAATATAAGAGCTGGAACTGAGTTGTCAGTTGCGACTATGAATGGACAATTTTCGCGAAACGGGCTGTTATGACGGGCCTATTTCGACGGGGCTATTTTGTCCGTAACTGATTTTTCTGGGCTGTTTTGTCTTTGGGCGATTTTGACGGGGCTCTTTTTTCATTGGTCGAATATGACGGGGCTGTTTTTAAGGGGCTGTTTTGACCGGGCTATTATGACGGGTCGCCCTTGATGGAAATAAGTGTTCATTTTAAGTCGTGTTTGGTTTATTTCAGGTTTGAACCAGATAGTAGTGTTATTGAAAGTATTGGGCAAATGTAACTAAGTAAAAGTAAAAGTAAAATGGATTTTAATTAGGTTACTTGAGTAAAAGCACATTTTACTTAAGTAGGCTAAAGGTTAAAAGTATCCTTCCAATCATCCTTATTAAGTAAAAAGTAAGCGTACCGAGTCTTTCTATAACTCAATCCATCTAAATGACTAAATTCTCGAAATGGTTATCGTTGAGTCTAGTACGTAGCCGAGGCCTACGATTCTGACTTATTGTTAGCACAATGCACAGCTGAAGAGTCGTTCAGCTGTAGCAATGGCACTGCATCCAGCGTGCACCAACCATCGAAAATCTATTTTTAGGAATGCAAATTTAAATCAGCTGTTTTACTTTATTAGACTTAGAGTAATTAGCGCTTTGAAGTAACGAAAACTGTAGCGAGTGTCACGTAAATTGAAGCGAAGTAAAAGTACGGTACTGAAATATGGGCAAAATTTTACTTCGTTGAAAGCGAAAGTATTTCAGTTTTTTCATATTTCGTTACATGTGAAAGTATTCATACTTTTACTTAAGTACAGTAACGCGTTACTTTTACTTCGTTACAACTCTGCCATAATTATAGTGACAATAATAGATGGCATTCGCTCAACTGTTGACAGGTTTTTCAGAGACGCAAAGATGGCAGTGACAATTTCAACAGAACATGGGCAGAGTATGAACGAGGATTTGGAAATCTAAGTGGCGAATTCTGGCTTGGTAAGGTGTTTTGAAATATACGCATGTCGGTTTCATAGAGTCCATCTGAGGAAACTCAATGTAGAATTTTATTTTTCACATAGGTCTTAATGTTATTATCTCTAATGCCTGATAACATATCACGCTCAAATGTTCCAAATATTTAGATAATTAGACCAGGACTGCGAGTTTGATATCCATCATTTGGTCTTGCGGTTTCTTGCTAGCTCCTCCGCCTATAGGCTACTGCTGGTTGTTGTTTGTAATCTTGCTGCATTTCTGACACTGACTGCATGGCCTCTTTGTTGTCCTGGTCGGAGCTCTGAATATTCATCTGTAGCTTGTATTCATTATTCATGATTCATTATTATTCATTATTATTGCCGGTTTCCATAATCTGTGAGTTTCTTTAAAGTATACTAAATATACTTTTCAGCATTGTCTTGACTGCTGTCGTTGGCGGTGGTGTTATTGCTGTTGGTGGTGGACTGGTGGCTGATATTTAATGACGTAGCTCAAATGTGACAACCTTTCAAAATCGGTTCCAAGCACAAACTTGTTCTAGCCAACTTGAAACTTAGAGAGGATTCCCAACAACGGGGAACACCAATTTTTTGGTGTTCCCCGTTGTTCGGAATCCTCTCCTTAAATCTAAAATCTAGGACTACCTGTATCGTGCGGAATGACCTGGAGAGATTTGTTTATAGGGCCTGCCCGGGTCATTGTCTTGACGGCCAATTTACTCGGACACAAGAACAATGTTAGCGGATATGAACGCTGTAATTCCCATGGTTTACGATTAGAAAGTCCTGTTTTTATCAATTTTCCGTAGCAGATAATTCAAGGTAGGCTATTGTTTATTCCATCCACTGTTAGAAAATTCGTTAATCATTTCAACCGAATTAAATTCCTTATCAGTTCTGAAAATTAAGATCAAAACGCAATCACAGTCTGTCAACGGTGCCAGATCGCGTCATAGAAAACAACAAAATATGGTAGCTAGCGCTGTTCCGAGCATATAATTAAAACCTAAACTTGTACCAGTTCCATGTTTTCAGTGCAAATACTAGAGTGAACTAGCCTACCTTTTATTTGACGTATAAAGTATACATAAATTCCAAAAATTGGCGAAGTTATAAGCGTGCAAAGTTGGGACATTTATAATGGACCACCCTGTACACTCATACATCCATACATATCTTACTGCAACATAGTGTGTGCGTCTGCATATAAGTCAAACCTCTCGAAAATTCTTGTCCTCCAAAAACCGGCAATACGTTTTGTTGCAAAATCCCTTATGGAGCCCACACAAAAGCAGAATTCTTTCCTCGTTGCAAAAAACTAACACTTTTTACACTTTTTGGTTTTGGGATATAAAACTCTTTCAAATGACACAAGCATTAGTAATGTTTGTTGCAAAAATGTTCTGCTTTCTGCAAGCAAAATCGTTCACGAACTTATTGGACACCCTATATAGGCCTAATGACCGAGGGCAGAGGGTGGAGATCTTTTTTCATACCCATCCCCGCCAGGGATAGCATAAGGAACTGTTGACGATGATGCTTATGAATTGATTGCTTAGTTGATGTTGCATAGCCGAACAACAAGCTCTGATTTAAAAAATAATTTCGCTCTACCGACAGAGACTTTGTCTCGACCCTATAGTCTAAGACCTCTAGGGCCTGTAGCGAAAGAAGGTGATCATCGTGACAAATCACAACTCGGCGAGAAGGAAGGATCTCATTGTTCATATAAGAAAATAATACTGCGGATCAGGGCCGGATTAAGACATGTTCAACATGTTCGGCCCAACAGGGGCCCCAAACTTTAAGGGGGCCACACACGAAAAAACAATTTTTTTAAAAAGAATTTTTGGTGACGAAATTTCGACCAATAGGGTACGAATAGGGGTGGACTGGAGAGAAAGAAGATTGATAGGCAATCTATTCATGGGTCAAAGAGTAAAGATAAGAATCGATGGAAAATTCTCAGAGCCGGGAAAAATGGAAAGAGGAGTGAGGCAAGGATGCCCCCTGTCACCAATTCTATTTAACATCTATATTGAAGAAATTACGGTATCAGAGAAACATTAGATGAGCTGGAGGAAGGGCTAAAAGTGAGTGGAAAAATGGTGAAAGCACTTAGATTTGCAGACGACCATCCGATGTTGGCTGGCAGTCAGGAAGGCTTACAAAAGATGATAGACCTCTTAATACGATATCGCTGAACTACAACATGAAAATAAACATAACGAAAACAAAGGTGATGACGATAAGTAATAGATGAGAGGAAACGTTAAACATCACATTAAATGGGGAGGAAATAGAACAGGTGAAGAAGTTATGCTATCTGGGAAGTGTGGTTACAGAGGATCCAAGGTGTCACGTAGAAATAAAAAGAAGAATAGCTAAAGGAAAAGATGCATTCTACAAAAGGAAGGAGCTACTCAGAGGAAGTCTAAACATGAAGCTGAAGAAGAGAGTGGTGAGACATTGGTGTGGAGTGTTGTTCTGTACAGCTCGGAAACGTGGACAATGCGACAAGAGGACATAAAGCGACTGGAGGTCTTCGAGATGTGGATCTGGCGTGAATAGAGAGAATCAGCTGGGTTGAGCGAAAAACGAACGAGGAAATCTTACAGTTGGTGGAAGAAAAGAGATCACTGATGGACACTACGTGGGCGGCAGAAGAAATGGATAGGGCACATCTTAACCCTATATTGCACACTGTAGCCCCCAGGCAACATGACACTTTCATGGGATGTGGGACAGTGTTGACCTGGGGCAACAATCCGATTTTCTGCTATCGACATCTAGCGAATGCAAATCAATTTGCAAAAAAACGCCACAAACGGCATATTTTTCGCATATGCGCAACTTACTTTCATAAAATGTGAAAGTTTATCACCCATGATTTTCGCTGTGCAATATAGGTTTAGGAGCGACACCCTACTAAAAGACATCATTGAGGGAAGAATGGAGGGGGAAAGGATGCGAGGTAGTGCGGAGATGATATCGAAAGAAAATCGGTAGGTGCAATCCGCAGTAACACATGCTGGGGACTACAAACGTCTCTTAGCCCATTGAACCCGGCAGACCGGAAAACCGGCCTAGGCATCTGCCTTCGTTTTCCGGCCGGTATTTACGTAGGCATTTACGTCATTATGTATTTATGTATGTATGACTAATTGACTATGTATGATTGATGTATGTATGTAATATGTATGTATGTATGTATGTATGTATGTATGTATGTATGTATGTATGTATGTATGTATGTATGTATGTATGTATGTATGTATGTATGTATATATATGTATGTATGCATGTATGACTATGTCTGTATGTATGTATGTACATGTATGTATATATGTATGTAGGTATGTATGTATGTGTGTATCATGTATGTACATTTATGTAAATATGTAAATATGTATTTATGTATGTATTTATGTATGTATGTATGTATGTATGTATGTATGTATGTATGTATGTATGTATGTATGTATGCATGTATGTATGTATGTATGTATGTATGTATGTATGTTTGTATGTATTTGTATATATATGTATGTAATATGTATGCAGATTTATGTATACTTATGTATGTATATATGTTTGTACGTATGTATGTATGTATGCACGTATGTGTGTATGTGTGTACATTTTGGTATACATGTATGTATGTACGAATGTATGCGTATGTATGTACATTTATGCATTATAATTATGTATCTATGTATGTGTATGTATTTATGTATGTATGTACGTATGTGCGTATGTATGTACATAAGTATGTACATATGTATGTACCTATGTTTGAATGTTTGCATGTATACAATACATATGCATGCATGTATGCATATTTATGTATATTTAGGCATGTATGTATGTATGTATGTATGTATTATGTATATTATATGTATGAATGTATGTATGCATGAATGTATATACTATATATGTATTATTTATGTATGTATACATGTATGTATGTTTGCAACCGATGATTTCGACAGTGAAGATGAATAAAAAAATTATGTTTGAAACTCCTCAGGAGCCTCGGGTATATACCCTGAATGGCTAGGGAGCTCCGGGTTTAAAGGGTTAACGGGTCTCATTCTGTGCGTCATAGGCTACTGAATTATTGTTCGTTGAATTCAATCTAATTCGGCGTAATGACTATTGAGTTATAGACCTTCACAAACCATTCTTTGTGCATAGGCTCTGGGAAAAGATTGCTAACCAAAATTGCGACTAGGCTCGCGAGGATGAAAAGTAGAATATTATATATGTCCCATCTGACCAAAACCAGGCGTAAGTCGCGTAAGTCGCAACACACGCTTCTGAGATAAAGACAGAAATGTGAAAAAACTGATTTTTTCATTTTTTGTTTTTTTTACAGAAAATGATAAATAAATATGTTTTATACACATTAAAAGTAAACAATTTCAAAAATATTATTTTAAATGATATTTTTGATAATTTTGTGGGTTTATTGTTCAAATATTTTGATGAAGGTTTCCCGCCATTTGCCACTTTCCCGCCATTGGTAGCCATATTCGGCATATGGCTGACATAATAAAATAGGCATCAGTAAAAAGCCCAGACTTCCCTCTAGCCTCTCATGCAATCTGTTTTTGTTGCAAATTTTATTTAATTGTGAACATGGTTCTAAACTTCTAAAGAATCTTGCATTTCAAAGTTATATAATACTTTCAATGTATTTTTCTGAGAATTGTAATTTGAACGGTCGAACCACATTTTTACACATAACTTTGGACAGAAACATGGCAGAGCAATAAGATTTGCGTCATTTTAAAGAAGTGACTTTAT
The DNA here is from genome assembly GCA_945859605.1 of Lumbricus rubellus. Taxonomy (NCBI): domain Eukaryota; kingdom Metazoa; phylum Annelida; class Clitellata; order Crassiclitellata; family Lumbricidae; genus Lumbricus; species Lumbricus rubellus. Next base: position 22,135,119 of record OX243824.1, on the reverse strand, counting down.
TCTTTTAGACGATGTATGACACTAATATTGTACAAAAATCCGACTTACGCCTGGTTTTGGTCAGATGGGTCATATATACACTAATTCTGTTGCATGAAATTTAATTCGTGATGGTTTTGAACAAAGATTGATCTTCCTTTATAGGTAACGAAATGCTTTATCGTCTTACATCAAAGCGGAACTACAAACTGCGCGTTGACTTGGAAGACTTTAATGGAACAAAGCGCTATGCGGAATATTCGACATTTTCCATCAGTTCATCAGCCGATGATTACAGACTAACGGTTGGCGGATATTCTGGAGATGCCGGTAAATTAATTGATGATAAAAAGCGGGAAGGAAGAAGAAGAAGATGAAGATGATGATGATGATGACAACGATGATGAAGAAGACGACGACGATGATGATGATAATGTTGTTGGTGGTGGGAGTGAGGGTGGTGGTGGTGGTGGTGACGACGACGACGACGACGACGACGACGATGATGATGATGATGATGACGACGACGACGACGACGACGATGACGACGACGAGGACGAGGATGATGATGATGATGATGATGATGATGATGATGATGATGATGATGATGATGATGATGATGATGATGATGATGATGATGATGATGATGATGATGATGATGATGATGATGATGATGATGATGATGATGATGATGATGATGATGATGATGATGATGATGATGATGATGATGATGATGATGATGATGATGATGATGATGATGATGATGATGATGATGATGATGATGATGATGATGATGATGATGATGATGATGATGATGATGATGATGATGATGATGATGATGATGATGATGATGATGATGATGATGATGATGATGATGATGATGATGATGATGATGATGATGAGCACAATGTCAAGCAGACAGACTTCGAAAATGTAAAAGTTATTTTATGCAACTGGAATCACAAAGAAAGTTTTAATCGGCGTAGCATCATTAAATGCCATGCCGAAAATTAGTTGTCGAGTGAAATATTCGCCAGTAGAACATTATGCAACATTTCTTAATTATGTTTCAGCGACCAATGCCTCTTTCTTACCTTTGATAACGCCTTTGGTTCAAGCTCCTCGCTACTTCTACGATTTTATTAGGCGCCTAATATCAGCTACCACCGTCATGATCTTCGAATGACTGGGGCCCGGACTGCCAAGGGACATGCCTCTGCGGTCACTCTGATTTGAAAATGAAATGATCTTCCTGCTATGATGTGTGCTTATAATAATCTGGGCACTACTGTTTATGTCCGTTCTGTTAAGGCTTTTTCTAGAAGTTCTAGTAGAAGAAAACACACACAATAAAACTAGCATTTTCGTACAACTTATCTCCGTTATTAGCGTATATTTTGACTGAAAATGCAGAAATCATTTCCGTAATTATTGTAGGTAACAGCATGTCTGCTCACAACGGCCAACGATTCTCAACCAAAGATGCTGAAAACGGTAGCGATAAAAATCAAAAATGTGGCATTAAGTATAGTTCAGGATGGTGGTTCTTCGACTGTTTTAACGCTAATCTTAATGGCATATATTATCACCAACATGATACCGGTACTAGACACTTGGGTTTACCGTTGGGAATAGAGTGGTATCATTGGCATGGCTGGTATCATTCGTTAAAGGCAACGGAAATGAAACTTGTTCCTCTTGCTTAGAACATTATACACTGTGTATGTGTAAGCTTACACAAGAAGTCAAGCTATAACTGGATATATTACGCAGAGCTGTTTTTAAGGAATTTTTAGATCTGCACAAACCCTTCTTTTCTTTCCCATCCTCCATGGTAAATTACTTCCAATCGGAGGACAATGACCTGTTTTTACTAGTTTTGACTGTAGGCTACAGAAGTGCTTTTACAACTGCACAAACCCATTTAGAACTGCACATTTTGTATAAGCTTACAACTGCACGTTAAAAAAGCCCTGATATTACGGCACTCTTAAATATTGATGATCTTAAGTTCGCTTCAGTATTTTTTTGCATTTAGTTTATATTCCCAAAAGCATATTTTTATAGGCCTACCGACGCATAATGTGGCCTATGATTATGCCAATCATCATAATTGCTTTTGCTGGTTAATGAATGAATACAGTGTCCTTAATTTTTTTATGAATCACTAGACCGGATCAGTCTCTTTTGCCAGGCGACTGTTCGGAAGCATTGTTTCTCTTCTCTTCTCACGAATATATGTTGCAGTATTGCAGTAATCGCAAATTATCGCAGAATGTGTCAATTACGATTAATAACACAATGGAAATTGAACACAGTTGAAATCAGTTGTAATCACAGTAATGTAACTAAAAGCTGTTTGGCAAACTTGTCAACTAGAAAGGAAACGTAATTTGATCCCGGTTTATGACTTACGTGTATTTCTTTGATGCTGCTTTCAATCCTTTATTTTTAGGTCTCAGTTCGGAAGTTAAGCATTATACATTTGTTCTTTTTTCAAAGTTGTTCATTGGCTCAACAGTCAACAGTGTTGAGATTTTCAGTTTCCTTTTTCTTTTGTGTTTTGTTTCTCCGTCTGTCAGTTTTAGTTGCTTGATTGTGATTTGTCACTTTTGTTAATCACTGTGTGTTAGTTAAATTTGCAAACTTTAGTCAAGGCCACTTCACATCATCAACTCAATTTATTATTTGGCGTCCATACCCCTTTAGGGCCTCCTTTTCTGTAACCAATTTGCAAGATGTGTAAACCTGTCATGTATACATGTAGCCTACCTTGGTTGCAAAATAAAATATTGACTGATTGATTGATTGATTGACTGACTGACTGATTGAGTGATTGATTATTGATTGATTGTTGATTGATTATTGACTGATTGATTGCTTGATTGATTGATCGATCGATTGATTGATGTGGATTTCCACGTTAGCTTGTTTGTTTTCAAATTATGACAGTATAATGCTTGATATTCGGTTTAAACAGATGATCATCTTTTAGATTATTATTGCTGAATACTAAACGGACATTTATTTTTCAAAATTTTATATATAAAAAACATTGATAGCCTACCATTACGTATTTGATATGTAGATTTCACCTTATCGTATCGTATCCAAAAATATTTGGAGTGTGAGTATCGGTCAATTGTAGATATTGTAACTGCATAATTAATACATAGTTGGAAAGTCTTTGTATCTTTCTTGCTTTTTCTTATACATAAGCTTAGATTAGTGGTTCTTAACCTTTTCAAGGGAGCCGAACCCCAGGAGAAATCCATGACCACTCACCGAACCCCTCAAGTTTGAACAATAATTATTTTTCTTTTTGCTAGACATACTCTGACTGACTGATTGATTGAGTGATTGATTATTGATAACTTTACTATATATAGGCTATATGTGTAGTTCAGAGGTTCTCAACCTTTTATACAGGGTGGCGCATAAAAAGTGAGACCGCCTCGTTAAATCTTTTGTATTATAATATCAAGTTATTGTTTGTTTGTATTGTTTGTATGTACACTTGTTATAGCGCCCCTTCAAGCAGTGGCGGCTCTAGGTTTTTCCAACAGGGGGGGCAATGGGGGGCAAAGGGACGTTATGGGGGGTCAGCTTAAAGCCTGGCCTATAAAAACCTATTGCACAACATACATGAATCCACACAGAAGGGCACTGAAAAGTTATCTTTCGTAGCGACGGTAGCGACAACCTTAAGCTATACACATAAATATCAATTTTGAAAACAGAATAACTTAATTGACAATTCAAACATCAATTAGACACAATACATGTACATACAGTTAATGAAGAGCAAGTTTACGATTGTTGTGCCTCGATTCAAACTCGTCCACAAAAGCATCCATATTAATTGATTCTGCACGAACAGATTCAATTGACAGCATTGCTAAACTACTTAACCGAACATCAGACATGGTACTTCGCAGATATGTTTTAATTAATTTCAGAGTAGAAAAGCTACGTTCACATGCTGTCGATGTCACTGGTAAAACAATAGCTATGTTCAAAAGTCTATACAATTCATGAAAAGCAAGTTTATATGGTTCTAAAAAACAAGCCAGGTCTACCGTTGTGGACATATTGGTTGTGCATGTACCCGAACGCTGCAACAAACGCCCTACTTGAGGAATCTCGTGGCCTAGATCTTCAATATCACTTTTGTACAGGTGAGCAAATGACTCAATGCAATCGTAATTTAGAAAAGACTTGTGTTTTGGAGTTAACGCCTGAATGCCAATCATAACAGTAAGAGAATGGTCAGAAAATCGTCTTGCCAATTCAGAAATGATGCAATCAATAACCGTTGAGATGGTGCATCAGTAGGTGTTGATGACAAGTCAGAGGGACCTGGACTTCTTTCATGCCTCCCTTGCCCTGATATAAATGGAGGATCGTCTCCAGCCTGGCTTTCAGAAAATGTCTGTAATAAACAAATAAGACAACATTTACAATTTGCCACATGTTGATATTCAAACTCAGCAAACTGTACAATGTAATGTGGGTTATCAGTAAAGGCTGTCACTAGCGGCCCACCAGGCAGCCCTGAAATCTCAAATACTAACGAACCACAACTCACGTGATTGCCGGTCCTCAAGTATACATTATTACATTCTGACTACTCCATATATGGGGAACCTCAAATGGCAGAACTCCTACAAACTGTCAGTGATTATATTATAAGCTTACCTAATTACTATAATTTTATTTAGGCGTGGTGTAGGTCAGCGTCGAGGCCATACAATAGTAAGGCAAATGTTAGTTATAGTAAGGGGTACAGTTAAGTATTTCGATTTTCGATTGACATTAGCTTTTGCTATAAAAAGCGTGTACATTTATATTTAACATAAAGGTAAAGCGATTTTATGTAGCGGCCGTTTAATGGCCTCGGCCATCTTCATTTTGCAATGAAATGATCGAGTGAGAACCTGCACCACCGCTCGTCCGTTTAAATGAAAAAACGATTACCACATTATACATATAGTTACCCACCTGAGATTCATCCAGATTTTCTACATTCGATTCAAAATCTATGATATCGGCTTCAAGCTCTATCTCCTCAGAGGCGCTCCCGATGCAGAGCGGACACTGCATCTGAGCGCTGAGCAATTGTGAGTGAAGGACTTGACCAAGGTCCTTACGCGGCGAGATGGATTCGAACCTCGAACCTTCCGGCTCCAAGGCAACGACGCCACCACTACACCACCGCGCCCCACAAGTTATGTTTTTGGCGTTTTTTAAACTTTAAAATAATCTTATCCTCGCTCATTAACTCAGCGTGTGATGTCAGTATTTTGTGAACTTCCGGTCGCCATCGTTATATTTTATGTCAAATTGATGCCGACGGTAGGATGCGACAGCGCTTAAATCATGAAGCAGTTATACCCGAAGTTCGTTGGAATGGTACGGAATATTCTCTGTGCGAGTGAGCTGATTTTCAGCCAGGATGATGATTCACACAACCACAAGAGTCAAGAGGAAATTTAAAGAGAAACTGGCATTATCGCGAAGAACAGTGCAGCGCATGAGCCTATAGAGCAAAGTTTGCAACTTCAACCGTTTACAAACGCGTAATAGGGCAGTTTATAAACAAAATCTGCAAATAAAACACCGGTAGCGAAGTCAACAGTTAGTTGGCATATATCCAAAGAGAAAAGTGCACGAAGCATTTGGTTTACAGACGAAAAGACTCTTGTCACAATGGGTTATTTCTCAAAACGACCGTGTTTATTCTGATGCAAGAAAAACGTTCTGGCAACGAACTGGTCACTCATTGGCGCACGTGAACATTTCAGTTGTTGCATCATGGCTTGGGTCGCGGTGTCTCGGATGGGGAAAACCAGTGTGGTGATTATTGAACCTGGAGCTAGGGTGAACAGTGAGCGTATGGTAGGCTACCTATTGCGATCACGTCTTAAGACAAGGATTGCTCCTGGATATTCGAAACTGGCCATTGTTGAAGAGTGACAAAAATTCCATCAGCGGTTTATATACAGAAGCATTGACCAGTGATGCCGATGTTTAGACAAAACAGTACTGCTGAGAACCGAGGTGGACACATTGAATTTTCTTTCTGATTCTGTACGAATAAACATTTGGCAACAATTTACTTGTTTTTTGTGGAAGAAAAAGTTTTTTAATAATTTATTATTTGACATTATGCTAGGCGGTCTCACTTTTTATGCGCAACCCTGTATATAATTATATATTGGACATTAGACAATAGACATTTTATTGATCTCAATTCAATTATAAAGCCCCCAAGAAGGCGTCCTAAAAGATTTCACCAAATTTTCAACAACCGAAAAAATGGTGTATTTTCATGAGATTTGACTCGAAGAATTACAAAGTCATTGACTTTTTTGTCCAAAAAAGGGGTTCGAAAATTTGGTCGATAAAAATATTGTCGGCGCCGCTCGTAAACCCAAGTTATTTTTAGCCCCCCCCCCCCTAAGAACTGACACCAAACTCCGTCCATGTAGGGAAAATAACATTGTGGGAGCAATATACGCGCCAAAATGGACAAGTCCCGCTGAGTAGGGACTAATTATAATTACCATTGATAAGTGCAGCAAGATGGTGGTCAGTAACTAGTAGGGAACATTAGAATACATTTGAAGCCTTCATCAGAAGAACCACTAGAGTCCATTTTTGACATTTTTAGTTATCTGTGTCCAGTCATTCTTAATGCTATAGAGCATATGGGCCTACTGCCAAGTTCCTTTTTCAGAAAACTAACGTCAGTCCAAATTTATAATGAAAAGAAAATATAGTGTTCATGCAACAACCACTAAAGTCCATGGACTTCGGTGTTTCTTCCATGAATACACGTGTACAGTGTATCTACAGATAGATGTTTACTATGGACAAAGAGATTTGTATGTATGTATGACATGTATGTATGCATGTATGTATGTATGTATGTATGTACATGTATGTAGGCCTATGTATGTATGTATGTATGTATGTATGTATGTAGGCCTATGTATGTATGTATGTATGTATGTATGTATGTATGTATGCATGTACTATGTATGTATGTATGTATGTATGTATGTATGTATGTATGTATGTATGTATGTATGTATGTATGTATGTATGTATGTATGTATGTATGTATGTATGTATGTATGTATGTATGTATGTATGCATGTATGTATGCATGTATGGCGCTGAAGCAGCTGTCCTATACCATCATGATTCTGAATAATCCTGTTTTCTAACGGGAATCTGACAATGACGACGAAAATAGCAGCGTATTAGTATTAAGCGACACACAACACAAGGACAACCCACTAAAATAATGTTTGATTTTATAAAATTTACTTCATTTTTAATTGGTTATATTATTTTGCTACTGAAAAGCAACTTCGCAATAATTATTCTAGGGCAATTCTTGAATGTCCTGTTTGCACACTGATAAATTGCAAAACATTTTCTTAAAAGTTGTTATATACTGCATGTTCACAAATTTTTTTATGTGGCGCAACATAGCTGGTTAGCCAATATAATTTTAACATGTTACAGAGACAACAGATATCAACACATGTGCCAAATGTTATTTCCATATTTTCATAAGTGAAGTACTTGTAGACTTACAAAGTTTATTTTGTAAATGTCTCAAAATCGTAAAAATGGACTCAAGTGGTTCTTCCGATCAAGGGTTCATTTGATTTTACTTATCTACGAAAAAATGACAATTTCAAGGTTGCAGTAGAAAAGAGTACAGAAAAAGCACGAACAAATTAAACCCATCAAATATAGAACAGGACAAAATAAACCAGCTAATATAATATATTAGCTGGTTTATTTTGCTATATTATAGCATAATAGCATGAGCAACCCCTCATCCCATAAGCCGAAACATAGCACATTGCGTGCACGCCTAAGAGATGTTTGACAGCAGTGAAACTAGTAGACTTTCGAATGTTTAATGGGGGTTTATTCCATTAGTCAGGGTCTTGAAATTTAATGGAGAATTTTCAAACAATTGTTTTTGCAAAATACTATATTGTAATACATTATATATATATATATATATATAGTTATATACGTCTATATTCAATTAGCATTAAATGAGCCCGTTGAAACCCTTCCATCTGGTCTGCATGCTTAAGTCAGTTTTACAATCTGATCTCTTTCGCGTCATCTGCTGCTGCTGTGTATCGCCCTCACACCGTTCAAATTTCAAGACTGTAGATGAGTATCCCGTCAAGGCCGTAGCTAGGTGGTGTTGTGGGTGTTTGGAAAACGTAAAAATAATCTGATGCATTTACTAGCACATGATGTAAAACCATGAAATAAAACCATGAAAGCACCCTCCCCACCAAATTAAAATTGTATAAAATAATTAGGGCTGTTGTTCCATTAAACGTTCTAATCGAAATTAATCGCACGATTAATTGTTTAATCGCAATTAACTGCAAATTTATCGCAATGCGTTTCTTCTTCTTTTCCTTCGTTTCATTCTAATATATTAATCTTACTATTTCATAAGGACCACTGAAGCATAAAATTTTAATGAACAAATGCATTCTTTCTGTTGCAAACATATTTAATAACCTTTGACTTAGGTCTATTGAATTTCTGCATGTAGTTTATTGAACAGTTTTGTATGAATTGAGACACTGTACAAATCAGTCAACTACTCAACTTAATTTTTTTTCATTTGAGCCCCCTTCAATTAAAATGATATAGGTCTAAATGTGAAAATTAGACAACCGTTTTCTGACTATCAAAATTAATTATTTATTCAGCCAATTGTATAAGCAGACCGATTATTTACATTGGTCGGTTCAAGGGATGCACTTTTTAATTAACAATAGTAGGTCTACTATTGAACCTCATTATTTAGTCACAATTTTTCACAAGAAGTTGCTGTTCTTTTCAAACCTCGTCTCAGTTATCCTTTCTGTAAACATTTATCATTTGAAACAGATTGAAGCAGATTAATCCATTGGTCTTGCCATCTCCTGGAGTTCAACCAGCGTATATTCTGACGGGATAAGAAAACAACCTTAGTGGACGATGCGATGCGGCCGATGTCGACGGCTCATCGCTAGCGTTAGATGCATGCTTTGGTTCGCATGCAGGCGGTAATTGACCGACGAATTGCTACGATAATACTCAAATTCTTTTTTGGAATATCTGCCAAAGAATGTATCATTAGTTTTAAGTATGAGCCTTCCGTTTAAAACGGGTTTTTCTGCTTTTGATTCCATTTTTATCAGATCTAATTAACGCGTAGTCCTACGATTAATGCGTTACAATTTTGAATCGCAATTTTTTTACGCGTTAACGCACGCGTTAACGCGATTAAATCAACAGCCCTAAATATACTAGAATGCATTCACTATAGCACATAATGAAACAAAATGAAATTAGGCGGAAAATGGTAAGAAAGCCGTTTCCGATTACTAAAAAAAAGTCGCCAGAAATTCTCTGCCGGAGAAACACCCCAGAAATCAAATCCTGGCTACTGCCTTGCATGTAATAGAATGCCAAGTTGTGTTACGAAACAAATTCCATGATCCATGTCTAATAATTGCCTATTTCATATCTTCGTCTTTGGCCAACGAAGTCTTAGTAGCTGTTCCGCCCCTCTGATCCTATGGTAACTCGACCCGGACCACCTCGGACTACTCTTACGGACAACCCTTTTGACTCAACACAGCGCTCGTGAATAAGCTGGTGCCCCGCGCTTGGCTTTCTAGTGGCGCTTTAGAAATTTCGAGTTTACGATTACGATTACGAAGTCGTTGTTAGACCTACTAATGGGAGTTTTTAAAGCCTGTAGGGCCTATTAGTAGCATTATCCTTTGAAGTTCGTCACAATGTCATGTGTCTGAGGGTTAACTTTTGAAAAACTATTATGTTAGTACTAAAAAATGTTCTGTTTACAAAGTTGCAGTGATTTTGGCAGAATGCACTTATAATATTATTATACAGGGTGGGCCATAAAAAATTAACCCCCTACGGTTTTTAGCCCATATCTTGGCCAAACATAAGAATGTTTAAATGAAACTTTGCAGTCTTAAAGGCAATTCATATTTACGTACAATGGTCAAATTTCAACAAAATATTTCAAACATAACAAAAGTTATATCACTTTTAGTGAGGCCACCCGCCGTTTTTTGATGATTCAAAAACGAAACGCAACAAAAACTAGGTTGTTTGCCAATATCTTGGCCAGAAGTAAGAATTTAAAAATGAAAATTTTCAGGCTTAAGGTCAATTCATTTTTACACACGATGGCCAAATTTCATCAAACTATTTAAAAGGGAACAATAGTTATGCCACTTTTAGTGAGGTCACCCACCGTTTTTGACGATTCAACAACGAAACGCAACAAAAAGTAACAAAAACGTGATTTTATTAAGTCTCATCTCAAATAACTGTTGTCAAATGTACTTGGTAGTGCTTCACTACTTGTGTTCAATGTGCCCACCACCAGTGCCAACACTTCTTTTGAGTCTCTTTGCAAAGTTCTTGATGGACCTGTTGATTAATCTGACAGATTCCTTATTTACCAATTTGATTGTCATCTTGCTAAGTGACTTCTCAGTGACGTGTACCTACGCTGGTACCCTGTTTCTTTTTAGATAGTAATAATAATGATCATCTGACAATATCAAGGCTATTTGATAACAATTATTTGAGGTGAGACTTAATAAATTGTGTTTTTGCTACTTTTTGTTGCGTTACCCTTCTGAAACGTCAAAAAAACGGTGGGGTCTCATTGAATGGGGTATAACTTTTGTTCTGGTTGAAATATTTTCATGAAATCTGGCCATCATGTGTAGATATGAATTGTCTTTAAGGCTGTAAAATTTCATTTCGATATTCTTACTTCTGACCAAGATATTGGCCAGAATAATTAAATTGTTTTTTTGCAACTTTTGTTGCGTCGCGTTTTTGAATCGTCAAAAAACGGTGGGTGGCCTCACTAAAAGTGATATAACTTTTGTCCTGTTTGAAATATTTTGATGAAATCTGGCCATGATGTGTAAATATGAATTGTCTTTAGGTCTGTAAAATTTCATTTCGAAATTCTTACTTCTGGCCAAGGTATGGGCAAAAAACCGTAGGGGGTTACTTTTTTATGGCCCACCCTGTACATGTAAGTGCGTTCTACCAAAAACACTGCAACTTTGTAAGCAGACCAATGAGGAATGAATAAATTAGCACAAGCTCTGTGTTAATTTTGTTCAATACAGAGCTTGTGCTCAATTGTATATGCAATATATGTATATACACCGTGGTTAAAAAAACTAAGCGAAATTGTTTTTCAAATATCTCCAATTTCTGATAACATATCATGCGAAAAGTCTCCAAATGTTTAGAGAATTGGACCAAGAATATGATTCCAAAATTTCATGAGATAAAGTTGAACGGATAAAAAGATATGAATATTTAAACTTCATATGCCGAAATTTCAGTTTACAAGCAATTTTCTGTTAGATTCAATTAAATGTAAGCCAAGCTGTTTGTCTTATATCTCTAATGTCTAATGATTAATCATACTAACAATTTCCAGATATTTAGAGGATTGAACCAACAATAGGATTCCAAAATATCATGTCATAAATTTGAGCAAATAGAAAGATATGAATATTTCAACTTCATCTCCCGAAATATCAGTTTTCCGCAATATCGCTATGGTGTTCGTTGCGGTTTCGACGCTTGGTTGTTCCCATTTTAGTCTTCATTGATCCTGGAATAAAAATAAATGGAACCTATTATCGCGACGTTCTGCTGTCACAACATCTTCTACCTGTAATCAGAAATCTAGCCCCAGAAGGCTGATTTGTTTTTCAACAGGACAGTGCCCCAGCCCACAGAACCAAGGAAACCATCGAAATGCTGACAAGAAAGACGCTAGACTTAATTTCTCCCACATTATGGCCTCCGAACAGCCCAGATTTGAATCCTGCCGACTATAAAGTGTGGAGCGTGCATGATGAAAGACCGAGTCTACCAGACAACAATCCATGATATAAACGATCTGAAGCAACGCTTGCTGGAAGTGTGGGATGGCCTGGACCAGAGGATAATCGACGATGCTGTTGCCCAATGCATGGCGCCATCGCTTCCACGCTTGCGTGCAAGCAGAAGGAGGACATTTTGAGCATCTTCATTAATTAAATAATCAAACCATACTGTTGGAATCATATTGTTAGTTCAATTATCTACATATCTGGAACATTTTAGAATGATTAATCATCAGGCATTAGAGATGTAAGAAAACATTTTATTGAATCTGACAGAAAATTGCTTGTAAACTGAAATTTCGGCATATGAAGTTTAAATATTTATATCTTTTTATCCGTTCAACTTTGTTTCATGAAAGTTTGGAATCATATTCTAGGTTCACTTCTCTAAATATTTGGAAAATTTTAGCTTGATACGTCATCAGGTATTAGAGATATATGCAAAACAATTTGGGTTAGTTTTTTTAACCACGGTGTATAATGGGGAGAGAAATCATTTAATTGCACCACGTAAAAACGCAAAACCTTCAAATTTCTTAGTTCCAGAATCATGCTTAGGGAAAAGGCAGCTTTCTTCACATTCTATATCAATAGTCAATATCAATTAAAGGAGAATGTCCAGCATTGGGTCAAGTTTTACATTGTAAGGCATATAATCTGTGTTTGTTGTAGTAGCCTACATTGTATAAATACAATATATTGTTCATATAGTCGGCAACAGCAACGTTTCATGAACCGAAAAGGATTTTATTGCAATATTATCACAAGAATAAACCGAAACATTTATAATTGTTCTTTGTGAAAAAATCTGTCCCAATTCAGGCCATAGCGACCTGCATCGGAACAACGCATGTGGACTATGGAGCATTGGGACAAACAACCAATCTGCTTCTAATCACATCTAGTAGAGTAGGCTATAATAGATCATATTCCAATTGACAATATCTAAATGAGTGACTAAAGTAGATTAACCCTCGAGTGCCCAAGGGCGGGGTCCGACCAGACCCCAGGCCTGTTTTTCCAGGACAACTGTTTAAAGGCTATGGATCTGCAAAATACTTTTAGATATCCCTAGAGCAACCATTTGGGCATAGAATGATATATTTTGCGTGAGTATTGTCCAACCCTGTACCCCACATCAGCAGCATTTATTAAGGGTACTCCAAGATATTCGATTATTAGTCGTACATGCGTATGGTTACTGACTAATAAATAAATGGACAGCGCACATTATATGAAAGAAAGATTCATAAAAATTATTGAACTTAGACTTATTGATATTGTAGCCTAGCACAGGGGTTCTCAAACTTTATTTTTGTTGTACCCCCAAGTAAAGAAATCGAATGGTGGCGTACCCCCAGGATAGTCACATCAGAAAGAAAATGCCATTGCTATAGTGATAGTCCCCATTGCAGTGACAACTAAAAAGTCCAATTAATAATTGCATGGTGTATCCTATCAGAGTCCTTTTATATTAGCCTACACGGAGCAAAATTTTAAATATGCAAAGTTTTAATCATGCAATCCTATCAACAAAAAGGGGAAATTGGTTTATAATTCCTGTAAGAAAGAGCTAACATATATAGCGTTGTATTGATGTGTGCTTGTTTTGACTAGTACAGATTTTAAAACAAAATTACCTGGTTTAATATTTGTCAATTTCAAACTCAAATTTATCGGATATGTATTTTTGATAGCAAGAACTAGTTCCAAACGGATATATAATTATACGACGTGCTGAAAGGAATCACAAATTATAAAGTTCGACCAGAAATTAATCCTTAGAACAATTTATTCAGCTATCCTTTTAGAGCTCTATAGGCCTAGGCCTGCCTAATAGCCTACGCTGAGAATTTCTGACTTTGGTTCTTTCAACCATGTATACATTGTTTATTCTTATTTCAACTTTCAAATTTATAGTGACATGTTGCATGCACTAAAATAACATTATAAGCTTAGTATGTGAGTCTAATCACATGTGAAAGAAAGAAATGACGATGCTGTTACATGAAGCAACGTTAAAAATCATTGCTAATCAAGGAAAACTGGAAACTAAGTCCATAAACTCCCAAAAATTATATTTCCGAAAATTTTCGCGTACCCCTTACCGGCGCCTGGCGTACCCCTTGGGGTACGCGTACCACAGTTTGAGAACCCCTGGCCTAGCACTATGTTTGGCCTATGAATTAGAAAGTCTGCAAGTAGGCTAGCCTATGAGTAGGCCTTTCACAGCAATAATTGCATACAACAGGCTTGCGTCAAAACGGAGGGCATAGGACAGTTCATATGTGGGAACCATTCTGTCAAGGTTACACGAATAAAATTTATGCAAATTTACAACTGCGATTACGATTTAGTCTACCATAATGCTACTGGTCCTTCGATAGATGGAAATGAGAGCAGCTGACTGGCATGCGGACGCGCCAGACGTATAGGCTTCCTTCGGTAAATAACGTAAGCAAGCATAAAATGTTTCACGAGACTTTTACACTATTATTTTACACCAGGTGGTGTCGTTGTGATCTAAGATAGCCTACATCAATCGATTGCAAATTTATTTGGGATTATATATAGAACTAAAGTCTGTAACGATATTCCAATATCTTCTCAAGATCTTAACATAAAACGCTTGGGTCCGCGCGGAACCCCCTCCCCTGGGCCTTCGTGTACCAAAAAATACCTTCGGCACTCGAGTGTTAAACAATATTATTATCAAAAATTTATTCAATGTGAACAGGCTTCCACTGACTCATGTGATGATGGACTGAGCCGTCGATGCGACGGATCTCACGTCGTGGTCAAAGTTCCAGTCCTGGACTGACAAGTCTGGTCACATTCAGCACGTTGTTTGACACCTAGGTCGCCTACGTGCAGGTTTGTGGCTAGGCGCTCCCAGTGGTATCCTCCACCTGCACCCGTCGTCACTTGCCCATCGCCTCAGGACTTTCCCAATCGTCACGACGTAAACCTTCACATTGAGTGAATTAACCCTCATAGGGTCACGAAATGTTTCAACCGATTTTGGTCACCTGGGGGTAAAACATTGCCCACTGTGATTCGCATGATTCCTATGATAAACTCCAATTTTCAAGTATAAAACTAAAAAACGTTATTTATAGAAGGTTCGCGGAATGCACTGGACCAAAGAAAAATACTGCAGCACTGCAGGAAAATCAAAATGGCGGACAAAATGGCCGCCATAATCTTAAACGGTTATAAGTGAAGTTATGTATGCAATGGAAACATGATTTCAGAGTCTAAATAAACATTTTCAAGGTCAAGGAATGCAATGGAACCAAATTCACATATGTGGCACTGCACGAAAATCAAAATGGCGGACAAAATGGCGGCCAGAACATTAAAATGGCTATCAGTGAAGCCATATGTGCATTAGAAACATGAGCTCAGGGTCTAAATTGATGCTACACTTGTTAACTTCACGTGATTTGCTGTAGACAATTTCATTTACATGTATTCATCCTAATTTTATGAAAATAAAACGATTTCTATATATAAAACGATACTAATCATGACATACGTTTCTATTTGTCCGTGCTGGAGTCGGGAGCGCCTCTGAGTAGTTTCTTTTAAGAGGCGCTATATAAATACTTGAATGATGAATGAATGAATGAATGAATGATACTATATAATGTTCAGATACTGATAAGGAGACATTGTGACAGAAAGATACTCACGTGTAACGCATGCATAATGCTATGTTTATGAATTCCTGACTAAAATATCTACGAAGTGGTGCATTTTCGTACTTTTTACCTGATTTGGGTGAATGGATAGATAATAAAACTGGATGCATTCTGTGCATAAACATATTTAGGAAAAGTCACAAAAGCGATTTCTTCAACTATTTTCAGGGGGAAAAAAATCCGTGAAAAACCAAGCTGGGTGTATTTTTTTACCCCCCGGTGACCCTATAAGGGTTAAAGTGAGAAAGGTGTGTGTCGTCCAGTCCCACTCTCTCTTCTCACACAGACGATCGTCCACAGGCACAGAAGCTGAGACATGTGGACCCGAGAGTGTGAGCGCAGCAGGCTGACCAAGACTGATGCCAGTAGGCGATCAGCAAGCGATCAGCAGCTACCTGCGGATGCTGTGCTGCGGTGCCGCCCTCGCCATTGCCGTGACATGCCGGACTTCAGCCGAGGACACCAAGGCAGTCTTCACTATTTTCCCATAGATGGGCGACCATCTTGAATTTAGCCTACTGATAGCCTACCAGTAGTTTCCAGGGAGAACCACGAGGAGGTATCAGGATGATCTGCTACACTGAGAGGCTATACCGGCAGGGAGGGACTTCTACCTCACTGATGCTGCCCTCCTTTTCACCTCAATGAGATTAGCCGGTGACCGTACATCATTAGCTGTGCAGCTTCAATACTGAGTTTGTTGCGCATCAGTGCTGCTCTCTCCTGACTCATGTAATCCTAATAGCAAATAGCCCTACGAGTCAATTTCAAGTGAGTGCAATGTAACATATCTCTACCCATCCTGATAGCCTCTGTTTCACACAATATGCCTATAGGCCTACAATAAAATCATTTAAGTTTAATTTTAGCCAAGGCCACTACTTTTGAGATGATAAAATAATGCACTCAATGAATGATTCACAAATTTCACCATATTATACTGCCCGAAACAATTTACTGATGGCTTAAGCTAAATTAGCACTAGACGTTTAATGCAGTGGTTGACACTGAGTGATTAAAAATTTACATTTTTTGCCCGAAAATGTAAATTTCCAATATCTCTGTAAGACGTTGTCTTTACTGCACAATAAGACGTATGATTGATCATTCACCACATTAAATACGTTACCTGGGTGGCGCCACACGCGATAATATATAACTGTAAAGGTAATCGGAATGTTATATAGCGGCTGTCTTATGGCCTCGACCCTGAGGGTGAGATCCTTCACCACCGCTCGCCCGTTTGAATGGACGCCACGCCATTTAGGTCCCCGTGGACGGACCGCGTTAGCCCGAGATTTTTGAATCTCTGAAATAGCCCCATTCGAGATTCGAGCCGCGGCCCTCACGCTCTCTTCCACAGACGCGCGGTCGCCAGCTCTCTTACCGATGTGGCTAACGCAGATTACTGCCACGACTTCGATACCACCGCCCCAATACAGGACCTGTCCCAAAACCTGGACATTCTCCCCTAGTCAATTCGTTCATTCATTCATTCGGAAATTTATATAGTGCCCCTTTAAGAAAAAACTACTCAGAGGCGCCCACACTCCAGCGCGCCCAAAAAGAACAGTTTTAAGTTTAGCAAGGAAGTATGCTGGTAGAGTCCCAGGTGTCATAATTATGTATAAATACGCATGCACTGATAGGGGTGTGTCATTCACTATATACACTGTGTCCCAATAAATCGGGCACTCTTTTTTATAATGTGAATAAAACAGGTAAATCTTAATCGATTTTCAAAATTTCTAAATTGTTTTTATCATGAGATAATTATCTACCAATTGGTAATTTATGAACGGCCCTCACTAAAAAATTACGTCATAATGACGTCGTTAATTTACATATCGAAACCAAATGTCAACAAAAATCGTTGTGTTCGGTACTTAACATTTAAATTCTCTGATGCAAGTGACGTAATTGTGACGTCAGTATTCATGCTAGAAACTTCATATTTGAATCAGCGTAAGATAATTATCTCAGGATAAAAACAGTTCTGAAATTTTGAAAATCGATTAAGATTTACCTGTTTTATTTACATTATAAAAATGGTGCCCGATTTATTGGGACACAGTGTATATGCTTGGATAACTTATATTAGGTATTTATCTTGTCATGGACTATGTAGATTGGGCCTCAGAACATTATCATTGGCCAATCAAACTGTATATAGGAGGAGATACTTTTGGTTGTCTGTATATTTATTTGTGTTTGTAAATAATAAAATCAGTTAGACTCTGATCTTCGTTGGAGGGTTAACTCGTGGTGCAGTAGGCAGGTGCAATGGTGGCATAGGCCTACATTTAGGCGTAGCTCAAAAGGAAGGCCATTTCAGACCACTGGGCCAACCACAGAAAAGGTTCGATTCTTCATGGTAGTATAGTACGAGCAAAAGGAACTATGAGGACTCCCTTATCAGCAGAGCATAGCTGACGACGTCCTTGGATACCCAATGTAAGGCTGCTCTGAGGTAAATTGGGGCGAGGCCCTGGCAACATCACCATACCAATGCAGCTACCCTAAACTCAATACGCTTGCCAGTGAAGTACCTCAAGCATGTAAGCATGTAGCTTGAGACTGTATGAGACATAACCATATTATTTTAGGGATTTTCCCTATTAGGCGCGCATGCAGCAGAGCCCATCACCCGGTGAAGACAAGTCATTCTGCTGGATGGGAGGTAAAGTAGAGCGAAGAGCAATAATCGATGTGAGATGTAACAAAGGAATACACTAAAGTAAGAGTAGCAGCAGACGTAAGAGAACGGATGACAGGCGAAGCTGGCGCAGCTGATAGATAATAGCAGCCTCAAGCAAGACGGTGAAGTTGAGTAGCAAAGTAAGTTCTTGGTCAAGCTGGACACCGAGGTCATGAACCGTGGTTGCAGAAACAAAACCAGGAAATTCATATACAGGTTAATTAGTCAAGAGCAATGCAAGGTCGGAGTAAAATTCCGTGGAAACCGTCGAAGGTATCGCGAAGGAAATATCACCGTTGACTCCCGTTCCTTAGTGATAACTATAACTTCTAAATAATAACAATTTCGCCACGAGTCTTGAAAGATATTAAGTGCTTGCAGGAATTTAATTGTAACCGTTTCAAATATGGGTCGGACTAAAGAAACTGCACACATGAATAATAATTTGATAGCTAATCTATCCTGTTTTTTAGATATCAAAAACTGCTATGGTTAACACTAACTAGTCTTACTACCGCCAGGCCTACAGTAGGCCTAACTGCCACCGCTTTTCGTGAATCGGAATCTCAACTTCGCTGGATTAGATCATCTTTACCTATCGAATCCAATGCAATGCAGTCCAATCAAACTTATTACCAGCCACTGATAAAGTGGCATAATGGCACGTCGGTCTGATCACTTGAGTTTTGTTTCAATGCCAGAGTGAGTTCGATTTCTATTACGCGTTGCCAAGCCACTATTTCCGCCATGGCATTTCTTTCTAAGTAGGCCTATCTGTTTAAGTACACTGCTTCTTTTGCAAAACAATTGGAACACAAAGTGATGAATCCGACATGCCTCTTAATCCATCTGATAGCAAGGAACTCTCCGCAAAAGAAATGCATTCGTCTCAAATTTCCAGAGTGAATCTGGTAATAGTAGGCCTACATGCCTATGCCCATTGATACAGTACTCGACGCAGTCTTTGGCAGCAATAGGAGGGGCGAGGGCGTCGAAACAAGCCGCAGTCTACCCTTTACTTTGATAAGTCCTTGTGACGACTTTTTTGCGCTATTCTGGTAGCCTATGATTATTATTATTACTACCTCGATATTTTAATGTCGCTTATAAGTGACTTTGTCCTGGATGACATGGTAGCAGTGGTGTAGTCCTAAAAAATGAAGTGGGGAACGCTTCATATTAGGCTTACAATTTTTTTCTCAATTATTAATTTATTGTTATTACAGTAGGCCTACTAAGTAAGTAAGTAAGTATTTTCTTTATTACTCCACTTGCAAACGCACAATGGGACACAGAACATCATTATATATAATACATCGAAGTAATAATAGGTAATAAAAACGTGCAAATTAAAATCACAAGTTAAATTATAATATAATCAGTCTCTCTCAGGTTCTCTCCACGCCTGGATGTCATCAAATCGTCTCTCTCTTAATGCCTCCAAAACCCAGTTCATTTGGTTTGGCACACCCCAGCAGCTTTCTAAAATTGATTGTGTCCACCTCCCAGAATTATTTCCTCACTACAGCTTCTCCTCGACCGTTCATGATCTGGGTGTTACCTTAGACAGCTCCCTTTCTTTTAAAGACCATATTTCTAATCTTACACGCTCTTCATATTTTCATTTTAGGCGTCTGAAGGCTATTCGGCGTTCTGTTTCGTCTTCTGTCTTCACCACTCTGGTTCATGCTTTTGTTTGCTCCAGAATTGACTACTGTAATTCTCTTTTAATTGGTCTGCCTAAGGTTCGTCTCTCAACTTTAGGCTACAGTCGGTCTTAAACGCTGCAGCCAGATTAATCGCACGCCTTCCACGCTACTCGCATATTTCTACTTTCATGTTTGAACAGCTCCATTGGCTTCCTCTAACTGCACACATTAAGTTTAAAATCCTCATCTTGGTCTCCCCTAAATATCTAGCCAATGAAATTCACCGCCCTCTTTCAGCCTCCTCACATCGCCCACTCCGCTCTTCAAATAGACTTGATCTTTCAGTTCCTCCTACTAGAATGGTGGCTATGGCTCAGTCCCGATCCTTTGCATCAATTGGTCCCTCTCTTTGGAATACTCTGTCTCCATCTACTCGGTCTCAACTTCTGACTGGTAATCCCTCCTCCTCATTTTCTTTTCTAAAAACTTATTTCTTCTCACGTGGCCTTGCGCACTGGGAGCCCCTCTGAACGGTTCACCCTAGTAGAGGCGCTTTATAAATGTTTTTATAAAATACAGTACAATACAATACAATAATTAATTACTAAACTATTATCGGCAAACAAGTTAAATATATAGCATTCTCGTGATAAATCCTTTATCAATCAATTCAATCAACGAGTCACATCATGGTATCTCTAGATTATGTGAGCGGGGCCTAATGAAATAACCAGTTACACGTTCAGGTAAAAGAAGATAATGGAGGACATGCCCAGGGTCACAGAGGATAGAAGAAACTACTGTACTACTGTACTATTTTCATTTATCATTAGCTTTTATTTACAAGCCATTGAACACACATATAAATATATCTGCGAAACTGCGAA
Source organism: Lumbricus rubellus (assembly GCA_945859605.1). Lineage (NCBI taxonomy): Eukaryota > Metazoa > Annelida > Clitellata > Crassiclitellata > Lumbricidae > Lumbricus > Lumbricus rubellus. Next base: position 22,114,203 of record OX243824.1, on the reverse strand, counting down.
AGGCTCCAGTAAGTAAGCAGCTGAAACAGTGAATCTTGAATTTTTTGTTTCCCCCCTGGAAAAAAGTGGGGGAACGGCGTTCCCCCGCGTTAAAAAGTGGGGGAACGGCGTTCCCCGCGTTCCCCCCCACTACACCACTGCATGGTAGCCATAAAGAACCTTATGATATAGGTCTAAACTTACAGTGATTTGCTTAGGTCTACTTACAGATCACAAATTTTGACGAATGATGTTTTTGAACTCAAATGCTGGCGATTATCTAACAGGGTCGTGATCTCTACTCTTATTCTCAGTTTCAACATCTGTTCATTTTTATACAGGCATGAACCCTATTTTGTGTACTGGTCTGATTAAATGTTCATCACTTGCCTTTCACCCTGGCATTTCTAAAGTTACAACAGAAATGTATTTCGTTACAGTAATTAAACCGTATTATGTGTATCCACCATCCAGTCGCCACAGTCCACCATTTCATCCTAATATGTCACACTCTTCTTACACACCCACACCAGTCGCTACTCGACTCAGATTCTCAGTTTCCCCCATCACTACCGCCACTCAACCACCATTATTATTCCGTCTCATGGTTCTTCTACTTATTGCCTTAGCCTACAGTTTTCCACAAAATCATAACATTTGAGTTCATTTTAGCATCTAAATCAGAATCATGATTTACTTTGTAAGATATTCAACCAGTTTCAGTTTTTAAACAAATTAAACTACACTTCATGCGGCTTAAATTACATGGGGGTCAGTTTTGTTTAGCACGCATTCACGTTATATGCCTATATTCATCATATTGCGTCAGTTGTGTTGGATCCATAATCCTAGTTCTGTTAGGCTAATTTTTGTCCATACCGCAGGAATAATTTTCTTGCTTGGTCATTTAGGCTACTAAGCGGGTTCTTGGCAGTGGCGGCGCCGCTAGAGCCTGTCTGGGCGGCACAGCCCCCCCCCCCCAAACAACTCTCTACAACTGCTAACTTCGAATAAGAAAGCTAAACAGTGACCAACGGCAATGAAATCAACTATGTAATCATAGCGCAGTGTTTGTCCTAATAGACTACACTGCATATAATATTATGTCAAACATGCCGCCGACCCGCGATAAGATTATGTACGCCATATACAGTCCGCCGGCCGGCTGAGGGGTTGAGGGGCTACATACGGAAATTGCGTTTTCAATTAGAAGCAGCACTCATGGGGAAACTTTGGGGCCACGGGGACGGTCCCCAAATTTGTGGTCCTGCCTCTCAAACTACTTCAATAATAGAACTCAGTATGTCAATTTAAGGTGAAAAAATAATGTACTTACAGTTCTTTACTACAGAGATCGGTTATCATGATTGAAGTAGCCTGAGAGATCTACTGATTGGTTGAATGATTGATTGATTGTACATGGTGGCTCCAAAAAAGGACCACCGGATAAAATGCGATATCTTCGCAACTCATTGACCTTTTGGAGGAAAATTTTCCAATTTGCAGGGGAATCAATTTCCAACAATCCCTGAAAGTTTCACTTGAAAGTTTCATGTTTGCAAAAGTTACAGCTATTTAAGCTTTCAATTCCCTTTTTTAGAATTTCCGTGGGAAAATGAACGTCATTATTTTGTTGATTTCCATGTCAAATGATATCACTTTTCACTGCGACCTCAGAATTTCGTTTTGCAGTTTATTGTAAGGTATGATGGGAGTGTCCACTCCTTGCTTTAACACGAGTTCGAATTCTTTTTGTGAAGCTCAGTATGGCCTTGTTGATCGGGTCCTGCGGCAACTGATCCCACATTAGCAGCAAAACTTCCTTCAGTTATCCAATGTTCCCCAACTTGGGATGAAACGTCTTGCAGCGTTCCAGCATAGCTCCCCAGACGTGATAAGCAAGAGAGCGAAGGTCTGGTGAGGTTGTTAGTCACCTTTGCCAATAAATTTAATGCAGTTTATGGCAAAAATAAAGTAGCGTCATCATAATCAACCTTGCCGTGCGAGCAAGCAGGCGCACCGTCCTGCGGGAAATTAAAGCCAGTGGTTAGGTGCCTACCTGGTCTTCAATGAGTCTGAGTAAGAGAGTTCAGCGATGAGTTAGACATTTAGCCTACTGAATGGGATTAAATGCAGTATTTATTTTCTTGCAGCCGTAACACACGCCAGCATAGCTGATGCTGAAACCATGATGTGCTTTGCAAACTTAACCCGTTCGAATACCAAGCGAATTTCTTGAACATAGAGTTTTTCTCCGTCAGACCAAAATGACGAGTTCCTGCCTCTCTTCCAACATCTGACCTCCGTAACATAAACACGTTTGCAGATAGCCTAGTAGGGTATAAATCCCAGTTTAACCATCAATTCTAGGAACGTCACCTGCGGCGACTTCTAGGAAACGCGCCGCCGGCGCATTCTGGGCCACGCCTCCTAGGCTTCTAGGCTTCTAGGCCAAGCCCACCCAGGCTGCTAGGCTATTACGTCATACCTAATTAGCATACAGGCTAATAGAGGACTTCCAGGAACGGCCTACCTGGCTACTAGAGCTTCTAGGCTGAAGGCTACTAGCGCTTTTAGGCCACACCTACCTAGGCTACTAGGGCTTCTAGGCTATAGGCTACGGGCTATGGCTTACACTAGCGCGCTTCTAGGGCACACCTTCTCGGCTTGTAATGCTTCTAGGAACCCTAATTTATTATGCTAATATGCTAATTGCCTATTATGTGCACACAAGAGCTGCGGCGACCACCCCAGGAAGCGGCGACCAATCAGCGAGCGCGGCGCTATCCCAGGAAGGGTCGGCCAATGAGCGAGCGAGAATCTTACAAGCGCAAGACCCAGAAAATTTTTGAAATAAAATATTGTCGGAATTGGAAAAATTTTCACCCAGTGTGTTTTGACTTAGAAAATGTGTGAATTAAAATCTTGTCGGACTTAGAAATTTTTAAACTAAAATATTGTTGAACTTAGAAAATTTTTGAATTAAAATCTTGTCGGACTTAGAAAATTTCGTGAACTAAAATCTTGTTGGACTTAGAAAATTTCGACCTTGCAGTGAATTCGAAGCCCTAGTAGCCTATGTAGGTGTGGCCTAGAAGCGCTAGTAGCCTGTAGCCTAGAAGCCCTAGTAGCCAGGTAGGCCGTTCCTGGAAGTCCTCTACTAGCCTGTATGCTAATTAGGTATGACGATATAGCCTAGCAGCCTGGGTGGGCGTGGCCTAGAAGCCTAGAAGCCTATGAGGCGTGGCCTAGAAGGCGCCAGCGGCGCGTTGCCTGGAAGTCGCTGCAGGTGACGTTCCTAGAATTGATGGTTAAACTGGGATTTATACTCTACTTAGCTTTCACGGTGCTCAAGCTCCTCTTTTCTTTGGGTCTTTTGCTATGAACGCGCGATGTCCCAGAATCTGTTTACGTAACGTCCGAGTTCCAATTTTATCATCTGCAGAAACTTTGCCCATGACGTTCAGTAACGGATTCACAAACTGAGACCTTAATATACAAAATATGACCAAAACTAAGAGCTTACATCATAAACAGCTTCTTTACAGCTCTCAGTGAGGTTGTATGACATCATCATAATTTTGTGTGTTGTAATTTGCCCAAAAATCGAAATGAAATCACATGTATTGGAACACGATTCTTTCGATATTTGAAAAACCGGAATTGAAAGTTTAAACAGCTGTAATTGTTGCAAACATAAAAAGTTTCAGGTGAAACTTTCAGAGAATGTTGGAAATTCATTCCCTTACAAATGAAAAAATTTTCGGGAAACAATTTCAATCGGTTGCGAACTTAACGCATTTTATCCGATGCTACATTTTTTGAGCCACCCTGTATATATCGTCGCCTCAGAGTCATCTTCGCGTAGGCCTATGTCCATTTTTGTCAAAATCGAGTTTAGACTTGATTTGTAACAAAAATTTGTTTATCTTCCCTCAGTTTCAATAACTAAGCGATACGACAGGTCGTTTTAAAGATATTCAACGAAAACTACTTGTCGTATGTAAAATTTCAGTGTTGTTTTGTCGTATCTCCAGTTATTTTGCCGTATGTCCAGTGCCGCATTCACGGTTAAAAGTGCATTGTCGTATGTACAGTGAAAGCTCGTCGTTGATTGGACGAAGGAGATACGACATCCCACTTCGATGTATCATAGTGTCGTATGTCCAGGGAATAAAACGTTCTTTTATTAAAAAATGGTATTATACTTGAGAAAATTGAAACAAACACAATCGCAAATGATTGTGTATTGCTTTCTTTTACTATTTCATATATTTTTTAAAATATTTCTCACGTCAGGATGACTTGCAATTGATTTAAATCCATTTTTATACAACATTTTTCTAAATTTCACCAAATCTATTCTAAGTTTCAGTTTCATTTTAATGCAACATCCTTTAATTAATGTCGATGCTTTAATAAGAAGTTATTGCCTGAAGTTTTATTGCACTGGTTATCTTTTTGGCGTCCAAAGTTGCGAAACTTCTACCTCGTTTTTCTCGGAAATCACAAAAGTGGACAATGGACATACGCGAAGTTGACTCTGAGGCGACGATATAGCATGATTGCAAGTAGATTTTGAGGTGAGTACACGCTGACCTGGGGAAAACTGACTCTATTGGGAGATGCAAACACCCTTAAATAAGTTGCTAAACGATTTATAATACTTAATTTCTTTCTCCTGATATTTGGAGTTTCACCTCTTTTGATTATTTATTACATTCGACTTCTTACGTTATTCAAAACTGGCAGCAATATCGCCTGGGTGTCAAAATCAAAAAATAAATATATCAAAAAATTTCAACTCGATGATTAATAAAAGGTCGTCAACTTTTTTGTCCAAAAATAGTATGTTTTTAAGAGATATCAATTAAACTCGATGACTAAAGAAGGTGTTTACGGAAAATAGTATTTTTTTAGAAATTTCTATTAAACTCGATGACTAAAAAAGGAGTTTACGGAAAATAGTATTTTTTATGAAATTTCAATAAAACTTGATGACTAAAAAAGGTGTGTACGGAAAATACACCGTGGTTCAAAAAAAGTAAGCCAAACTGTTTTTCAAATATCTCCAATGTCTGATAACATATCACGCTAAAAGTCTCCAAATATTTAGAGAATTTGACCAAGAATAGGCCTGTGATTCCAAAATTTCAAGAGATAAAGTTGAACGGATAAAAAGATATGAATCTTTCAACTTCATATGCCGAAATTTCAGGTTACAAGCTATTTTCTGTTAGATTAAATGAAATGTAAGCCAAACTGTTTTTCTTACATCTCTAATGTCTGATGATTAATCATACTAAATGTTTTCCAATATTTAGCGATTGATCATTGAACCAAGAATAGGATTCCAAAATACCATGTCATAAATTTGAACGAATAGAAAGATATGGATATTTCAACTTCATCTCCAGAAATACATGTATCAGTTTTCAGCAAGTCTATTATGGTGTCCGTTGCGGTTTCGACGCTTGGTCGTTCCAATTTAGTCTTGATTGATGCTGGAGTAAAAATTAATGTAACCTATTATCGCAACGTTCTGCTGTCACAACATATTCTACCTGTAATCAGAAATATAGTCCCAGAAGGCTGCTTTTTCAACAGGACAGTGCCCCAGCCCACAGAGCCAAGGAAACCATCGAAATGCTGACAAGAGAGACGCTACACTTCATTTCTCCCACATTATGGCCTCCGAACAGCCCAGTTTTGAATTCTGCCGACTATAAAGTGTGGAGCGTTATGCAAGACCAAGTCTACCAGTCAACAATCCATGATATAAATGATGTGAGGCAACGCTTGTTGGAAGTGTGGGATGGCCTGGACCAGAGGATAATCGACGATGCTGTTGCCCAATGCATGGCGACAGCGATTCCAGGCTTGCGTGCAAGCAGGAGTAGGACATTTTTAGCATCTTAATTATTTAAATAATCAAACTATACTGTTGTAATCATATTGTTAGTTCAATTATCTACATATCGGGAAAATTTTAGAATGATTAATTATCAGGCCATAAAGATAATGAAAAACAGTTTGACTTACATTTGATTGAATATAGCATAAAATTGCTTGTAAACTGAAATTTCGGCATATGATGTTGAAAGATTCATATCTTTTTGATCAGTTCAACTATATCTCATGAAATATTGGAATCATATTCTTAGTCCAATTCTCTAGACATTTGGAACATTTTAGCTTGATATGTCATCAGGTATTAGAGATTATATGCAAAACAATTTGGCTTACTTGTTTTTAACCACGGTGTAGTATGGTTCTTATGAGATTTCATATAAACTCTATCACTAAAAAAGGTGTTTACGGAAAATAGTAGGCCTATCGGATGGATCCAGATTTGACGAGGGCCTATGCCATATGGCAACAGAGGCCGTTAAATTGCTCTTGACAGAAATTTGTTCGGCATATTACAGCACTATCGAACTTTTTAGACATGTAGCCTAAGGGGTGCCTTAGTCAAATTAAAAAAATAGTATTTTTTATGAGATTTTAATAAAATTATTAAACTCGATGACTAAAAAAGGTGTGTCCTCCGAAATAGTATGGTTTTATGAGATTTTAATTAACCTCGATGGCTAAAAAGGGTGTTTACAAAAAATATAATTGTTATGAGATTTCAAAAAAATTATTAAAGTCGATGACTAAAATGGTGTATACGGGAAAAAACCATTTAGATAATAGGGAGGGCGTAATCTCCTCCCCAAACTTATCCCTCTGTTGGTTGCTCAACACTAAGCAATGGTTGCAAATTACACAAAGCATTGGCTAAGCCTTCACAGAATTATTTCTTAAAATTAGGCAATTACACATTTAGGTGTATAGGTTGAGCCCGTAAACCCCCTACATAATGACATGCCTCTAGGATTTTCCTATTCAGTAGGCATACCCATATGACGGTATACTTATAAACTTGTTAAGCTATAGGCCTACACTTTTGACTTTTGGGACTATAGTAACGACGAAACCCATTTCTTTTACAATAAACTTTTAACATTCTTATACTGGTAGTCTGCGACTCTGCAAAAACGACTTCTTTTGAAGTTTTCATGATTTTATCGTTCATGAATAGCTGGCAAAAAGAGCCTAAAATGGCTCCAGTTGAGGTCAAAAGAGCTAAACATTCGTTGGTGGCTGGGGCTCCGCTCCAGACCCCGCTGGGGGAGCTTACGACGCTCCCCCAGACCCCATAGTTGGGGCGGGCTTCGTGCCTTCGGCACTCGCAACTTCGCGCCTTCGGCGCTTGCAATAATTATGAACAGTGAACACCCTCAAGAAAAATGGTCTATAGTTGCGTAGATATTGACGTAGATAGGCCTATGTTGGCACAATCTGAAGCAACAAAATTCATGTTCCTGGGGGCAATGCAGCCAAGGCATGGGGCGCTAGGAATTGAGCTATTTGTTGGGATGACATGACCAACTTACCCTTCTTACGTTTGTTCCTAAACCAGACAGAGCTGTGTTCGCTGTATTCACTGCCCAGATGAACAACAAGCCAGAAGTAATCTTCCTTTACAATTGAAAAAAAATGTAGTAGGCTACTGACAATTATAATGTACCACCGGGCTACAATGCGCACCACAAAAAGGAAAGTGAACATCTTGGACATAACTGGAATTGCTTCTAATATTCTGTGGCTGAGCAATAATCCAGGCTGGGAGATCTCGCAGAGCACATGGCGTCGCGGTGGGCCTACCTTCTTGACAGAGCCGGGGTGTGCCATGGTAACACGTCACATGACACAACGAGCAAGGATTCGTTCAAACTAAGCTCTGATCAGAGTTGCGATGAAGACCTATGGTGTAGAAATTCAATCCCGACAACAACACTATAGGCTCAGCTTCAAGCTAAAAAAAAGCTCTATGGATAATCCTACATGTTAGCTGCGTTGTAAGACGCCCTTGTAACGGCATGGCAGTGTTACTGCGCTGCATAAATTGGCTTAATTAATGGTTCTTGTTATTATTATTATTACTACTAACTCAGTAAAACTATTGACAGTGCTTTTTAAGCACTTTAACTATGCCACCTTGTCCACTATTGACGCATCAAGCACCGAACGCGTTATCGGCTACCACGGGACCCCTGTTGGTCATAATTTAAGGAGCAAAATATTTTGGTCGCATGAGGGTTAAAATAGTAGGCCTTGGCTACTCTTGGCTCAAAAGAAATTTGGAAAACAACGTAAGGTGCCCCAACTTAGGTGACTCTCCCCCACCAGATCAACTGCGTAGATTTATGCTTGAAAACCCGCTGCTGCCTTGGGCACCGCAACCCCTAAGGCCTGGCCTGCCTATAATTGGCTTAAGAAAAAACGTTTTTTAAAGGTTATTGATTTTGTCCAAGTAGCCTATATAAGAAGAAAAAAACAAGCATCCGGTCATAACCCCCCATCAGAAATTCCCGGCTGCGCCACGGTTTATGCATGGAATTTCCCTTCGGAAAGGCTACGTTGTAGGCAGTTTTGGTTTTGAATTGTGTGCTGCAGCTGCGGTTCCCATTAAGCAAAGTGGAATAAAATGTTGCCAAACACCAGAGTGCGAATGCGTCAATTTTGCTCTAACGTACAGACTTTCGAACATTATGAGATTGTCGGTACTGAGTACAGACCTGAAATATCGTGAAACTAAGGCATTTTTAGCGCATCGTAACTAAAAGAAATTATAAGTAGCCTAAAATATTTAACCCATTAGTGCCTAGCGTCCCCAAAACGGGGACACCTCTTTGGGAAGAGATATTTTTAATATCAAGCAATACTCAGAGTTGCCAACCATTGGGACTGACAGTGTACTAAATTATCTTTCAAATAAGATATAATATGGCAGATTTTGTTTTGTTTTTGCATATGCCAGATAGATTTTTATTTCGATTTTCCAAAATTTTTAATTTTTTTAAAGTTTTCAATATAAAATTATATTTTCGGGTAAAAACCTGCTGCAATCGAAAATATGCATATATACCCATATTATTGGTGCTGTTATCTACCTGTATAAATTTTGTAGCATTGATTCATCTTTGGTTAATATTTTTATTATGCTCGTAAATACCGTCCCCATTTCGGGGACGCTAGGCACAAGTGCCCCCATCAACTTTCATAACAACAATATGTGACTTTCACTGCGTTTTCAACTATTATAGTAATAATATGCATATGTGTTTCCTCAGCACGCCAAGGCCAACCCAGCCTGCAAGATATCATGGGTCTCATATAGGACCCATATTCCCACGTGGGACCCATGTGAGACCCATATGGAGTCTGTCTAATACCCATGCAAATGCTGGCAGGGAAGATCTCTAACTGTAAGTGACAGTGTTGCAAGGGTCTAGGACTTTATAGGGCTTTACCCCCGGCCCATTACCCACCTGCCATTACCCCCGTAGGACATTACCCCCCGTAGGACATTACCCTTTGCCATTTACCCCCCCCCCCCCGTCCGTTTACATTTAGGTCCAGTGTATGCATGTATGAATGTAAGTATGTATATAAGTTTGTATGTATGTCAGCATGTATGTATGTGGGTATGTATGTAGGTATGTATGTAAGTATGTATGTATGTATGTATGTATGCATGTGTGTACAACACTACATACCGTAACATACGTACGTATATATGTTTATGCTTACATTCATGTATGTATGTACTTGCGCATGTGCATATGTATTCATCTATGTATGCCTACATACATACATACGTACGTACGTACGTACGTACATACGAACGTACATGCGTACATGCATGCCTGCATACATACATACATGCATACATTACATACATACGTACATATATACATACACTGGACCTAAATGTAAACAGACGGGATGTAATGGCAGGGGGTAATGTCCTATGGGTGGTAATGGTCGGGAGGTAATGGCAGGGGGGTAATGGCATGGAGTAATGGGTTGGGGGTAATGTCCGGATACCGTGTCGCAATGCAAGCTGGATGGTTGCAGGTTCGAACCCACCTCCAGTCGCCACGTAAGGACCTTGGCAAAGTCCTTCACTCGCAATTGCTCAGCGCTTCGTCGTGAAACTCCGATGCAGTGTCCGCGCTGTAGTCGGGAGCGCCTCTGAGTAGTTAACTTGAAGGGACGCTATAACAAGTACGCATACAATACAAACATGCAAACAAATCAATTCTTCCAGTCTAGTAGAATACAGTGTCGCTGGCGTTGCTGCTGTCTAAAAGCAAGGCAAAAACCCCATAAATTTGACAGTTTTTCTTGATTTTCTTAAATTTTTCATAATAATTTATAGCAAACTATGAGTTTTATTTGTACAACTTGATTTATTTAGCTACAAGTATGCTTATTTTCATGATTAAATAGTTGAAATATATATGAAACCTTCACAGTTGATCAATGCCAGCCTGGAAAAGTTGATGGGGGCACTTGTGCCTAGCGTCCCCAAAACGGGGACGGTAAGAAAAAATTGCTAATAAATAGAAAAAACAAATATTACCCTGAATGGTGATTGACACTGATTTTCATTAAGTAGAAATTACAATATTTTCACACTTTCATGAAGAAAAAAAAAGTCAGGCACTAATGGGAGTCGAGTCAAAGAAGCGATCAACTCGATTTGGCAAAACCAACGGTAGACTCGACTTGCAAGTCGATCGAGTCGTGAATTTTTTTATCATATCGACTTAGCCGAGTTATGATCGATTCGATTGATAGTGTGGGCGTCTGCATATAGGCTAAGTCTCGAAAATTCTTGTCCTCCAAAAACGGGCAATACGTTTTGTTGCAAAAAGCCCTTATGGAGCCCACACAAAAGCAGAATTCTTAGGTTTAAAAATACTGCAACCAGATCAAATAAGGCAATTACAAATTGGAATATTTAATATTTATGTATCGATATACCCATAATCAACTACCAGCTACTTATAGAGATTATTTCAAAGTTAGCACTGATAGGCCTATTCAAGAGCGTTGCTTGAGAAATACTAACCATTTTTATATTCCCTTTGCCCGCACTAATACAAGGCTTAAATCTATAAAATGTATTGGGCTAAAAACATGGAATAGTATTCTTCTTGATATTCGTTCCCTGCAGTCTCTTCGTCTGTTCAAACGAGAGTTTTCTGCCTACATCCAACAAGGAATGTAGCATTCACCTTCATATGAGAATGTGCACTTGTTTTCGTGTATGTGACTGCAATGACTTTATTCCACTTTCCTAACTCACCTTTTGTTTTTGTATATAGTATGCTAGTTAAGAATTTATTGTTCATGAAGCTGTTTTATTTTACAGTCGGCCGTGCTGCATTTTCTAATTCATTTCTCTCAGATGGCCCTGGCTGGCGGGACCTTTGGCCCCTTTTGGGTCTCCTGGGCAAGCCGACATGTTAGATAACTGCTGTATAATTACACTATCTGTAATGAATGAGTCGGTTGCTGAATAAAAATGTTATGTTATGTTATCAATCAACTCGATCGACTGCGTAAATTGTCCGTTCATACGAGCTATCCGCACAAAATGGCTGTGTGGCCATATATATAGGCAACTCACAATTTGCTCTGCTCTTTCCTCATATCTCCTTTTCCCCCTCACAGTTCGTGATCTGGGACTCCCCCTCGATTCTGAACTTACTCTGTCCCACCATGTGAACTTGGTTGCACGGAGTGCTTATCACCAGCTTCGTCAGCTTCGGGGGGTCTCTCGCGCGCTCTCTCTCTCTCTCATGGCGCGGTGGGTCGTCCTTGTCCACGCCTTTGTTACAAGTCGAATTGACAACTGATGCTCCCTACTCTATGGTCTTCCCCTTGGGGTTCTGGGGCGACTTGATCATGTCTTACGCTCGGCTGCACGCCTTGTTGGTCTTTCAAAATTTGCTCCTGTCTCTGCTTATATGCGTGATATACTGCACTTGCTGCCTGTGTCCCAACGGATCTCATACCACATTGCTGCCGTGGTCTCTCGCTGTGTCCTTGGCTGTACTCCGTCTTACTTGCGTGATCTTCATATGTCCAGTCTCTGACGTCGCAGCGCGTCGAGTGCTTCGCTCTTCGGCTGGGGTGAGCTCCTGGTTCCGAGGGCTCGCTTGGCTATTAAGCAGCGCCGTGCTTTCTCGGTCGTGGTACCCATTGTATGGAATGATCTATCGTTTTCGCTGCGCTCTCTACTTGTGGTCTTTCCGGCTGGGTTCTACAAGTCTCTCAAGTCTTTTTTCTTTGGTCGTGGTTGGGCTGGGAGCGCCTCTGAGTAGTTTCTTGAAGGGGCGCTATATAAATGCTCTGAATGAATGAATGAATGAATGAATATGAATGACTGAATGGATAAAGCGACGTGCATAATGCCATAAAGCGTAGACCTAAGTGGATAACTACATAGGCTACGTACTGCAAAAAGATTTTATTCTGAAACTTTTACTACGAATATGCACCAAACATGAATTGCTAGAGACAAGACATTTTAAAAACGTCTTTTTTATCAAGTTTGGCCTACAGCCCAATAGGATCTCACTTTCTATAGCAAATCAATGCGCCTAATATCCGTCTCATGATCCGTCAGCGCAGTTGATGTGTTCACTTTGATTTACGGAAGTAGAAGATCTAGCAAAGCAAAGCATTTTCAGAGTAGCCTTTGCTCTCATTGGTAATAAATTGTTCGTTCAGGAACGCCTTCTCTAGATTCGTTATAAATTCGATTGGCTTATGCAATGCATGCATAGCCTACGTTATTCAGAACGAAGCCGCAACTATTCATCATTAGATGATTCCAAAGTGAATTTGTAGTCGCAATGGGTTCTCTTGTGGCGTACTACTTTGTAGCATTTGCTATAATATTAGTGCCCAAAACGATCATTTTTGTTAGAGGACAGTGCACTCTAGAGAGCGGTGAAAATGGAGACCCATCGATGAGAATCGTAGCAGAGACGCAACAGATGAGTGTTGATGCATTTCGTCATCTTGGCACCGTTCTGACAAGTTTTCAAGTGTTTGACCAACGACGTCTCCAAGAGCATTATATCTACATCGAGCAGGGTTTTAGTGTTACTAAGCTTCTTAATGAGTCATTTCGCGATATGAAAAATCAGTTTGCTTCCGTGGTGACAAATCTTAATGCGGTTAACCGACGTCTCCAGGAGCACGACATCTCCATCAAGAGCCACAATGCGTGGAAACTGGCAAATGGTAATGTGAAATATGTCTGAGTATTGTAGTTACTATATTATAGGCAATCAAATTTCAATCACTCGTTTATAGTCCTACAACCGAGTCCGCTCCACTTAGTAATATGTATAAAATTATGTATGCTGTATGAAGATAGCAACAGTTGTAGCAGTAGTAGTGGTGATGGTTGTGGTAGTAGTGGTAGTAGTAGGGGTAGTATTAGGGCCTAGTTGTGGTAGTAGTTATAGTAGTAGTAGTAGTAGTTGTAGCAGTAGCAGTAGTTGTAGCAGTAGCAGCAGCAGGCGCAGCAGTATTAGTAATAGTAATAGTAGGCTATAGTGTTAGCTTAACGCTTCTGCACGGTGGGTCAAAACAAACCATGTGCCTGCATATTATACTTTGCTAAAACAGATATCAGAGTATGACATTGAAATTTGAATATATTATAGAAGATTTATTATTGAACATTTGGAAAGTTAAATTTCAGTTTCAATTATGGACATCTTACTTTCACTTCCATGCATGCGCGATGATGCGTGACTGCTTGACTGATTCATCAGTGATGCGCTGACTCATTTCATCCTGTACCAATTGTATTGTATTGTATCTATACATTTATGTGGAGTCTCTCTCAGAATGACCATTCAGAGGCGCTCACTATTTCGGTAATATTGTCCATTGATCCTGCCACGCGTTTGCGTCATAGCCTCATAGGTCGATCTTCCGGTTGAGCAGCAGCGATTCAGCCTGTTCAACAATGTCAAGCAGTTCTGGATGCTCGCGGGCGGCCGCTATCTGGTTGACAATGAAGAGACCCAGTTTTATAAATCTTCAAAAGGAAATCATTTTAGTCCATCACGACTCTACTTTTCGAAGTTCCATTTAATAGTCCTTTAAACAAGTTTTGCAAAGCAATTTTTATTAAGCCTACTCGTTTTATTTAACCCATTAGTGCTTGATTTTTCAAAATCATCTCAAAACATAAAAACTTTGTTGCAAATGATGAGTTTGGACAGTAAAAAATAAAAATTCTGCAAAAGTTTTGCTTTGGATGCTTTAGGAGCAAGTTTTTGAAGCGTCCCATTTTTGGGGACGCTAGGCACGAATGGGTACGTGAAGATTTACATGGTGATATGTACAGGTTATATCACTCAAGACTGTTGATACAGTCGAGTTAAGAGAATAGATATATAACTTGTACTCAGAATCATTGGGAATCAAATTTATAAGCAAAATTGCAACAAAAATGGCATGCCTGAAAACATTTTTATGCAAAATTGTTCACATTTTTAAATGAATTGCTTACACGCAGCATATCGTAATAATGCTGTTCATGTCTCAGATCAACATCCTGTTGCAATAGCAACCAACACTGTTATAGAAAGATTATAAGACAGTTACATGAAGCTGTTTCAAGTGCTAAATTGCTTTTGACTGTTTTTGTGTAGTAGATTGTTGGCCTAACCCTTTTTATGTGGATCGACATTTCATTTTTCTCAAACTTTTCGCACACTTTCATTCGCACAATGCATCTGAGTTACAACAGATGGAATCTAGTGCTAAAGTACAAGTGAACTTCATACTTTCTAGTTCATAGTCAGCTTGCATTTCCCTAATAGACACAGTATGTGTTTAGATTCATGAACTGGCCCTAACTTTTCTATATTGAACAGCTCGACCAAAGGAAGTGAAAATTTCCACATTTGTTTGCCTGTATCGTCTCAATAGTGGCATATTTTGCACATCTGCTGTAGCAGTCTCAGAGTGGTAAAGAAGTAGTCATAGTAGCCTACACAACATAGTTGTTGCAATGAACCACCCACACCAAGTTGAGGACTCATGACCCCAACTCCATTATAGGTCTGACTGAGTAAAGTAACCATGGGGTGTATTCAACGAACAGTCTGCAGTGTAGCCAAGAAGGCTTAGTTGCAGTCTGAGAGTGGCAAAGAAGTGGTGAAAGGACCACTATTTGTTAGTAGGAATCAACTGAATTGACAACCAATATGCCTCCTGGCTAATCCAGGCTTGGGATCCATATACCAACTCATCCATATGGTGACATGGATGTGAATCAGAACAAAAGCCGAGTGGTGTATTCAACATACATGTAGTACGATGCCATTGACTTGTCATTAGGCCTACCTGAAATTGCAGTAGGCCTAACTGGAAATGTTACTGGAATGTTATATTGAGCACAATGCACAATGACATTTCATGAGTTTGGCTGACACCTTGCGAAAGAAGGACAAATTACATCGCGACTGATTTTTTCTTATTTATTTCAATTAAATTATAATAAATTAAATTATTAAATTTAATTTTCTAGCAACTGTATACAACAGAATGAGTGCATTTTGACTATTATCTTGCACTACATTGCATAGGTCTATTAGGTTCTGGACGATTTCTATCCATGTGAAATATTCATGTAGGCTATACATATAAACATAGGCCAGATGTAGCCTACAGTTGAAGTTGTCAATAAATTTTTGAGTCAAATAATATCATATAACGCTAAGTTTCACTGCAAGTGATACTTCTGCTTACAAACAGCCGTTTATACTTCTTTTCAAACAATATCTGACTAAAATGTTTTACAAGATGCAAAACTGCATGTATTGAACTTCACGTATCCATTCGTGCCTTGCGTCCTCAAAAATGGGACAGTACTTAAGTGATAGAATGCACATGTTATATTTTATTAAAATGAATTTGATAAAATTATTTATGTAATAGTATATGCCCAAGTTTGTGAAACCAAAGACAGATTTGAAGGAATGCACACACACATTTTTAAACAAGAAGCGGAAAGTCCGCAATGTTTACATTTGCTAAAATAGGTCAATGGCGTGATTAAAAACACATTTTTCGGTCGATAAAAATGTTTTTGGTGCGCATTTTGTGTAAGAATCACTTTATCAACATGTTGGCATGACTGCTATTACATTAAATTGCATCTTCAATGCATATTTCATTTTATGTGAATTTTTGAAGTCGTGTCCCATTTTGGGGGACGCTAGGCACTAATGGGTTAATGTTAATAGATGTGTAGACCCATAGGCGTAGGGCACTGTAGCGATCTACAGCTTATCAAATGCCTTGATACAATATTAATTAATAATAGGTAGCATAAGTCAGTCTAATGAAAGCGGTGTTTGCATTTTTGTTTAACGTTGCCATGACCACAATGACGCTACGATGGTCGTTATTGGAGAGATGAAGTGGTGACGACGTAACGCGCAGGAGAGGGGAATGTTTTTTGAAAATGGCAGGCAGCGTGTGTCTTGTCATGTGAGTTTAAAGGTGAGAAGACGGAAGAGTATAATGCTGGTCAAGTCGACAGATTGATCGATAGTCTACATCTGGAAAGTCTAGCAGCATGATCGTAATGTCATGTCATGTCAATACGCCGATGTCGCTACGCAACGGTTGGCTACATGAGTATGTATGTATGTGCACTTGTTATAGCGCCTCTTCAAGCTCCCTACTCAGAGGCGCTCCCGATGCAGAGCGGACACTGCATCGGAGTTTCACGCCGAAGCGCTGAGCAATTGTAAGTGAAGGACTTGCCCAAGGTCCTTACGCGGGGAGGTGGATTCGAACCTCGGACCTTCCGGCTCCAAGGCAACGACGCCACCACTAGACCACCGCGCCCCAAAGTGGATCAAAGTACTCCAGCAAGCTCCATCCTTTACAGTCCACATTCATTCATTCATTCATTCATTTCAAGAATTTATATAGCGCCTCTTCAAGAAATCCACTCAGAAGCGCTCCCAGTCCAACCACGGTGAAACAAAAACGTTTTAAGGAGCTTGTAGAACACTGACGAGTCGACCCTAGGCAGCAACCGCATCTGCAACGGGAGACTATTCCAGACAGAAGGACCTACAACTGAGAAAGCACGACGCTGACAGGTTGATGTTTCAACACGCGGGACCAAAAGCTTACCGCTAGAGGCAGAGCGAAGGGCTCTGCGAGAAAGGACAACAGATATTGGACAGCAGAGTTCACACAGATAAGTCGGGGCACAGCCAAGGAGACAACGCCAAACCAGTGAAGCAATTCTGTATTCGATGCGCTGTGAGATAGGGAGCCACTGTCATAGGCGCAATCACGTCCTAAAAGTTGGGGGGACCATAATGAATCACGTCCTAAAAGTTGGGGGACCATACTAATAAAGTTAGGGAACCACTCAAAAATTGAGGGGGGACGCGTCCCGTGGGTCCCATAGGGTGGTTGCGCCTATGGCCAGTGTAGAGTATCACGAATGTACATGTAAGATGAAACGGAGGCATATTTGGGAATTCGACCAATTAGCCGGGCTGCAGACCGAAGAACACGGTCAAGTCGGGATATCAGTAATAGAGGCAAACCAACCAGAATAGAGCAACAATAGTCCAAGCGGCTGGTAACAAAAGCATGAACAAGGGTAGCAGAAGAGTTCTCTGATAAGGAGCGAGAGATGACCCGTAGCTGACGAATTTGGTAGTAACAGCCACGAGGCAGCTGGTTGACATGTTTTGCAAAACTAAGTTCTTCATCAACGTTTTGCAACTTGATGTTATTTTTTCGCTCGCTATGACTGTTAACTTAACATCATTTCGGCCAGTTAGTGCAGAGAGCGCCTCTGAGTAGATATCTTGAAGAGGCGCTATATAAATTCTCAGAATGAATGAATGAATGATTGAATGGATCAAGCATAACCATAGGCGGAGACCTGGTCCGAACTTTGGGGGGGACGGACAAGCGGCTGAAAACATTGTGTCGGCTAAAAAAAATTTTACGACTAAAAAAGGTGTCTTCGGAAATTTTAATAGAGCTAAAAAAGGTGTCTCCAAAAATTTTGACGACTAAAAAGGTGACTTTAGAAATGTTGATAGTTAAAAGTCTTCAGAAATTTTGACGATTAAAAAAAGGTGTCTTTAAAAAAGTTGACAGCTAAACAAGGTGCTTCAGAAATTTGACAACTAAAAACGGTGTGTAGAAATTTTGACGACTAAAAAAAGAGTCTTCAGAAATTTTACACAAAAAAAATGTCTAGAAATTTTGACGACTGAAAAAGTGAAAAGGTATCTATATAAATTGTGAAAATTAAAAAAGGGGTTTTCAAAAATTTGGACGACTACAAAATGGTCGTTATAAATTCTACGCCGAACAAACACCACCCCCTCCCAGTGGCGGAGACCTGTTCCGAACTTTGGGGTGACGGACGAGCGGCCGAAGGACGATCGCTGAAGCGCGAAAGGCGAGCATGGGAGAAGTTTGGGCAGGTAGATGTGTCCCCCCCCATTAAAAAAAAATAATTTCAACATGCAATGATAGCATTATCGAAGATTTGTTCTATGATCTCTAATAATTTGCCTGGTGAAAAGAAATAATTTGAGTTTTGTAATTTTATTATATATAGCATCTTTTGAAAAAAACAATTTAGGGTGTCCAAGTACGGTGTTGTTAAAAAGAGAAAATATTTCAGGGTGGCCAAGTAAGGTGTTGTAATCAGCAATTTTCTGGTGTCTAAGGACATTATTTTGATTCTAGTATTATCATCAATTTTCGGGTGTCTAACGATATCGTTTTGATTCCAATATTATATACGATTTTCGGGTTGTCTAAGGACATTATTTTGATTCCAGAATTATCATCGATTTTCGGGTGTCTAAGGAAATCAATTTGATTCCTGTAATAGCAACGATTTTCGGGTGTCTAAGAATATTATTTTGATTCCAGTATTATCAGCAATTTTCGGGTGTCTAAGGGCATCGTTTTGATTTGAGTAATATCAACGATTTTTGGGTGTCTAAAGACATCATTTTGATTCCTGTATTATCAACGATTTTCGGGTGTTTAAGGATATCATTTTGATTTTAGTATTTTCAGCAATTTTTGGGTGTCTAAAGAAATCGTTTTAATTCCTGTAATGTCAACGATTTTCGGTTGTCTAATTACATCTTTTTGATTCCAGTATTATCAACGAACTGCTGTCTTGAAGTTGACTTGACTATTAGAGATCCGCGGGACATTGGAATTCCAGCACGTTAAAGACTTTTATGACAAAAACTAGTAGGCCAACGCGTAGGAGTTCGACGGTGGTGACTTGTGCTTCTCGAGCGGCGTTTTTGCCATTGGATGACTATGTCGTTGTGACGTTACCATCAATAGGCTTGAGCTATTGATGGCTGCCAGATTTGTATTGTATTTGTTTTTATTTCGTATTTTTGTGCTTGTAAACCAGAGTGCGTTTTTGCAGCTGGTACATTAAAGAATATACTTGCTTACTTACTATAATAGTCGTCATTGTAAATCTATTTAATTATTGTTTAGCGAAACTGTGCACATTCCCTTCTCGGAGCTTCGCTTTTGGTACTCGTCCTGCTGCCGCTCGGTGATATACTCAAACCCACGAGGGGCGATTCATGATTTAGCCCCCAAGAGCTGAGACCAAACTTCGCCCATGCGTTTTTACCGATTATTACTTCGATGTATTATAATGATGTTCTGTGTAGGCCTACCATTGTCCGTTTTCAGGAGGAGTAATAAGCAAAATACTTATATACTTACTTATTTACTCTCCATATTATTTCCAATGTTGAACATGACGTTGATTCGAGCCTGAAGAGAAGCTGAATGTCATGTAGCAGAAGTCCGATATGACGTTGTGTCGTTGTGTGTACACGGTGTCCCAATTGAAGTGAGCCCCTTTTTGTTTTGGCGATATATCTGTTAATTCTAAATGAAACTCTATAACATTTTCCAGCGTGAAAGAGGGGTAAATTATAAATGTTTCCTGAATATTTTATCAAATTCTATCAACATAGTCCGAAGTTATGCACATTCAAATTTGGACAAACAAAATTTGAAGTTGCCAACATGTAAAAGATAGGAAATTAGTGTTAGCGCTGTTCTTTAAAGCTGATGTTCAAAATGTCCTCCATTAGCTCGAATGCATGCTCTAAGGCGCTTTCGCCATTCATTGATTGCATTGTCAACAATCCCTTCATCAAAACGATTCTATTCTTCCGCATTTCACTGTTTGAAGTGGTCACTGGTCAACGTCACGTATGCGAGTTTCATAAGGCTGCGATGAGCCAGTTTCTGTTATGAAATTCCTTTAAAAACCTTTTGCACCATAATGTTATTTTTCTATTAAATTTTTTTAGTAAACTCAAATCATCTTTGCTGAAAATCATTTTTATTATTGTCCCCTAACATGGAAATTACGAAAATATGACGTCATAATTATTAATTTAGAAAGTAAGGCGTGCAGTTGCAAACAATAATTTCCTATCTTTTACATGTTGGAAACTTACAATTTCCTTTGCCCAAATTTGAACGTGCATAACTTCGGACTCTGTTCGTCGAATTGGATGAAATTTTCAGGAAACATTGATAATTTATCCCTCTTACAGTCTCTGAAATTTAAAAGAGTTTCATTTAGAACTGACAAGTATATCGCCAAAACAAAAAGGGGCTCACTTCAATTGGGACACCGTGTATTTTGCTATTTAACGTCACTGTGTGGTAACAAAGACCATTAGTGACGCCCTCCTCAGGGCCGTGTTTAACATAGGTCCATTCGGTGCGGTGCACCGAGTGCCCCTGAGCTGAGAGTTTTGTTGCCATTGGTCAATTGTCTTAAATTGAGAGTCTCAGTGTTACTTAAACCTGTTGTAAAATCAGTAAGTGTAAGAAAACATTAATTTCACTAAGTTCACCGACGTTGAGTGCTTGCTTACTGACCCGCCACATCCGACAAACCACGTAGGCTAGCCTATTGAACAGCGGATTTTTGTAAAATGACTGGTCTTGTAAGACTGGCGAACGGCACTAGGCCTAGGCCCCTGCTGTAACACTTTGCACCGACACTCGAAGAACCTTAAACACGGCCCTGGCCCTCCTCCTTTATCCAGGCCTGGGACTGGCACTGGCGGAGTTGCGTTGTGTCCTTTGTATTGGCAACTTTTTTATAATGACGAGTAACTAGTAAAAAAAGAGGTGTCATATCCACACAGTGTAATGTTCGCAAACTATCCAACGTGGGACTAAATAACTGGATTGCTCTGGAATTCATATCATTATAAATATTTACTTCATCTGCTAAACTTTTCCTTCTCTAGTTCTCTACTGAAGTGTGCGTGTACATGTCCGGACGCTTGAACATTGGGGGGGGGGACAAGTGCATGGGCCGTCCCCCCCCAACGTCTTCATTGGGGGGACCGTCCCCCCTGTCCCCTCTAGGTCTCCGCCCATGAGCATAACACCCAAGTTCCGGACAGAATCAAAAAAGGTAACATGGGGAAATGCTGAAGGAATGACGTAACAACAGTCAGTCGATGGATTTTATCTTTCTTAAGTTTACCGTCTACACGTAACGCGAGCTCGTCAGAACAAGTTTGTTAAACCGTTGTCTTTCTCTCGATGTCAAGATCAGGAATATCTATATTTCTCTGGCTTTATTTTCGGAATTTTTAAAGTTCTTGAGTTTAAATGCGTGGATTAAGCTGCATCTGAAACTAGAACGGATTTCATAATCTACAGCGGTAAACAGTTTAACATCCCGCGACGCCATGATACGTTGCCTATAGCAACGCAAGCAAAGATGCCGTATTTACATTTTCAAACAACTTTATCGACCATTCTCATTCCTCTCACTCCTGGGTATGACATTAAACTACAGCCGGGTCTGGGTTTCCCTCAAAACCTAGAGTCGCGGGCAGCAGCACGGCTCTTATCGGTCGCTGGCGGATGAGGAGCGCAAATGCACCCAACGGCAGCCGCCGAGCGTATGATTAGGCGCATACTAGGTCCAACCTGGTGCAACGGCTAATCAACTGCGAGATCAGCAAGAGAATTGGGTACTCAGCTGGTCACTTACCCCCACAGAGCACGAATGAATGAAGCACACTACAAAAGAAACCATACTGGCTCGGACGACGCCCAGGATAAAAAAAAGGCCCGCGACACCCACTGTGAGAGTCAGGATGGGTGTCGATAAGTTTGCTACTGGCTCCACCGATAAAGACAGAAACGACCGACCGAACGAAGACGCAACTGAATGGCAGACGTCGTGTTAAGATTGGACAATGAAACGTGAGAGGACTCAACGCACTTGGCAAGCTCTCAATTCTTGGTAACGAAATGGAAAGACTAGGCATTAGTATATGCGGTCTGTCAGAAACCAAATGGTCGGATAGCGGCCATTTTAAGACCCTAGATGGTCACACCGTGCTATACTCGGGCAGCTCTGGACGTGAACATCATGGAGTGGCAGTCTGGATTAACAAGAACATTACCTCAAGCTTAGCATCATACAACACAATCAACAACATGATTATATCGACCACGTTTGCGTCAAAGCCGAGAGATGCAACAATTATCCAGTGTTACGCGCCAACCGCCGACAAAGAGGACGAGGCATGGGCGCCCGCACATAGGGGCAAGGGGGGCACTTGCCCTTTCCCTGGAAAAGTGAAACTAATTTTTCTAACTGCTACTTTTGAATTTTTACAAATTTCTTCGCATTAAAACAGTAATGATACGAACGATACACACAGTGAAAGTCATAAATTCACTTTTTGAAATCTCTATAGAAATAAATATATATAGTGCCCTTCATGGACCTACTTTTTAACATTTACTTTTGGATTTTTAACAAATTTTTCGCACTTAGGAAACTATTCATATTAAAAATAATACATACAATGAAACTGATAAATTTGCATTGAGAAACCTTGTTGAAAATACCCGTGTTTTTAATTTCCAGCGGTGTATTTTTCATGCTCTTGTCGCAGAAAAATTCAACCGTGACCATCGTACATTTTTGGCCCCTCCTGCAAAATTTTCTGCGGTCGCCCATGGGACGAGGAAATTGAGCAGTTCTACAAAGACTTGGATCACGCGTTTTCAGAGGTGCCCAAGCGAAACATACTTCTGATCACAGGAGATTTCAATGCTAGAGTAGTAGAGGATGCAACAGAGACCGATGTACTAGGGAAATATGGCCACGGAAAAAGAAATGATAGAGAACAAACATTGGTAGAATTCTGCGCGGAACACGGATTGGTCATCGCTAATATTCTCTTCCGTCTACACAACAAACACATAAAAAGTCCAGACGGATTCACAAGGACGCAGATTGGTTATATACTGATTAGGAAACAGTGGAGACAATCGGTAAATAGGCTAATGCACGTGTTTGCCTCAACGCAGATTGCGATTCTGACCACAACCTGGCGATACTGACAATGAAACTAAGAGAACCACCTCCACTGATTGAAGAGATCAAGAGAGCAATAGCGAGAACAGCGTCACGAAAGGCTCCAGGACCGGACGATATAGCAGTTGAATTACTAAAGTTTGGAGGCGAAATGACAATAAGCAAGTTGCACGAGATATGTGTAGAGATCTGGAAGACAGGATCATGGCCAGAGGAGTGGACACAATCAACGTTCATACCGCTTCCAAATAAAGGGGACCCACTTCAATGCGGAAATTATAGAACCATCGCATTAGTCTCACACGCAAGCAAGATGTTGTTGCGTGTAATACTGGAAAGAATGCAGAGCAGACTAGAGGAAGAAATCGCTCCAGAACAGTCAGGATTTAGACCAAAACGAGGCACAAGAGACCAAATTTTGAACATAAGGATCATCTTGGAGAAGGCAAGAGAGATGAATCAACCGTTGTACCTCTGCTTCATAGACTTCTCCAAGGCTTTCGACACGGTTAGGCACGACCAGTTGTGGTTGGCCATGCTCGACACGGGATTCCCACCGCAGCTGGTAGAACTAATCAGAACTTTGTACAGACAACAACGTGCTAACGTGAGAACGAACGCCATCACATCGGCATGGTTCAGGATCAAGAAAGGGGTCAGACAACGTTGCAACCTCTCACCCTGCTTATTTAATATCCTATCAGAGCAAGTGATGAGGGTTGCATTGGAGGGCTTTAAGGGAGGCATTAGAATCGGTGGAAGGATCATAAACAACCTTAGATATGCCGATGATATTATTCTTATCGCTACATCTCCGGAACAACTTCAGGAAATCGTGACCCGCGTAAAGGAGGCAGCGGAACAGTACAACCTGATGATAAATGTAGGGAAAACGAAGGTGACGACTACCACTGATGAGATTTTGACAACGGAGGTGAGCACAGGAAAGCTGGAACAAGTGGATTCATTTGTATATTTGTATATTTGGGATGCCGGGTTACAAAGGACGCAAATTGCACGGGAAAAGTAAGATCAAGACTAGCGATGGGAATGACGAGCCTGGTCAAACTGACGAAAGTTTGGAAAAACAAATCTGTCAGCAACAGAACAAAAACGAGACTGCTGAAGGCCTTGGTGTGGCCAGTGGCGACATACGGGTGTGAGGCATGGACATTAAAAAAGAAGACGAAAGACGTATACAAGCATTCGAGAACAAAATAATGTCTTAGAAAGACACTAAGAATCCCATGGACAAAAAAGTTGACCAACGAACAGGTGTACACCATAGCAGGAACAAAGCAAGAACTGTTGACCCACGTAAAAACAAGAAAGTTGCGATACTTCGGACACGTCATGAGACAACAAAAGAACAGCATAGAAAACAGCCTGATGACGGGATTGATGGAGGGGAAAGAAGTAGAGGAAGACCTAGAACGGCATGGATAGTCAGGATAGACAACATCATGAAATGGACTTTCGGAAAGAAGACTAATTTTCGAGACCTGCTGTTGCCGGGTCTCAGCCGGGTCGCAAAACAGGCCGTCAGATCTGATTACAAAAGTAGGTAAAAATGGTAGGTTTTTGGTAATTTTGGGCAAATGACTATAGGAAAAACGTCGTCAGAAAATTTATGGGCCAAAGGTGTGCTCGTCCGCCAAAGTGAGACCCGGCAACTTTTTCAAACCTCTTTCAGCCCTGTGTACAAGGTATCGAAACGCAAGTGTCGGTACCGTAGTTACGTTAGTAAACGATAGGCTAATAGATTTAAATGGATATTGAAAGAAAAGAAATCGAACTTGGAGAATTGCTATACATGTGAGGATCTATCGAACTTTGCGATATACCTACATGGAATATAATAAATCATACTGAACGATCGTATGCAATTCGTCAAGATGCCTGCCGATCAGCGAATGCATATAATATTATAAGAGAATCACTTCGGAACGAATGATCATCGAACCAAACAACACTTCCAACGAAGCGTGAATCGAATTCCACATTCCTTCAGTCCATCCACATTCAACGGAAGAACTTTGAAGAGCATCTACTGTACGGTGCAGATAAGCTAAATCTTAATTATAAATACGTAATTAAACAACACCGCTCTAAGTAAATAAGTGTAGGCCTATTGCAGTTTATGTTTTTTGTTTTTGACAGAATATTAGTCACAAGAAATCTACCATTGTCTGATTCTCATTAATATGACACTATTTAAAACCATGGAACAATTCTCTGCATTCCCATTAATGGACAAGGTGATTTGGTTCTTAACTGACCGCTACAGGCACATTTCAGCAGTGGTGGGGGTACTGTAAAAAATATCCAAAGTAACGAACTTATAACAATTTTGCTATTCTAGGCATGTGTGGTCCTACAGCGGAGGTGTGTGACTGCTCTGATCTAAAAGCAAATGGTCAAAATGAAAGTGGCGTCTACGTGGTGTGCGTTGGTCGTCAACGCGATCGAGTTTGTACCGATGCATTCTGCGACATGGAAACTGCCAATGGGGCGTCGCTGGTTTGTGTTTCGCCAATCAATTATTTTATTATTTTGTGCATTGAACAGCCATTATTATAGTATGAGTAGGGATTTTGAAGGAACATTATATGCGCTTAGATTGATTGATTGATTGATTGATGGATTGATTGATTGATTGATGGATTGATTGATTGATTTAGGCTATATGTATTTTTTGCCAAAGGCATGTAGCAGAAAGGCCTTTGCAATGTCATTGTTGAAGGAAAGCTCCAGCAGACGAGTGCATAAATCTTTCAAACAGTATTGTTGCGCGCGTGCCCTCAGCCAAAAGACCACCCCCTTTCACTATCAATTCTACCTTCTTCGCACCCTTATTCTCAGAGGGGTCCCCTGGCCAAGGAGCAAGGCGGGGAGGGGCTACATCATTAAGTTCCAGGACCCTAGTTCTGTTCCCTAGGAAACCAGGCACCACCGAGGCCCACTCAGGTAAGGATTCGAAACCCTCTTCTCTATAACCAGGTACCAAGGATGGCTCTAATCGGCGACATATGTCCACGGCTCTCTGTGGGAGAGCGACAGCCCCTATTTCAGACTGCTCTGGGTTCGAATCCCCTCCACTTACTGTTCGGGTTTCCTTACCTATGGATAACTCGGTTGCCCTCTGTTTGTGCAAGTTCAGGTCCCTGTCATATTCTTGTAAGTTCTGTTCTAATTCCTCTTGTTTTGCTATCAAACTTTGTATTCGGTTTTCTTGGCGCTCCATAAATTCTCGAACATGGTCAGGAAGTAGCTGTGGGGTCCCTGACACTTCAGCTACACTCTCATTATCATCCACCTCACTTCCCATCACTTCTTCTTCCTCCTCCTCAGATTTAAGGGAAGACATTTCTAACTATGAGAGGGTTTTCACAATATTTCCAGTTAAGTTCAACTAATGCAATCAGTTTGTAATTATTTCCGTAATAAATAATTATTCATTAACGACACGCTTATCTTCTTAATCTGGTTTAATTATTCACAAAATTACTCGACGGTTTCTCTTATCCGTCGTGACAAGTAGCCTACAGTATGATTCACACTAGTACAACCCTTAGTAGATAACTCCACTGAAGGAAAACTAATTAGTTATTCAATTAGTTATTTTAATTAGTTCTTTAATTAGTTATTTAATTAGTTATTTAATTAGTTAACAGTGCGTTCAATTTGCATTTCTCTTAATTATCGGCATTAATCATCGCTTCGCATTTACATTAATTATCAGTACGTCCAATTAACTATCAACTTATTCACAGCAAAGAGCAAACAATACTTCTCGGTTTTAACTACAACAACCACACTCAAAAGGGTATACTTCCCTGATTCTCCAGATATAGTTATTGCAAATGTCTGCCAGTGAAATTCCGTCCGGACATCTACCAGCGCGTCAGTCGCGACCGCGGATGAAATCGAAGTTCCGACAATTTGGATAAATATACAAATTTCTCTTCTTGCAGACACTACGGTCTTAACGGAAAGAAAAACCCACTGCTCGGCCTCCAAAACAATTTCTTTCAACAGCTTATTTCACGGCAATCAGCCTACCAAACTTCGGAAATTCTTCCACAATTTCTGCCACTCGAGTGCGTAGATGTTACCCGACCAAAATCTTGCCTCGCACTGACGAGTTCAGTGCTCTCGGCCAATCACAGGCCACATCACGTGACTCGTTCGAGTCGCGTGACCGAGGCGGTCCAATCAAAGCTGTTGCGTTGCCGCCGATCTAAAAGTAGAGTGTCGCAATGCGGCACTCTCCGCTAAAAAGGGATTACTGTACCGGAGGTCGGTTCCAAAAAGTGGCTAAACTCCGAAGGCCGGTCGCAAATCTAGCAAGGCCGTAAATTTAGCTAGGCCGTAAATTTAGCTAGGCCGCAAAGTCGTTTAGGCCGCAAATTTATAATTAACGATCGCAATTTCCACGATCGTTACAGTATAAGAGTAGGCCTACTGTCAAGCAGATGCATTTCTCTTTAGCTCTTATGGTTAGATAGATCCTCTTCAAGGTGGTAGTGGTGTTCTCTTAATGCACTTGAACGGAGTAGATCGATATTTTGCAGCATATGTTCAAGAAGGCTAGTCTGGTGCTATAAATATGTATTGAAATGATAACGTAAACTCATCAATATACGGTGATTTACTGCGGGATCTTTGCTGGTAAAACTCGTAATTTTGATCATTAGTCTGCGCGGACATTTTTCGCGAGTTTGTCGAAGTGACTGAAGCACAGAGATAATTTTACCCTGCGTCAAAATAGTTTATTAGGTGAACAGATCTGGACAAAAGGTTCGAAAGGTTCAATATCACATGTTTTAGTTATGTATACATTCTTGCTTACCATGACAAGCAGGCCTACAGGAGGCTATTATAATCACAGATTCCTGCGAAATACATCGTGGAAGTGTACCCACAGAAGTGGTTCAGTATCAAAGTTAAGCCAGGGTGCAAAGATAGTGCAATTTATATATTTGCATCGTTTCTTCCAGCTTTTCCAGTTACCGGTAGGCCTATCATGATCCATAAAGAAACGTAGGCCCTATTGATGAGCCTGCAAGACAACCTAATGCCCATTTTTTCATCTGCAAAATCTACTAAGTCTTCTTTCCATTATTGTAGTCAACACATGCGCGAACATAGAGTTTGTCGCGTTCTTAAATGTTAGGCTATCAACTTAATTTGCTGGGCGATAATAATATTCGAAGTAGGCTTAAGCTAATTAGCAGAACTCAGGTATGATGCACTTGAGGTCTACCACTTGATCGACTGGCAATAATTACTTCTGTAGCCTAAGTATCAAAATTTAATGATATTCACTGGCTTCCGATCTCGGCTCTAATCTCGTAAAAGTCCTGCTCGTAACAATTAAGTCTCAGCATGGCTTAGCTCATAGCTTGGCCGACTGCGACTTCAATGATAGCAGGATATGGGAGAGGATTTCATCTACATCTCTTTGCTGCTGAAAGACCTTTCACATTATTTTCACGAGCATGTCATGCTGAGAACGCTTCTGAAAAGCTCTTCTGTGAGGCGCGCTTTACAAATTGTCAGAATCATTAGATTACATGTAGGCCTAGATTAGATTATTCGTGACTAGCCGTCCCATAGCTCACTTTCCTACATAATAAGTTACCTCATTATAGGCCTACGCAGGCTGTGGAATGCTAAATGTTTCCAGTTAGTTAGAAATTGTCATCAGCGGTTTTACTGTGGCAAAATCGCGACATGACTTTATCGAATTAAGACATTTTACCCATCGATAGTGTCAACATTTAAGAAAATCGATTGTCGTGTCTTGTGGCCTGAACGTACATTGCAAACATGCATTTTATGCACACTAGTTATGCATAAACAAGTATTCAGCTGAAACCGGCCACGCGTTGCTGTGGCTGAAAAGAAAATTCAACCATCCCTCCCTACCTCCCCTCCCCCAACCCCCTCCCCTCCCTCTCCCCTCGCCCACCAACTCTCTCTTTTTTCCTTCCTCCTCCCCAACCCTCCCCCTTCGTCTCCCCTCCCCTTACCCTCACCTCCCCCTCCCCCACCCCCTCCCCTCCCCACCCCTCTCCTACCCGTTCCCCTCCTCTTCCCACTCCCCTAAGCCTACCCCTCCCTGCATCCCTCCCTCCTCCATCGCTCCCCTACCGCTCCCTCCCCACCCTCTTCGTCCCGCTCCCTCCGGTCCTTTTCTCCCTGACAGCGGATAGAGCCCAAAAAGTGAAAGGCCGCTAGACCCCAAGAAAGATGAACGGCCGCTTTATTGAATGAAGGGAAATTATTATGCAACTCGCTTATGACGTCACGGCACTCGACCTCATTCTATGTTTCGTCTGCGACGTTTAAAATTGTATAGCTCAAATAGTCGACGAATTTGATCAAATATTGTTGTTAAATATTGGGTTTTTGGGGGAAAAACCATTCAAAGAACACTCACGTATTCGAATGGAACGTTTTGGTGAGATTTTTAAAAAAATCGGTGCGTTAATTTGGGAGATCCTATCATTTTCAATTTGGTGCGAACGCCGTTACATTTTTATTTATATAGATGTGTAATACAAGACGTGTCATGTGCGATTATTCACAATCATCCATAAGATATGGCCTCCAATGCCCTTATACAGGCCCCGGTGTAAAAGTTTCAAATTACCCCCTCCTAAACATTACCCCCGGTAACTTGAAACCGGTTTCAGATTACCGGGGGGTAAGATAAAAACCGGTTTCAAGTAACCCCGGGGTAATCTCAAACCGGTTTCATCCTACCCACTACGATTTCAGGTTAACCCCATATAATACATTTATCCATGAAATAAAGTTGAACGGATAAAAAGATATGAATATTTAAACTTCATCTACCGAAATTGCAGTTTACAAGCAATTTTCTGTCAGATTCGATCAAATGTTTCCTTATTATCTCCAATGCCTGATGATTAATCATTCTAAAATTTTCCAGATATGCAGCGAAGTGAACTAACAATATGACCCCAGCAGTATGGTTTGATAATTTAATTAAATAAGATGCTCAAAATGTCCCCTTCTGCTTGCACGCAAGCCTGGAGGCGCTGGCGTCATTGGAATGGCAACAGCAACGTCGATTAATTATCCTCTGGTCCAGGACTCCAGGCCATCCCACACTTCCAGCAAGCGTTGCTTCAGATCTTTTATATCTGGCAGACTCGGTCTTGCATCACGCTCTACATTGTTATAGTCGACAGGATTCAAATCTGGGGTTTTCGGAGATCATAATGTGGGAGAAATGAAGCCTGGCGTCTCTCTTGTCAGCATTTCGATGGTTTCCTTGGTTCTGTGGGGTGGCGCTGTTCTCTGGGACTAGATTTCTGATTACAGATAGAAGATATTGTGACAGCAGAACATCGCGATAATAGGCTCTATTAAGTTTTACTTCAGGATCAATGAAGACTAAAATGGGAATGGCCAAGCGTCGAAACCGCAACGGACACCATATCAGACTTGCTGAAAACTGAAATTTCGGGTGATGAAGTTGAAATATCCATATCTTTCTATCTCTTCAAATTTATGACATGATATTTTGGAATCCTATTCTTGGTTCAATTTCCTAAATATTGGGGAAACGTTTTTATGATTACTCATCTGACATCCGAGATGTAAGAAAAACAGTTTGGCTTACTTTTTATTGAATCTAACAGAAAATTGCTTGTAAACTGCAATTTCGGTATATGAAGTTTAAACATTCATATCTTTTTATCCGTTCAACTTTGTTTCATGAAATTTTGGAATCATATTCTTGGTCCACTTCTCTAAATATGTGGAAAACTTTAGCTTGATATGTCATCAGGTGTCAGAGATATATGCAAAACAATTTGGCTTACTTTTTATTGAGACACGGTGTATTTACAGCTACACCTAGCTTCATGCAACGAGATGCTCCCACTCTGATGAAACTTGACTCGGATTATGTGAGGTGTCTTCCTTAATTTACATATCTCCAATTGTTTCTCTTTTTAATGAACAGGATGTTCTTTGTTGATTTGCTTTCCTTCATAAGTCATATCTGGAACTTTTCTTTTTACTTCACCTATTCCAACCATGATATTCTTTGAAAATCATACTGCAACTCTCGGCTCTAATAATTAGATCCAAACCCATATGCATGACTGATGAACCACTGATGTCACTTCTTCATCCTTTGATTCACCAATTTTACCTATCCTTCTCAAACCACACCTGCATCCTCTCCCGCTCCTGTTTTATGCATATTCGTGACCTCCGCCGCATCCGACTTGGCTCCACTTCAGAACTGCCTCCACCATTGCTACATCCATTGTCCACTAAATGCTCGACTATTATTCTCTTGTCATCAACTTTAATTCCACACAGCTGCAGGCTGCAGCTCATCCAAAATTCATTGGCAAGCCGTGACCAGAACCCTCGAATATCATCACAAGATCCCAATTCCGAAATCACTCCATTGGTCAAATACACAGAGCAAATTCACTTCAAAATCTTATTCCTAACCTATAACTCCATAAAATAATCTCAGCTAATATTATCTTCGTGAACTTTTCACCATTCAACCAACCCGCTCTACCCGATCATCCACCAGTCCTGTCTCTCTCTTTCTCGAAAACGGTCACAAGTCATATTATCTTTGCCAACCGAGCCATGTCAAACCCTGCTCCGCGTATGTGGAAAGATCTCTCTCCTGAAATCCTCTCTTCTACGTTTTTTTTTATACATTCATGCTGATCACCTACAGGATGGTAGGCTTCTCAATCCATCAATCCTCGGGCTTTGCACTCGAAACTAAAGTCTCACTCTTGAGGGACTCTTACCACCTTCCAAGTTTCTATCTAAACGCCACCCACCTTAACAGATACTCTGCCACGTCTGATCTTTTGGTAACCGGACTTCAACCTCCTTCGGACTATTCTGCCATTGTGCGTGACCAGTATTGGGTCTCGGACGTTCTCGAGTGTTGGACCATTCCCTACCTGATCGTCTATGCTGGTTTAGTTTTCTGATGTTATGTGGAGCTAAGGTTTAGAGCGATTTATTTAAAGTTTCTTACTCACCGCAACTGAGATGTTTTTCTCACTCATCGGATATTGACTGAATAATATATAGAACAAGACAGATTCTGAAGAAAATAAACGTGTCTGCTCTGTCGCTTTTAATTTATTCCAAATTTTAAGCCTTTACTATGCCATTCGATCAAATGTTCACAGGTTTTTCAGAGACGCAAAGATGGCAGTGTCAATTTTTACAGAACGTGGGCTGAGTACAAAGAAGGATTTGGAGATTCAAATGTAGAATTCTGGCTTGGTAAGTTATTTTTTAAAGGATGAAGTTAGAATAGTAGGCCTATGCTTGAGACAACCTGATTAAACATAGTAGGTTATTTAGTTTAATGAAAGTCCTATAGTCTCTGCATTAAATAAAAGTAAGTTGAACTATTTTTGTTGTACCAATGCACAAATAAATTCTGACTTATTCTATAAGAGCTTAGATAGCTTTCATTTTAGATTGTTAGCTGTGTTTATAAGTAAGTAAGCAAGTAAGTAAGTATTTTCTTTAATACTCCGCTTTCAAACGCACAATGGGACACAGAACATCATTATAATACATAGAAGTAATAATAGGTAATAAAAACGTGCAAAATAAAAATCACAAGTTAAATTATAATATAATTACTAAACTATTATTGTCACAAACGTTAACTATATAGCATTCTCGTGATAAATCCCTTACCAGTCAAGGAATCACATCGTGGTATCTCTAGATTATGTGATCGGGGTCTAAGGGAGTAACCAGTTACACGTTCAGGTGGAAGAAGATAATGGAGGACATGCCCAGGGTCTCAAAGGATAGAAGAAAAGAGGGATACATCTGCCTTAGAACATAACATGTCAAAAGTAGGAGTGTTTGTGGGCAAAAAGCCTTGGCGTATCAACTTTCTAATGATAGCAGACAGACGACTCCTCTGACCCTCATTTGCAAAACCCCACCATGCTGGTGAAGAATAAAGCTTTCGCGCGACTGTGGTGGAACGTACAACATCATGGAGTCGGCTGCCTGTCAAACTATGCGACACAAGGATACGAAGTGCATAAATTGATTGCTTTGATTTATAGTTGTTGAATAAAAGAACGAAACTTGTCAAGTTGTAATAAACGGCACTACAGATTTTTAAGATTTAGACTAAGTTAGGCCTAAACGCCGACTCTTGTTATGCCCTGCGGTAGAAAAAGTTATAGTCAAATGCGTCCCTGGTTGATAGCAGAACACTGCACAGTTGTATGCGTCCTTTCAGTTATTTAGTGCCAAGCAGATTTAAAGCTTTACCGTAATACTTGTGTTTCAATTTCTTTGGTTATCGTGGCTTGGCATTTGCAGTTCTAGATCTAATAGCCTACAATTTAGGCGAATAATTATATGACTGATCATGAAGACTAGTCCATTGCTTTTACCGAGAGAGCTCAACGGGCATTTTAATAACGGCGCTATTAAAGAAACAGTTTGCATAAATTAGAGAATAGCAGTGTAAAGTTTCCGAACAGGGCGCCTTAACAAAAGCGCGCAGGACAAAAGCGCGCAGACAATAGCACGCAGCATGAACCATCCCCAAAAAGCGCGCAGACAAATGTGCGCAACTACCCGGACATGTATCTAATGTTGACTAATAGGCCTAATGATCAATAACGTACCGCTTAAGCCTATAATTGGATCATCATCATCATCATCAATATCATAGGGCTCAATGCCCGTTAGAGTCCGACGCCACTCTCTGTCTGAGTCTGTCTCGCGTCATGCTGCCCAGCCTCAACTTGTCCGGTCAGCAGGTCTGCTCCATACCATTAACATCTTGGAGCATCTAGACCACATTGTCCGATTGAAGAGAATCATGAAAAAGAGGCATGAAGGACAACGTGGGTCAATGCCCGTTGTGTCCCACGCTCTCTCCCCCGACTCTCTCCACCAGTCTGTCCTGACCGACCTGTGCATGTCTGTTTCACATCATGACACCTTGAAGCATCTGGGTAGCCATGTCACTTGTGTCGTGGTTTTGGCGGATTACAATCGTCTTGGTTTTTTACTGCCAGAGTATCGCCACCCATCTGGCAAACCTTCCTCATTTTGTCCGGGCTTAGGACCGGCACAGGGACTTTGTTGGTTCCCTGTGGCAGAGGATGGATGCAGTTTAACGTCGTGCCCAGGACTATAATTGGATACCGTAGGTTAATGCGACATACACCAGGACCATAAGAATTAAACGGAAATATTGTCCAATTGACGTCTATAATTAATTACAGTTTCCGAAATCATTTAAAATTAATTCGACACTTCGGTATTTTACCTTTTTCGCATAGCCTACATTCGGCCTGGCTTGTTTGCTACTTTCTTGCCATGGCACTGTTTAAAGGAATTTCTGAGTCTATTAGGTTATGGTTTATTTATATAGCTAGTATGTAATTTGTGTTCATCTGCCTGCCTACATTTTGGCTTATTAGTACTAAGGAACTTTTGGAACATCACAATTTCTAGTTTTAAACATTAAATAATGTTGTTGCGTAAATTTTTACACATCTAGCTAATTTCGAGTAAGAATCAATGTTCATTATAATAATAATAATACTTTGTCGATTTCTTGTCTGCGCGCATTTGTCTGCGCGCATTTGTCTGCGCGCTTTTTCCCTTCGCGCTTTTGTTGCGTTACCTCCGAAAGTGTTGGTGGCAGTTAGTGATTATATTATTGCTTTGCAAATAGTGCCATCCTAGTAACTTAGAAATACTGATTTGACTCCACCCAGTAGTGATAGATAGAAAAATTAAAAAAATAGATAGATAGATAGATGGATAGATTGATAGATGGGTAGATGGATGGATGGATGGATGGATGGATGGATGGATGGATAGATAGATAGATAGATAGATAGATAGATAGATAGATAGATAGATAGATAGATAGATAGATAGATAGATAGATAGATAGATAGATAGATAGATAGATAGATAGATAGATAGATAGATAGATAGATAGATAGACTTGGAAATACTTATTATTTTGACTCCATACACCCAGTTCTCGCACTAAAAATAAGCTTACTTCAGTGCGCTTAGGCCTATATTTAATCAATCTGCCGATTTAAGCTACATGTAATCATGGGAAAGACTTGCTAGTTTTTTTTAAACCACAGCTCTCATGAGCGTTTTCTCTACGTTAAGAGAGTCACAAGCGATGGAAGATATCAAATAATTTTGCCTAATTAATTTGTCGTTCTTGAAGTTCTCAAATGATGAATGTCTTTTAATAGGTAACGAAATGCTCCATCTTCTCACATCAAAGCGGAATTACAAACTGCGTATTGATTTGGAAGATTGGGAAGGAAATAAACGTTTTGCAGAATATGGGAGATTTTCCATCAGCTCATCCGTCAATAATTACATGCTCACAGTCGGCGAATTTTTAGGAGATGCTGGTAAATTTTAGACAGTGTCTTAACGCTTGAGTGCCCAAGGTATTTTTTGGTAGGCCTACACAAAGGCGGCTGGGGGTCCGCGCGGACCCCAGCGTTTTCATGCTCATTTCTTGAGAAGGGATTGGAATATCGTAACAGAATTTGGTTATAAAATTATGTAAGCTTAATCCCAAATGAATTTGCAATCGATTGATGTATCTTATATTACAGTTGCGCCACCTGGTGTAAAATAATAGTGTAATAATCTCGTGACACATTTTATGCTTGCTTGCGTTATTTACCGAAGGAAGCCTAAACGCTTGTATGAATATGAACTGCATATCTTGCGGTACCCTTAGTATATGCTGTGTTTGTGGGGTACAGGGTAGGACAATAGGCCTACTCACGCAAAAATACCATTATATGCCCAAATGGTTGGTCTAGGAATACCTAAAAGCATTTCTGCAGATCCATAGCCTTTAATAAGTTATCCAAGGAAAACAGGCCTGGGGTCCGGTCGGACCCCCCCCCCCTTTGGGAACTCGAGGGTTAAGAGCGTCCTAAGGGGACAAG
Source organism: Lumbricus rubellus (assembly GCA_945859605.1). Classification (NCBI taxonomy): domain Eukaryota; kingdom Metazoa; phylum Annelida; class Clitellata; order Crassiclitellata; family Lumbricidae; genus Lumbricus; species Lumbricus rubellus. The sequence goes on along the minus strand of OX243824.1, from coordinate 22,077,858 downwards.
GAGGCGTAAGAGAAGAAAAATGAAAGAGGAAAAAGAGGAAGACGAGAAGAATAAGAGGAAGAAACAGACGAAGAAACAGATGAAGGAGAAATAAAAGAAGAAAGGGGAGGGAAGGAGAAGCAGAACAAGAACAAGAACAAGAAGAAGAACAAGAAGAAGAACAAGATAAAGAAGAAGAAAAGGAGGAGATGGAAGATTATATAGGGTGTCTCGATAGGTCGTGAACGATTTTGAATGCAGACAAATATATGTCATACACAATATAATGTGGAAAGTTTTATACTGGCGGATAGGTTATTCAAATGAAAATATTAATATAAAAAAATTAGATCACTATCTCACTTATTCAAATTGTAGCGCCAATTTCCGTGACGTCATCAAATTCGAGCCAATTAAACGTCCAGTTAAACCGCAAACAATATTGTACGACCATCATTGTTAATCCACACATAATTGATTAATATAAATTATCATTTAGTACTTAATAATGTTTCCTTTACTCTTTATTACAGCCTCAAGTCGATTAGTCATCGAGCAAATAGATTTTTCAGAGTTGTCAGAGGTAGGCCTATTGATGTCCACGCCTTACAAAGCCGACGTTTTAAGGTGTTCAGTGTCTGGGGTTCGGGTTCGGCATAAACAGTTGGATTAACAAAACCTCATATCATTCCAAATAAAACTTCAGTCACTTCGACTTATTACATCAATGATATACAGGAGAAAGAGGTCAAACCCGCATTCCAGCGAAGTGCAGTATCCTATGCGCTCAGTTAACAGCCACAAAAATGTTTCGTAACAACGGCGAAGGATTATTTCAAAAGGACGGTGCACGACTGCACGTGCACACACATCAAAGGCCTCAGTCGAATGGTTGAACAAAAATATCAATGGATAGCCTACATTTCACAGATGGACTGGCCACCTAATTCGCCAGACTTGTCATCAATGGAAAATGTTTGGAGTATTATGGCGGCAACTGTTTATGCCGATACCGAACCCCAAACGTCACGACCTTAAACCGTCGGCTTTGTAAGGCATGGACATCAATAGGCCTACCTCTGACAACTCTGAAAAATCTATTTGGCTCGATGGCTAATCAACTTGAGCCTGTAATAAATAGTAAAGGAAACATTATTAAATACTAAATGATAATTTGTATTAATTAATTATGTGTGGATTAACAATGATGATCGTACAATATTGTTTGCGGTTTAACTGGACGTTTAATTGGCTCGAATTTGATGACGTCACGGATATTGGCGCTACAAATTGAATAAGTGAGCTAGTGATCTAATTTTTTTATATTAACATTTTCATTTGGATAACCTATCCGCCAGTATAAAACTTTTCACATTATATTGTGTATAACATATATTTATCGGCATTCAAAATCGTTCACGACCTATCCAGACACCCTATAATTGAAAGAATGAGAAGAAGCAGAAGAAGGAGAAGGATAAAAATAAGAAGTGGAGAAGGTGAAAAATTGAGATGACGATGAAAATAAGCGGGAATGGGAAGGAGATTTATAAACAGTATTTCACGAGCTAAATTGAAGCAATAATATTGTATCATTACTCTTTACTTTTGCGTGACAGTCGTTGTTCTCTCTTTCAGTGGAATCAATAATTAATTATTAGGCATCAGTAGTATAAACTTGCAACAAGGTATCATGGTGACTAAAATAGATCGATATGTTTGCTTTCATCTGTAATTCTAACGCCCCATCAGGTCACACTTACAGTCTTACAGGCACACTTGTAAACTCACATGCATGTAGAAGCACACATCTGCACACCAGAGACACATGCAAAGAGCGCACGAAAATGTCAGCTTCGTGATAACTTTGAGATCTTTATTAGCCTCTCATCATCCACGACCTTCTTGGCATTGGCCTTCTTATTGTAGTCGATGATTGTGTCAACCCCTACCGTGGCGCAAGACCGTAGCTAGGTGTTTGGGTGTTTGGTGTGTTTGAACACTTCAAAAATGACTAGAACACGATGTAAAAACCATGAAATAAAACCATGACCCCCCCCCCCGTTAATGAAAAATGTAAAAAGAATAGAATGCATTCAGCAGCACATTATGAAAAAAAAATTAGGCAAAAATGGTAAGAAACATGGCTGTAATCAAGGGTAGGTCTATATACGCGGTAAACAAGGTTTGTTGTAGGCTATAATTGTCATGAAAGCTGGAGCGGATGACTAAAAAAAGACGGAAAATTGTTTCTATTTTCTGAAGATTTGGGCCGGAAAGCCGCCGGATGACTAGAAAAAGGTCATCAGTTTTTCGGACGGGAAATTGGTGATAGCTTCTGAAGATGACTAAAAAAAAACCAGTTTTTTCGGACGGGAAACCGAAAAACACTCCCCGAAATAAAATCCTGGCTACGGCCTTGCCGTGGTGCATGTCAGGCTTGTTCTTTTTGTCCATTCCACTTTGTCCGTACCATTTTGTCCTCTACCATTTTGCCCGGTCACCGGTCAAACTCGGTTGACAGTCAGAAAATCGTGCCGCCTCATTGCGTCGATGAACAACTTTGTCAAGATCGAATGGCTGTATTTCGCGGGAGCAGAGCTGCAGCTGTGAGCACCGAGTGTGCAGTTGCCGTCACCATTTTAATATACACTGCATAATATTAATCAGTTCACCATGCATGCGTGCAGCATTCCTCTTCCAAGACTATACTCTCCCAGACATAAAACCATCGAGTTCGCATTTCGAACAGCCTCCGCTGGAGAATATACTGATAAGCACAATGTTGCTCTCGTTGGTGTCAATGTCTGTGCCTTCCACCGGCACATCTAAGGCTATGCATACCATGCATTTCTGATTGTTGTAAATAAAAATTAATTATAAGAAACACAAACACATGAAACAGCTGTTTCTGCGAATGGATGCCAGGTTACATGGCACTCAAGAATGATCACGCGTCGCCCTCTTTAGAAGCGTCATTTTTATAGTAAAAATCACCACTGCATGACTGTCTCTCAGTAACCAGTAAGGAGAGTCTTAGTGCAACTCAATAAGAACTAAATTACCACTGCCTTCCATGAGTTGCAGTTGGTTGAGCTTTCAGAAGGGCTTTGCGTTTTCGTCCACTGTGCTTGCGCGCTGAGGAGGATGGCCTGTAGAATGCTATGTTTTTGTAGCCAGCGCGCTCTAGTCTAGGCAGTATCCTGACTATTTTGCGTCCGAAATATTTCGCAGAGAGATTTTCAATTACCTCATCCGTCTAAAATTACTCTCTTGAAGTCGGCAGATATACCGGAAATGCATTTCAATCAGCGTCTTAAGAGGCAATTGACATATAGAGATAGAAAATAAAATAAAACTTAAGGAAGAAAACAGAAGAAGAATAAGAAAAAGTAGAAGAAAAAGACGTATAAGCAGTATCAGCAGAATAATATTTATTAAAGGAACGAAAATGAGAAACGAGAAGAAGATGAGGTAAAAAAAAGAGAGTAAGCTTAAGCTTAGAGCGGGAGAAAAGCTAAGGAAAAGGAGAGGGTACCGGAGGAGGCTGAGATGAAGAAGAAGACTTTAGTGAGAATGAAAAGAAGGAAAGAAGAAGGAGAGAATAAGGAGAATAGCGGGAGAACGAATAGAAGAATAGGAATGGGAGGAGGCAGCGATGAAGAAGAATAGAGGAGACGAAGAAAAGGGGAACATGCAAAAGAAGTAGCCTATAAACCCTATTGACTTGGTCAAAAAGGAAGACAATAAAATTACTGCTGGTTACAAACGGACGACACTCCTTACTCTGGCTCTTAATAAAATTAATATTATTCCGTTTAAAGTTGTCACACATTTTCTGGGTGATGCAAAGAATCAGTCGATATTTTTATTTCATTTGTACCGACCCATCAGGTTCATGAATACATCACTTGGTCACACTTGTAGAAACACGTGGAAACGCACGTTGGCTACATGCACACATAATGCTCTCATACAAAGAGCGCATTAAGGTTTTAGACAGGGGTTTAGTGTAAAAGCACCCTGGTACGAAGAGCGCACGGATTCGAGATCGCTGCCCGCAACCCTCCTGAAAAGGTCCACTCAGTCTTCAATTTGGCAGGTGGCATTGGTACATTGGGCGGCAGGACTTGATGGAAGGGAACCTTGCAGGGATGTCGACAGTTAAATTCGACTCCTGAAATAGTTTGTGATCACCCGTTCATTGCTGACTGCATATTGTACTGCGTTGTGTCGGTTTGAAATAAAACAAAGGTTATTATTATTTATTATTCCGAGCCTCCGAGCCTCTTAGCGCTGGACAATGGACATCCACTGCCTAGGATATGCCTTGTCTAATAACTAGTTTTGGCGATGGATGTGTCGACGCTTACCATGGCGTTCAGGCCAAGCTCGGTAGATGGGTATCAATGGCAAACTTATCAGGAGCAGAGATGCTGCGAACACCAACTGCGCAGCCGTTGTCACTAATATCAGCTGCTTTGCATGCGGGTAGCCTATAGTTAATTCACGCAGGTCAGCTCCATGCAAACGTGCAGGATTTCTCTTCCGCATTAAGCCAACCCGCTCTATCCGATCAACCATCTTGATCACCCTTTCTCGACCTCCAGTCACTACTTATCATAAGTTCTCTAACAGAGCCAAATCAAACACTGCACTACCTTGTATGCCTCAGGGATGATCCGGTACATGACGTTTTGGCGCCGCCGTTTTGGCGCCCATATAACAACTGCTCTCAGCAGCTTATTTTCGGCCTAGTTTACAAATAAGCTTACATCAGCACGAAGTGATCGATTTGTGTTCAATATTTATTTTTCAAGTTTCATTCAGTGCTGTAATAATTAACCGTAGATTGTACCCTTTACGGGACCGAATGACTACAATAACCCTATACCTAACCCTAACCGATCCTCTCGACGTATGTCATATACATACATTTTTAGCTATTTCGGGCATAACTTTTGAATGGCGTGGAATATCATTACAAAATTTACCTTAAATGTGCGTAAATGAACCTCCTACAATTACCTGCAATATCATAATTTTTATACTCTAGAACAAGGGTGAAAAAATTCCGGCGCCAAAACGTCCGGCACCAAAACGGCGGCGCCAAAACGTCCGGCGCCAAAACGTCCGGCGCCAAAACGTCCTGCTTCGGGGATGATCGGCCTCCTGAATTCCGATCTTTTCTCGTTCATCCTCCATTTTGCTGGTCTCCAGGGCCGGTGTCGCGTGACAGAGTCCCCCCCTAAAAGTCTCCCCCGGAGACTTTATTTCGAAATAGATTCTCCCCCGGAGGATCTGTTCTAGAATAAATTCGCCTCCCGGAGACTATATTCTGAAATAAAGTCTCCGGGGGATAGAATATTTCCTCCGC
>OX243824.1:21878560-22072302 GCA_945859605.1 Lumbricus rubellus | reverse complement strand
AACGCTTGCTGGAAGTGTGGGATGGCCTGGAGTCCTGGACCAGAGGATAATTAATCGACGTTGCTGTTGCCATTCCAATGACGCCAGCGCCTCCAGGCTTGCGTGCAAGCAGAAGGGGACATTTTGAGCATCTTATTTAATTAAATTATCAAACCATACTGCGGGGGTCATATTGTTAGTTCACTTCGCTGCATATCTGGAAAATTTTAGAATGATTAATCATCAGGCATTGGAGATAATAAGGAAACATTTGATCGAATCTGACAGAAAATTGCTTGTAAACTGCAATTTCGGTAGATGAAGTTTAAATATTCATATCTTTTTATCCGTTCAACTTTATTTCATGAAATTTTGGAATCATATCCTTGGTCCACTTCTCTAAATATTTGGAAAATTTTAACTTGATATGTCATCAGGTGTTAGAGATATATGCAAAACAATTTGGCTTACTTTTTTGAACCACGGTGTATAATACTTTTACACCAGAAAATTGTCTTACAAAGCAGATTTTCAGCCAGGGGGGACTCTGTTTCGGGGGAGACTTTGTATCGGGAGGAGACTTTATTTCATGACACCGGCCTTAGCTATGGGCAAAGTAAGTTGCCCATAGGGCGCCGCGGTCCTTGGGGGGAGCCGCGGCACCGGCGATTTTTTTTTACACTTTTTTCTTTTAAACTCAAGACTTTCGCTAGTGGAAAGAATTTAAAATAATTAAGCTTATTGATTCATTTCACCTGTTCTGGCTGCAGGCCTGATTCAATTTCAAAGACTGTATTAATTTTATATCGACAAATAACATTCAATATTTAACGGCATTTAGTAATCTTTGCTGTTCAGTAGCAGCCAGAAGTTAGAATACGCGACGCTCAATTTCGATAGTGAAATCACTGAAAATGTGTTGCAAGAAATGAAACGTATGCAGGGGCGCAACCAGAACATTTTCCTGGGGGTGCTCAGAATTATTATTGTAAGCGCCGAAGTTGCGAAGCAGCGAGTGCCGAAGGCACGAAGCCAGTGCTGACTAGGGGGTCTGGGGGGAGCGTCCAGGCCCCCAGAAACCAACGCATTTTCTACTTTTGACATCCGCTAGAGCACGTTAGGCCATTGTTTGCCAGCTGTATTTATGAGCGGTAAAGTCATGAACATTTCTGAAAACCATGGTTTAATCGGTCCTAAGACTTTAAAAAATGTCAAACCAACGCATTTTTTTACTTTTCACATAAGCTAGAGCACGTTTCAGGCTGTTGTTTGCCAGCTGTTTTTATGAGCGATAAAGTCATGAAAGCTGCTGAAAACCATGGTTTAAGACTTCAAAAATGTCCTATCCCATTTTTTTTAGATGAGACAAAGGGTATTAGGTCTAGAGCTCGCGAATGACAGAATTAATAACCTGTGTTTAATCTAGTCATTCATTCATTCAGTCAGAGCATTTATATAGCGCCCCTTCAAGAAACTACTCAGAGGCGCTCCCAGCCCAACCACGAACAAAGAAAAAAGACTTGAGGGACTTGTAGAACGCAAGTAGAGGGGGAACTGACAGTTCTAGGACAGGACTGTCACGCGTCCCCGTCACGGGTCCCCAAGGTCATCACGGGTCCCCAAGGTCATCACAGGCCCCCAAGGTCGTCACGAGGGCTCCAAGGTCGTCACGAGACCCACCCCCAAGGTCGTCACGAGTCCAAAGGTCGTCACGAAGTCTCTCTGGTCTAACTCTCATTTCTTCTCATGCTACAATCGAACTTTGGCAAAAAATGCGGACACAGCACAAATATTGAGTGCATTTGTTTCTACAAATCATATCAATGCGTACGCGCCACCCCAATACTTCAGCCTCTTAATATGCTCAGCTTGCATTTCATGTGCTTCATGCGTCGTAATTAACAAGTTTGACTTAGTACAATGACAAATGTTTGTGTCTGACATTGAAAAGATTCGAAAAGTTAAGTTCTGCTCGCTCACACATCTATCATACTTACGTTTGGCTGTGTTAATAATCGATTTATGACCCTTTGCACCTAGATGTATATACTTCAAGCATTTTCCTTTCACATCTTACATTCTTCATCGTTGCCTCTACCGCCTTGTTACCTTAAGTTAGAAATTTTTGTTCAAATTATATGACTATAGGGCTATAATAGAAATTGAATAGTTCGTGTGCATATGGGATTTATCGTTCTCTACCACTTCCACTCTTATCACATGCATATTGAAAAGATTCATGCTGCTGAACGTCTGTTTAATGCAATCGTATATTTGGCAACAACAAAAATATACTGTAATATTTAAGAAAATACATCTGTTGAAAGAAACGTATAGTAGCTCTGTGCTTTCTATTTTTAGCCAATTAAGAATGACAGAATGTGCATCCACTTGGGTAGAAAAGTCACATGTGACTGTATTATTTGGCCTTAATTGCATGAGAAAAGTTGTCTGTGTACGCCATTTTGGGTGGGAATTTGCATGATCCTGTGTCCGTCCTCGCAAGGATGTGAAAAATCCTACTTTCTGGGGAATGGAGGGTTGAGAGACGTTGAAATACGTGGTCCTAGGTGTCCAAGGATGTGAAAAAGGCTACTTTCTGAAGAATTGAATGGTGAGAGTTGATGAAATACGTGGTCATAGATGCATAAGGATGTGAAAAAGCCTACTTTCTGGAGAATGGACGGGTGAGAGCTGATGAAATACGTGGTCATAGGTGCCCAAGAAGGTAAAAAGCCTTTGCGGATGAGGAGGAGGAGGCTGAGGAGGAGGTGGAGAAGGAGGAGGAGGAGGAAGGGGTGAAGCCTTGGAAGGTTGATTGACATTGTAAATTTAGCTCTTGCATTCAAAAGATTGGGAAAATTCTTATTTTATATGTCTTGTGTGGAGGAGGAGAAGGAGGAGGAGAAGGAGGAGGAGGAGGAGGAGGAGGAGGAGGAGGAGGAGGAGGAGGAGGAGGAGGAGGAGGAGGAGGAGGAGGGGTGAAGCCTTGGAAGGCTGATTGACACTGTAAATTTAGCTCTTGCATTCAAAAGATTGAGAAAATTCTTATTTTCTATGGCTTGTGTGGAGGAGGAGGAGGAGGAGGAGGAGGAGGAGGAGGAGGAGGAGGAGGAAGAGGAGAAGGAGAAGGAGGAGGAGAAGGAGGAGGAGGAGGAGGAGGAGGAGGAAGGGGTGAAGCCTTGGAAGGCTGATTGACACTGTAAATTTAGCTCTTGCATTCAAAAGATTGAGAAAATTCTTATTTTCTATGTCTTGTGTGGAGGAGGAGGAGGAGGAGGAGGAGGAGGAGGAGGAGGAGGAGGAGGAGGAGGAGGAGGAGGAGGAGGAGGAGGAGGAGGAGGAGGAGGAGGAGGAGGAGGAGGAGGAGGAGGAGGAGGAGGAGGAGGAGGAGGAGGAGGAGGAGGAGGAGGAGGAGGAGGAGGAGGAGGAGGAGGAGGAGGAGGAGGAGGAGGAGGAGGAGGAGGAGGAGGAAGAGGAAGGAGTGAAGCCTTGGAAGGCTGATTGACACTGTAAATTTAGCTCTTGCATTCAAAAGATTGAGAAAATTCTTATTTTCTATGGCTTGTGTGGAGTAGGAGGAGGAGGAGGAGGAGGAGAAGGAGGAGAAGGAGGAGGAGGAGGGGAAGATGATATGAGGAGAAGAGAAGAAACCTAATGCCTATGGACCAGAAGGATGAATAATGGTATATTTCTTTATTTAGACTGCTAATTATAGAAAAAAATGGTCTATATTTTGGTAATATGTTGAAATTTGATGGTTAGGTTATTTGGAAACTTACTTACTTACTTAACAAAAAGATTAGAAAGGTCTAGATATTTGGAATAATGTGTTGTTTGATGCTGAAATATTCGCATTTAGTTTCGCAATAAGTCTAAAATACTGAAAGATATAAATAATATTTAATGTGTTTTTGACAAAAAATGTAAGAAATGTCTAAAAATATACATATATTTTACTAATGCATACGATTTTTCATAGATTTATAATGTTTCTAACAATAAAAAATAAATTAAAAATACTTGGTCTTATTGAAGTGTCGAACCGCTCACACACTACTTAGAGTGCTGCCGCTTAACCCACTATACCAGCTGGATTCGTGTTGGTAAATGTACAAAAGGTCTAGACTATGTGCATACGATAGTGTTGGCTCACTTCAAAGATTAATAACTAAAGTAATGTATTACGAATACTATGTTTCATAGATTGTAGATATTGTTTATGTTAGAAAGAATGATATTATTCGATTAATAGCTCTGATTCCTCTGGCTATGTACGAAGTTTCAATCGCATGGCTACGAATGTGGCGCCTCTGGCGACTGTTTGAAACTTTATGCGCGTTAGGTTTAAGAAAGGCTACAAATGATAAAATAGACTATTATGCACTTATGTAACACATTCAAGTTCATAAAATTATATAATAATTGCTTATTACTGTTTTGATTGCCCAATTCCGCGGCTAAAAGTGAAATTATGTTCAGTTCGTACGTGACACCTCAATAATGATTGTGGAAATGTCGTATAGATTCTGCAGGGCTTCCCCTGTGTATTTCCAAAACTGTCTGTTGATAGTTATTTATGGATTTGCCGCTTGGAGCGCTTTGCAAAAGAAGGGCTTCTTGTTGGCTAGTACTTTGCTCATTATGTAGCGCTATTGAACAATATCTAATGCTCTTACGCTATTGGTTGTGGGTATTCAGGCTTACATAAGAATGGTGCTTTCTGGGAAAAATATGGGGCTCGGTTTCCTATTGGTTGGTAGATTCTGCATGGAAGCAAGTGCATCTTTTTCCTGGAGAGCGGAGTTTCTGGGAGGTTCTTGACCTTGACCTTGAGCATGACCAGGGTCTCGGATTCCTATTGGTTGTGGGTTTCTGCATGGAAACAGAGCTAGTACACCTTTTCCTGTGCGCTTGGATTTCTATTGATTGCATGGAAGCCAGTGCACCTTTTCCTGAGGGACAGAGTTTTCTGGGAGGTCCTTGCCCTTGACCTTGACCTCGAGCGTGACCAGGGAGTCCTCGTGACCAGAGAGACCTCGTGACGACCTTTGGACTCGTGACGACCTTGGGGGTGGGTCTCGTGACGACCTTGGGGCCCTCGTGACGACCTTGGGGGCCTGTAATGACCTTGGGGACCCGTGATGACCTTGGGGACCCGTGACGGGGACGCGTGACAGTCCTGTCCTAGAACTGTCAGTTCCCCCTCTACTAACGCAGCCGGATGGACCACAAGTAGTGAGCGAAGCGTAACCGGGAGGTCGTTCCAGACAGTAGGCCCCACAACCGAGAAAGCACGGCGCTGCTTAATAGCCAAGCGAGCCCGCGGGACCAGAAGCTCACCTTTAGACGAAGAGCGAAGTACACGACGCGCTGCAACGTCAGAGACTGGACAGCACAGATCACGCAAGTATGACGGAGCATAGCCAAGGACACAGCGAGAGACCACAGTCCCTTCTCTGTGAATCAAGGTTTCTGGGGAAAAGCGAGCATCCGACGGAAAAGGGCAGAAGCTTTAGTAGGAAATGTGCCCATCCACATCAGAACTTTTCTAATTTCCACATTGCAATGGCAGCATTTTAAGCTGCCATCTAAAGCAAAATTGCCATAGGCCTACTATTTCAGTGCTGATAAGAGTGGTCTAAACTTCAATGAATATAGTTACAATTATAATTTTTTTTTGTCATTTTCAAGTTTATTGTGGTACCATTTTAAGATGTCAACTGAGCAAAAATAACTCTATTACTTCAGTGCTGATAAAAAAGAGTGATTTCAGATTTCAACATCGGTTTAAAACTTCAGAGTGTTGCCTCACAATTACTTACGTCTCCCCTATCACCATAAATATCCGCCCATGACAGTAAGTTATGCAAATTATAATATATTAATATCATACGATAGTATCATAATTATATTATAATAATAAATAATAAAAAAATAATTCTATGGCAGGAAATGAAATCATGGTATAATATGGCAGTTCATGTAATCCAATAATTATAATAAACATTAAACAGTAACTAAAAACAATAATTTTTCAAATTTTCTGGGGAATTTCTTTTATTTCTGGGCGCCTTCTTGCTGGAAATGTCTAGATGAAACAAAGCTGAATAAATATATTATTATAGGCCTATTATTATAATACCAATTTGAAGGAAACAATTACTAACTAGGCCTTAATAAAATAGCACACACGGTACCATCAATTATGTTGTAACATATTATCAATAAATTGGCGGGACACTGCAATGTAATGGCATAGGCATATCACTAACACTTTAAATTCATCACTAGGCAAATTCTCAAGACCCCAGACAAACTCAGGTAGACGAGCTAAACACTGAAAACTAGTGCTTTATGAACCATGAATTTGACTAAGATTATAATACAGAAGATTGAAGAAACTGGAAAGACTCAAAGAGCAAAAGGACCCCCTACCCCCACCCCCACAAAAAAACTCATCGGATTTGGACAAATTGCGTGGGTCACCTTTTTAGCCCTGGGGGGGTGCTCAAGCACCCCCCCCCCAGCACCCCCCTAGTTGCGCCACTGAACGTATGAAATGGAAGTGGGCCTTGCTAAGTATGAAGTTATGAAGATGAGATTACAACATTACAGCCTGCCATTTATTCAGACTCAAATAAATAGTCTAGTAAGGACGACGATGAAGAAAGGGCAGCAGCTGAGGCAGGGCCGACCTTAGGCATAGGAAAAGCAGGCAGTTGCATGAAACGCCAAGTTCTAGGAGCGCCATATCGGTAGCACGACATTTAATCCCGCGACACTTAATACCGCGACAGTTAATGCCGGACACTTAGTCCCGGCGACATTTAATCCCGCGTCATTTAATCCCGCGACAGTTAATCCCGCGACAGTTAATCCCTGCGACATGTAATCCCTGCGACAGTTAGCCTAATCCCGCGACATTTTATACCGCGACAATTAATACCTGTACACACGTGAGTACGAATATTTGTACGACTACTGTTGTCCACATAGCCAACTGTAAGTAGTGGTTTGACTATTGTTGTCCCCACAGCCAATTGGGTACGCCTACCTCTCTGCTCAGCTTTTCTGTTGTACACAGTTGTACATAAAACGATCATTATAAAGGATTTTAGAGAGGATTTGCGAAGTTCAGTCTACAATTGGTCATAGACATGGAGGCGAATTTCGGCTGTATAGTAATAAAGGAAAACAAACTGTTATACATGAAAATTGCTGTGTATGGTAAAACCGAAATCCTCGTGTTCCTTCGTGCAATGTCTCATTTATCTCACTCGTAATTATGCTCTTTTAAACAGTAAGTGTTAGTGAATATTGCTGTGACTATTGTTTTTATTGAATTGTACAGTTTTATAATATATTACTGCAAAGGCTGAACTCTTTTTTAAACACAAAGTGAATATTGCTGTGAATATGCCTATTTATAGAATTTAACTTCTTTTGTAAACGTTGTTTTACTTTCCCGGTATTAAGTGTCGCGGAATTAAATGTCGCCGGGATTAAGTGTCGCGGGATTAAATCGGTGCGGGATTAAGTGTCGCGGGATTAAATGGTCGCGGGATTAAGTGTCGCGGGATTAAATGGTCGCGGGATTAAGTGTCGCGGGATTAAATGTCCGGTACTAACTGTCGCGGTATTAAGTGTCGCGGGATTAAGTGTCATGGAACCGCCATATCCATCAAAGAGGGCGCCATTTCCACAAGAGAGTATTTTGATATTTTTTTAACTTATACCATTCTCCAGGGCCGGATTAACAAATGTGGGGCCCTGTTCAGTAAAACTGTGGGGCCCCAACCTCACAGAACGACGACAAAATGACACACAAAACGTGTTGTAGGCCTATTCAACATTCGTCTAAATAATTCATTACTTCTATTATTATATCTTTTAGTATACCCAGGGCCTCCGACAGGGGGCACCGGGGCCATTTGGCCCCAGGCCTCAATTGATAAAGGGCCTCGGAATTTCGAAATTCGACATTATTTATAACAAATAATTTCGTAATTTCCCATTTTCAATAATTTAAGTCAAACACTCAAACCTAAATAATGTTTTAATATATCATTGCCCTTGTCATCCAATTCGCTGTGGATAGTGTAGCCTACACAGTAGGCCTACACTATTATAGCCCATGGCCTACTATAATAATTATATTTTTACTTACTTAGTCTCTTAGAGCGGTGGTGTAGCCAGGATTTGGAGTTTGGGGGCAGTGTATAAAATGAATGGGGTGGTAAACGAATTCGAGCGAAAGAGCCGACGAGTGCACAATTAGGGATTTGTTTTTAACTTATGAAATTGATATTTAATCTATATTGAAATAGTTTTGACATTATCAGTCAATTTGACAATTTTATTGAAAAAATAGCACATATTCCCCTAAATATTAATCTGTTATATTATATATATTTATATTATTTTAATTTTTCTCTTAAAGAAAACTGAGGAGATTACTTGAAAGTGGACATGAGAAATGACAGAAATTAAGAAATTGGCTCGAAAAAAGGAAACTGCTTCAGCAAGCCAAAAAAAATTCAAATTTCTTTGCACATCCTCATAATAGTAATAGGCTCAGCCAGACAGAAGATTTTCGAGAAATAAATTCTTCACAGACAGAAAGTATCCTCCAAGAGACTTTGACGACTGTAACAAACACAGGGGCGCCGTTAGGCGTACGCACGTACGCAAGTGCGTACAGCCCGGAAAGGCAAAAAATTTTTTTTTACAAATTGTAAATTAAAGAATAAAGCGTGAAATATTATATTTTTTGTCCAATAAATGCGATGATTGATGCAAATTAGTTTGCAGGGGGTAGTGTTTAGGAGGGGGGGTTATAATTTGAAGCCTTTAGAGTTTAGACCTACACGTACCGGTTAGGCTCTATACTTTATAAATAAGTAAAATGTAACTGGCTTGCGGATGAATTTTGAAACGCTTTGTTGGTAGTTAGGCCTGTTTAAACTGTGAAAAATTACCTGTATGCGTACAGTGGCGGCGCCAGAAGGGGTAAGGGGGCTAAGTCCCCCTAAACGTGGCTCAGCCCTCTCAAAGGAAAAAGCTGAAAATGTCTAAAACGGCTTACTTCGTAATAAGGAAACTATAGACAATGAACAACGCCGGCAACGAAATCAACTATATTATCATAGTGTAGATGCTTATGCCATTGGCGGCACCAGATGAGGGTTAGGGGGCTAAGCCCCTAAATGTGACTCAGCCTCATCCCAAAGCAAAAAGCATTGAATCTTCATTTATCGGCTTAAAAGTTATTATTATTATCTTGTTTTCGGACCTCAACTGCGGCGGACGGTCAATCGGTCATACATCGACTCACATGTGAGACATCAATTGCGACTGGGCTCGACTCTCGGAAATCGATTCTCTCTGCGACTCAATATTAGCAATTTAGCATGCACACAGTCCTCTTATTTATACCCTAATGGAGCTGCAGGGGACAGAGGGCTGAGGTCCGGGCCGGTCTGAGAACCGGTCTGGCGGGGGGGAAAGAAGCAGAGATCCGCGATGGCGGACCAGGGGTTGAGGTACCGACCGGTCTGAGGTCCAGACGGGTCTGGAAGAGGGAAGAGGACTGGAGGGTTTGAACTGGCGGGGAAAGGGTCTGAGATCCGGACCAGTCTGAACCCGGGCTAGCGGGGAGAAGGGGGCTGGAGGTCCGAGGCGGCGGGGGGCTGAGGTCTGCGCGGGGGCAAGGGGACTGAGGTCCGGACCGGCGTGAGTCCTGGCTGGCGGAGGAAGGGGCTGAGGTTCGGCCGGTGTGAGTCCTGGCTGGCGGAGGAAGGGGGCTGAGGTTTGACCCGGTGTGAGTCCTGCGCTGGCTGAGGAAGGGGCTGAGGTTCGGCCGGTGTGAGTCCTGGCGGAGACTTGGGAGCCAGGGGACGGCCCACGAGACCCCGAAGTTTGTGGTTTTTCAATATTTCAAAAATATCTAAAAAAATGTCAGTATAAATTTTTAGAGTGCATGTTATCTACTGTTTATCCATCATGAACAATTTTGCTAGGACGACAGCAAAACTGGTATACCCTTGCAGTGTGGCATTCAATAATTTATACAACGTGGAGAATCATTATTGAACTCATAAGCCATTTCTTTCAGCAATAAATAATTATGAGAAATTTGTTGAGATGACAGCTTAAAATGTTACCATTAAAGTGCTGATATCCAAAATTTAAACAATGGCCTACAAGGGGACACTTTTGAAGTCGTAATCCACAACTTTCAGCATTATGATGAGCTAATTAGTAAAAAGATGACAGCCCAAAAAGCTATTATTGCTATGTGGAAATTCCCAAAAAATGTCATGACTTTATCGTTCATAAACAGTTAGCCAACATGAGCCTGAAACGCGCTCCTGTCGATGTCAGCAGCGAAAAACGCGCTGGTTTCTGGGGCTCCGCCCCAGACCCCGCTGGGGGAGCTTACAACGCTCCCCCCCGACCCCATAGTCGATATGACCTTCGTGCATTCGGCACTTGCAGCTTCGCGTCTCCAGCGCATGCAAAATTACCGCCCTTAAGAAAAATATTCTACTTGCGTTCCTGGGAGGAAGGGCTTGGGATTTCAGCTCCCAAGCCTGAAAGCCGGGCGCCGCCACTGATTGTACCCGTAAAACCCCCTACAAACGACATCTTATTTAAGTTTTCATGATTTTATCGTTCATAAATAGCTGGCAAAAAAGCCTAAAAAGGACTCAAGTTGAGGTCAACAGAGCTGAAAATGCTTTGGCGGCTGGGGCTCCGCCCCAGACCCCGCTGGGGGAGCTTACGACGCTCCCCCAGACCCCCTAGTCGGTATGGGCTTCGTGCCTTCGGCACTCGCAGCTTCGCGCCTTCGGCGCGACATAAAAATGTTCCAGTTGGGCTTGGGGCTTCATCCCCCCAAACCTGAAATCCCGGCGCCGCCACTGTATGCGTATACCCAAAAGGGAACAAAAAGCTTATGCTGGTGATACCTCATAATCGCCAGTGGGCATATACGGTAGATACATACATGTACATATTATACATACAAACATATATAATATATATATAAGCTCGTATCGATCGCTGTTCGCTTCATATTATTTTGTGCAAGTTGTGCGTACAGAAAAAAAATCCTGGCGGCGCCGCTGAACAAACATCACAGTGAATGGAGTTTTAATTAACCAAGAAACTGTCATTGTACAGCATTTTACAATTGACAATGAATCAAATAATTCAAATAATTTTCTTTTAAATCCTTCAAATATTATGAGAGTATAATGAGACATATTATGTTGACATTGGAGCAGGATCTCATAACGATCCGGAATTTCGACGTAGATTCTTGAATGAGAAGGCCTCGAAAATTAGTTGTGGCCCTGGGCCTCCAAATCCTGTCCTATGCCCTGAGTATACCTGTCTAGTGTAAAAGTATACATCTTTTACGGCTTGAGAATAATTATTAAAGTGATTCATGGTCAGACATTTTTTCTAACAATTAAGGGCAAAACCAGTGCACTGGTACAAACACACAGTGCAGCAGCGATTTCATGCCCCAAATAATTCTTGGCAGAGAAAAGTTCTGGCACACTTGCGGCAGGGCAAAAGTTGTTTTAGCAGGGCATTTGTCTGGTAGATAGCACCGCCACCTATTGTATAATTAGCATATATTTCGGCCCTTTTGCCAGCGGCAGACCCTGGCTCAAGCTCCATCCTACCAATGTGAGCTCTTCACCCCGGCTTCTGTCTCTCTGCATGGGCCGCCTTTCACTGCTCTCAGCTATAGGCCTACTGCCCTACTTTGGCAAAAGGAAACAAGTCCAGTTTTGGGTCAAAATGACATTTTGGTATAATTTTTATTTATGAAGCAAGTCCAACACAATCATCTATATACTAGTTATTATCTCACGTAGTTCTGGCGGAAGAACTATCCCACTATTAAAATGACTTTAATAGTAGAATAGTTAATTTTCAACAGTTGTCACAGTTATTCATTGAAGCAGTAACTCGATGTAGATTGAATTTGAAAAAAAAATGCAAAAATTAGACTATAGACAATTATATAATACACATAATGAAAAATATAAATGTGTGACGTCACACATGGCCTGACCCCCCACCCCCTGTCACAAACTGACGGCCCCAAACCAATTGTACTCGTAGGCCTAAATTCGGGTCCCGTGATCCCAGTACTGGCAAATTATTTGTTAGATTAAAGGCCTTTAGAGTATAGGCCTGCTTCCGGTTCCACGACAACTGGTTCACCGACAACTGGTTCAACGACAACTGGTTCACGGACAATTCGTTCACCGACAGCTGGTTCACGACATATGTTACAAGACAATATTATTGGAGCTGGATTGATGAAAATATTCTTGCTCAAACTGGAGCTGGATTGATGAAAATATTCATGCTGAAATTGGAGCTGGATTGGTTAAAGTGTTCATGCTTGAACTGGAGCTGAATTGGTGAAAATGTTCTTGTTTAAATTGGAACTGGATTGATAAAAACGCCGGTGACATTGAAGCTGGATAATGTTTTTTATATATCTGAAGTAGATGCTGGATTAATGAATAGAATGCTTGATAAATGGAAGCTGGATGGATGATTTTCATTCATGTATTTCAACATGCATCCAGCTTCCATTTCTCAAGCCCTTTATAATTAATCCGGCTTCCATTTCTCAATAGTTATTTTTGTCAATCCAGCTTCTATTTCACCTATACGCAACCTTCATCCATTTTAGATTCATCATTTGCCAGTGAGCCAATAATATTGTCGTGTATCAATGGTCGTGAACCAGTTGTCGGTGAACGAATTGTCCGTGGACCAATTGTCGTTGAACCACTTGTCGGTGAACCAGCTGTCGGGACACCCTGCTTCCTGTAGCTGATGTGCCATTAAAACAATAAACCTGACTGATAATTAATACTAAGGCTATATCAAGATAATACTGATTACAGCTTTAAAGCCGACCGAGGTGATGCCTGAGTTGTTTTTCGCATTTTTCTCAGAAACTGAAATTTGTGACTTGCTTCCTTTTGCCAAAGTATGGCAGTATAGTACCCATGAAGACTTCCTTGTCTCGTTTTCGCGTACTGTCACCTTGCATCGAAGAGCATTCCTGGCAGTGGGTCCAGGTATCTGGAATATCCTCCCTGTTGGTCTTCTCTCGCTTTGTCATTACTCTGTAGGCTCTTTCTTTCGTCGTTTTCAGGTTTTTATTTTCACCAGGCCTGTGTTGGGAGCGCCTCTGAGTAGATTTTGTTTTCAGAGACGCTATATAAATTTATGCAATTGATTGTTTGAATTAATAAAACCAGAGTGTATTCTGAGCCCCCAAGCGTACTCGATAATTATAATGACGCCATTTTATAATGCGTTGCATGGCACTTGAGTTCCGATCTGATGAGGTATTAGCCAACATGCAAATGTTTAAAATTTAAAATCAGTCAGAAATGCTAGTAAGAGCCATAAGTTTTATTGCTTATTTAATAAGCAATAAAACTTATGGCGCTTACTAGCATTTCTGACTGATTTCAAGATCAATCTGTTGCATGGTAATGGAGACTCCAATAAGGGCTCCACACTCTGAAAAAGTTGTACTTGATAAAATCAGTAGTTTTCGAATAATTTTGCAAGTTGTTCAGAGATTTAAACTCATTTCTGCAATTACAATATTATTAACAAGGATGAAAAACAGTCCTGTTGAATTTGTGGGGCCCCCTAAAGTGTGGGGGCCCCTGTTCGGCCGAACATGTTGAACATGCCTTAATCCGGCCCTGCCGTTCTCCCCAAAATTGAATATTATCAAGCCTTCAGTGACAGTGTACTAATAAAGAAATTATAATGAATTACTCAGTTGAGCGTTCACAAGGCGGTAGTGAAGGGGGGATGTTTTGGGTGTTTGAACACCCCACGAAATGAAATAATGTAAAAATGAAATAATTATGCATTTGCTAGCACATGACACTGTGCAATGCAATTTTGAGCAAAAAATAAAAGAAAATCGTGGAAAATAGTGTTTAAAGGACGTCAGAAAATTCGACGACTAACTAAAGTCGTCAGAAAATTTCGCCCAAAAAAGTCGGCCGTAGCGTGTACTCACCTACAAAATTCACGGTCGAGAAAACATCCCCCGAAATAAAATCATGGCTACGGCCTTGTGAGCGTATACCGGCTCTGGCTAATTCATCCTTAGATTCTGACGTGGGCTGAACAATTGAGTGGGAATCTAAGGGCGCCAAATGCAGGCCTATGACTGGGGCGCCAAATTCAGGCCTATGACTGGGGCGCTAAATGTAGCCTATGCCTTGCCTATTGGCGCCATTTGGGTTAAGGCCGGCCTTGCTGGTCTCCCACCATCGCCTTCCTCAGACTCCCTCTGTCCATCACTCTTCGAATTCTTCTAGTCGAAAGTAAAAAGTCTCACCTCTTTAGAAGCTCTTACCCCGACTCACCTAATCTTTCACCTTCGAATTCTCGACCTAAGCGCCACCCACCATAACAGCAACTCTACCACCTACTATTTTGAACAACCCTTCTGACCAGACACAGCGCTGATGAATAGCTGGTGCCCTGCGCTTGGCTTTTGAATTGCGATTAAGAACTTGGGAGATTACGATTGCGATTATAGATTATGAGTAGATGCGCCGTTGCCTCGTGGCGGGTGGGGTTAGGCTGGGCCTCTAAACCGAGGTGTGTTATCAATATAGGGTTAGAAGCCAGCCCATAAAGTGGAGTGTAGGTGCCGTATTGGGCCTAGTTGTTGCTGTCGGGGTCACTTCTGTAGTAAGTTGGCCTGAATGCACCGCTTATTATCTACCTAACAGGCGTAACAGCCTAAATAGGCATACTGGAATATGCTTCTTATAAAAAAGCATCTGATTAAAAACATGGACGGGGTCTACAATTAACATTTCTGTAAAAATATTTATTAAAGAATTATATTTTGACGTTTAGGCCACATTGATTTCTGCTGAGTGCGAGAATTGTTGATAGAATAGCAGAAATGAATTATTTTTCTGATGACTGTAGGTGACAGTCTGACGTATCACAGCGGGCAACAATTCAGCACCAAAGATGCAGACAACGACAAAGGGAACGCATCAACAAGCTGTGCCGTTACGTATCGCGGGGCTTGGTGGTACAACATCTGCCATCAATCTAATCTCAACGGCATAGGCTATACCATCGTGGAAATTATTCTGGTTCTGCAGAATACGCAGAGGGAGTTCAGTGGAACACCTGGCCTGGCAGGTGGTATTCATTAAAGTCAACGGAGATGAAACTTGTTCCAACGGCTTAGAGTGTATTGCGCAGTTGCATGCAGAATAGACTACTTGCTTTGCACTTAACCCATGCTTAGCATCAGTTTTTGCTTTGCATTACTTAACTAAACCCGTTTTAATTTCACATTGCATTTTTACAGTAGGTTCTCAAAATAACATGGCTCATCATTCGATGACTTATGTCCCTGAAAAATACGTCTTCTTCGTTTGAGGAAATAATAGAACATCTTTCTGTCTTTTGTCAGACGTTGGTTTCATTGAATATTGCTTCTGCACTGTATATTTTCTTCTATGGTTGAAATGAAAAATATGGTGCTTGTTGCATCAATGGCGTATTATTAGAATAAGCAAATCAAGATAAATCACGGAATGCAACTTTTCAGAAACGTAGCCCATTGCAGTAATTGGTCACAGAGCGGCAAGGCCGTAGCTAGGGGTGTTTTGGGTGTTTGAACACCCCCGAAAGTAAATGATAATTATAATGAAATAATATTGCATTTACTAACATAATCATGCATGATGTATAAACTAAGAGGATTTTATATTTGAAGCTTTTATTCTATGTTACATTTTGCAATAGGCTAGGCCTAAATCATCCTTCAAATTCCTTATTCTTTTGATTCGCATGCTTATCGGCTTGCTCAAGTCGAGTAAACACACATAAGCCTAAATAAAATCCTGGCTACGGCCTTGCAAAGCGGTTATCGAAAGCTGCTGATAAATGTTTTGGAAGG
Source organism: Lumbricus rubellus (assembly GCA_945859605.1). NCBI lineage: Eukaryota > Metazoa > Annelida > Clitellata > Crassiclitellata > Lumbricidae > Lumbricus > Lumbricus rubellus. Next base: position 22,056,317 of record OX243824.1, on the reverse strand, counting down.
TAGAATTCTACTAATTCGACAAAGTTAAAACTTTTAAACCGCAATCAGACTGATAGCCAATTCTATGTTTGAGTGACGAGTAAACATCGATAATTTAGGGAATCAATAGGTAGGCCTAGGCTAGTGTTTAAAGTTAATACCGTAGGCCTACTAAAAATATGCATTAAAATTATTTGATTTTAGTCTAATATCGGTTAGTTAATGTATAATTCTCTTGCTCTAAGCCTCTAAATATAGCAAAGTAATGTCTTTTACACCGGTATAGGCTATTTGCCTACCTGGCCTATATATTCAATCTGTACCGTTGAAAAACCTACTGTTTATTTTTGAACGGGCATCTCATGCACAGTCAAAGCGCGGATGTTACAATGATAACTAATTCTACGTAATTATAGGATTTATTTTTATCCACATCATGCATACGAACCAAATATTCCAATAGCGTTAAGATTATAGCCTTCACCGCATAATATTGTTAAACAGAAACTTATCGCGATCTTCTATTCATCTTATTTTGTTAATACAGAGTTTGCAATACAGTCATCGTCACTAGGCTAGTGAGATCATATATGCTGCAGGGTCATTTCATTGAGGGCTTTTGTCGGCATGTCAAGGTTACATGCTTTATGCAAAAAACTGTATAATTTTCAAATTTTTACGTTTTCAGTAGTAAATGATGACAGATTATATTCGCCTTCGAGAAATCTTAAGATTTTCCTATACAGCCCTAAAGCTGATGTTGTGTGAAGATGCTTGCACACAAACGCTCAATAAAAAGCAAAATTTGTGGGTAATTAATGTCGAAACCGACCTCGTCTCAAGATCAAACGGTATGAGGCAAGTAGTATTGACCAACTGACTTAGGCCTGCGTCATTCGAAGGGTGATAAGAGCTATATCCTTTGCTGTTTCACGTCTTGCAAGTTCCTGCTTCGATGGAATTACATTCGCCAGTGCAACCACGACATCACAAGCATTGACAATATTGTATTGCTCTTTGTGGCGACGGTTTTGTGTAAATATAGGCCTAATGTTGACGCATGATCTGTGCAAGCGTTCATTCATTTTATTTCAAATACGAATGCAATGCTAAATGTAAAATGAATGTGAAAATAGACTTTGGAAGATAGCCTAACAACAACTGTTGTTGTGAAATACATTGGACTTGTGTCTTTGAGCTAATTTGGCAAGAACATTGAACTCTGCAAATCAGAGTAATCAGAGTATTCAAATTTAAGCTTCATTCGCTAGACTTTGTCGATTTAACCTGAGATTGTCTTTCCCATAAATTATCGTAGCTATGATTAGCCTACAATAATTTATTATCTCCTGTGGGTGGGTTTCATTGTTTGTAGTTTCCAGATAGCGGGACTCTCTGTGGCTGTCCATTCTGCAGAGTCGCTTAAGGCTTAAGCATATAAGCATATAATTTCTTTCGGCTCCCATATGAGTTTAGCATGACGTGACTTAACGCTGACATTTTAGGTCTAAATTCTCTTGCTTGTCCGATACTTGATGCTTCATTTTTATAAATCGTAATCATTGTCGCAATCAGTAAATTTCTAAGCACCAACTTATTAACGAGTGCTGTGTCTAGTCAGAAGGGTCATCTCGAAGAGTAGTCTGAAGGAGGTCGTGGTCAGTAATCTATCCGCGTGAGCTCTCGCCTTGCAGCGCGGAGTGTGCAAGGACGAGACTCTTTAATGGTGACTGTTTATACGTGTGCTGGACAAGCGCCACTGCTGAGAGTCATAGGCTACTTTACGACTAGATAATAGCGAGTACAAATTAATACAGAAATAGGCTAACAACAAAAAACAGTTATAAAACTGCGACTTCTGCAACATTAGGCTACATCTGGAGAAATTTTTTCCATTTGTCACCTGTTGTCATAAAAATAATTCAATAAAACCTTCTCGGCAGCGCATTGGATAGTAGACTGGCATGGAGATCTCCGAAGCCGAGTTCGATTCGGCGAAACCCAAGTATGTACACTGTTATACAGAATAGATCTAGGCCTACTTTGTGGGCTGCTATTGGCGACATTGTATTGCAGGCTGTCTGTTCTGTGAGTAGCCTATTATATGCCCTATGTACATGTAGTTGACGCACTTCCCCATTTATTATTATTGACATACTTGATGATCTTGCTCCTTTTTTCTCTATCTATTCGAAAGATCACTTGCTGAAGGCTCCATTCCTGCTTCTCAAAAACGTGCTTAGGTTTTTCCTTCACTTAAGAAAACTAATCTTGACCCCAGCCTCTGTCAAACTGTCGGCTTATATCCAACCTGTCTTTTCTTTCTAAAACCCTTGAGCGTCTGGTTTCAATTCAGATTCTTCCTAACATTGAATCATCAAGCCTTCTCTCCTCTCTCCAATCTGGTTTGTGGGCTTTCCATTCAACCGAAACAGCCCTGCTCTCCATGTTAGGTTACATTAAAATTTTATGCAGCTATTGATAGGGCTCAGGTTTCCCTTATTGCACTCTTCGATGTGTCAGCAACCTTTGACATAGTTGATCACAAAATTTTGCTAAAACGCCTTGAATCCTCCTATGGTATTAAGATTGATATTAATTAAGTTTTTTTTCATACTGCGTAGTGTCAGTTTGAAAAATAAATGAAGATTGGGTCTATTATGTCATTACTATGTCACATATTCTATACTCGATCTTGCTGCGTCATCTTGCGATTAGAAATGCACACTGCACAGTCAGGCCTAATATAGAACCTATAGGCTATGTGGGGTGACGTTTCTTGACTGGAAATCTTTTTTCGGTCCTGCAACCATTAGTCAAAGAATAATGAACAACTAGAACTTCAACTTCAACTTGTTTATTGATCTCAAAAATATCAAACAGACAATTATGCATTCATAATATTAGTACAAAAAGTGATTAATTGCGGTTAAGAATTGCGATGGAATAGTTTAGTGTACCCCCCCCCAAGTCTGACCTGCACCTCGACGTGGTGGGGGGGGCGAACAGCCAAGTAGGGGAGCGCTTGGTGAGGCTATGCCATCAGGGGAGAAGGCCTCGGCCGAAGAACCTCCTAGGGCGTCACGCGAGGTGGACAGGCTCACCAAGAACCCCGAAAACGGCTGGCCAACGCAGGCGGCAGGTGCTGGAAGGACACCTAAGGGCGGAAGAGGTCCAGAAGGACCCAACGGCCTCCTTACCCTACCAGGAGAGGAATGGTCACCGCCTGGCAAAAAGACCAAGAAACTTTTACATGATGACGAAACCTAAGAAAGACTGCTGGTGGCTGAAATGAGTTGGCTGCGGGGAATATTAGGCAGAAGTAGAAGGGAAAGGATCAGAAATGAGAAGACCAGAGAGGAACTGGGAGCGGAGGAAACGATAGTGGACAAGATCAGGAAGAGAAGACTCACGTGGTTTGGACACGTATCAAGGATGGATGACAGAAGATTACCAGCTGCGGCCCTGCACGGCAACGTGGAGGGAGGGAGAAGCAGAGGGCGCCAGAGGAAAACTTGGATGGACAACATAAGAGAAGATCTGAAAGAAAGGAACATGGATATGAGGAATGCCATGGATATCATCAAGGACAGAACAGGGTGGAGACGCCATGTAAAGGCCTCATCGTCGGCGCGGCCGGACGGAGGAGAGCAATGATGATGATGATGATGAGTTTAGTGTAGCCTACAATCATTACTGTGAAATGTAGGGAGCAGTAATGAATAGGCTACCCGAAGGGAGTGATCCCGCTATTGGGGCCTATTTACCAAATAAATAATCTTCACTATGATATGATAAATGATAATAGATCAGGAAATTTCAGTATGTTTGGAATCAATTAAATAGTAGCATAGTAGCAGTGGGATACCTTCCCTCTGCTCAACTTAAAAAAGAAGAATGAGAAAAATAAACCACTGATTAAATAGGTTGTTAATTTTAAATTTTTTAATGTGTGTGCACGGATTAGACAACTAGACACGGAATAATGGCATCTACTAACAAATTCCAGACCCCTTCTACGAAATCTTTTGGCTGTATAAGATCAACTCAAACCCGCATCAGACCCCCCATCAAAGCTTTACAATGCCAAAATTGTAAACAGGAACTGGGAACGTAATTTTTAATGCCTTCCGAATACAAATAATTTTCGAATTCCGCTCTGGGACAGCCATTACAAAGAAAATAGGCTAGTTACGAAGGGAATCGTGATAACACAATATATCTGACCATTTATAAAGCGCTTCTCGCAGCAAGAGCCTTTCAGAAGCGCTCCCAGTACGTTCAGCCCCTATAAAACAGGAAAGTTTTTAGACGAGAGAAAGACGAGGATACACTACCAGAAAGGATGGCAGAGCGAACTGATGGGGGAAAGCCCATTATCTGATGAGGGAAGCCCATCGGTCACGATAATATTCCACTGGGCATGCCTCTGTGCACGGGTCTAGATGCGGTCAGTCATCTATTATATCAGAAAAGGGTGCACTCTGCAACTGAGTGAGTTCTACGTCAATCTATTTCGGTGTCCTGAGTGTTTTTCCCTTTAACGTGTCTAAGCAGACAAAGCAGTATAGACATTAAATTTGGAGCAGGAAGTTTTGTATGGGATATAACAATAATCAGTGTACTAATGCATTTATTGACTTTGGGAATTAGTTTGCATGAGATAATTAGGAGAATGAACCTAAATGGTGAACGTTTATTCTCAGGCATAGGCGGATGTAATCTAATGTTAGTTCGGGTTGTCAAGGCGGAGCTGAATCGAATGTGAAGTGGTTGGTGCGTCAGCACGGGCTGAGACCATGAGAACTCGGTGTTGACACTGTTGCAGCGAAATTCGCAAGAACCAGGGGTTATTTTAACGTGCAGGTGGACACAAAGTGTGTAGTTGGAAAAGAAATGTGTGCAGTTGAAAATAATATTTTGTGCAGTAACTCATAGTGTTATAGTGAACGAAGGACTAAAAAAGGGTTATCATGCATTTTGGGGGGGTCGGGAAAATTTCAAAATGGTAATATTTTCACGGGATTTCGACGATCAGACATTTGGTCCGGACGACTAAAAAGGTCGTTTTGTGCAGTTCCGTCCTTTAGGATATTCATTATTCATGAGCGGCGAGCGCTTGTTTTTTTTATGTAAGTAAGCTATGTGCAAATAAGACAAGTACAATGACATAATTATGAGCTATCAGAAAAACATGCTTGTACGTTGTAACAGGATTTTTAATGCGGAAGTGGGAATTTGAACACTACCATGAAACATACTAGCGAATTGTATCAAACAGGAAATGCTAAAACATAAAATAATTTAAAAACAGATTTTTATCACGTAGGGCTCATAGCAGAATAGGATCTCATTATATATAGATTCTATCTATAGCAACTCAGTCCGTCCTCATTATCCGCATGTAGGCTACAGCCAGTGTTTAACAATTTCTAAAACAGAAGTAGTAGGCCCTAGATACAAGTAGCCTATAACACAGCATAGCAGAGATTTCTGGCTATTCTTTGCGCTCGTTGATAGTAGCATTGTTTCAGGAACGCCTCGCTTAGATTCAGCATAGATTTTTTTTATATAACGCTGCAGTATACGTTGTTAAGATAGGAACAGTCTCGTGCGCTAAGCTTATTCACTTTAAATTAAGAGCTACTCTGTTAATCGATTCCACGCTGAATTTGCAGTCACCATGATTTCCAGTGTGGAATATTACTTTGCAGTATTTGCTTTAATATTGACGCATAGCACGAATGTTTCAGTTAGAGGACAGTGTACTATAGAGGGCTGTGAACATGGAGGCCAATCGATGAACATCGCAGCAGAGACACAGCAGCTTAATGTTGAGGCATTTCGTCAGCTAGGCGCCATTGTGACAAATCTTCAAGCGGCTGACAGACGACGTCTCCAAGAGCATGACATTTACACCAAGCAAGGTCAAAATATTCATAAGCTTCTTACTGAGTCATTTCTAGAAATGAAACACCAACTTGCTGCCGTTGTGACAAGTCTTCAAGCAGTTAACCGACGTCTCCAGGAACATGATATTTACATCAGGAACCAAAATGGAAACGCATGGAAGCTCCCACATGGTAAAATAAATCATGCTTCGAGTAGGCTAAGCTTATTGTAAGCATGCATCCTGATTATTTTCAATCACTCTTTTGTAAAATTGAGTTCGCTCATCTCTGTTTTTATTACTCATATCTGTGTTTCGGTAAAACTGTTAAAATTAACTAATTTTAAATGCCTCATTTCATGTGCGCGCTAATAAATTTTATAACAGACAGTGGCGCAACTAGGCTAGGGGTGGTGATGCTGGGGGTGCTTGAGCACCCCAGGGCTAAAAAGGTGACCCACACAATTTGTCCAAATCCGATGAGTTTTTTTGGGGGGGGGGGTGGTGGGAGAGGGGTCCTTTCGCTCTGTCAGTCTTTCAGCTTACACAATCAAGCAAGTTCCTTCATTCTTCTGTATTATAATCTTAGTCAAATTCATGGTTCATAAAGCACTAGATTTCAGTGTTTAGCTCGTCTACCTGAGTTTATCTGGGGTCTCGAGAATTTGCCTATATAGTGATGAATTTAAAGCGTTAGTGATATGCCTATGCCATTACATTGCAGTGTCTCGCCAATTTATTGATAGCCTAATATGTTACAACATTGATAGTACCATGTGTGCTATTTTTTATTAAGGCCTAGTTAAGAATTGTTTTCCTTTAAACTACTATTATACACCGTGATTCAATAAAAACTAAGCCAAATTGTTTTTTATATATCTCTAATACATGATAAAATATCATGCTAAAATTTTCCAGATATTTAGAGAATTGGACCAAGAATATGATTCCGAAATTTCATGATATAAATTTGAACGGATAGAAAGCTATGAATATTTAAACGTCATCTCCAGAAATTTCAGTTTTCAGCAAGTCTATTATGGTGTTCATTGCGGTTTGGATGCTTGATAGTTCCCAATGTTGGTCTTCAAGGATCCTGGTGTAAAATTAACGGAGTATATTATCGCAATATTCTGCTGTCACAACATCTTCCACCTGTTATCATAAATCTATAGCCCCAGAAGGCTGTTTTCTTTTTCAACAGAACAGCGCTAGCCCGAGGATAATCGACGATGCCGTTTCCCAATGCATGGCGCCAGCGCCTACAGGTTTGCGTGCAAGCAGGAGGAGGACATTTTGAGCATGTTTTTAAATTAAATAATGAAACCATGGATGCTGTTGGGGTCATAATTATTGTTACTTCAATTCTCTACATATCTGGAAATTTTTAGAATGATTAATCGTCAGACATTAGAGATAATAAGGAAACATTTTATTGAATCTGACAGAAAATTGCTTGCAAACTGCAATTTTTGCATATGAAGTTTAAATATTCATATCTTTTTACCCGTTCAACTTTTTCTCATGAAATTTTGGAATAATATTCTGGGTCCACTTCTCTAAATATTTGGAAACTTTTAGCTTGATATGTTATCAGGCATTAGAGATATATGAAAAAAAAATTGGCTTAGTTTTTATTGAATCACGGTGTAATAGTAGTTATTCAGCTTTGTTTGATCTAGACATTTCCAGCGGAGAAAGCGCTCAGAAATAAAAACTTTTCCCCAGAAAATTTGGCAAAATGATAGTTTTTAGTTGCTATTTATTATACAACTGTTGTATTACATGAACTGCAGTAGAACAGAATGTAGCAAGCTCGGACATTTGACCAGTATAGCCTTCACTTTCACTCATTTGACCAATACAGCCTTCACTTTCGTCCATTTGACCAATACCAGCCTAAAAAAATTGAGTGCCCGCGCAGTTTGACCAATATAGCCTTACTTTTTCATATTCGACGTCTGGCGTAAAAAATTTTTTCTCTTGTGTATAGAAAATAACTGAAAATGGAATATACAGCTCGGCCTAAAGACAAGAGATCCCAATATAAAATGGACTACTCATCGTATAATCTGAAAGAATTACGACAAATTCCTAAACAGAGAGGACAAAGAGGATACTCGAGTTTGCGAAAAGCGGAACTCATAGCGTTCATATCGCAGGGAGATCGACTAGGCGCTCGGGCTCAGGTCAACAAAACACCAGCGCATACTCCCGCCACTGTGCGAGAATTGCGAGAAATTGCAAAAAAGAGAGGTGTGCGAGGATACTCGAGATTAGCAAAAGCGGAACTTACGGCATTCTTGACTACTACTTGGAAATTTTTGCATCCGGGGAAAAATAAAATAGTTTTTTCGGATTGGCTGACTAGCGAGATTAGTCGGTTACCTCCGCAAATAAAACCGCCCATTCATAGATTCAAACTTCGAGAGACTGCGACGGCTATCAAAGGGTTTACAAAAAGATACACGATCGATGGCGACAGCAGGATCGATGTTGCAACTTTTCTCAAGGCTGTAAGACCGCAGGTAGTTAGGCTGCTAGCGAAAAATCGGGGGGGTAAAAGTTCAACTCGATCTCATGTGCGAAATGGAGAAAGTAGATATGAAAACCGGCGAAGTAGTAACGGCTGAGCCTAATTTCAAATCAAAGAGTGATATTATTTTAGAAGCAACCGATGTGAGAGAAATATATACCAACGCAGCGGATAAAATTAAGGAGAGCATGGCAAGTTTTCAGATGCGGGGGAGTAATTGGAGATTCAAAACCGTTTTGAAGTTGGATATCGATACAGTGGTATATAAACCATTGAAAGGTAGTTCCTACATTCCACTTCCAGATTATTTAGCGAATAAAAAGGCTATTATTAATATGAAGAACAAAGATGGAGAATGCTTCAAGTGGTGTGTGACGAGGGCTGTAAACCCCGTTGAAGAACATCCGGAGAGAATTACGAAAGAATTAATTAGACAGTCTGAGGAACTCAATTGGTCTGGTATTGAATTCCCAGTAGCAGCGGATGCTAATGTGATAGGTAAGTTTGAGAAAAATAATAATATTAGTATTAATGTTTTTGGTTACGAGAAAGATGTGAATGTATTCCCACTAAGCTTATATATATCAAAGCATGAGAATGATAGGTGTGTAGATCTATTACTCATTTCTGATGGAGAAAAGAAGCATTATTGTTGGATCAGGAATTTCAATAGACTGATGGCGGTGAAAACAGAAAATACTACTACATCAATGTACTATTGCAAAAGATGCTTGATAGGATTCAGTAGAAAAGAATCGCTTCACAAACATACTGAGTACTGTTCGCAGCAGGACGCCCAACGAATAGAACTTCCGGAACCTGGGACTATGCTAAGTTTTACACATTACTATAGAAAGATGCGTGTACCGTTTGTGTATTTTGCCGACTTTGAATCGTTCATCAAACCTATCGGTACATGTCAGCCCGTTCCTAGCACGTCTTACACCAACAAGTATCAAAAACATACGCCCAGCTCGTTTTGTTATCACTTGAAATGCGCCGACGATGATGTTTATTCCCAAGAGCCGGTGCGGTTTACAGCTGAAAACGAAGACGATGATGTTGCTCAGTTATTCATAGACTCTATCAAAGAAAATGTAAAACGAATATACAACGAGTTCAAATTCCCCAAGAAGATGATATTCGGCAGGAAAGAGCAGGAGCTCTTCGACTCGGCTACTGTTTGCCATATATGCGAAGGAGAATTTATGGGCGATGAAAAACGAGTACGAGATCACTGTCATTTGACTGGAAAATTCAGAGGTGCCGCTCACAACCTTTGTAATCTGAAATACAAAGTCCCCAAGTTCTTCCCCGTCATATTTCACAATTTGACCGGTTATGACAGCCATTTATTTATCAAGAAATTACGAGGTGAACACGGCGAGAAAATCAAATGCATTCCCTGCAACGAAGAAAAGTATATCTCATTCAGCAGAGAAGTCGTCGTCGATAAATTTGTAGACAAAGATAGAAAAGAGAGAGAAGTCAAGCGCGAATTACGTTTCATCGATAGTTTTAGATTCATACCCTCGAGTCTCGACGCGTTATCGAAAAATCTTCAGAAAGATCAGTGCAAGAATTTAGGGAAATTTTTTGAGGGCGAGAAGCTGGATCTTTTACTCAGAAAAGGTGTTTACCCGTATGATTACGTCGACGGTGTTGAAAGATTAAACGAAACCGAATTGCCGCCGAAGCATGCCTTCTATTCAAAACTAAACGATTCGGGTATTAGTGAAAAAGATTACGCGCACGCGAAAACGGTATGGGACAAATTTGAATGCAAAACATTACGCCAATATCACGACTTGTACAATTTATCGGATGTTCTATTATTAGCGGATGTGTTCGAAAACTTTAGAGACGTCTGTATGAAGCACTACAACCTAGATCCTGCGTGGTACTACACTAGCCCAGGACTTGCTTGGGACGCGGCGTTGAAGACGACTGGTGTAGGGTTGGAGTTGTTGAGTGACTACGATATGTTGCTGATGATCAAGCAGGGAATACGGGGAGGTGTCAGCACGATTTCACATCGATACGCGAAGGCGAACAACGAGTACATGGGGGAAGCTTTCAACCCCACCCAGCATTCAGTATTCATTCCATACTTGGACGCGAACAACTTGTACGGATGGGCGATGAGCAAACCGTTACCAACTCATGGGTTTGAATGGATGAACGATGACGAATTGAATGATTGGAGAAACATTACCGAGCGAGATGGTGTGGGATGTGTGTTAGAAGTCGACTTAGAATATCCAAAGGAATTGCACGACCTGCACAATGATTATCCTCTAGCCCCCGAGAGTGTAAAACCTGCGGGATCGGCTGTAGCGAAACTCATTCCAAACTTGAACGATAAAGTAAAGTATGTAGTTCATTACGAAAATTTAAAATTGTACGAAAGGCTCGGATTGAAAATCGTAAAAATACATCGGGGAATAAAATTCGAAGAAAGTGCCTGGCTGAAAAAGTATATCGATCTGAATACCAGCCTGAGAACGAAAGCTACGAACGATTTTGAGAAAGACTTTTTCAAGCTGATGAACAATAGCGTTTTCGGTAAAACAATGGAAGCTATCGAGAATCGAGTTGACATACGATTGGTGAGTGATGAGAAGGAAGCTATCAAGCTAGTCGCGAAAACTAATTACGACAGACGAACTATTTTCGACGAAAACCTCATCGCCGTTCACATGAAAAAGACCAAGTTGTTTTACAACAAGCCGATATATCTAGGGATGTGTATATTAGACGTCAGTAAGACGCTCATGTATGATTTTCATTATAATTACATCAAGGCCAAGTACGGAGATAGGGCCAAGCTATTATTCACCGATACCGATTCTTTGGCGTATGAAATTAAAACGGAAGACTTCTACAAAGATATTTCCCCCGACGTCCAAAGTATGTTCGATACTTCAGACTATCCGAGAGATCACCCGTCAGGTATAGAATCCGGCGTTAATAAAAAAGTGGTTGGTATGTTCAAAGACGAGGCCGCGGGAAAACAGATTGAAGAATTTGTCGGGCTGCGATCCAAGTTGTACTCTTACAAGATGGCGGGCGAAGACTACAAGAAATGTAAAGGAGTGAAAAAGAACGTCGTCAAGAAATCAATCACTCACGCAGATTACAAAGACTGCGTGTTTACGAAAAGACAACAGTCGAGAGCGATGAACGTCATTCGATCCTATCGTCATGAAATTTACACCGAAGAAGTAAATAAAATAGCTCTGTCCGCCGACGACGACAAAAGAGTAATAATGGATGACGGGATCCATACCCTAGCCTATGGACACTACACGCTGAAAACTAAACAAAATAAAGAATAATTTACACTAATATAAAATGGATGCGGCAAAAAAAGTGTGTTCTAAATGCAAAATAGAAAAAAGCTTGGGCGAATTTCACAAAGATAACTCACAGAAGAGCGGGTATTACCCCAGCTGTAAAATTTGTAAAAATGCCAAAGTAAAAGAGCTTGCACACAAATACGCAAGTCAGGAAAATAGGGAAAAAAAGGAAAATAAAGTTTGCAGCCGATGTAAGATTGAAAAGAACATTTCGGAATACGTCAACAATCGATTTCAAAAAGATGGAAAGGCGAATGAATGCAAAAATTGTAGACATAATTATTATCTCGCCAGCGCAGAAGCTCGAAATAAATATCAAAAAGTGTATAGCCTATTACAACCCGAAGGCAGAATGACCCGGAGTTTAAATTACTAACAAATATGCGCTGTAGGCTTGGCGATGCGCTAAGAGGCAAATCGAAATCACAAACGACACGTCAACTTGTCGGCATTGACTTTGAAATATTCACCAAATGGATTCAGTTTCAATTTGACGAAGAAATGACCATGGAAAATTACGGATCCTATTGGCAAATCGACCATGTTCTGCCCCTATCTTCGTTCAACTTACTCGATGAAGAAGAACTCCATAGAGCCATGAATTGGGTGAATTTACGCCCTTTGCTACCGCTGAAAAATTTGCAAAAAGCGAGCAAAATAGATCGTTGGCTATATATTATGCAGGAAGTAAAATCTCATTACTTTTTGAATTATTTAGAAAATGAGTTTTGAGACATACAAAAACATAAATGTTGAAGGCATAGTTCTACCAAATACCCCTCTGTCAAACATACAGCTGATCGATGCCGCGAATAAACTAAATATTCCAAACTTCAGGGGCGTTTTTGTCCGAGACGAGCTCCCAAAGAAACCTAACCGGAACGAGTGTGGCATTCTAAATCTAGACGATTCTAATGGAACCGGCTCGCACTGGGTCGCTTTTTCAAAGAACGGCAAGGACAAAATATATTTCGACAGCTATGGTCTACCCCCTCCTACGGAACTGCTAGAGTATTTACAGAGTCCCGTGTACTACAATAGCGAGCGCGTGCAGCCCGACAACGAAGTGTTTTGCGGCCATCTATGCCTGCACGTCTTGAAAAAAACATGTAAAGATGGGGTGAGTTTTCAAGAAGTTATAAACAGCCTGCATTAAAATTATATTCAGATGTAAAAAATGCCTGTTGATAAATTTGGACATACAGATTCAGGATCTACTCAAAGAGTAATTGCTGGGGGAGTTACTGAAAGTCAAGTAAATAGTACTTTTCTAAGGCTGGATGGAGCAAACCCAGCGACCGGCGATCTAAATATGAGTGGTCATACTATTAGAGGTCTACCTACAACGAATACAGCGAATACAGCGAATACTCCGGAAGCGGGAATAGATGAGGCTATGAGTCGGGGGCAAGTAATAGATTTACTGCAGAATCACGACGACGTCCCGACCGACAATAATCATTTGACGAATAAGAAATACGTCGATGGACAACTTACTTCGAAAGTGGCGACTGTGATAGGACCCGCGGTTAGTGCTTACAGTTCAACTCAACAGGCTATACTCGCTAGAACTCACACTGCAGTTACTTTTGACGTAATAAGATGCGGTACCGCAAGACACGGCATTGAACCGGGTATCGGAGCGACTTCTTTCTTCCCCAGTAAAGCCGGATACTATATCGTTTCGGCGTACATAGAATTTTGCAACAATAGTAATACCGCGTATGGCACCGTCCACCTGTATAAAAATGGGACGCCGTACATGCAAATTGCGGGTGGAGGGAGCACGAAAGGTTCGCAAAACCATTCAATCGGTAGTAACATAGTTTTTCTAGACGGGTTCGATTACCTCAGAATACACGCTTTTTCATCCATCGCTACGAACATTTTGTGTAGGGACTTTTCGGCGGCATTCTTACGACCCTAAATAATAAAAATTATTATTTTCAAAATGCCTGTTGATAAATTTGGCCATACAGATTCTGGATCTACACAAAGAGTAATTGCAGGGGGTGTTACGCTATCTCAGATAAACAGTACTTTTCTAAGGCTAGATGGAAGCAACGACGTTGCCGGAGATATAGATATGAACGGCCATCATCTCGTAGGGCTACCGACTGATTACCCTTTTACGGGTAGCGGGGGCGAAGCTATTAGTTCAGCCCAGGCTATTGCCCTAGTTGCCGATAAAATCACTAATAGCGCCGAGCCTACCGGTATTAGAGATTACGTTTCGGGTATGAGGGTATCCCCAGGCAGTCTAGTGAGAAATACGACGAGTGGTATTACATATAGGTTCGAAGGAACGGCTGGAGCTATAACAGCGGCGCCAGTATTATCCGCGAATTGGAGGCCTACAACCGGGCCGGCTATTTGTGTGTTGAGAGAGGATGAAGGGGGAGCATCCGCAATCGTAAGTGGTGGCGCATTCTCGGGCACATATGCGACGCATGGTGGAGCATTCTCAGGCGCATATGTAATGCATCATCAATTAACGGTCGTTGCTATCAATACGGATTCGGCGTATACGACGTCCTTGGGCTTAATAACTATTCCTCGTACGGGCGTATATCGACTTGGCGGATTCGCGAATTTCTTGATAGGAAATGACAGTCCGGGCGAAAAAATAATCGGAATTGCGTATGTCAAAGACGAGATACATAGTAACGAACTTTTTGAATACATGGCTGGCGGATCAACGGTTGGCAGCAGAATATCGCTCGTATTACCAACCGTCGCCATATTTTTCAACGCCAACGATAAGCTCGGTATGAAGTTATATTCCGTCATATCCGGAAACAGTCCAACGGCCGGCCGCCTTCTTCTCATGGGCGGAGCCGGATTGCAGGTCGAGTTTTTGTACTAGGTAACCGTAGATACCTATCGTTCATATACGCGCGATAGGTATCTGTAAGTCTCATTATTCTTCAGCGTTATCTTTCTTCAATATAGGCCTACCACGCTCATTTTCTGTCCGTCCGATTGAAACCTCAGTAACTTGTCTGAAATCACCATTGCGTACGCTTCCGTATTGGCTAGCGGCGCCGTATTAAACGTGCCTTTGATCTGGATATCGACCACCGATGACTTCAGACGCTCGGATTGCTTGCTCACGTCAAACACCATAATCGGAAACAGATCTTTGAAGTCCGAGGGCGTGATATTGCATTGTGTCATTATTTCGTCCATTCCATAGTATTTTTCACTAAACGTGGCTGCTGCTCGGTACACCCGCGAGAATTGTTGATTCGGAAATGATAGGTTGTAGTCGACAACTGGATATCGGTCCTGGTTCATCATCACGAACATGTTTTTGAGATCGCAATGATTGAAAACTGATGGATTTTGTTCTTGATCACCACTTTTGTCGGTTTGAAAACCCAAGATGATGTACCTAGGTTTCTCAGGTAATGTCTTGACGCTAAGTCTCCAGCTAAAATTAGTCGACTGTGCGACGGAGGTGGTATCGCATTGACGGGCTCTGTACGCAACTGGCAACGACGCTTTCGATTCGATCGTTTTGTACAATTGCATCTTCTCCATATCCGCGGGAATAACGTGCGGCATGAACCACGAGATTTTATCCAGCCTAACTTTCCCTGCGGCCACGCCGGCGAGTCTAAAAATTGCGTCATCATCGGCTTTACGAACCAGAGTTAGCGTATGTTTCACACCAAAAACAACCTTGTCGTAATCATCGCAAAATCCGAAAATATGCTTCAATGGAACAACAAAGCTAAAAGTACCTTTGGCATTTGGTTTTTGAATTATATACGACTGTCTCACGGCGAAACCTTGATTATCCGCGATAGCAGCCGTCGCTCCGCTGTCCTTGTACCACAGCTGATTCAAACCTTGAGCTAGTTGAAAATCATTCGGGTATTTGAGTAATCCGAGCATCGTCGTTGCTTGACCTGGGTGAAATAACGATTCAATTTCCTGATTCGATAGGGCATACGAAATTTGACTGAAAAGATGCATGAGCCCATTATTCGTAAGAGTTGCTTCATCGGCATTAGCGTAGAAGAAGTTGTCCGCCTTCGTCAATCTACCCTCGAACAGCAGGTAAGATTCTGCTGGATGACAAAATAGATCTTGAAGTTCGATGTTTATTCTAATCTCGCCGGAGGTGTTTAGATTCGCGCCCGATATCGGCTCATACTCGTACCATTCGTAGCGTTCGACGCTTTCATCGCTCAATGGTTGTTCGGTAAATCTCAGAATATCAGATGATTGCATTTTTACTACTACGCGATAATATATTTTTTTTACGCGACCTTCATTCCGGCGCCGTTTAGCGAGCGTACTAAATCTTGTATCGATATGCCGCCGTTCTTCTTCAGACCATCCCCCATCATCAGATTATTAATATTCGAGATATTTGGACTCGACCCGACGCTACTCAGCCGATCTAAAATTTGTCTAGTTTCCGGCGTAATTTTCTTGGAGGTGGGGGTAGGAGCAGGAGTAAACAGTTTGGCCACTGCTTTGTCCACTAATCGTTTGCCGGCATCGATTGCGGTTGTTTTCCCAACGTCGATCGCCTTTTTCCCAATTTCTTTCGCCACGTCTTTACTCGCGTTGAGAGCGGTCGTTGCTAATTGTTTGGCGGCGTTCGACGTTACTAGTCGTTTGAAAAATCCCGAAATTGTATCGAATATTCCAGATCCTCCGATAACGTATTGTTTTCTATACCTCCTTCTATTAATGACTTGCATTTTTTCTGCATTTTACAATGCCATCATTATATTTTTGTAAGCATCTTTACTCAGCACTTCCTGCCTCAATAACGCGTCGCACATCGCCACGATCTCGTTTCTCACGCCGGTATTACCTGCTTTGAAGCTTTGAAATCGTAGTTCTAGCTGTTTCGCTAATACGTTTGGATCTTCGGAAATAACGATTACACCACCCACGCCTTTACCCACCGCATTACGAGTCCTCTTTTCCCATATCGGCTTGATAATTTCTCTATATTTGACGCTCGAAGATGCTTTCGGTTTGTTGGGATTTTTTGGCTGTCTGATAGCATCCGACGCGAGTAGAATCTCGGCGTAATCGTCTCTATCATTATTATCGTATATCGACGTGTTCGGCTGTTTCATCGTCAACAACTCCCAAAGCCCCGGTGTTCCGCTATACGTCTTATTTCCAACCGTCACATCGTCTCCTTGAATAAAAATCGGAGTGTCGCCGATGTAGAATTGACCATTTTTTGATCGTATTCCGAACGTCGTGTCTACGATTTTTCTATCGGAGGCGTATTGATGAAGGTACTTGGTGGCTACATCACCTAATTCTAAAGTTCTAATATCCTCAGTCGGATCGTCGCTATACGCTTCTATCGAGGGATACTGAGGAAATTGAATCTTCAACGAAGCGGGTAGCGTCTGTAGTGCGTTTGTAGTAGCTATCGAGTTTTCTTTGATGGCGGATAGTAAGACATTTTGCTCTTTGGAAATAGCGGATTGCGAATCGACGATAGGCTTGTACAGCCTGGTTAATTCTTGTTGTAGCCCCGAATCCCCCAATCTCTCCGATAAAAAGTTTTGTTGAAGATTCTTCTTGGATTTCAGAAACTCTTCGACTATGAAATTTCTTTTCGCCGGGTCATCTATCTTTAGAAACGACATTTTTAATAAAAAATTTAATGTTTTTCTACATGTTTTTCGACGTGTTTTTCTACATGTTTTTCGACATGTGTAAAAACACAAGTTAGACGTATTTTCAGACATAGCGACATAGGTCTACATAGGTCTACATAGGTCTACAAAACTCTACAAAACTCTACATGATTTCATACATGTTCGCGTTAGTCGTCTTTCTCACAGATTCGGTATTTTTCTCAAACATGCTTTGAAAGGACTGCCTGACCTCTTCTCTTCCCCGATCGATGAGTGATTGTTTCGTTTCCTCGTCCATCGCGGCTGCCGCAACTTTCGACTTACTTTTAATTTCTTCTTTCATGCCATTGAATTTTTCAATCTCGCTTAGAATCAGAGAATATTCCTCGTCTGAAATATGATCATCCACGAGTGCTTTTGAAATATGGTCGCTGATCGTGTTGAGCTTCGCATCAGCTAGCGTTTTGATCTGTTCGTGCTTCTCCGCCTTCAGGGCGAGCTTTTTACCGATTCGGCTGCCAATTATACTCAATAGCCCCGCACCTAGCGCTGTCCCTTCCATAGCAATAGCGATGGGGGCCGCAATTATGGTGGTCAATACACCGATTCCCGAAATTCCGAGCCCCATCGTGACCGCTATGAGGAAGTTGTCTACTACGCCGATTACGCTCACACTTCTATGGTACTTTTTACTCAACGCTGCTCTTTTGTCTCGTTCTTGTTCGATCTCCTTTTTGATTTCGCTAATCTTTTGAAGCCGATACGTTTGTGCAGACCCCGCGGCTATTTGTATTTCCCCTTCTGGCGCAGAGGGCGTTATATTTGTTAGGTTTGGATAGAGTTTGATGCCTTCGTATTCCATTCTTTTATTTATTAGCAATATATATTTTTTTACCGTTGATAATTTACACAGCATAGCGAATCTCCTTCGTTTATCGTTACTGCCGAATCGGAGTTGTTTTGAATGGAAACTATGATATCATCAATCACATCTTCTGAAATCACTCCGTCTAGTAAGCTACATCGTCGTTCCTTGATAGCCTGTCTGAGGGAAACGAGGCAAAGTCCTGCCGCCATTTCTACACCTAGTCCAAGCCTTAGCGTATTTGCTGTCTTTGGTTGTATCGTGATATCATTTTGCGCAAAAATCTCCCATCGCAGACCTCCTAGCTGTCTTACTGGGGCGCGAGTAACACCGCTCGTAATCTTCCAAAAGACTGAAACGGGCTGCGTTCTAACCTCTACCGGTCTAGTTGGTTTAGTTCCAAATTTGTGTATTGGTCTCGACATTTTATAATAGAATAGATTATAATATCATGCCAAGAATCGGAATGTTTCGAAACGGAGAGTTGGGGCCCAACAAAAGTCCTTCGCCCCTCGCATAGCCCGACCCTGTTTTCATGTACAGCCCGGATGCCCTTATTGAGCTACCTTTTTGCCACGGGGACAAGTACAAACCAGATCCGGCTGCTCTAATTTTGTACGCCATGTCGCCTTTCTTGACATACATTACACCCGAACCACTGATTTTATCTACAATCTTGGTAGTTGCCGCGGAGCCGAGACCACTTAGTGCTCCCATCGCCAAACTTGGCAGTGCATTAGACAGAAGGAACCGTCCCGCTGTCGCTAGAAACGGAAGTATAGCGCCTATGAATCCACCTTCGACTTTCTTGTTGTTCTCCAATTGCGTTTTACTCATTTTAATAATCATGCCAGTTCCTTTTTGGTAGGCTGCTGCCATTTTATTGATTTGCGCCTGGGTGAGAGCCAAAACGTGTTCGCCATTCAAATCATCGTGCGATAGTTTGATACTCACGCCGCTCCCCGCTTGAAGTGATCTTTTAATTTTGTCTTGTTGCGCTTCTGAAATATTAACTTTTACGCCCGTGTAACGATTCATTTTATTAATAAATTACAAAAACTTTCAAACTTCTCTGATGTGAAATCGAATCGCTAATTCTTCTCCTCGAAGATTTAGTAGGTTTCCATGTTGGTCTGTGAGCCTCGTTTCCATCGTTGAAATTGTAGATAGCAAAATCGGGAGATATATTAAATTATGTGGCACTTCGATAATCTTGTAACCCGGGCCTACGTTTGGGAAAAAAGAATATATCACGTTTTCCGATGTTCCGTTAGTGTACGAAGACCCGATAATGTCGCTGGTCACTCTCAAGCTGCTTACACTCATTATATTTACCAACTCCTCCGATTCATTATATCCGCCGTCATAGATCCATTTGTGGAAACCTAGAACCTTTCCGATCGAATTCGTCGGCGTAAAGTCAACCAGATAACCTACTGCGATATTTACCACAGACCTCAGCGTATTGGTGTTTGGTGCTATTGAGATACAGTACTCTCCATTTACTCCGTCGTAATGTCCATTCCCCTTCATGACTCTCTGTATATATTCGTTGATATCCGTTATTTCATAGCAACCCTCGGGAACTTCAATGCGCACCCAATCTGTGTCAGCATTTGGCGAATACCGAAAGACGTTGTTTGTCGCGTCGATATTTGGAAAAGAATAGTACGTCTCGAGAGCAACTAAGGCCATTTCATATCTCTTATTCTTCTCCAGTTCAAGTAGTGGATTAAACTTAGTTCTGATTCGCGTGCTCTTTTCGCTGAGAAAAATGGAAAATGATGTTTTTGGTTCCGTGTTGCAGGCCGTCTTTTCCGTGTTTTCCGATATCTGTTTGAGAAGCGATGATTCCATTTTTACTATACAATACAATTTTACAACGGCGGATCCTCGATTATATAAAATTCATCGAGTCCGCTTCGGTATTTACCATTGTATTTGTCGCTAGTCAGGTCTAAAACCACGAATCCATGGGGTTGTTCCCATACTGTTTTGCATAGTTTTCTAAATTCATCTTTACCCATATCTGTACTCACATGATCGTTATAAATATGATTACAATTTTTCAGGTCTTGTTTGAACAGGCAAATAAAGTTTGCATTTTCTCTGATTGTTTGGCGCGGTAATTTGAAATAATTCTGGGCGAGGTAAAAACAATCTACATTGCTATGCCTCCCCCGATTATAATACGTTTCGCATTTGTTTTGTTTTTCCAATTGAAGATCATCGAAAATCATCAGGTTCTTCTTTTCGGCGCTCAGATCTCTCGGGTCTGGTACATCGTCGGCGCTCTCAAAGAACTTGGCAATTATATCAGATTTAGCGTCTATGTTTTTTGCTATTTCTTCCATAACGAGGTCTGGCGACGCATTTCGGCCCACGATTTCATCTCGGTGGTCGAACAACCAAACGATCGCTTCTTTCGGCAATTTTTCTTCGTATGCTTTTTTAATAATGCGATATTCCGGTTGAAACAGAGAAGTACCGAATACCTGCAAGTTATTATAATCCAACCAGTCCGGCCTGAGTAAAAGATTGAGAAGAAGCGTTGTTTTTCCACACGCCGATTTCCCAACTATCAAACCGCGTATGCTTTTGGGTAACAACGGATTATTGAATCTTTTCGAGAGCGCGGTGCCCCAACTCATATCTCTAATCTCCATTTTAAAAATATATATATATTATTAAAAAACGAAATGTATTGCGTAAAATGTAAAAAACAGACCGAGACGACAGATGTGCAGAACGCCGTGGCTAATAATGGGAGATCGATGCTCAGAGGTGTTTGTGTCGTATGCGGGAAAACAAAAACTCAATTCGTGAAGACGTCCGCTGTTGCGCAAGGTGGGGATCTAGTAGGTTCATTGAACGCTGCCACTAGCAACATTAAATTACCTTGGGCTAAATTTCCGGGCGAATTACATTTGCCAGGCCATCAGTTTACTGGCCCCGGTACTAGACTAGATTTGCGCCTGAATCCCAACGAAACACCCAAAGATTGGAGCAAACCTATAAACAGGGTAGATAGCGCTGCATACGTCCATGACCTGGCATACAATCAACACACTGATGCGACTTCTAGAAATGTCGCCGATAGAGTAATGATAAACCAGTTGAATAATATACCTAATCCAAGCTTGCGGGAACGCGTAGAGAGGGCGATAGTAAAACCTATTTTATCCGCTAAAACGAGTCTCGGGCTGGGTTTAAAAAAAGCCTAGAATTACCGCGGGACCTGAAATGGACTAATCAATTAGCGAATGAATTACACAAACCAGTAGTGAGAAATTTTAGGACGAGGCGGGTCCGTGTTGGCGGGATTGACCAGATTTGGGCGGCTGATCTAATCGACATGCAGGCTTTCGCTAGAGATAATGATGGCGTGAAATTTCTATTGACCGTTATAGATGTGTTTTCCAAGTATGGGTGGATCGTTCCATTACATGACAAGAGTGGGAAGTCTACAGCTGATGGGTTCGTGAAGATACTCGGGGGTGGCCGACAGCCAGTCAAAGTTTGGTGCGACAAAGGGAAAGAATTTTATAACAAAAACGTAAAGAATTTAGTCGAGCTGTATTCTACCGAGAACGAGAGCAAAAGTTGCATCGCAGAAAGATGGGTGCGTACGATGAAAGATAAAATGTTCAAGTACTTTACTGCTAATTCAACTAGAAGATATATCGATGTATTAGACGAAATGGTTAGTAATTATAATGAAACGAGACATTCTTCAATTAAAATGACTCCCACCAAGGCTAGTTTGAAAGTGAATGAAAAGACTGTATTTATGAATTTATACGGCGATGAGATTTCAGAGCCTATTACACCAAAGTTTTCAGTCGGAGATCGAGTCAGAATAACTAGGAAGAAGAGCATTTTTGACAAAGGATATATACCTAGATGGACAGAGGAGGTTTTTGTAGTATCTCAGGTTCAATATACAGATCCGCCAACTTACAAGATCACTGATTCTAATTCTGAGGAAATACAGGGGTCATTCTATGAGCAGGAGCTACAGAAAACAACTCAAGAAATATTTAGAATCGAAAAAGTGATTAGGAAACGCGGGAAGAAATCACTCGTGAAGTGGTTAGGCTACCCAGACTCGTTCAACTCGTGGATCGAAAATGAAGACTTGGTGACATTGTGAGACGATTATGAAAAAATATGTCGTGTTTGGAGAAAAAAAATAATAATATTCGATTGATCCAAAGACGATTATAAACCAACGGTGTAAAATCGTTTGCGATATTGTAATCCCGTATCTACGTCGTAGTCCACTCACGCCCTTGCATCACACAGGCATGAGTTGCCATTGCATTGACAATTAACGACGATGATCTCGCTGTCGATCAAACTAACATCACACGGGAGTGAGTTGCCATTGCGCCGACGACGAACGACGGTAATCTCGCATGGGCGGTCGTCGGGGCCGCAGAGCAAAGTAGATTTACGCAGGCTTCCATTGCGTAGACGATGAACGACGATATACATGCATGGACGTTCGTCGGTGTCGCTCAAACATGCATCACACGGGGATGAGTTTCCATTGCGTCGACGCTCAACGGCGATGATCTCGCATAGGTGTTCGTCGGTGTCGATCAAACCTGCATCACATGGGGATGAGTTTCCATTGCGTCGACGCTCAACGACGGTGATGACCTCGCATAGGTGTTCGTCGGTGTCGATCAAACCTGCATCACACAGGATTGACGGTGTGTTGTGAGCGTCAAGTTTAGCAATCAACTCCGCTTTCCGCAGTCTAGTAAAATATCCAACCATGCCGCTCTCCTCGGCGATTTTTCGTAATTCAATATCAGTTTTCTTCGAGTAGTCCATTTTTATTGGAATATCTTGTCTTTAAGCCGAGTTGGATATTCCATGAATTTGAAAAAGTAAGCACAGTATTGGTCAAACTGTGCAGGCACTCAATTTTTAAGGCTGTATAGGTCAAATGGACGAAAGTCAAGGCTGTACTGGTCGAATGTCCGAGCTTGCTACATTCTGTTCTACTAACTGCCATGTTATTCCATGATCTCATTTCCTTATATAGGCCTATAATTAAATTTTATTTTTTATTATTATAATGTAATTATGATACTATCGTACGATATTATAATGTGCATAACTTACTGTCATGGACGGATGTTTAGGGCGATAGGGGAGACGTAAGTAATTGCGAGGCAACACTCTGAAGTTTTAAACCGATGTTGAAATCTGAAATTACTCATTTTTATCAGCACTGAAGTAATAGAGTCGTTTGGCTGAGTTGACATCTTAAAATGGTAGGCTACCATAATAAAGTGGAAACTCAGAAAAATAATTTTTCTATAATTGTGAGTATATTCATTGAAGTTTAGACCACTCTTATCAGCACTGAAATAGTATATCATTTTTGCTTTAGATGGCAGCTTAAAATGCTGCCACTGCAATGTGGAAATTAGAAAATTTCTTCTGTGGATGTGCACATCCCCTGCTAAAGCTAGTGCCCTTTCCGTCGGATGCTCTCTTTTCTCCAGAAACCTTGTTTCACAGAGAAGGCACTAGATAAAACACTGGTTATACGGAGAGGGGCTAGATTAAATAGATCTGCTGGTTATTAATTCTGCCACTGTCGAGCTATAATAGGCCTAATACCCTTTGTCTTATCTAAATTTTAATTAAGCGCAATATATAATTTGATATGCTGACGTTTCGTCAGAGCACGATTCGTCAAGGACTGTTCGTCACGACCTGTTCGTCATGCGGATGATTCGTCACAGTACTGTTCGTCAACCCGCCAACCTGGCAAAGTAAGCAAGTGAGGAAGCACAGGCCTAATAGTAAATAACGAACAGTCCTTGACTCCTTGTCGAATCGTTCTCTGACGAAACGTCCCCCAAATCATATAATTTTAGTTCATGTCTATAGGCCTAAGCCTTTCCTTATGATTAGATTTTAATTGCATTCTGTTGATCAGCATGATCTTGAGCATACTTGTGTTTAGCATACAATGTTAATTTGAAAGGATTTCAATACCTTTAATATTCTCAATTCCTCATTAACCGAAAGTTAAAAGAAGAAAAAAATTGTTGTAGTATGTAAATTAATGTAACTTAGGCCTATAATAATCTTAATGTTGCCAATGTTGGCCTACTAATAAAGTAGTGTAAATTGAATAAACAAGGCCTTTAAGTGTAAGATGCGGTTGAAGATGTAACAAATTCAAATTATTTTCCGTTCCCATTTTATGCCGTTTTTTACTTCTTTTTTCGAATAAAACGATGTTTCCCCTTTTTTTATTCCGTTTTTACATATATGACTACTAGCTACTACTGCTGCTGCTGCTGCTACTACTACTGCTGCTGCTGCTGCTGCTGCTGCTGCTGCTGCTGCTACTACTACTACTACTACTACTACTACTAGGCCTACTACTACTACTACTACTACTACTACTACTACTACTACTACTACTACTACTACTACTACTACTACTACTACTACTACTACTACTACTACTACCCAGGGCTGTCTTATCCATTACGCACAGTAGGCACTGTGCCTAGGGCATACGAACTTATCAGGGACCTACGAAATTCTGAAAAAGTAGCCTATATTAAAAATAACTGCAGCATTTATCTCCCATTGAGCTGGGTCACTGGATTTAAATTTATTGCTTTTGTTAATTTTCGCATCTTCTAGTTCTTCTGCAATCTGCAGTAACTGTACCCAATAGTTTCGGACGACTCGGACGAGTAGGCCTACTATCATCAGACTGATGCATAGGCAGCATACCGACGCTATTTGACGTGGCCTATCTGTTCATCTATGTCACCTAGGCCTATTCCACTTTGTTCTGGATGACCAGTGTCAGTCGGGATTAATTCCGGTACTGAGAGATGGGTTGTGATAGAAGAAGCGAATGATGTCACTGACATGTCTTTGTTGCAATTTGTATTTATAAATTTGTGTCGAGCGCGTTCGAAACCCGTCGGATGGAGGATTTTAAATAGAGCGCAAAATGCCGAAATAGGCGAGATAGGTCAAAAATACGAAAAATGGTTTTATGGTGTATGATTATTTAAACATATGTCTACTTTCAATATCTGCAATTAAAAATTTTGAATTCAAATGCTTAGTGGTAAAAAAGAGACTTTTACCGCATGTGGTGGCACGATTTGCTTTGAATCAATCGCTCAATGAGCTATTTTCAAAGTTAAAATTCGCCATGAACGACAGAGCTATCATACGCCAAATGGACTATTTCTTGTAGGCCTAGTCGTGTCTACCACATAATAAATTTTCCCTTCAATATGGTACTGAATGGTCCATAAAATCTGTTTCACCCGTTTAAATGAGCAGGTTTTGGTCAAAGTTTCAAGCATTCATTATTGCTTGCTTGACAACAAGGATGATTATTATTCAAGCCACGCCTCCGACCCAGTTTTCTTAGAGTCTAATTGGCTTACGAGACATATCGCGAGACTGACCTTCGATCGTGCGCATGCGATCTAGCAAGATTCGCCAATTCTTGGTCTCTCATGTTGCTCATTTTCTTTATTTACTTTCGGACAAAAACTTTTTGCGTTTGTTTCTGAAAGAATTCGTATGAAAATTATTCACACTAAGCTTAATTTACCTTAGCCTAATGGAAAGTGACATTTTGAAGCTATTAAACTGTTCAAATAGTGATATATAGCCTAGGCAGGCCCTAATCGTAATCGTAGCCGATTCTCCAAGCTTCTAAAGTGCTATTCGAAAGCCAAGTGTGGAGCACCAGCTTATTCACGAGCGCTGCGTCAAGTCAAAAGGGTTGTCCATAAGAGTAGTCCAAAGGTGATCCGGGTCGAGTTACCATAGAAAATGAATTGATAAGACTGTCCGATGAACACGGGTCTTATTCAGCGAAGCGCTAAAGATTCCGCCGACGATAGGAAACATGTTGGTCTATAATAGTCTAAGTGGGTACATAATTAAAATTCTTTATAAGATTTGAAAGAGTCTCGTATTTAAGTCAGTTCTGTTTATCGGACCCAACGTATTCCATTCATGCCTGCTAGTCGAGTCAACAAATCGCGAACAATTATATCGTAGGTCCCTTCACGCTTCGATTTCAAAGCCTTATTTCGTTGACTAGCGGCTCATTAGCCTAATAAGCCTCCTAGTCGAGTCAACAAATCGCGAACAAGTGTATCATCAGTCACAATGTTTGCATAAATTTAATCAAATCAAGAATGGGGTATAGTAGGCTACCATATTCGAGCTTACCTTGAAGGACCTTGTTAATTATTTGTTTGTGTTAGGCTATTTAAGACTCATACATCGTCGGTCGGTCAAAATGAAACGTCAATCTGTCCGCCTGCGCGTTAGATGCGTTGTTTGCATTAGTTTCATTAATTCAATTCAGCAGTAGATTGTATTTCTATCACAGTTTTGAAAGTAGTAGTTCGATCTTCATGCCGCTTGATGTATTCGATACATGATATAGCCATGAATTGACCAGCAAATTTGAAGAAGAATAAATTAATGGTTACTAAGGACTTACCCGACACAAATGTTCCGAAACTTTAAGCTCGATTTTCTCAATTGTAATGATTTAGCAAATTGCAGATTCAAATGAGTATAACTTCAGTTAGAAATAAGATATTTTCATTCTGTAAAAAGTATTTTGAAGAAAAATATCTGTAGAATATGAATACATAAAAGGTCAAAAGCCACCATGTGACGGGAAATGATCACACGTCACATTTGTTTAACGCCCCTCGATCTGTTTTAGTGCTTCATCTTTCTGTTCCTTTTTCTTTCGTTTCTCAAATCCAGACTCGTGTTTCGTCTTATAGCCTAACCATCAGACATGACTTTTAAAGAAATTTTTATTAATAATTTAACAAAATTAAAATTTATAAAGCGATGGCGATTTTTCATTCGAATTTTAGACCGAAACGCCGCTAACCGAAAGTCGAAAATCGGAACCGGAAATATTACATTTAACGGATATCGAAAATAAATAATACAAAAAGTAGAGGTTTAAAATCAAAACTGAAAGCGTTCACAAAACATGGTTCAGCATAATTTTAAGAAATAATGTAGGCCTAAATGGGTTGCAATTTGAATTAATCAATCAATCAATCTTTTATTGAAACCTTTGCCAAAACAACAACAGGATAGCACAGAGTTGAGTTGTATTATAGGCCTCAAGGGCCTACGAATGGATTTATATGCAAAAGTGCCTAGGGCCTACAATGACCATAAGACGACCCTGCTACTACCACTACTACTACTACTACTACTACTACTACTACTACTACTACTACTACTACTACTACTACTACTACTACTACTACTACTGCTACTGCTGCTGCTGCTGCTACTGCTACAACTACTGCTGCTGCTGCTGCTTCTGCTGCTACTACTACTAATACTACTGCTTCTGCTGCTGCTGCTGCTACTACTAAAACAACAACTACTACTACAAAATAATACTGCTAGGCCTACTACTACAACTAATATTATTACAACTACTATTATTACAAATACACTACCACTACTAAGCCTAGGCCTACTACTAGGCCTATTGCTGCCATTATACTTACTACATTGTATATTCATATCTATAGTCCTGTTACTAAAATTATTATCATAACTAGCCTGTCACAATTTCATTCTGTCTCGCTGTCAATTTATAGCGATGCTACAAATTTCTTTGGACAGAGGTGAAATTTCATTAAATGGCCATTGAAATTGCTATTCCTATGTAATTCTTGATTTTTTTAAATGTCTGGGCTATCTAGACCCTATTATTTATTGCTAACGACGCGCTTTATCTTTTACTTTAACGTTCGAAAGTCTGCATAAAATTGAACATTGCTGGAAAGATAACCAAATTTAATAACTTTGAATAAATTCCCGTTTGCATGTCGGTTTAAAGTAATTAAAGCAGTGGCGTAGCAATAGGTCGTGCAGCCTATGCAGTGCACGGGGAACGGACATTTACCCCCCCCGGACATATTCCCCCGGACATATTCCCCCCAGACATATTCCCCCCGGACATTTACCTCCCCCGGACGTTCCCCCCCCCCCCCCGTTTTTGACTAGGACATTTACCCCCCCGGACAATTTCCCCCTCTGTACATATTATAGGTTAGGCATCGTGAGGGTTGGTTAGGTTCAGGTTAGGCATCGTGAGGGTCGGTTAGGGTTAGTGATAGGGTTAGTGCAGTCATTCATTAACATAGGGACCCTTATGGGGGGAGATGTACTAGGTCGGGGGAGAAAACGTCCGGGGGGTAAATGTCCGGGGGGGAATATATCCGGGGGGAATATGTCCAGGGTTGGAAATGTCCTACATCCGCAGTGCACGAGGGCACCGGGCAGTAAGGGGCCCCCGGCCGTCAGAGTCAATTTTTTACTTTCTGAATATTCAGAACGTAATCAAGTCTAGTCTAGGCCTACAAGTTTGGCTTACGCACTCAAAAGTATCATTGGTTTAAACTCTAATTCAATTTTCTCTGGTAGACTGAAGAAATTTAAAATGTTTTATAAATATTGGTCTAAATGAGAGAAAATAATAAAAATTGTGATAGGCTAATATTATTAGGCTATATATTTAATTTCGAGTGAGAAATATGCAGTGTCTATATCAAAAGAGTCAGGCGTTTATGCACAGCCTTCTTGTTTGAAATCGAGAGGGTTCAAACATTGAAGGGGCCCACCACCGAAACCCTGAACAGGGGCCTCGATCCAGACACCTTGCTACGCCACTGAATTAAAGATATTGGCGGACGACATGCCCAATGCATGGGCTTCACCTTTCGACAAGTTTTTATTATGCTTAACGTGTTTTGATAAAATAATTCAATGCTTTTAAAGGCTGCGTCTCAGGTAAACTGTAACATAAAGAGTTTAGAATCTGTTAACTATTGTATTCTATGTTTGAGCTTACAATTTGACCACTTTCTGCGTTCATTTGGTCTGTAGCTAAGAATAGGTCTGTGCCACGAATGGCAACTATAATAGTTGACAGCAGCAAGCTCATTGTGAACCCAATCAACATGGTTTTTAGTAACGAACATCCGGAGTTATGTACGCGTAAGCTTACTAGCTTTGCTATAATTGTAGGCACTTGCGATGCTACATCTGAAGTCTGTGATTGTTCTGATATAACAGCAAGTGGTCAAATTGTAAGTGGCATCTACGAAGTGTGCGCTGGACTTCAACGCAATCGTATTTGTTTCAAAGCATTTTGCGACATGGACGCAACCAATCGTGCATCGCTGGTTCGTGTTTCACCAATCAAATAATTTTATTGCATTGAACTGTTCCAGTAGGCCTATTGCATTGCTGGCTGTATTTACCATAAGGTCTCTAACATAGGAGACTCATTAGTAACAAAAATTTATTGTTTATAATTGTCAAGTATCGGGGCACGCAGTCTTGACATAAAGAGACAAAGATTAGGTTGATGTAGGCCTATCTGCGGCGTGAGCTATAAAGGTCAGGTGGATCCTCATCAAGTTGGCCAACCTTCAGTGCTGTTTTCGTAACTAACGTTTTAACATAGTTAATTGATATTTTTGTTTTAAGTTGTGTTGTCTTTATCCAAGTTTTGATGCGTGAGCCTACTCAAAAATAAGCGGCAATTTATCTTAGGGCTTGTGAAACTCTTGAGTTTCATTGGATCCATAATTATCAGTCAGCGCAGATTCTGTGGTGTAGATTAACAGGATTTTCGGGATTAACCCCCCGTTGGCCTAGAAAAGAAACTTTTTACATGTTATTTGTCCACTTATAATTATAAGAAAAACAAGCATTCGGCCATAAACCCCTCCCCCATGATAAATTCCTGGCTACGCCACTGGCGCAGATATTTCACGTGGTCACTCGAATTAAGTGAAGACTAGGGTAAATGCCTAAATGGAGATTGCCTAGAGCAGAAAATTATGCAAGTAACGGTATCGGGAGCAAGAGCAAGAGGAAGACTTAGGAAGAGGTGGTTGAAAGATATGAGTGAACGGTCGAGTTTATCAATAGAGAGGTTGCTGAGAGCAACCGAGGATAGAAGAGGACGGAGAAGAATTGTCTACAATACGACCAATCCCAGTGCCGAGTTCGGTTGAAGGAAGGCAAGGCAGGGTAAATCTCAATCTATGTGCTATGACATATAGGGCCTACCTTATGGTCAGATGTCAGTGCAATGACTACCGTCCAACCTTGTTGAGTTTGTTTCCTGACAGAGCTCAGCTGGCTAAATTTGATACTGCCTAGTTTTTGGTTAGACTAAACCGAAAACGATTGATTCGTTTCGATATTCAATCAATCAGAACCTACATGGGGAACGGACATTATCCCCCCTGGACATTATTCCCCCGGACATTATCCCCCCCGGTTTTTCGTAGGACATTATCCCCCCCGGACATTATCCCTCCTTCATGTACAAATCAGGGTAAGCGTCGTGAGGGTCGGTTAGGGTCAGTGTAAGCGTCGTGAGGGTCGGTTAGGGTTAGTGTTAGGGTTAGTGTCGTCATTAGATGAATGAACGAATTGGAATCGTTACTGTAGGCTCACAAAGGTTTGTTAACGTGATTTGAACTTCGTAGACTTATTAGCGTCAATCATTTTTAGGTAATAGACTGGGGGGGGGGATAATGTCCTATTTGGGGGGGGGATAATGTCCGGGGGGATAATGTCCGGGGGGGGGGGATAATGTCCGGGGGGATAATGTCCAGGGGGGATATTGTCCTACAACCAATCTACATATCGCCCTTCAAGATAGCTATTTGGAGGCGCTCCCAGCCGAGATCAAGCGAAAATGCAGTCTTCAACAGTTTGTGAAACTGCTAACAGTTTGGGGGGGGTGGTGCTTTTTTTGTTTTTTTAAATTTCTATAGGCTATAGATACATTATATGTAGTCCTAATAAAGACGTTTTGTCAACTTTCACTTTGAGCAATAAAAATTGTGGTTACGGCTATGGTTATGGAACTTATGGTTATCTGTTTCCTGTTTACATGTTGCAAGCAACTGCACGATGGCAGTTAGGCTATTAACGCTATTTGACCTCGGACGTTTTCGAGTGCTGGAAATAACCTCTCAAATGATTACTTCCTGATCTTGTATTTATATATCGGTCGTATGAATATTTATAATAGCGTCATACGTTGACCTCACGATGGCGCTCAACGTAGCTACCAATCTAGTGTGCTACACGTAGGCTATTCTCTTGCGTTATGTGAAACTAAGGTTTAGAGTCATTTGTTTCAGGTTGCTTAGTGCTCACTCACCGCAGCCTACATCTGGTTTTGTGACTTATTAGGCATATATCATATTTAAATTAGGCTTCTCTGTCCATTTTGGATGCAGTTTCAAGTGAAGTAGGCCCTTACTCTCGACAGATGCTTGAGCCAACATTTCTACTTTTTACTTTAAAACCCTATAGAAATCATTATTAGGCTAAGTTACTTTAGCATTCGGAGTAATATCTCAGACGAAAGAAGTAGCCTAAGCTTTTTATTATTGATCCATGTGGATCGAATTTTTTGCAAAACGAAACAGATTTGAGGAAAATAAAAGTTTTTGAATTGTCGAGTGTGTTGAATTTCAAATGAGAGACAGTTATTATATTATCAATAGATAATAATAACATTCCATCAAATGTATACAGGTTTTTCAGAGACGCAAAGATGGCAGCGTCGATTTTTACAGAACGTGGGCCGAGTACAAAGCAGGATTTGGAGATCTAAGTGGCGAATTCTGGCTTGGTGAGGTCTTTTTAAAAGTCATATTGGTCTATATTCTATAATAATTATAGTAACATAGAGTCAAGCTGAGAAGATTTAGTATTCAATTTCAGGTAGGCCTAGTTCATAAAATTATCTGAAAACTAACTTCTGTAGCTCCGCACTGAGTAAAAGCAAATAATTTTTTCTTCAACATGTGTAAAGATAATAATTGTGACTCATTCCATAATATTGTTTAGACTAGAACTTTAGATGATCATGCCTATAGCCTAATAAAAAATAAGCCTAGGCTACTTGTCAATTGTGTTAACGAATTCTAGATCTTTTCGGGTTTCTTAGAGACTTAGGCTACTGTCAAGCGGATCTACACTTTTTGTATGCGTATAGGCCTAGGCCTATGTGTGCCAGTTTAAACTTGTTTTGCTCATCTTTGCTTGAATGCTGCAGTGATAAATTCTAATGCATTTGGGAAAAATATTATTTGGATTGCTTACTCCATTGGTCTTGCTGGAAGCGATCATCAATTAAGGCGATGGGCATTTTAATAACAGCACTATAAAAGATTAGTGAAAAGCAATTATCCCATAACACTCTCATTTCATTCATTCATTTTGTGAATTTATATAGCGCTTCTTCAAGAAACCTACTCAGAGGCGCTCCCAGTCCAGCCACAGCTAAAATAATAGGTTTTGAGCAACTTATAAAAAGCAGGTGAAGTTAGTCTAGGCATAAGACGCAAGTTTAGTGGGAGGCCACTCCAGATAGCGGCACCCACAGTAGAAAAGGCTTGGCGCTGTCTTGTAGAAATGTGAGCTCGAGGAACCAAAAGCTCCCCCATTGTCGCAGAGCGAAGAGCTCGACGGGCTGCAAGGTCAGAGACAAAGGATAGACAGATGTGATGGAGCACAATCAATAAGGCATCGCCAGACAAGTGCAGCAACTCGGTAGGAGATGCGCTGTGAAACAGGGAGCCAGTGAAGAACATCACGCATATAAGCAGAGACGGGGGAATATTTAGGAATGCGGCCAATGAGGCGAGCAGACGAACGAAGAACTCGTTCTATGAAGCTTCCATGTAATAGTTGATATAATTATGTTTGATAGTTTGAAATCGCATTGCAGAATTGCATGGTGTACACCGTAGGTCTAGTTAACTAGTTATATATATATATATATATATTGATTCCCAGAAAAGAACATGCATTGGATCTGCAATAAGATACTGGCTTGACTCTATAGGCCTAGGCCTACTTATCGCAAAAATAGTTCCAATTCGTTCAATTCCGATAAATAGTATATGTTAGCCTAATGTTATCTTGCATGGAATAAGACTTGAGCGAGGTTTACGCTTTAAATCATAGCTTCCATTATCGTTTTCTTGATGTCAAGAAAGTAAATAGGGATCGAATATATAGCTAAAATAATTATTTAATCCTGTAAAATTGTATAAATTTAGGCTATAGTTCTGGAAGGTTTCGAATTAGGAATGCCTTTTAACAGGAAACCAAATGCTTCATCTTCTGACATCAAAACGGAATTACAAACTGCGTGTTGATTTGGAAGACTGGGAAGGAAATAAACGCTTTGCTGAATATGGAAGATTTTCCATCAGCTCATCCGTCAATAATTACACACTTACCGTCAGCGGATATTCTGGAAACGCAGGTAAAGTCGCATCTTAAGAGGATAAGGACATAATTATAGTATAAGGAAAAATAAAGACAAAGCAAGAATAGAAATAATAATATAAGAGTAGTAATAATAATAACAATAATAATAAAGGGCATTAGGTTTCATTTCAGGTTCAACAATAAGTTTCTAATTGCACCATCTTTGCATCCTGGCTTAACTTTGATACTGAACCACCTTTGTTGGTACACCTCGGTCACCTCCACGATGTATGATGCAATAATCTGTGATTATAATAGCCTCATGTACTTGTCATGGTAAGCAAGAATTAACTACATAACTCAAACATGTGCTACAGGGTATTACAGTTGTTATTGAACCTTTTACCCAGATCTGTTCTCCTTTGGCTGCATAGCAGTGCATACCACTGTTAAATATTCCCAGCCGTTGACTGCTATAGGGCAATCGCTGTTAGTTGATAGATCGGTAGCATCCAGCATCATTACATTGTCATATGCTGGTACATGTAACATAGTTTCTTTGTGCGCGAAAGACTGGATAAATTTTCATATTTCCTCGTTTCGGGTTTCTGGTCAGAGGCAGGTGAGTCCATTCTAAGCGAGAGAAATGTCGATACAACTGTTACTTTGATACAATGTCATGCTAATAAATAGCAGACGTTAAAAAGCACAATAGAATGCATAAAGGCGTAACCAAATAAAACTAATTCGTAGGCCCTACTTTGATTTTTAAAGTTCAATCTGGTCTTGGTCTGAGGCATCATTGCCATCTCATACATCGCCCCTCTCTGCCACTTTTCTGAGTCTTCTTCGATCAACTGATTGACTAGACCTCTTTGTTTCCGCTTGAGGACTGCCATGGCTCAATTCAGATGCTGACTGCATAGATCTCTCTGCATTGAATTTATTTATTTTTTCCTGAACCAATACAACAAACAAACATACAATTATGTTGATTGCATAGATCTCTCTGTATGAAATGGACTTCCACGATCAGTTCACTCCGCCTTTCTGGTAGTCTCTCCTCATCTTCGTCTTAGCTAAATTCCTGCTTTTCTCTTGGGGGGTTGCTCGCACTGCAAGGGAAAGCTTCTTAAAGACTCTTGCTGAGATAGGCGTTTTATAAATGGTCTTTGGTCAAATACAACACCGTACAGTACAATATTGTAATAGATTCAGATCATTGCAGCTGTAACATGATGCAAATTTAACAAGAAATAAACAGAAATTTGCTATAAAAAAACTGCCTTTGAACCTTGCAAATTTTGCCATTATAGAACAGACGATTTTGGATCTCGTTGGGGAACCTCAAGATGTTCTCCAAATGAAAAACAATTTTACCCAGTTACGGGTACCTATGTATACCAAAGGCAACTTTTCTCACTATTAGTAGCTGATAGGGGAAAACTTTGATCCACCCTAGTGTGCAGCCTTCAATTATCCTAACGGCATCGTAGCTTTTAAATCTTCAGTCAGCTCCGGTGCCTTTCATCAGACTCCTCCTCCTCAGTCTCTTAGAAAAAGTGATTCTACTAGATAGAATTGGCACCTACCGTGGTGTTCAAGTCGTGCTCGGTTGATGGGTGTAAAACCGTGCCTTTTGATTGCATCGATAGCGAACTTTTCGGGTACAGAGATACTGCGAGCACCAACTGTGCCCTGAGTGCAGCAGCTGTCATCGTCACCATTATCGACTACTTTTAGTCAATTCACGCAGTTCAGTAACTCCGTCACTGGCTGCACTCTGCCAGTGCAAGTCCCAAGTCTGGATAAAGGAGTAGGGCGTCGCTAATGGTCTTTGTTACCACACAGTGACGTTAAACTGCAACTAAGACTTACTACTACGCAGTTCAGTTCCGCGGAGGTTTGTAGAATTCTTCTCCACAGCGTTATTCCCCCAGGTACCACCTCGTTCACTCTGTCGTCGCTGCCAATAATACTGTCTGGCGGCGCACCGACAAAACGGCGCAGGACATAACGGCGCCGACATAACGGCGCCAACAAAACGGCGCACCCACAAAACGGCGCACCGACAAAACGGCGCCGACAAAACGGCGCCGTTTCAAAGGAATTTTTTTTATTAGTACTTTGTTTAATTGGTATAAACACTCAGATAATATATACAATAGTCCATCAAAACTAGAATCAACGGATCATCTTCATCAAGTAATATAGTTAATAGACGTTTTTTATAGCAGTAATAGTCAAAATATACTAAACTAGTTCTTCTTTATAATACCGCCGGTTTGTTAAATCAACAAACGGGAGTTGCAGTAACTTCTGTGTACGTTGTGTGCTTACCAGGGGAGAAGTTATTTATAATACCGCCGGTTTCTGAAATCGTTGTGTGCATACCATGTGAGAAGTTCTTCTTTCTAATTGCGTATTACTGGCATTCAAATTGATGTAGTCTATGTTCGAATTGATCTTGTAACAATGGGCAGCAATCTTTGAAAGCCTATTTTATAAGCAAACAATTACTAAACGGGTATCATAGTCTTTGAACAGCGCCGTTATGTCGGCGCCGTTTTGTCGGGGTGCTTTGTACAGCGCCGTTATGTCGGCGCCGTTTTGTCGGCGCCGTTATGTCGGCGCCGTTTTGTCCTGCGCCGTTTTGTCGGCGCACCCTGTCTGGCAGAAGCAGCACGGTTCATGCTTGCTGATGAGCTCCTAGTTGCTTTCGTTGAAGCCCATGTGTTCTTAAAGGTAGCGGTATGTCAAAACGGCGTAGATGATGGGGTGTGCAATGTGCACACTTGCTAGTTGTGATTCAGGAACGGTAGAATTATCTTGTCTTCCTGTGGCACCTCGAATCCTGGTCAACTTTGACTTGTCTTGCTCGAAAGTCCTCGGTGGACAAGATGTACAGACAGTGGCGACACAAATGTTTGCTCTTTCTAGCCGCTGTTCTATCATCCCCGCATAGGCTAACGCGTTTCTTACATTTGGCCAGAATCACGAGGTCCGTGTTTGGAACGTCAGTCTCGGGTGAGAAAATGGATTGGGTCAAAGCCACTTTGTCATCAGATCTAGCTAAATAAGGAAAACTGTTTTTAGGTTTAGGTGTTCCAACTAACCACTGTCGGTCACCTTCACTGGGTTGGAATGCTTGTAAAGCCACGGGCTCCGAGATGCACTCAATTTGTTGATACCTAGCCAGTCACACTGTGTTGATCGTAGCATACCGGGTATTGTGCATTGAGGACAGCTCACTCGAGACAGCTGCTGTAGCCCTCGATTTTTACTTAAACAACCGTCGCGAAGATAATATATTACGCGTTGATGTGATGAAGCAGCTGCTGACCAGGGCCGCCGAGAGGGGCAGAGGACATGGGCGCCCGAACATAGGGGCAAGAGGGGGGCACTTGCCTCCCTGGAAAGTTGAAACCTGTTTTTATAACTGCTAATTTTGGTTGTTAACAAATTTCTTTGCACTAAGAAAACTAGGCCTATATTCATAATAAAAATTATAATAAATTGAAATTGAGACATTTATATCAGGAAACCTCCATGAAAAAACCTGTGCATGTTCTAAATTTCCTGATTTGCAATTTCAACTTCTTGTCACAAAAAACTTTAACCATGACCTTAGAGTTTTGCCCCTCCTGCAAAAATTTCTATAATTATGATTTATGCCTTGTAATAAAATTCTAACATTGCAGAGGATCAACTACAACATGGGTGGAGACCTGGCCGGAGAATTGGGGTGGGGGACGAAGGAGTGCCGACGGAAAGAATTTTTTTCAGTTTCACGACATCAGAAACGTTTGTTACATTTTCACCGCCAAAAAGTTGATGGCTTTTTTTAGTCATCCGGCCAAAAAGTCAAGAAATTGTTATTATTTCACCGCCCAAAAAAGTTGATGACCTTGTTTTAGTCATCCGGCCCAAAAAATCAAGGAAATTTCCTGTTTTCACCACCCCAAAAAAGTGTTTGGACCTTTTCTAGTCCTCACGCTCAAAGATTGGAGGGGGACCAATGCATGGGCCGTCCCCCAACCCTTTTATTGGAGGGGACCGTCCCCCCTCTCCCCCCTGGTCTCCGCCCATGAACTACAACTAGATTAAACTTCAAATTAACAACTGAATAAAATCATACTGAATACTTAAATATAAATTCTTAGGTCATAATATCTGCACTTTTATTATATCGATTTGTCTCTAAGAAATGTTCCTCTTACGGGGTCCGGAATTTCTCTCGTCAGCCCTGAATCTAGCCCAAGATGGTTGATACCCAGCGATATAATGGTTTACCACGAACCCCTGTTGGTAACCTCTTTGAGGTGTTACGTTACACTGAATTTTCCGCCTTCACAATTATTTTTGCGCTCATGTGGTTGAGTGCTCCAGAAGTAGGAAATTGCGATGAGAGCGTTGGAACTTCATCCTCACCCCATGTGCATTCCATGTGCTTTATGCGAATATTTTATACCGTGATCAAGGCCGTAGCTAGCGGGTGTTTTTGGTATTTGAATTCCCCCACAATGAAATAATGTAAAAATGAAATAATGCATTTACTGGCGTACGATGTAAGAATAATGTGTGTAACGTATTGGACTGGCCTATTTGTAGTATACAGAACCCATTATGTGACCTCGACGGGGGATGGGATGCTAGATCCAAAAATGTGGTTATGTGGGCAGATGCTTCTTAAACAGTGCGTCTCATTAAAAATTATCTGAACAATTTGTCACAGGACGGTAGTCTAAAGCTGTTGATGAATTCATTAGTAGGCTTAACCCATTAGTGCCTAGCGTCCCCAAAACGGGGACACCTCTTTGGGAAGAGATATTTTTAATATCAAGCAATACTCAAAGTTGCCAACCATTGGGACTGACAGTGTACTAAATTATCTTTAAAATAAGATATAATATGGCAGATTTTGTTTTGTTTTTGTATATGCCAGATAGATTTTTATTTCGATTTTTCAAAATTTTAAATTTTTTAAAAGTTATCAATATAAAATTATATTTTTGGGTAAAAACCTGCTGCAATCGAAAATGTGCATATATACCCATATTATTGGTGCTGTTATCTACCTGTATAAATTTTGTAGCATTGATTCATCTTTGGTTAATATTTTTATTATGCTCGTAAATACCGTCCCCATTTCGGGGACGCTAGGCACAAGTGCCCCCGTCAACTTTCTAAACAACAATATGTGACTTTCACTGCGTTTTCAAGTAAAGTAATAATATGCATATGTGTTTCCTCAGCACGCCAAGGCCAACCCTGCCTGCAAGCTATCATGGGTCTCATATAGGACCCATATTCCCACGTGGGACCCGTGTGAAACCCATATGGAGTCTGTCTAATACCCATGCAAATGCTGGCAGGGAAGATCTCTAACTGTAAATGACAGTGCTGCAAGGGTCTATGACTTTATAGGACTTTACCCCCGGCCCATTACCCACCTGCCATTACCCCCGTAGGACATTACCCCCCCGTAGGACATCACCCTTTGCCATTTACCCCCCCCCTCCCCATCCGTTTACATTTAGGTCCAGTGTATGCATGTACGAATGTAAATATATATGTATGTATGTAAGTATGTATATAAGTGTGTATGTATGTCAGCATGTATGTATGTGGGTATGTATGTATGTATGTAGGTATGTATGTAAGTATGTATGTATGTATGCATGTGTGTACAACACTACATACGTACGTATAATCGTATATATGTTTATGCTTACATTCATGTATATATGTACTTGCGCATGTGCGTATGTATTCAGCTATGTATGCCTACATGCATACATACATACGTACGTACGTACATACATGCGTACATGCATGCCTACAAATGTTAGGGGTGTCCACACATGCATGGGGAAAAAATTTGTGGCTTTGATTGGATTGCACATAGTAAAATTTTGTTCCTTTTGCAATATTATATCATTTTCCAAAAAAAGTTCATCTACAAAGTAACTTTTAGATAGTGCTCATTGAGGTCAAAGTTCTCGTTGCCCTACTTTTGGACAATACGTCTTGGTGCTTTGACATTACAGTCATAGGTAGCATCTTATAAAGGTGCTGAACTGATTTATGTGTTCAATATCTAACTGCAGCAGTAATATATTATCCTTGAATAATTGGACAGTTGCTTTAGAACATTTGCTTTAAGAATCCTAAAGCTATGGCAGGCATGGAGCAGAGTAGCCTACGTTCTTTGTACATTTAATATAATCATAACAAACTGCACAAATTTTGATCTTTCTTTTCAAACTGCCTAAATCCACCATGAGACTCTATTAATTAAATGTTAAAAGATTAATTTCAAAGTGCATAAAATTAATTTTTGACAAGTTATTTTTAGCATTTTTATGCTAATAATTATGATATGCAGTAACTCTCTTGTCGTAAAGACATTGTCATGCAATAGCATAACTGTGTGATACTGATGCATATTATTATTAGTATTGCCCAGTTTGTTCATTACCAGTACTATTTCTACTTGCAGATTCAATATTCAGTCTGGTGTTTCTGTATTTAATATTCTCTTCTTCTTCTTCTTTCCCTTCAGATTTGATTCTGATTTGCATCGGGGTAGAGAGTGAATATTTAATATTCTATGCCTCTATAGAGTGCCATATAGGCCTATGCTTAATTGGCATCACTTTCATTTCTAATTCGGATTGCTAAAATGACAACCTACTCAATATGCACTAAAACTTCAATTTTGTTAGTTGGTAAAACTGAGTCATCTGCTACCGGTTGGCAATGATCTCCCAACTCACAAAAGTGTGCTGAGAAACTTTTCCACTCCCACAAACTTTAAAAACGCTATACATGAAAGTACAAAACTGACATAATTGGCAGTGATGCAAAGATGGAATCGAGCACGAATGCCAACCAACTATCAGCCACATGTAGCTTCAGAAATGAAGGCATTGCATGATAAATATGACTTGACCAAGAAAAATAAAGCATGAGCTTTTGATTTGCATCGGGGTACAGAGTGGATTTACTGTGAAACTAGATAAACTCTTTGACATTTTGTAAAGTGATGTGGACTATCTGGTCACAAATGATGAACATAAGCTTTTCCTGGATAAGGAGCTTTCAAAGCAAGAACAAAGGCAGCAGTGCAGATAAATATACCAAACATACAGAAAGATTGTGAAGAACCAAGGAAATTGTGTATGGCACAGCCCCAAGTCAAAAGACTCGAAATAATTACAGGGGTAACTGTAATTATTTGATATTGTGATGCAGAGTCTGATTATGAAGTAGAAATTTCTAAATATCATAAGAAGCACATGTTTGACCCAGAGGACAGTTCCACTACACTGAGTCTAAAAGTGACAGTAGGTGTCCAGTGTCCTAGATGCATTACACAATAAATGCTGTCATCATAAGACGTTTCAATGACTACATAAACATTTCAGACAAACAAATTCACCATATTGGATCAAACAGTGCTCTGACATAAACAGGATGGTGTCAAAAGCTGCAATGACGAAAATAAAGAATCAACTGTGCTATCTTGGACCAAAGTTGTGGAACTATCACTGTTTTCTGCTAAGGTTTTCAGTGAAGAGAAAAGTCAATGGCTCAATCATGATCCGAAGTGGAAGTGATTGGAGCAACGTGCAAGCAGTTGGAGAACAAGACATTGCATGAACTGGTTACCTCCTCTTCAACTGCTTCCTTGTATTGACATCTCTTGGAATAGATACAGACAATTTGTCAATCAACGATCCAGAATTCCAGATGTGTTGCTAACTAATGGTATAGTTCTCATCAAGTCACTGAAAGTTGTTAATGATTGAGCAGAGAGCTCAGTGGTTTTGATGAGCACATTTAACCAAACAATAAAAAAAATCAGAGCAAGAAATGCAAAAAGTTAATACAGATTGTTGAAGACAAAAGGAAGTGAGTAACAGATGCTAGCAAGAGGACATTAAAGTTTTACAGTCCTCAGTAGCTAAATAATAAGATATCACAGCATTCATGGACTTGATTCGATAATCAATATGGAAGCAGTGAGGCCCTAATTGCTTATTTAGTCATGTGACACTTGTAATTGAAGGTTAAGACCATCTGAATCCCCTATGATTCAAACAATAATTTGATCTCTGACAATTTGATTTATTTGTTCACAGCTGCAGTTCGCTATTGTATTGCATTCGTGAGATTTTTACAGATTGAAACTTCAACCTCAATGAGCACTACCCAAATATTGAGATAGAGATTTGAAATTTTGCATGAAATTTTATTTAGGTAAAAGTAACAATATTCTAGGGTGTGCAAAGTTAAATTCCACAAAAATTTATTTTGGACACCCCTAGCCTACATACATACATACATACATTCATACATACATACGTACGTACGTACATACATACATACATACATACATACATACATGCATTCACTGGACCTAAATGTAAACAGACGGGATGTAATGGCATTGGCAGGGGGTAATGTCCTATGGGTGGTAATGGTCGGGAGGTAATGGCAGGGGGGTAATGGCATGGAGTAATGGGTCGGGGGTAATGTCCGGATACCGTGTCGCAATGCAAGCTGGAGGGTTGCAGGTTCTAACCCACCTCTAGTCGCCACATAAGGACCTTGGCAAAGTCCTTCACTCGCAATTGCTCAGCGCTTCGTCGTGAAACTCCGATGCAGTGTCCGCGCTGTAGTCGGGAACGCCTCTGAGTAGTTAACTTGAAGGACGTTATAACAAGTACGCATACAATACAAACATGCAAACAAATCAATTCTTCCAGTCTAGTAGAATACAGTGTCGCTGGCGTTGCTGCTGTCTAAAAGCAAGGCAAAAAACCCATAAATTTGACAGTTTTTCTTGATTTTCTGAAAATTTTCATAATAATTTATAGCAAACTATGAGTTTTTTTGTACAACTTGATTTATTTAGCTACAAGTATGCTTATTTTCATGATTAAATAGTTGAAATATATATGAAACCTTCACAGTTGACCAAGCCAGCCTGGAAAAGTTGATGGGGGCACTTGTGCCTAGCGTCCCCAAAATGGGGACGGTAAGAAAAAATTGCTAATAAATAGAAAAAACAAATTTTAGCCTGAATGGTGATTGACACTGATTTTCATTAAGTAGAAATTACAATATTTTCACACTTTCATGAAGAAGAAAAAAGTCAGGCACTAATGGGTTAAATATAACAAAATAAGCTTGTCGAGGCCTGCGGATAGGCCTAATAATGTGGACTATTTTATAAAATAATCATATTTCGGCGTTTAAACCGCGTTGATCTCTGTTGCATGCAAGAATTGTGGATAAAGAGCAGTTGTGAGTTATTTCTCTCATAATTGTAGGTGACAGTCTACGTGTGCACAACGGACAACAATTCAGCACTAAAGATGCAGACAACGACAAAAGTAACATAACTAACTGTGCCGTTAAGTATCAGGGGGCGTGGTGGTACGAATCCTGCCATAATTCTAATCTTAATGGCATATATCATCACGTAAATCATTCAGCTATTGCAAAGCTGGGAGATGGAATTGTGTGGTCTAAATGGCTTGGTGTTTGGTATTCACTGAAGTCAACAGAGATGAAACTGGTTCCTGTGGTGTAGAACATTATATGGCGCATCTGTAAGCAGGCTCCACTTCAGAGGTCAAGTTGGAACAACATTTATATCTACTTGACAACCTAGATATTGTCAGATAGGTCTATCGTTAACATTTTTCTTTCCCCTTCATGTCTTTGTTGTTTATTAGCTCATGCAGTTAGAAGAAGAGCTGCTGATGTGTTGAACACCTGACAACTAAAACACCTAAAAAACCAGGCCATTGCATTATTAGCTCGCAAACGCCAAAGTAGCCAGACCCTGCATAATAATAATTAGGCCTATGTAAGCTTATACTGTCTACATCTGTGGTTCTTAACCAGTGTTTGACCGAACCCCTGGGGTTCGATGAGCCAGT
The DNA here is from genome assembly GCA_945859605.1 of Lumbricus rubellus. Classification (NCBI taxonomy): domain Eukaryota; kingdom Metazoa; phylum Annelida; class Clitellata; order Crassiclitellata; family Lumbricidae; genus Lumbricus; species Lumbricus rubellus. Next base: position 22,012,781 of record OX243824.1, on the reverse strand, counting down.
GACAGGCGTTCGGCAGAGGCCCTCTGAATTATACATATAGGCCTACAGTGAAAATATTTGTCATTTTATTTATTATTTTTCGACTTTTATTTAATAATTTTTGTTTGAAATAAACTGACTATTAGGCCCTACCTTGTGAAATCTAAAGATGTGCATCACATTAACCTTAGTTATGTCTTACTGCACCTCGCCATAGTCTTACACCATGCCATAATTAACACCGTCAGCCATCTTTCTATGACGTAAGGTATTACCGATAAGATATGTAATAATTTTTCGTTGTTTCTCTGCATAAATACCATCGTACGACGTAGGACGCTCAAACAGGTTTACTATCATTTGGTCGAAAGTCATTTGGTCGAAATCATTTGGTCGAAATCATTTGGTCGAAATCATTTGGTCGACGATGAAAAAATCGAACGATCAAAAAGTCGAATGATCGTTTGGTCGACAATCAAAAATTCGAACGATCAAAAGATCGACAATCAAAATGAAGCATGCATGTTTAAGATAATTCCGACGATTTTACTACAAGTGCGCACACTCAAACATACATACACACACTCCGACACACACTCACATACACACTTGAACCCCAATCAGTCTGTGAGAGAGGGAGGTTGTGAACTACAGAAAGTGATATGAAAACAAAATTAATTAGCCAATAAGACAATGAGAGTGTATAGGCCTAACGGACTGTAAGACGAAAGGTGCGAAATGTTTCACTGCATCAGAACGATGAAAAGGTCGAAGTCCATAGACCGAAACTGAACAGGTCAAAAGGAATGTGTGAGGAAGGTGCGAAATTTTACAAAGCGTCGAAAAACATTTCCAACGGCCCTAATCACAGGGGGAAAAGGCAAACAAGGGAGACTTACAGGTTTATAAAGGTCAGTTTCTCAGTTGTTGAACGCATTTTAAAGTGAAGTCTTGTCTAAGCATTAAGCTTAGGCCTATAGTGATTTCATAAAATAAAGATAATAATGACTTTAGAATTCGTCAAAAGCAACCGTGGTGCGGATATGTTGGTTCAGGACGGGTAGGCCTACTCATTTAACAAAGAGAAAAGTGCAAATAACATGCTTCATTTTGAATGTCGATCTTTTGATTTTCGACCTTTTGATTGTCGATCTGTTCGACTTTTTGATTGTCGACCAATCGATCATTCGACTTATTGATCGTTCGATTTTTTCATCGTCGACCAAATGATTTCGACCAAATGATTTCGACCAAATGATAGGACACCGCTCAAACAACTATACCCTTTTCTTATATATATATTTATACCACAGAGTATGTCGAGCAAAAATTTAAAAAAATTATTGTTCAACTTTGCATGAGGGTTCGGTGAGTGGTCATGGATTTCTCTTGGGGTTCGGCACCTTTAAAAAGGTTAAGAACCACTGGTCTACATTATAATCTTGTTCACGCATTTCTACTTGTAAGTAACATTTCAGACGTGTCTAGTCATTTTGTCTGTTAATCGATGACAGTCACGTCTTTATAGTTATTAATCATTGAGTAGGGCCTATTACAAAGTAATGTCCCAGGCTCCTAGGCCTATACCATTAGGCCCTGTGCGTATTAAATTTGTACCGCTGAACAAGCCTTCTGCTTATGCTAATCGGACACCTCGTATACAGCTAAAGCGCGTAAGAGCTTATGCCACAGAAATTAAATGTAGCCTACTAATTCAATATTCAGGATTTATTTTTTTCTGCTTCTTGTAAAGTCCTGTAGGAAATTTGCTCATGGGCGTTACTTACATCTGCCAATTGATCGAATGTGAGAAAGGCTTGAGCAATATTAGACATAGCCCCTCCCCTATTTCTGCTATGGTTCTGTGTTAACTTAGGTCTAATGGGGGATTAGCAGAGGATTAAGTTATTCTGCAATCTGCTCTTTATCTTTGGTGAATTTCACTTTTAAGTTTCAAGATTAGTTCAGAAGATCAACGTACATAAAGTAAGCCTAATTACTTCTATAATTACAACTTTCATTGCATGCTTGATATCATGGGCGGAGACTTGGTCTAGAAGTTGGGTGGGAGTGGGACGAACGAGCGACCGAAGGACAAGCGTGACATTTTTGGGCGGACGGCCGAGTCGCCGACCAACGACATTTCTGACGACCTTTTTGGAAACTTTCTCTGCCAAAATAATGGTGGGCAGACGATTGATCACCGGACGGTTGATCACCGAACGGTTGATCACCGGACGGTTGATCACCGGACGATTGATCACTGCGGACGTTTGATCATCGACCGTATGATCACCGGACGATTGATCACCGGTCTAGTGGTCACTGCAATTTCTTAACATAGGATGAGAGAGAAATGTCGTAATTTCCGCTAGTAACGATAAACATTAAGTAAAATTATATGACACAGACTCAATCTACCACATAATGTATTAAATTTGTAATGAAGTTATAAGAAGTGAAAATGTGATAATATACTGAAACGGTAGTCAAGCGTTATTAAACGAAATACGTTAATTTTAAACGCGTATGCTACTTAATATTCTGATGAGCTTTTTGCTACATGTATATGTAGATTTAAGAATAATAAATGGATTGAAATTGATTGATTGAAAGAATAATTAACAGAAGCTGACGATGTTTATCTCTACCGGTACTAGCGGTAATTACGACATGTCTCTCTCATCCTATCGTCCGGTGATCAATCGGTCGATGATCAAACGTCTGCAGTGATCAACCGTCCAGTGATCAGTCGCCCTAGAATCAAAATAATGGATGACCTTTTTTTGTCATTTGGTCATTTGCTCGAAGATCTCTTCTTAGAATTTTGCCAGTAGGCTATATTCATGCATATCCTCGCAGTTAAGTTTGGGGGGAGGCAAATGTATGTAGGGTCCTCCCACCACAAACATTGAGGGAACCACCCCCTGTTTCCTTAAGTCTCGCTTAATATTCAGAAAAACTGGTCTTTCGAGCTATCCTGCTACCGGTTTCGCTTGGTTATTTCTTTCCGCATACAAACGGAACGCTGGGCCTGTCGTTCGTCTCCCCCGAAACGCTGATTATAATTTGTAAATATTATGTCAAACTATATTTTGTCGCTTACTATATGAAAACACAAAGATGACTGAATTGCATAATTTTCATAAATGTGCAAGAGAGTGGCAAGGAAGAGACAAAGAAATTTTGGTGTTTAGACTGACAGCGAGTAAATTGCAAAATGACGTGTTCATACTGTTCAAGATAGGAGGGCAGAGAGTTGTTACTGGGAAGAAAATATTGCGTTAGTGATGGAGGAGTGAGAAGAGAAACGGAGTTTGATGCGACTTATATAATTTATGTGAGAGAGGACGGCAGGAAGAAGGAACGAGAAAGAAGCACGGAAATTGTAGAAAGCCTATAATATTGTAATTGTAATTGTAATGTCAATTGTAATTGTAATTGTAATTGCAATTGAACACTTATAAAGCGCCGCTCGCAGATTCAGTATTCAGATTATGGTGATGTAGGCCTACGATGATTAAGAATTGAAAGAGGGAGTGCGAGAGGGAGAAATTCAAAGCAAAATGAAATAGAGAAAGAGGAAGTTGGAGAAGCGTTTAAAGAAGACAGGGCGGATCCAGGAGGGGCCAATCCGGTCATGGCCCACATTTAGAAATGCCTTTGTATCGTGGCCCCTCTCCCATTTGGTCTCAACAAGCTTTCGAACAATGTAAGCTTATATATTTGGTATATTTTGAGGACATTTTTACAGGACCACTAAAAAAGGTCATCAGCTTTTTTGCGAAAAATTTGTATATTTTCCGAAATCTTCGGACCCAAGGCCAAGAATTTTTGCCCTCTCCAAAATTTCTGTATCCGCCTCTGAAGGAAGGATAGATTGAGAAGGAGAGAAGTTGAAGGGTTTGCAAATATGGATTCAAATAATTTTTGAAGAGCTGGGATTGTTTACTCTTCTGAAGTCCCATGTCGCCTGTAATAAAAAATCTAATCCCTCCACCTCTTCCCTCATCTCTGTTTTCGTAAGCAAAACTGATATCCAGGGATAATAATGGAAGCAGCCATATAATAATAGGGACCTAAAGAGACTACGGATGAAGCTAAAATTATTCGGAAAATAGGCCTACTGTAGTTTGAAACAAATAAATTATTATTGAATCACTTGACTCTTGTTTCTAGCCCCATATCTGTGCCATCGGTCATCGACAATCTGGGACTAAGAAATACTGCATAATCTACATTTACTTTGGTAAATTTTGCTTAGGACCATTTAATTTGCTCCATAGTAAAAATAATTTGGCCTATTAGGTGCAGAATGCAGAGAGTTAAATATCGTAAGTTAGTGTTGTGTATGAATAAGTCTGTGTATTAGTCGATGAAATGAAGACAGAACACTTGATTCGAGACTGATAGCATAGCCATACACCGTTTCATTTTTCGAAATATCGAAAATACAAGAGCAGCAGAATTTTCAAACATACACAAAGTATAAAAACGAAGTTATTTTAAATTGATGTAGTCCTCAATTGTGTAAAGAAAATTTACATTTTAAAAGAACACGTATTATTTTCAGCACACCATAGAGTCTGATAATACATATGGCATTGTGACCGTGAAACTAGTTACATATTGAACCTATTTAAACAAAATTGTTCTTTTCGGCAGCATTCTTTCTAGCGATTCCTTTCATATTTCCTTCAAACGGCAGATAATCAATTTACCATGCACAAAAGCCCGATCAGCTGCAACGGCTACAATCTCATTTCTGGCACTATTGTAGTGCATTATTTGGGTGTGATCAAATTGCCCGGTGAAATCCATGAGATTAAATTCTGAATCCAAAAGCTTCAATCCGCGGTATCGGTCAGCCGCCCAGATGCGTCCGTAGCTGTCAGCAAGACTGGTAACACAATCCTCTGCGTAACGTGACGACTGGTAGCGGCGTATGATATTGCCATTCAGGTCGATTTCCACAAAATCAGCCTTAGGCCTACGTGTAGATTTGCTCTCATTTGAGACCAGCACAAGGTTTCCATTTGACTTTGGAATTATGTTCCAGATCCGCGAAATATACTTGGGCAACCTTATTTCATGCTGCGTGGAACCATTCGTATCGCATACACTTATTGCAGCAAATACTAAATTTTGCTGTCGTGAAAGGACTAAGCTGCCACTGGCAGTAACGCATAGAGTTGAATGTGGCAGGCGTATCTCATCAGTCAATGGTGACACAAGGGACCAATGGTCATTAGTGCTAGCAATGCGCAAGATTGAAAAGTGATCGGAAACTTTTTCGTTCAGTATATACACGCAGTTTGACATGTTGCAAGCGGTTATGCTCTCCGGATGCAATCCTTTTAGAGGGATGACATCTTTTACCACGTCCATGTTGTTACGGTCGTAGATATTTATCAAGTACGGGTAACCGGGACTGTCTTCCTTGCCGAACAGAAATATTTCATCCTTCAATGTGGTTACACCGTAGACGTAAAACTTGAGCGGAGACTCGTACAGAAATTCCAGACGAAACTTCTCCTGAGCTATATAAAATAATTATCATGTACTCTGTTACATAGGCCTATTATACTATAGCAAAATAATGACACACATTTGACACCATAATCTGAAAAGTCGAAGTAATAAAATTGTACAATGCATGCATCTATGCGTATTGCATAAAGAACTAGTTTTAAAAATTGATATAATTATTTATTCATTAGTTCATTCATTAAGAGGATTTTTATATATCACCCCTCAAGGTGACTACTCAGAAGCGCTCCCAGCCTCTGAACGGCTAATGAGGCGTATACAGAGTAAGAGGGGGGGGGAAGTTTAGCGAAAAATAGAGCGCGTGCAGAATCGAGGGGCCAACCATCGAGAAATCACGACTATGCTTGGTGACTTTGCGAGAAAATGAGACGATGAGCACACCATGCTCACTGCTCATACAGTAGAGCGAAGGGAGCGACGTCCTCGTGCAGGGCGGTGCACAGGACAGCAGATGTGGCGAATATAGATCGAGTAAGACTCAGCAGGGACAGCAAGAACAACGCGATGATCCCCTACGAGATCCGCTGCTGATAGGGAGCCAGTGAGGAGCATCCAGTTTATAACCGGAGACATGGTCAAATTGTGTATGCAAGGCTTATAAAAGGACAACATATGAAAATGTTAGCCTTAATTCAATTGCCCATCCAGTAACTGTGGTGAGCAACTTGTCCATGACAGGTTCATCGGCGTTTAGCATATAAACCCCTGTGGATGAGATGAGTGAGGTATTTCCAGTTGCCTTGCTCACAGACAATTTTGGGTAAGAAACTTGTTTAATCTCTCTACGCAGTATCTTGAAATAGATTCGAACCTGCGATCCACCGGTTGCAAGGTACAGCGCATGCCCTATAATTGAACTAAGCACTTAAAGTGAATCCAAATTCTGGAAGATTAAAGTAGGCTTCTTATGATGAGACTGTCATTTTCGTTAACTCACCAGTGCCGTTTAGAATCCTTGTAACTTGATCTCGAAAGATATCGGTCGTAATGATGCTGTCCCATAGTGAAGAGACGGTTCTAAGTCGGTCTATCACAAGATCAATCTTCTCGTCCCACACACTTTTTGCCAGCCTCATATCCTTCACTTCCATAGCAACGGCTTTAACCAGGATATACTCAACTATCTCGACCGGTAGATATTGCAACTGAAAAATAAAAATTCAAGAATATCCCATACAGTTATACACGTTAGAACCCATCGTTATTGAGATTTTATATAGCGCACCTTCAGGCTATTTATTCAGAAGCTCTCCCAGTCCAATAACGGCTAGATAGCCTAAGGCTGTTTTTAAGTCAGAAAGTAACAGAGTGGTGCGACCTCTAGGTACAAGGGGAAGTGCAACAGGAAGCCCATTCCAGGTTCTATAGGGTCAGCCACTGAGAAAGAACGCCGCTGTATTATAGCAGTCTGAGAGCGAGGGACCTAAAGCTCAGCTTGATAAGCAGGTCGGTGTCAGATCGCCGCGCATCCATAATTAAAACTGCTTCCACCATTGCAATGTCCATCGTCCACTCATAGTTTGATTACTGCAATTCCCTGTTCTTAAACATTGAATCCACAATTTAACCCCCTTCAACTCATAAAAAATTCACTAGCTAGAGCCGTCACCCGAACACCCAGACATCATAAATTACATGTACCTAACAGTCTCCGTAATGAACGTCTTTGTCGTTCTTTGTCCCTTTTCCGCAAGCGTTTGAAAACCATTTGCTTTGTTTGTGGTTTGGTGCTGCCAGGGCATGTGCGCCTGTGAGGGGATATCTTTTTTTCGGTGGCGCTATATAAATGTACGATTACGATTAAAATAACGACTACGATGTTGCAATTCAGCTTACCGTCGTGTCACTTGGTGAGGTAAGTTTCGCACGTTCAGCATTGTCGTCTTGTTGGAATGCTGCCATGTAAGATAAATGAACGGAAGCGTTTCAAACTACAGTCACTTTGCCTTACTTATTCGATAGCATTCTTTACTACAATTGAGGTTGGTAACAATTAACCGAGTTGTGATATTTTAAGGCTGTAGCAGAGTCACGCATAGAACTTACGGCATCGTGTGATTGGACAATGCATTGTAGTTAATTTAATTTTTTAACAAACACAGAGGGACACTGCGCTAAAGATTGGATTCCGGTAGGGCCTATTTGTTTCTGACTATAGTTCATTCATTCATTCAATTCAAGAGTTCATTCATTTCAATAATCTACATAGTACCCCTTCAAGAAGTTGACTCAGAGGCGCTCCCAGTCCAACCACGGTTAAACAAAAACGCTTTAAAGAGTCTGTAAAACACTGAAGAGTCAACCCTAGGCAACATGCCTATCTCCATCGGGAGACTATTCCAGACAGATGGACCAACAACTGAGAAAGCACGACGCTGACAGGTTGAGGTTTCAAAACGATCCAAATATACTGCATATGCATCGGTCCCCGATACTGCAATTACGCCATTATAGTTTGCCTTTCTTCTATCAACTTACAGTGTGAGCCGTCTTTCGTTTGCTCATCGGGTGATGTTCGTTTCTTTGACATGCCTTAATTAAGGAAGTTGCTATAGAATCTGCGGAAGACAGAGGAGGATCGACTCTTGCCTGCCACAATCATCAGCAATATTGTAGGAAACAACTTACTATCCATGTCGGTGTTTGTCCGAAAGAAATATAACCAGAATAACAAACTCAGATGCTATTAAAGTAAACACTAACAGCCTAAGATCTCATTTGAACAGATGAAAGACTGGCGGTTAAAGAAGCTTTCAATTGATGACGTCTTGCAACATTGTCTTGTGACGTCACACAATTGAATCTATATTATATTTCTGAAATCTCTTCTGGCAAGCTGTCACGTGTGCTTTAATTAAAGTTTCCAACGCCGTGGATCGGACGAGCTGATGTCGCTTAATTAGAGTTGTCACCACGTGATGCCTTCGTCGCACCCTGCAAGCTGACGAGTCAGTGGCTGGGTCGGACAGAGGCCACTTCCTCAGGCAACCTGCCACAAGTGACTTAATTATTGGGAGAGATGCGCACACAGACAGATATGTTTGTTTATGTTTGTATGTGCACTTGTTATATCGCCCCTTCAAGCTCTCACTACTCAGAGGCGCTTCCGATTGCAGAGCGGACACTGCATCGGAGTTTCACGCCGAAGCGCTGAGCAATTGTGAGTAAAGGATTTGCCCAAGGTTCTTATGCGGCGAGGTGGATTCGAACCTCGAACCTTCCGGTGTAAAGGTTTCAAGTTACCCCTCCTAAACATTACCCCCCCCCCAAAAAAAACAAACTATAATTTGCATCAATCATCGCATTTATTGCACTAAAAATATCAGAAAAATCATCCCGCTTCGTGTTTGGGTCTGAAGATTTTTATCCGTTATCAATATTTTCATCTGTAACTAAAATACTAAATCGCCGCTGAAGTTGCATGGAAAAATGGCTTCGAGTCTATTTTTTCCATTAAAATATTGATAGCAAACCACGAAGTGTGATGGCGGAAGAAAATCTTTAGACCAAAACAAGAAGCGGGATGATTTATCTGATTTTTTAGTGCAATAAATGCGATGATTGATGCAAATCTTGTTTCCCTGGGGTAATCTGAAACCGGTTTCAAGTTACCGGGGGGTAATGTTTAGGAGGGGTAATTTGAAACCTTTACACCGGCTCCAAGGCAACGACGCCACCACTACACCACCGCGCCCCATGACATTGTGTAGGGCACATACACAGATAGACAAATTGACTGACAGCATGCCTATACCTTTATTGACAGGTCACGTGACAATTTGGAGGCTGCACGCTGGCTATGAGTGTGAGTGATATAGAACTCTTACTCTCCCAACTACTGGCTTAACTGTTAGATCACGACGTCAGTTCATACTGAACTGAACATGCTTATCAGTCCGCAATTATCAATTAGCTGCAGGAACTATCGGCAGGCTAAGTGAACACAGATTAAATATAAGCTTACACAAAGAAAACAAGCATGACTAAAGCAATAACAATAGACTATAGCGGCGTTATCAGAAGATGATGACATCCGACATCACCAAATCGTGCGTTGATGCAGTGTAGTGATGCTCTTGCATGTATTCGACAATGCACAATGGCCATACATCCATTTAAAGCATAGGGTGGAGCGACATGTTATTGTTGTTACTTTTATGTAAGTTTCAGCGTTCCGTTTTGCCCTGAAACGTGTATGTCTTATGCATCCAAATAAGTAGCGCTTCTGAAAGTCTCTTGCTGAGGAATAGCTTCATGCATGCATAGCATTGCATGTGCTAGCGTAATGCGTGCATGGCCTTTCCAATGAACGTACCATGCCTGCATTTGCATGAGTGCATATAGGCCTACATATCCTATTGCAGATAAGTAGACACGCTGTCCCTACATGTCAGCACAACATAGGTGCAACACAGTTTTTAATGCGGAAGTGGAAAATTGAGCGCAACAAAGGAATTTTCTTCTGAAAATAACACAATCCGGAACTAATACCAAACAGTAAACTTTTAAAACAATTTTTCTTCAGAATTAGGCCTAATCTAATGTGGAATATTAATAATATCACAGCGGCGGCGCCACCATGATAGGCCGCGGCAGATCGTTTGCAGAAAGCCTACAGTAACTGACTGCTTTACTCTTGACCTGCCATTATGATCAGGCAAAAATTAATCTTTGAAATTTTTAATACACGCTCATTCTTTACATTTGATTTTTTCACCTGCAAAATAATTCACATGACCCTGACGCGACCTTCTGAAATTGCATAGCTATAATTATAGTCCTTGCATTGCTCTAGTCTAATAGGATCTAAATAAGTATAGCAATTCAGTAGGCACAAAAATCCACCCTCGTGATCCGCCAGAATCTCTAGTGTGCAATAGGCTACTTTCTAATGCGCAACTAGAAAATATAGCACAGCAGGGCAGATAATTAATTTCTAATTAGTAGTATAACTTAGGCCTACGTCTTCGAGCTCATTGATTTGCCGCTGTTTCAGAATACTTTTTAGATTCGTTGCCACTTGATTGGCTAAGAATTCTAATAACTTGCCTAGAAAGGAGACTCACTACTAGTCTGCTCTGATGGTCAATTTAACAGCGAATCTTAAGTCAACATGACTTCCAATGTGTCATATTACTTTGCACTGTTTGCTGTAATTTTAACGCACAACACAATCGTGCCAGCTTATGGACAGTGCACTATAGATGGTTGTGAAAATGGAGACTCGTGCATCAACATCGAAGCACAGATACAGAATCTGAAGCTTGAGCTGTTTGATCATGTTAACAAGCTAGTTCAGAATGCTATGAGAAGTCAGCAAAGCCAGAATTTGCGGGAACCTGCAAATGGTAAGTTGAAAAACTGGCTTGAGTAAATTATGACGGGCATTCTTGTTACTAGGCCTATCACTCGCTTAATATGAACCAAATTGTTGCTGGATCCTCTACTTTGTTCTGAGTTCGACGCCTGCATTCGAGTTAAACTTTGGCCATTAATTAAGTTTCGGTGTATAATTTTCGCGTGTGCGTTAATAAATTTCACAACAGAGGCATTATTGTTATTAATTATCATTATTATTAGGCCTACTATCGTATCTATTATTTTTATTATTATCATCTAGTCTTAGCAATGATAATTATTGTAATTTCAATAGTAGTAGTCGTAATACTTATTAGCATTATTATTATTATTTGACTCAATCCAGGTCCTTTGCCTGCACAGGTTCCACATTATGAAATGGACTTCCTTCATCAGTTCGCTTCGTCATCTTCTATGGCAGTTTTTCTCATCTTGTTCTTGAATCAATTCCTGCCTTTTCTCTTGGATTCGCTTGCACTGGGAGTGATCGATTTTTAAATTCTCTCGCTAAGAGAAACGCTTTAATGGTCAAATACAATGCAATACAAAATGCAATAATATTATTACTGCTGATACCAAACCCGGATTAAGGCATATTCAACATGGTCGGTCAAACAGAGGTCCACACTTTAGGGACCCCACACATGCTGGAAAAAAAATTGGTGGAAAAAACTTAAAAGAAAAAAGGTCATGAGCTGGGTTTTTATCGACGGGAAAACTCGGTGTATTACTATATTCTAAATAAATTTCGACCGAAGGACTAAAAAAGGGCGGCAGCTGTTTTGGACGTGAAAATTTTGTATATTCTAAAGAAATTTCAACCAAACGACTAAAAAAGATTTTTCAATCGAAGGTCCCCAAAATATTTTCTGGACAGGGCCCACATTTTTTTATCCGGCCCTGGCTGAAAAATAGCTATCACTACTGCCACCACTCTTAGCACTGCCTACTAACTCCACCACCACAGTGGCGGCACCACTACAACTACTTTTACAATCACAATTACTTGAATTAGGCTACTTCTGCTACAAATATCCGGAGAAACGAACGTGTAATAACACTGTAATATCTATGCAATTTTAGGCAACTGTAGTCCTACATCTGACGTGTGTGACTGTTCGGATATAAAGACACGTGGCCATACTGAAAATGGTGTCTACGAGGTGTGCACTGGACGAAATCAATCCAATCGCTTTTGTGTCAAAGCAGTTTGTGAAGATATGGACACTGCCAATGGCGCATCGCTGGTTTGTGTTTCATCAATCAAATATTTTATTGCGCTAAACAATATTCGGCTACCTTTCTGTATTGATTTCTGACTCATAGGTTGTCGATTAGGGGTTTGCGACGAACGCCCGATTGTCCAGGTCCCCGATTACCCTTTCCCCGATACAAACTCCCCGATTACAAACTCCCCGATAGGCCCAACACCCCGACAGACCCAAGTCCCCGAATATGCAACTAATCCCAAGTCCCCGACAGGCCCAAGTCCCCGATTGGTGATTTAATCTACACGTAAGACCATTTAGTGTCAGTCTGTATAGGCTTCATAATGTCGTTCACGCAGGCCTATTGCATGTCACTTGTTTAATGAAGGCGTATTCGTATCTATTTAATGAAACTTGGTAACTTAATCTATAATCTACACTTAGGCCTATAGAGAGTGACACTAATAATCAAGATCTGACTGACGGTCGTAAAGACATTTTCACTTTTTTGCGTTCCGTTGCATACACATTTTCGAAGTATAATGTGCCGACAGCTGTTACTGATTCTATTGATGCCAATGCTGCAGGAGATGTTGCAAATGTAGCAGTTGTAGCGACACCAAACCGCCGTCGTTGTCTACGCGATTTACCTTCGCGCAGAGCAGCAGCATCGACAACTGCGGCGACGACGACAACAGCCAGATCAGTAAGACCAAGAACAGAAATAAGATCGAGAGCACCAGCAACAATAGCAAGACCAATACCAGTTCGACCAGATGCAATAAGACCAGATGCAGTACCAGAAGTACCTGCATTGCCAGCATCGGCAGGAGCAGTTAGTGCATCGCCAGCAAATGAGTCGGCACCAGAAACAACTGTCTCTGCAGAGTGCCCTGTTTGCAAATGCGGAAGATCAGATACAGCTATTATTCCATGCGGGCACTGTGCATGCAGTTCTTGTATTAATGTTCTTTGTGGCGCACCATCAACAAGGGGATCAGCAAAACATGCCCAGTGTGCCGCAGTAATATAAGGGATATAATGCGCTTGCATTTTTGAAAAACTTCTCAGCCTTAGCAAGTAGACAAGTAGAATATTTTGAAGTAGTTTGTGGACAATTCTCTTATAGCTGTCTTCTGAATTCAGCGTGCAGTAAGGAATTCAAATTACATATTGGTACACGTACACAAGTAAAAATATTATTTACATTAATCTAACTGGCTTTGCCTTTATTCAACTCTGTTTCCGTCTACCGATAAGGCCAAGACGATTGGTGTCACCCTCTTTAGCCTATACAGACTGACACTAAATAGTCTTACGTGTAGATTAAATCACCAATCGGGGACTTGGGCCTGTCGGGGACTTGGGATTAGTTGTATATTCGGGGACTTGGGTCTGTCGGGGTGTTGGGCCTATCGGGGAGTTTGTAATCGGGGAGTTTGTATCGGGGAAAGGGTAATCGGGGACCTGGACAATCGGGCGTTCGTCGTGCTCCCTCGATTAGCCTAACTACGATTCGAAGCGAATTAGTCTCGGCTTAAGATTTACGTTAGGCCTACATTCAGGGTTGCTACTTAAAGCGTTTTCCACTTAGATCTAGGTTTTTCGGTCACATCTAGGTTTCTTCAAGATCTATGATTTTTGTCACGGTGGATTTTCTTACATTTTTTGAAAAAAGATAGGCCTAATATATTATGTCGGTTAAAATGTAAGAAAGACGACTAAAAAGTTGGAAGATTTTTTAAAAATGTCTGATTTCGAACCGAATGGCGAATGACTGAAAAAGGTCATCAGCAAATTTGAAAGAAGATAAGCTCAATAGGAAAATCTGGAAATTTTGTGACCCGAAACACCAAAAAAGGTCAGAAATTTCAAGTCCGAATATTCAATGCATTTTTCAGAAATTTATCGATCGAGTCTTTTCTAGCCTTTTTTCTGCCGGATTTGACTTTTTTATGATCCGAGTGACATCTTTGGTTATTATTCAGCGCAGGGGTTATTTTAACGTGCAGCTGGACACAAAGTGTGTAGGAACCTAGTTGGAAAAGAAATTTGTGCAGTTGAAAATAAGATTTTGTGCAGTAGCCTAACTCATAGTGTCATAGTGAACGAAGGACTAAAAAAGGGTCATCAGTATTTTGGGGCCGGGAAAATTTCAAAATGGTAATATTTTCACGGGATTTCGACGATCAAACACTTGGTCCGGACCACTAAAAAGGTCGTTTTGTGCAGTTCTAAACATTTCTTAGATTAACCCCTGATTCAGCGACGCTCTGGAAGTCATCAGATTTGCTTAACCGTTAGGCCTACCGGCCAACGAGGTATAGCCCTGTAATTAGGCTATGTCAGGCGAAGCAAGTGTAGGCTAAGTCTTTTAAAAGTTATCTCTGGATCCAACCTTTATCGTTTTATCTTTGCCGCTATTGCAAATAAAGAAACAGATCCTCATGGAAATAAAGTATCTGTTTTGTCTTGAGTGATTTATTTCAAATGTGAAACAGTGATGCATTTAGCAATAACAGTCAGCATTCGATCAATTGTTCACAGGTTTTTCAGAAACGTAAGGATGGAGGTGTCAATTTTTACAGAACGTGGGCTGAGTACAGGGAAGGATTTGGGGATCTCAATGGCGAATTCTGGCTTGGTATGATCGCTAGAGAAAACCAAATAGACTCTATTCTAGGCTGATGATAGCCTAATTATCGCACTCTAGAGTCAACTAAGTAGATCCTAAGTCTAGTTTCTAAGTTAAGGTAACTTCTATAGGCCTAAGCTTAGTCCCGGTAAATTATATGAAAATTATTTGTTCTTCTGCATAATTATGTGAAAACAAAATATTCTGGCTTATTCCAGAAGAGTTTAAATGAATATTGTCAATTCTGATTGTGGTTGTTGGATAGAAGAATGAAAATTGTAAAGGTGTAATAAACGGATTCATATAATACCATATCTGCCAAAACAAAATAATAGACATTAAAATTCGACAGTGACTTCTGTCTTGTCTTGTAGTACGATAAAGTTAGAATCACGACCTTTCTTGGTAGTCAGTACAACGCAATTTCCATTTGGCAGTTAGCCTAGAACAATATTTTAGGAATATACTGCCAGTCATGTGCGTCTTTCAAGTCAATTTATTGCTAATCTTAGCTTTTCTACTGAAGTCTAAGATCCAATAACCTACATGTTTTAAATAAAATTATCTAACGGTTTTAATGGAAGCTACAATGGGTTCAAGCGTTGTTTTTTAACGGCTCTATTATATAAAGATTCAAGAGAAGCAGTATTATTCCATAGCATTCTGCGAAGTGTTCTTGTTACATTGGTTACAGCTAATACTTTGAAATTGCATTGTAGAATCACATTGGCATAATGTTGCCCTCAGTCTAGCCTATAATATTATCATACGTGTAAACAGTTGGCTATGTAGGCCTTATGCTAATTAGGCTAATATTGATTTGCAAATTTTAATGCGATATTGTTTTGCCTATTCTAAAAATAGTCCAATATAGCTGAATTTGAACAATTCTGTTATTTTTCAGCTAATCTTATGGTAACCACTGAAGCCATGTTTGCGTCTTAACTTGTAGTTTCTCTTGCCGTTTTCTTGATTTTAAATAGAAAGCTGCTAGCTATTGGTTAGAATACACCAATGATTTTTACAAAGTCAATGGTTGAAGGTTTCGTATTAAGAATGTCTTTTAACAGGTAACAAAATGCTTTATCTTCTGACATCAAAGCGGAATTACAAACTGCGAATTGATTTGGAAGACTGGGAAGGAAATAAACGTTTTGCCGAATATGAAAGATTTTACGTTAGCTCATCCATCACCAATTACACTCTTGAAGTCGATGGATATTCAGGAAATGCCGGTAAAACTTAAGCAACGTCTTAGGAGGAGAACAAGATAAAGAGAAAGAAGGAGAAGACAAAAAGCAGAAGGAGGAAGAGAAGAGGAAGAGAAAGGAGGAGGCGGAGGAGGAGGATGGGAAGGAGGAGAAGAGGAGGAAATGGAATGGGAAAGGGAAAGGGAGGAAGAGGAGGAAGAAGAAGACGAAGATGAAGACGAAGACAAATAAATAGAAGAAGGGGATTTAGAAAAATGAGGAGAAGAAGAGAAAGAGAAGAGGAGGAGGTTTGGGAGAAGAAGACGAACAGGAAGAAGAAGAAGAAGAAGAAGAAGAAGAAGAAGAAGAAGAAGAAGAAGAAGAAGAAGAAAGAAGAAGAAAGAAAGAAGGGGATAATTGAAGGTGGAGAAGAAGGAGGAAAAGAAAAGAGAAAGAGGAGGAGGAGGAGGAGGATGAGAAACAGAAAAGAAGGAAGAAGTAGAGACAGGAGATTGAAAAGGAAAACAGTAGGATGGGAGGCAGATGAGATAAAAAAAATGAAAAGAATGAGAAATAACACATAATGGAAGTATGGACTCCAGTGCATGGCTAAAGTTAAAGCAATCAATACATGTACATCTCATTAATTTCATCCAACAGTCATTCCTTTGGTTTTATTTGCAAGGTAATGCAAACAGATCGACATGCTTTTTCATCTGAACCGCCCATCAGGTTCATAGATGCCCCCCACTCAGTTAGGCCTGAACTTGCAGATAAACTTGCAGAGGCACATACAGACACACATAAGCACACATACAAGCATACACAAGGAGATTCCAGCCTTGAATAAACCTGTCTTCACGTTTGATTCGAGAAGGTAAGTTGGTGCTACCGTCTTTGATCATCTCCGAACCTCTTACAGCGGCGTAGACAAGAGGGGGTTTCAGGGGGTCTAAAAAACCGTTGGCTTAGGAAAAGTGAAAAAAGGCTATTTATCCACTTAAATAAGAAAAGCAAAACAATTGTTTGTAGTAACAATTGTTCTTTCTTTATTCCCTCTGCTGCTTTATTCCCTTTTATTTGCTGTAATACTGTTGGAATGGTGTCAGGAAGGGCATCCAGCCAGGCCATAGACACCACTCATAAATTCCTGGCTAGGGGAGATAGGTACCGAAATAACCAGTTTTTTGACTTTTTGGGAAAAGTGCTATAACTGCATTGTGTCAACTTCAAACTAGAACTCAATGTAAGGAACTAATAAAATATTTGTATAGCCACTATATTTACAATAGATAACATTTATAGCATTCACGGAAAACCTAAAAAATGAAAACTTTTATGTGCACCTCTATATTTTTTAATGGTTATTTCAGTACCTCATTGGGTACTGAAATAACCAGGGGTTGTACCGAAATAACCACTGGTTATTTCGGTACATCCAAGTTAAAAAATCCACTTTAAAATGATTTCAATTATTTTATAATCTCTAAAACAGAATAGAAATATTGAAATAGGCTTAACAATGTTTTTCATATCAGGTGTAACCGAAATACTGAAATAATTGAGAAATTTTAACGTTTTACAGATATTTGATCACGATCTGCCTCACATTGGTCTTTTCTGGAAATTCTGCATGTTCATTGTGATTGCTTCTAAACATAAATTGCAAAAAAACTGCTGTGACCTGGCAATGATTTATAGCTATCATTTTCCCAGTGTAACACACTTTGAGTCACTGAATCATTAGAACACCAATCTCCAACCTACACAGTGTCTGTGTCAAATTCAATGTCATCGTCATAGATGTCCGGGCATAAGTTCTGTACTTGGAATCCTTCTTCATAACTTTCCGGGACACTTTCATCAGAAGTTTCTACATCATTCATAACTAGCTTGCATTTTGTCTTTTCCTTCATGGTGCCTTGGCTCTAGGCTATTTAAAAGCCTTGTATTTTTTCTTTCTTCAATCTTTTGTTTCTAAGCAAGGCATTCATTTCGCTCATTGTGGCAAGATTCTTTGACAGGATTATTCTTTTACCATGACTAGCTGAAGTCTTTTGTATTCCAGCTTTATAGGTAAGGCCGTACAAGGTCAGGAGTTACTTCCAGTAATGAATGTTGAAGGCTGTTGATTCATGATATCATTCTGTTGATGTCATGGGCTGTTGTGCATGATAGCCGTGGATGTTGATCCATATATGTTAATGTTAAATGCAGTTAGTGCATGTCTGCATGATGATGATGATTATTATTATTATTATTATTATTTTATTCTTTTAATAATAATAAAAATAAAATAATAAAATAATAATAATGCAGCAACAGCCTTCAGCGTTAACAGCATGCTGCTGAAGGCTGTTGATTCATGATATCTATCCATATTGAAGGCTTTTGATCCATGATAGCTGTTGAAGTTGAAAACTGTTGGTCCATGATATCTGTTAAGTTGAAAGCTGTTAGGCTAGTGCATGATAGCAGAGGATGATTAAGGTGGTTGATTATTTTGATGCTTAGCAAGACAGTTTTTGTTTAGTCCAGATTTAATAGACAAAGTCTATCTTATATAATTATGTAGGGCCTACTGCTATAACTACATAAAGATATTACAATGCAAACATATATTTATGGAAGTTCAAGTCCTAAGTCTAAGTTGTGCTGAAATATATAATAGTCAAAATTGTACTGAAATAACCAGCGGTACCGAAATAACCGGTTATTTCGGTACCACAAAACCTGGTTATTTCAGTACGACAAGCACCATTTAAAATTAAATTACAAAACTCGAAATTTGGATATCATTAATAGTTATATGATTAGAATGATCATTAATGGTTGCAAATACAAATTTGCAGCAACATACCCTTAAAATATCCGCCTCAAAAATTTAAAAATTTAAAAGCCTAAAAATTACATTTGACAGCGGAAAAACAAAAAGCGCTATAAAATTTTTCTTCCACTATGTTTTGATGTCGAAATTGGTTATAACTAAAGTATGTCAACAAAGAACACACATCAAGATTATTAGAGCCGAATACGGAAGCGCAAAAGAGACAAAAATTCGGTGGTTATTTCAGTACGTGGTTATTTCGGTACCTATCTCCCCTACCCCACTAGCCTCTTAGACCCACTGGTCTCTTAGCCTTGATCCACCCGTCGCCTTGTACCTGGCGATTGAACTCATTGGGGGTTGGGTCGTCGGCGATTATCGTGGTAGCACCTATTTTGGCGATCAGCTATGAGTTATTTTTCTTTTAACTGTAGGTGACAGTTTGAAGTTGCACAACGGACAACAATTCAGCACCAAAGATGCAGATAACGACCAAAACAACGCAACGAGCTGCGCCATTGAATATCGCGGGGCTTGGTGGTACAGCAATTGCATCGCATCTAATCTCAATGGCATTTATCGCCGCGGAAATCATTCAGGTTCTGGAACTGAGGGAGAAGGAATAATCTGGCATCGTTGGCTTGGCAATCGGTATTCGTTAAAGTCAACGGAGATGAAACTTGTTCCCGTGGCTTAGAACGTGACATTGCGTATTTGGATGCAGAATCTAATTAGATACTTGCATTACCATCCAAGTATCCAATTATTAACAATTTAGGCCTAGGCTAAACATAATTTTTGTAAAAACACAAATCTTTGGAACTTTCGATATTGATTTCCTTTGAGCTATCGTAAGTTTTGATATATCTAAAGCACCACTAAAGAAGTAGCAGTTTAAAGTAGCTTACTCACAGGCGCTTCTCAAAACAAAGTCGATGGGAAAGTACACGGTCAATAATGACTCAAAATAATGAACAATCGTTGCACCAGATGGCATTGACCTTAACTACTCAGATGAATTCATTCATTCATTCATTTATTCAAGAATATATATATATATATACATGTATATATATACATGTATATATATATATATATATATATATAGCACCTCTGCAAAGAAAGTACTCAGAAGCGCCCCCCCCCATTTCCAGGAAAAGGTACAGTTTGAAGACGAATTTATTTCAGTAAGAGCATCAGGGAGCAAACTTTGCTTCTGTGGGAGCCAATTCCAGACCACTGGGTCCACCATGGAAAAGGCTTGATTCCGCCTCCATTCTGAATGGATGTAAAACATTTAACTACGGTGCATAAGGAGATGATTCGTCCGTTTATTTGCGATCGGTGACAAGGTATTCTAGCAGTCAATGTCATCCGTGGATGAAACGCGTTGATTAATTAATTAATTGATTAATTAATTAATTGCTTGCTTAATTAATTAATAGATTAATTAATTGATTGATTAATTGGTTTATTATTTAATTGATTAATTAATTAATTAATTAATGGCGATAACCTACTTGTCCATGCTGGAACAGACTTGCTCTAGCAGCTACCTATTCGAACGGCCGGTGACACGAAAAGGATTATCCCCTCTGATATCTATCCGGGGGGATGAATTAATCTATACCCCCGGATGGAATTAACCGGTCTAGACTATCCGGGTGATAAACCATTCTATTCCATTTTTTGAAAAATTTGTATAGCCTATTTAAAAAAAAATTATACTCTAATCAAAATTTGAAGTAACTCTAATTGTTTTAAGTGGCCCAAGCAATGCTCAGAGAAAGGCAACACGGATTTATTTAGTGTCTCCGATTGTTTTTAAGTGTTTTTTAAACGTTTTAAGTGCTATAAAAACAAAGCAAAACAAATTATCTAGTAGGAATAAACCTGTTAGTGTCATTGTTCAAAACAAAGCAGATGAAAATTAATTTGCAAAAATTAAAGCACGCGGAAGTGTTTTTTCGACTTTTCCTCATTTTGGGGGATATTATTAATACGGGGGATACTCTATTTCGTGACACCAGCTCAGTGGACTCCTTTTAAATTCATGATAAAAGCATACTTGTCCGCTGGGGCTTAGGCCTATCCCGCATGTCAGCTGCTTGTAAGGCACCGTTGCAACGGCATGCATAATTACGGCACTATATAAATTGTAATTATTATTGTCATTATCATTGTGCATGACTGCATGTGTGTCGTGGAGAGTGCCTTTAATTGCGTGTATGTACATGTATTTGTGCGTGGGCCTAAGTGTAGCCTAATTTGCAATATGCATGTGCATTCGTGTATAGGCCTAGGCCTATGTAATAATATGCAAGAAGACTCACATGGCCGATGCTTTCACATGACCTATTCATAGATACAGTGTTATATTTTATTCAATGTGTCGCCAACTCAGGGTTTCGTTGCCAATTTTGCATAACAATGCCTAAGGGCTGACAGCAAGTATTGCTAAACGGGACGAGGCGCTGCAATTAGCTCCTCAGTGGAATTTTTATTCAGCACGAGTGTTCGTCTGGTAACAAAAACGGTCACGTCATTTTCTGCTTGGCCTGATTTGCACCGTGTGCTTCACGGAACTTCACGATGATAATATGAAATTGGAGAGCTTCAACTCCTTGGTGCAGAGCGACACAATTATTGCATAATAAATGCATACCCAGCTTCTACTGCAGCAATTCACAAATACCGAAAAAAACCATGAAGAGGATACTATTTATTTTATTGATCATCGCGATTCTCTTCACGGTTATTAGTCAACACTACTTGCGTATTCGAAGCTTTTTCTTTGATATTGACTCAGAGGAAGTGACTCTACCCATCTTCAGAGTAAAGCCGCTGGTCATCTGGAGCAGCGATCTCCACATTGGACCGATTCACGACATCAAGAATTTTCTCAAACCCATGGGAGTTAGAGTAATAGACAAAAGTCTCGACTACACACGATGCCATCGAACACAGACTTGTGAAGGAATGAAGACTCTGAAAATCATCAACCCACAGAATTCATTTCATCTGAATTATTCCCTGATTCCAACATTTTACGATGCTTACAAGAACGATACTGAAATGGCGTCTGTTGATGCCTTTGCATGCTTCCATGCACCAGCTATGTGTGAACTGTACGCCCCATTTAACAAGAGTCTAATCATACTTTCTACTCATCGCTATGATTTAGGAAGAGTCGGGCCAGAAAGATGGACAAAATGGAATAGAAATCTGGTTGAGTATGCATCTAAACCGTGGAATGTCGTAGCCGCGAACAATCTCTATGATGTGGAATACATCAAGTATTTCACGGGTCTTCAACCGCTGCTGCTGCCAAGCTTCTGTAATTTTCATAACCAGACATATAAACCGAGAAGGAGAGGGTTTCTTTTCGCACACAACAGCAACAATGGATTCTTCAAGTTCGCTCTTAGTAAATTTTATGCCGCTTGCAAAGCTGTGAGTTGTACAGTTGGGACATCGCTTCTAAGACGCAGATACGCCAACTATAGATTCTCTGATATTGCAGCTCACCACGGAATAATATACGTTCCATATCAAGTATCCGTAATGAGCTTTTTTGAACAATACCGAATGAATATACCATTGTTCACGCCTTCCAAAGCGCTTCTGATCGAATGGGAGTTGAAACACACTGCAATGCGAGAGAGAACTTGGAGCGGCGCATATGGACCGATACCCAAAGGGTCAGATATCCAACCACACTCTTCTCAACGCTCCATTCCGGATCCTAACTCCTACACTGAGCACGCCGTTCATCATTGGCTGAACTTCTGTGATTACTTTCAGTTCCCATTCATAACATATTATGATTCTATGCCGCATTTGGTTCAAATCTTACAAACAATAACAACGGAACAGTTGATGAATATTAGTGAACATATGAGGATGTTCAACATTCGGGAAGAGAAGAGACTTCGTCTGCAATGGAAGGACATACTGTTGAAAATAGCAAAACATAGCAGTAATAATCCACATTGAGACCTGAGAGTGCATGCTCAAAACATCTGTTGTTATCACGAAACTGGATAATTATGGCTTCATGCAATACAGCACAGACTATGATAGTGGCCGTCGGTACTGTACGGTACATAGTCGTCGTCGTTGTCAATCTTATTTTTACGGTTTTGATTATAGTAGCCTACAATAGGCCATAATCAGTAGGCCTAATGTTGTCGTAATGTGAACAGTGGGCCATTCATTGCAACCACCCATACAGCATCTATAGACTCTAGATCTCTATTTCACAAGGCGCCACAGGTCAATATCGGACAATAATTATTCAGTTCGCTTAGATACTTATAAGTCTAGACCGGTAAGAAAATATCGGCGGTCACCCATGCGTAGACGACTAGACAGGTAGAGTATCAAAGCAAGTTAACGGTCGCCAGGGTCTTCGCCACGGAGTGGTTGGGGGGTGTTGAACCACTCCACTCTGAAAAATATGACCCACACAATTTGTTCAAAAATCCGTTGAGTTCTGATTCGGGATGAGGGAGTGGATCAAGGAAAAGTCACATAGACTCCTACTAGTCGTCACAATTTTTCCCTAGCCACTCCACTTTCTAATGGCTGACTACGGCCCTGAAAATCACAATGTGTACAGAGTCCTTCACAATAATTTATCTTATTTGTTGTGAATGTTGCATAAAAATGTGGCGTCACCCATCTTGTTGTAGGTGGCGGTATCATGTCATTGTAGGATCGGATCCAACACAACTGAACTCGTGGAGACCATGGGCGCCCGCACATGGGGGCAAGAGGGGCACTTGCCCTTCCTGGAAAATCGATTTCCTTTTTTAAATTAAATTGATACTTTTTGATTTTAAACAATTTTCTTCGCTCTAAAGTGCTCATGTTGCAAGATTATACAAAATGTGAAACTGAGAAATTGACATTATAGAAACCTCTGTAAAAACAGCCGTGTTCTTAATTTTCTGCTTTGCATTTTCAAGCTCTTGTTAAAAAAATTGTCAGTTACCATTGTTTTTGCCCCCTCCTGAAAACATTTCTGCTGGCGCCCATGGTAGAGACACGTGTTTGTGCGCGCGCGCTGCATCAAATTCAATAGGCGCTGTGTACGTAGCTCTCTGGTTAGGACATGATAAAATAAATGAATTGAATTGACATAAAATTATCCACGAAGCAAACATCTCTAGCAGACAGCATTGCTTTCTAAAAAGGTCTATGTAAGCTTTCAACACGGCTGTAAATTATTCGCAAGCGTCACTTTGTATTTTTTACTGTCCATTCACAATAGAAATATTAAATCTGTTACGACATGGCTGCGCTATTTTTGCTTTGAAGGGCATTCAGACAAGCAGAAGTAGCTGCGCCGTATCTTGCATACGTAACTTGCAGTCATTATCATTTCTAGCGAGAGATTTTATAAGGCGCATGTTCTGATATTTAAATAGACTGAAATTGAGTTTTAATCGGTGCGTTAATAAATACAGGGATTGCGCGGTGGTGTTGCCTTGCAGCCGGATGGTTGCAGGTTCGAATTAACCTCAAGACGCCGGTAGGGACATTTGGCAAGTCATGGGCGGAAACCTAGGGAGGACAGGGGGACGGTCCCCAAAAAGGTGTTGGGTGACCGTTCTTAGCAATGATTCAATGAGTCTGTGTCCTACCCACTCGTATCCCATTGTCTCTTTTTTAATGTGTGTAAGCTTGCTCTATCATAAGGGCTCTTTCTCCTCCGATCATTCCGAGACCTTGGTAGACCTGTAAGAAGACCATGACGCTATAAAGATCGATTTACCGGAACATTATTGGAGTCTTTAAAAGAAAGTGGATGCCATATTTTTTTAGACCTGAAATAGGAAGAAGAACTCAGAAATTTAAATAAAGCCTGAGAATAATGATAAAGTGAGAAGAAGAAAATGGGAATCCGAAGAAACGATAAAACATTGATATGGAGTGTGTCACTGTGTGTGGTGTTGCATCGATCAGAGACATGGACCATGACAAAATAGGTATACCCTATATCCTTCGAAATGTGGACATAATATTATGGAGAACAGTGAAGAATAATCAATTGGATGGAGAATACATGATTGAGCCTATACTATTTTACAAATGACGAAGTCGTATGTTCCTTCTGTCACTGTAGACTAATAGGTCTACTAATGTCTGAAACTTTTCTTTCGAAAATAAATAGGCTAGACCATGGGAAAGCATCCGAAGGCTTTAGACTTAATCATTAATAAACCAGGTATAATTATTAATTATGTGTCTGGTTGACCAGTGGCTGACAGAAGAGGGCCCGCAAGCTTATCACAGCACCCGGGCCCGCACTAACCTTAATGCGGGCCTGGGCCCATGTGTTTGTCCCCCCCCCCCCAAAGACTTTCACGGCGGGTGAAAAAGAATTTTTTTATAGTAGGCTTTTTTGGCCAGACAACTTTAAAAAAAGGTCATCAACTTTTTTGGCGACGAAAATAGAATTTATTTTCTTGACTTTTTGACTTTTTTGGCCAGATGACTAAAAAAAGGTCATCAACTTTTTTGGCGACGAAAATAGAATTTTTTCTTGACTTTTTGACTTGTTTGGCCAGATGACTAAAAAGGTCATCAACTTTTTTGGCGACGGAAGTAGAAACTTTTCTTGGGAAAAGGATCGTGAAAAATTTTCGTCCGTCAAAAAATCTCGCGTCTTTCCTTCGTCGGCCACTCGTCCGCCCTCCCCCACCTCCCCCCCCCCAATCCTCCGCCCAGGTATCCGCCCATGGGGCAAGTTCTTCACTCGCAATTGCTCAGCACCTCCGGCGTGAAACCCCGATTAAGGGACAAGTGTCCACGCTGTGCTCGGGAGCGCTTCTGAGTAGCAATCTTGAAGGGGCGCTGTAACAAGACAGTGCACATACATAAACTGATTATTTCTGTACATAAATCTATCAAATACTACATGCTACAGTTTTACGATTATAATTATAATCATCGTTTTGACGGTCTCCTCAAAGAACTTTTCGCTTAATTTTTTTACTTTCACCTGTGATACATATATTAGCCACGACATCAGTGTCACATCACCCACAGAAACGCCCCTTACGCACACTTTGCATCCACGAGGTGATCATAGGACGTCGTCATACTTGGATAAAGATCGGACTAAACGGTCGTATTGCAGTAAACACTGTTCAAAGGAATTTAGGATGCTAAAAACGATAAGTAGACCTAAGCTAAGCTTAAATATCCATATCATTGGGTAGGCTTACACTTGCGCACAGTATAACATAGTTTACATTAGTTTCTGACATACATGTATTAATATATTACTTGCCCCAATACACATGTAGGTCAAGGTCATCCACGGTCATGACTTGTGATAGACCGATTTAAATTAATTATGTATTTACCCAGTTATCCAGTAATGCATGTAGATCAGAAATGAGGGTTAATGGTAGTTAGCTACAAACGCATGCATTTGCCTATCGAGTAGGTCCTATTAGATGTATATGTGCTTCAGGTATAGAATGTTTGTTTGCGTATGTGTTTGTGAATGTCGGCGTTCTTGCGTTGCAAAATCACGACGCATGACGCTTGATGTTTTGTGGATGTGTCGGCCAACCTAAGCCGTGTTTTGACAATAACAAAACTTTGTGGCTGATACAATGTCATATTCACACTTTGGTCTTGCTAAGCGGTGCGTGCCATTGCTCTGCGAGGTCCGTTGCGCACGTGTTCGGTCTGATAGCCTGTATGTCACAAAATCTATTGGCACGTCATTTCTGTTTGGCCTGGGATGGGAGTTGCAGTGCAGAATGGTCTACGTGAGACTGTGCGACTCCCATAGGCCTGCCTTTGCACAGATCGAAACAGTTGCATTGCATAGCCTATACAAGTCACCGATCAGCCATATATAGTTTTCAGAAAACTTCTGAGCTGTTGCTATTTAATTTATCGATGTAACAGGCGAGAATTATTTTTCTATTGACGGTCTCAAGCGGTGAGTAGGCTATGCTTTCTTATAATCTGTGCTACTGCGAAAATCTGCAATATTTACAACTTTGAAATGACCTACAGTAGGCCTACACCGTGTCCCGATGAAAAGTAGACCACAACAAAAGATGTAATTAATCATTATTCGGTCCAAAGACTCCAAACTTTTAGCATTCGCCTGAATTTCAAAAACAACAACAGTAGCCTAATCATGATATTATTACAACCAAATCCTAAAGGGCCTGCCGTTTAGAACTGTTCTTGAGTTTGTCACGTTTACCAGCGTTTCAGATGCAGCGCCTGAAAGGAAATTTCCAACATGCAAAACTGAAAGGAGGTAGGGTAAAGTTCAGCTACAGCTGTTCAAAATGCCCTTTTTGTTCACCCGACACATAACCGACCGTAGACGTAGTAATGTAGTAGCTGTAGCGGGAGACACCCGGCTTCATATCCCGCAGCTATGGTCGCCCAATAGTCCAGGCCTCAATCCGAAGTGTATAGGGTCTACTGGAAGAGGGCGTCTTTCGTTCCGTAGGCCTATTCATGATATCGGTAATCTTAGGTGGGGCGCGTCCGATCGAAGTGTGGCAGCTGTTTGTCCACATGATCATCGACCGGGCTATCAAACAGTGGCATCAACAAACCGTAAGTATTGATAGTTTGCTAGGTTGAGTATAACTAATATAATATTATACGCGATATAAATGTTATTCGAAACTCGTGACAGACCATGGCTTTCTCTGCGTATAGCAGCAGCAAAATAGGCTATGTAGGTGTGTCACATCTTACGAACCGTCCAATCTTAGGTGCCTTTTCCTCTACAGCAAGGCCCATCGAAGTAATGCAAAATCATCGGCGCTCGCATTTAGAGGCCCCGGAAATTGAGATTTTTTTAACAAACAAGGCCTGCGTTTTGTTTTTTGACCGATTTCGTTTCGCCAAAGCACTGATTATTCTATTTATTCACAAAGTGAAACGGGCAAATTTACAATTAGACACCTCAGCGGCTCAGCCTTAGCTATCCATGTTATAAATTTCCTGCTTTGCAATTTCCATAGATGTAAAAAAAAACGATGGAAACGGAATAAAAAACGAAAAAACGTCGTTTTTCGAAAAAATAAAAAACCACAAAAAACCGCAAAAAACCGAAACGGAAAATAATTTGACTTTTTACATCTTAAAATGCATTTTAGGCATAAAACCCCTTTTTACTTGTTTACTTTCTACATGTGTCTCTTAAATGATGATGTTAAACAATTAAATAATGACATCAGCTATCTGAATCCTTGAGATTGGGCTGAAAACGTAAGAAATATCAGGAAAAAATAAAATTTAGAAAAATAATAAGAGACAGAGAATAATCCAATAGCGCTACATAAATAATAAAAACGGAATAAAACGATGGGAAAATTTTAAAAAAACGAAAAAAAGACGTTTTTGGGAGCGAATAAAAAACGAAAAAAAGTTTTAAACAACTATGGCAATTTCTAAGCTCTCGCTAAAATATCATCACTATCATTGTGCAAAAATTGTATGCGGATGTCTATTTGCAAATTTGATGCAAACTCAGCAGCAGCGGGTCCTCGAGCATAAATTTACGCAGTTGATTTCTTGTCAATTTAGATACCCTGGAAATTTAAACGGATAAATTTACATTTAGACACCTAGACAATTCTGCAGGCAGGCCAACGCTAAAAATGTAGGCTAGCTGTGACTCGCATTCACGTGGCAAATTGACGAGGAGCATAGTTGCTAAATGCGACGTAACTATTGTAAATCTCAACAACTAAAATTATACTCAGCAGCGCGGGGCCCTGGAACAGCGGGGCCCAAGGCCGTAGCTAGAGAAATGTTTTGGTGTTTGAACACCCCCCCCCCCCAAATGGAAAATGTACAAATGATGTAGCCTAATGCATTTACTAGCACATGATGTAAAAATCATGAAATAAAACCATAAAACACCCCCTCCTCAATGAAAAGTGTAAAAAATAATAGAATGCATTCACTAGCACATAGTGAAAACACTTGAAATTATGCGAAAAATGGTAAGAAAGCCGTTTCCGACGACAAAAAAGTCGTCAGATATTAGAAATTTTAACGACTAAAAAAGGTCGTAAGAAATTTTCCGCCGAAGAAACACCCTCCGAAATCAAATTCTGGCTACGGTCTTGGCGGGACCAAGGCGGCTGCCTCGCTCGCCTTGCCTTAGGGCCGGGCCTGTCTACAAATGCATCAGAAAAATGTTGAGAATCCCGTGGACAAACATGTTATCAAATGAACGAGCCCACATAACGAGGGCCAGGAATTATCCAGTAGCTGATTGGAGTCACTCACACAAAAGTTTGAAAACTGAGATGTCTTGGCCACATCATAAGACAGTCGCACGATAGTATCGAAGGCAGTCTGAAGACGGGTCTCTTGGAAGGAATCCGAGGACGGGGAAGGTCAAGAATTTCGTCGATTGATAACATCTTCAAGCGGACTGGACTCGTGAGCATTAAGTTTTGGCTCGGGACAGGAGACATTGGACAGTTAGCCTAATTATGATCCATTCGTGTAGCCACGTACGAACGCAATGACGTGGAAGCGAATTTCAATAAATATGTCGCACTCCTTCATTGAATAGGCCTAATTTGAATTTATATTCTAAACCCATAAAAAGTGGCCAAAACACCAGCTAACTTTTTCTCCAGGGCTTTTGTTAACGTGCAGCTGTGAGCTTACACAAAAATTTGCAGTTGTAGAAGCACTTCTGTACAGTTAAAACTAGTAAAAAAATGGCCATTGTCCTCAGATTGGAAGAAATTTAGGCTATCATGGATTATGCGAAAGGAAAGAAGTTATGCAGTTCTAAAATTCCTTTAAAACAGCCCTGTTTTTCTAGTAGAGATATTAACTTCTTACATTACGTCGGCCTCAAAAATGATGTAGAATTTCGATTAAATTTTATTGATCAAATTTCTGTCTCTCGTTAATCAAAGAATAGACCTACCCTGCAGTGCTTTGTATAAATGTGTATTCGGCATGCTCCTGCCATTTGCTACAGTTTATTTTATTCGAAACTCAATTCTCGTAGCCTATTATACTGAAATAAAAGCAGACCATAGAAATCGACAGAATAATTGAGCTTTCAATCCTCCAGTCAAAAACAATTTTCACGGGAAGAAATAAAAGCACTGTAGCTGTACACATTGAAAATTCATGTAGGCCTATGCCTGTATTCCGAGCTGTTAGCGGCCGAAAATATCGCTATTGTACATTCTGGGGCTACAAGCAAACGAAAGATTTTTTTAGTTAAGAAAAATCTAATAACAATGTGATATAGTTCGAGTTGAAAAAATGGGAAGACTTTTCTAAGTTTTGTCTAGTTTTACCCATTGAATTTTCGATGTATTCCAGGAACATTATATCAAAACGTGAAATAGCTCGTACCAAACTGAATTTTTCAGGATGGGTGTAGGAATATGAGTAGAATGAGATGCCAAAAGTTCCCAACAATCCCGTAGGAGCTCTTTCTGAAGACCAAGATGGCGTTCAAAATGGCCGTCATTTCTCATTATTGCCATAATTTTGCAACCTTAGAATTTAGAATTACCGTACAATGGAAGCGGCGCCCATGCTCGGTGGACGAACGTTATTCTTTCTTGGGCGTTCCTTTCATTAGGCCTATAATTCTGACTTCTAAGGTTGCAAAATTATGACACTAATTACAGTAAACGGTCTCATTTTTTTCATGTCGTCGAGCGTTGGACAGTAGGCAACGTCGCGAATGATGCTGTGAATTAAAATTAGGCATTAAATTTCCTTCTGTCAATCTTTGTTTATGATTTTATTCAGGTTACTTTGTCGTCTGACAATGATTGTCTATTGTCTAATGCTCAGATCTCAAGACAAACCGTCCTCTATCCTGTACTTCTGACATCAGGTAGGCTATTTGCGTTTCCGTGCAAGTTTAGCCTATATCACTAGGCCTACATTGTTTACTTTCTCTGCATTTGTCAACCTTTCAGCAACTCTTTTCGCTGCTAGTTGTCACTTCAAGCTAATACCTAATTTTTGTCAGCTCACTAGTCAGTATTTAACTGGGAAATTTCATAAATTGGAATCCACGGTCTTCATCTTTATATGTTTTATATGCGTCATCTGCCCTAAAAGATTATTTCCCATACATACAATGCAATTTTATAATATGAAGAAATTCAATGCGTCTCACAGCTGGGCAACGACTCTCACAAAGCATTTAAGCGCCGTGAGGGCATTGACGTAAGAATCCATTACTCAAATGGCAGACCATTCGAGACTACAGTCATACAAAGTCTCTGGCATGTATTATAGGCAAAGATGAAAAATGACATCAATACATATAAACGCTTGTAGCCTAGTTGTAGTGGGTACACTCAGCGACCAACCAACCTACATGTAGCTTTGGTTAGCGTTTGAAAGCCATGCTTAATATAATATATCTCGACGCACCCTGACATAAGATGGTGGCTGCTCATAGGCCTAACAGGTATCAAGCACTTCTGAGACAGCTGTCTATTCGGTATTTCTGGAATGGAACGTTGGGAATGGTGTGGTTGAATAGCTGACCTGGTGGGTCATGGTCCACATTTTCATAGCGGTATTTCATGTGAGTAGGCCTAGCCCCTTTCAAGAGGCGCTATATATATATATATGCATATAATGAATGAATCCAATGAACTTCAAAATGCAGTAAAGTGTCTAGATAATATATAAATAAATTGTACTTTAATGAATACACGAACAATTGAATTTCAAATCAATCAGATATCATTTCATAATGAGCATTTTTCCGTGTTTCATTTTTCACCTTTGAAATAATTTTGTCAGACTGGTTTCTGATTTATCTGCAGAAAATCACAAACACCGAAACTACGATGAATCTTACGATGAAGCGGGCACTGCCTATCATAACCGTAATAACAGTTCTCTTCATGGTCATTGGTCAGCGAGTCTTGATTGTTCGTCGTTCTTTGGCTACATTGGGCTTGGGAGAAGAAGAAGAATTGTCTCTACCTATCTTCAAAGTAAAACCGCTGGTCATCTGGAGCAGCGATCTCCACATTGGACCGATTCACGACATCAAGAACTTTCTCAAACCCATGGGAGTTAGAGTAATAGACAAAAGTCTTGACTATACACGATGCCATCGAACACAGACTTGTGAAGGAATGCACACTCTGAAACTTCTCAACCCACACAATTCAATGCACTTGGATTATTCTTTGATTCCGAAGTTTTACGAAGCCTACAAGAACGATACGGAAATGGCGTCTGTTGATGCATTTGCCTGCTTCCATGCACCGGCGCTGTGCGAACTGTACGCCCCATTTAACAAGAGTCTAATCATACTGTCTACTATTCGTTACGAGTTAGGGCGATTCGGACCAGAAAGATGGACCAGGTGGAACAAAAATCTGATTGAGTACGCATCTAAACCGTGGAATGTCGTAGCTGCAAATAATTTGTACGATGTCGAATACATCAAGTATTTCACAGGAATTCAACCGCAGCTGCTACCAAGCTTCTGTAATTTCCATAACCAGACTTACAAACCGACAAATAAAAGCGGGTTTATTTTCGGGCTGAACACCAACACAGGATTCTTCGAGTCGGCTCTTGGAGGATATTATGCCGCTTGCAGAGCTGTCAAGTGTTCGATAAACATCATGCGTTTAAGACACAAATACACGCATTATCAATTCTCGGATATTGCTTCTAACCTTGGAATAGTACACTTTCCATATCAAGTATCAGTGATGAGCTTTTTTGAACAATACCGAATGAATATGCCATTATTTACGCCTTCCAAAGCGCTTCTGATCGAATGGGAGTTGAAACACACTGCAATGCGAGAGAGAACCTGGAGCGGCGCACATGGGCCAAGGCCCAGCGGGTCATCTATTCAACCACACCCTTCCCAACATTCCATTCCAGATCCTAACTCCTACACTGAGCACGCCGTTCATCATTGGCTTAACTTCTGTGATTACTATCAACTGCCATACATTACGTATTATGATTCTATGCCACATTTGGTTCAAATCTTACAAACGATAACTCGGGAGCAGTTGATGAATATCAGTGAACATATGAGGATGTTCAACATTCGGGAAGAGAAGAGACTTCGTCTTAAATGGAAGGGTATACTATTGAAAATAGCAAAACATAGCAGTAATAATCCACATTGAAAGCAAAACACATAAGCTATCCCGTTATTTTCAAGAAATGTGATACGGCTTCATGAGATACTGTGATAGTGGCTGTGCATCGTTCAAACACTGGAAATTGGTTTGTGCCTTATAGCGGTCTATAAATAATCCAGAAATCTGAACCCATAGGCCTATGCCTAATAATTTATAAACTAGAGAAATTGTAGCCCATTATTGTATTGTACTGTTCATGATCAATATTGATCATTCACAAAGCTCTTCTCGCAATAAGAATCTTTCACAAGCGCTCCCAGTGCGTGCAATCTCAAGAGAAATGGAATTTTTCAAGGATGAAAAAGACTAGCAGAGACTATGTGATGCAATGCAAACACTTTTTGGAGCTCTCTTCCTACCGTACATTGTCGTTAATGATAATCCAAGCTTAATACTAGATTATTTAAGCCTTGATTGATTCCGATAATTTCTGTAGCGATTCTTCAAGAAATCTATACTCAGAGGCGCTCTCTGCGCTGGCCCACTTGATTTTAAGTGTCATTAAGAACAAAATATTGCATCAGTTAGCAAACAATCGGTAACAATAGAGGTATTACACGTGCATATGCTGTAAGCAATGAAAAAATTAAGAATGACCTTGACGTTGACCTTATAACCTTCAGATGACCCCAGATGACAAAAAATATCATAAATGAATTCTACATACCTGAATCAGAAATATTTGAGGTATTACACGTGCATATGCTGTGATAAATGAAAAAGATGAATTAATTGACATTGAAAGTGACCACATGACCTTAAGATGACCCCGATGACAAAATCAATATCAGAAATGAATTCTACATACCCGAAGTAGTAATATTAGAGTCATTACACATGCATATCGTGTAAGAAATAATAAAGACTAATTTTCCAATAGGCTGTGACTAGCGGACCGCCAAGCGGCCGTAGAATCTCAAATACTAGCGGACCGCCAGTCACGTGTAACCTGTCACATGACTCGCGGCCGTCCAATACGGAATACTAGCAAGCCGCCAGGCTCTCTATTTACACCAATCCACAAGAGTTTCTAATGGCTAAACTAACCCTAACACTAACCCTAACCGACCCTCACGATGCCTAACCTGAACCTAACCAACACTCACGAAAAAAATTGGTTGCTTACTCTGTTTCTAGAAATTTTCGAAGTCATTAAAACAAGAAAACTTTTGTCCGACATCAAACCAACTATCGGTAACTGCCGCCATTGTAACAATATTCAAGAATCAAGACTCGTCATGTGACAGGTTACACGTGACTGGCGGTCCGCTAGTATTTGAGATTCGACGGCCGCTTGGCGGTCCGCTAGTCACTTCGTTTCCAATATGGCCGTTGACGGCAATTGCACCATTTGTGACGTCATGGCGGACAAGCACCTCGGTGATTTTTCATGTCCAGAGACCCACTGACTGATTGGAAGTGAGAGACTCCCCAACACCAAAGTGCATACAGGACGTCATGTATAATGGCAGGCCATGGATCACTATGGGCAGCGTGTGCTTGTTCCTATGTAAACCCATGTTAAATTCGTCAACTTTAAAGGTTATTTTCACGAAATCTGGTCAGTGGCCGCTAAATACAGTTAAGTTGATTGTTTTGTATGCCACTCAACTCAAAAACCCAGGCTGATTTTAAACAATTGTGCATCATTGCTGAGAAATTTGTTTTAAAGCGAAGTGTTGTGACGCCTATCCTTTGTTATAGTTTGCCTCTAGGAATCCTGGGTTTTGGCCAAGAGAATTCTGGGATTTTCTTCAGAGAATGCTGGGATTTGCTCTAACGAATCATTGTCTTTCCCTTAGTGAGCGATAATCCAAACATTCAGAGGCCATCATCAATCCAGTCATTGATATGTATTAGGTTTACTGGATTGGACCAGCTTCGTATAGTGGTCCATGGCCGACGGCGAATCACACATGACTTCTTGTCAGGGAGACGCGTGCATGTTCCTATGTAAACCCATGTTAAATTCGCCAACTTCAAAAGCTATTTTCAAGAAATCTGGTCAGTAGCCGCTAAATAAAATTGAGTTGATTGTTTTGTATGTCATTCAACTTCAAAACCCTAGGCTGGTTTTAAACAATTTTGTATCGTCGCTGAGAAATTTGCGTTTTAAGCCGAAGAGTGTGCCGCCTATCCTTTGCTATGGTTTGCTGCTAGGAATCCCGAGACTTGCCCCAGAGAATCCTGGGATTTACCGCAAAGAATTCTGGGATTTGCTCTAAGGAATCATTGTCTTTGCCTCAAAGAATCCTGGGATATCCCTGAATGAGCGATAATCCGTACTTTCATAGGCCATTTCCTATCCAGTAGATATATAGTACATATCAATGAATCCAGTAGCTACATAGTACATATCAGTGGTCAGTTCCGTGTTATTTGATTTTTGTATATGTTGATCTATGGTGAGTGATAATCAAGTACACGATGATCAAGATTGTTTAATTTTGAAACATAATCTAAGGTAAACATAATTTTAAATAGGCCTATTCAAATGTGTTTGAAGCAGGTACACGTGTATTTTAGCGTCGGAAATTATTTCCATGCTTAAAATCGCACAAAAAACCCGCCGAAAATTATTCCTAATGACGTGCAATGGTCTAACTCATCAAACAGCATACTTAAAATTTGGTAAGAATACGAATATTTACAGAAAATGTGTTTTTAAAATGTCACATTTTCCATGCGAAATCGCCGTTCCAACTCCCAAACCATAGACGCACTTTGCTCCTAAGTTCAAAATGATAAATGGAAGCTGGATGAAGGCATTAATTTCTAGATCTGAAATAGAAGCCGGATTGATGAAATAAACGCTTAAGTATTGGAAGCTGGATGAGGGTATTTTTTTTATCTAAAATAGAAGCTGGGTTGACAGAAATAACGGGCGAGAAATAGAAGCTGGGTTAATTTAAAAATTCTAGCTTAAATTTGGGTGGATTGATGAAAAATAGTTATTATTGAAACAGAAGCTGGATTCATAAAACAACTGATGCAATTGAAAAAGCTGCACTTTTACTCACAGCTGGATTCATAAAACAACTGATGCATATGAAAAAGCTGCACTTTTACTTACTTATTTATTTTGCGTGCTTTCTTATTGCACACTTCCCGCACGCCAATTCCGGAAAGAGTCGCAATTGAACAACCGCTTGGTTCGGCGGTTTGTTATGACGAAATATTACAATTTTTATTGGATTTTCTTATTTTTAAGGAATTCAAAGTATAATAATACATTATACATCAGTTAGGCAATAGCACGTTGGCATAAATAATTTACGTCGCTTTTGTGCGAAAAACCCGACGAAGCAAAAAGTAACAAAAAATCAACTCAATTGTTCTGGCCAATATCTTGGCCTCAAGAAAGAATATCAAAATGAAATTTTACACGCTGAAAGACAGTTCATATCCACACATCATGGCCAGATTTCATCAAAATATTTCAAACAGAACAAAAGTTATATCACTTTTAGTGAAACCACCCTACATTTTTTGACGATTCAAAGACGTAACGCAGCAAAAAGTGGTAAAAACACAAATTTTTTACGTCTCATCTCAAATAATTGTTATCAGATAGCCTTGATAATGCCAGATGATCATTATTATTCCTATTTAAAAAATAGACAGGGAGCCAGCGTAGCTGCACGGTTCCACGACAACTGGTCTAACGACAACTCGTCTAACGACAACTCGTCTCCGGACAATTGGTCTAACGACAACTGGTCTACTCTACTGACGAATAGTATTGATGAAATAGAAGCTGGATTTACGAAAATGTGTTTTTTTTGCTTAAATGGAAGCTGGATTTATGATTTTCATTCATGTATTCCAACATGCACCCATTTCTACGTCAAATCTAAAAATACCTTTATCCAGCTTCTATTTCTCGCCTATTATTTTAGTCAATTCAGCTTCTATTTCATATATAAAAATATCCTCATCCAGCTTCCATTACTTAAGCGGTTTTCCTATCAATCCTGCTTCCATTTCAGATCTAGAAATACCTTCATCCAGCTTTTATTTATCATGCGTTATTTTCGTCAATCCAGCTTCTATTTAACCTGTAAGAAAACCATCATCCAGATTCCGTTTCTCTTGCGTTTTTTCATCAATCCAACCTCCATTTCAGCTCTAAAAACTATCATCCAGCTTCCATTTTTCAAGCGCTGGATAAGTTGTCAGTAGACCAGTTGTCGTTAGACGAATTGTCTGGAGACCAGTTGTCGTTAGACGAGTTGTCGTTAGACGAGTTGTCGTGACACCTAGCTGCACGTCGCTGAGAAGTCACTTAGCAAGATGACATCAAATTGGTAAATAAGGAATCAGAAAGATTAATCAACAGGTCCATCAAGAACTTTGCAAAGAGACTCAAAAGAAGTTTTGGCACTGGTGGTGGGCACATTGAACACAAGTTGTGAAGCACTACCAAGTTCATTTGACAACAGTTATTTGAGATGAGAGTGAGACGTAATAAAATCGTGTCTTTGCTACTTTTTGTTGTGTTTCGTTTTTGAATCGTCAAAAACGGTGGGTGGTCTCGCTAAAAGCAGTATAACTTGTGTTGTGTTTGAAATATTTTGATGAAATCTGGCCATCTGGTGTAAAAGTGAATTGCCTTTAAGACCGTAAAATTTCATTTTGAAATTCTTACTTTTGACCAAGATATTGGCAAAAAACCTAAATTTTTTGAGTTTCGTTTTTGAATCGTCAAAAAACCGGGGGTGGTCTCACTAAAAGTGTCATAACTTTTGTTCTGTTTGAAATATTTTTCATGAAATCTGGCCATCTGGTGTAAATATGAATTGTCTACAAGACTGTAAAATTTCATTTTGAAATTCTTACTTTTGGTCAAGATAATGGCAAAAATCTTAGGGGGGTCTTTTTTTGGCCCACCCTGTAGTTCTGTATAAGGAATGGTGTAGCGAAGGCGTAAACGGCAGGGCAAGCAAGGGCAAATACATTGGTAAAAACACCCTTTCCCTAGTCGTTATCCTGCTATATGGCTGCCATAATCTATGCCCTGCACTCGTTTTAAACAATTTTTGCTCCCTGTACTCCGTGCGCTGGTTTTTTGTGTTTCTGCCGTTGCTACGCCTACGCCCTGGTCAAAACAATTAAATGTCTGGCACCGAAACTGCCATGGCGGAGGCAGTTTTAGAATCGAGCTAGGCCAAATGCGCTAAGGTCACGACTACATTTTTTCAAACAAAATGGACATCTAGTGTCACGAAACCACCACCCCCGTAAGATCTGTGGATGGCCGAGGAACAGGGGAGGTGTCGTCTTCTTCTTGGGTTGCAGCCCGCGTGTCGCTCGGATGAGCGCAAGTCCGGCCTTCGGAGTATTGCAAAGGACTTGTCGTCGGCCAATCGATTCCCCAGCACCCACGAATCAACACCAACTCGATTTAATAATGTATTGTTGATCGACAAAACATAAGAGTCATATCGCACTGCATGGTAGAGTTCTAACATACGTCTGACCGCTACTACAACCGACTGTCTGACTGATCTATGACTCTCAACTCGCCTCCGGTCTTCTACACAGTATGTATATACTTCGGGCTTAACGACACTTTTTCATTTCGAAGATGATTCGGCCTAGTGTTGAAGGCAGAGTACAACCTCTCACCGCGTTTATATTGCGACCGAGTCACCCGCAGTAAAGATCCGAGCAATTAATCTCTGATAAACCGACCGGCCAAGAATCGAACCCGGGCCGCCGGCGTGTCGAGCGGGCTACCATCCCACTCGGCCACTCAGGATCTCTAGAGTCTGCCTGTTACAGCTTCTATTTATACTACTCAGAGTCCTAGCAGACCCCACCTCCCTCGTGCATAAAGAGATACCGCCGTCTGAGAACGCGTGCACAAAGAGAAGCCGCTAAGAGTCAAACACGTGCTGTCTCGTGCACAGAGAGACGCCGACGCATGCACAAAGAGAAGCCGCCGATGATAAAGACCGTGCATAAAGAGAAACCGCTAATAGGCAAACACCTGCCGGCTCGTGCACAAAGAGACACCGTCGCATGCAAAAGAGAAGCCGCTAGCTGTAGGCGCGTGCAAAGACCACCGCGAAGAAGGGAGGGGGAAAGAGCACCAAGCGACCCCACATTTTCGCTACACTGGTGTAATTAAAACTTCGCTGTGATTTTTCCTCAGCTTTTAAAGGGTATAGCTCTCCGCTAAATTTCAACTTGAACTGCAACAATTTTGAAAATGCCAAAACTAACGCTGAAGGTGAGACTATCGTAGGCCTAGCTATCATTGCGATTCTCTTCATTGTGATTAGCGTGCACTAGGCCTACTGAAATGTTCGTCGCTACTTGTTTCATACCCTTACTGACTTAGAAAAGTCACTGTATACCAGTCTTCAAAGCAAAGCCCCTCGTGGAAAAATAGGGGTACTTTTGCACCACTCCCACTTTCCTGTTATCGGTCCGGTTTTAAGCTTGTTTTGTTTTTAATAAATGATTGTGTTATAATAATAATAATTATTATTATTATTATTATTATTAATAATAATAATAATAATAATAATAATAATAATAATAATAATAATAATAATAATAATAATAATAATAATATCAAAGATTGCATAATAATATTTTTGTTTAATTTCAAATTGACATGACGCATAATAAAAATAAAAAAATAAAAAATAATAATAATAATAATAATAATAATAATAATGATAATGATAACGATAATGATAATGATAATGATAATAATAATTTATTTCATAGGCTCTCAATCACAATTCAGCGCCGTAGCATATATAATATAGTAGGTCATTTATTAGACCCACGCCCGAAATGGGTGAGGTTTAGCCGTTCCAGGCACATTGCTTTTTAATTTTACAAGTCCATGGGGAAACGAAGTACCTCAGGGCATAGAAAATAATAATAATGCTCTGACCTCAGATGGTGGCTGCTCATAGGCCTAACAGATACCATGCGATTCTTAAACATTTGAAAACTCTGTCAAGCGTGTGAATAGGGCCTATGTAAATAAATTGTAAACTTGAATAAATAATCGTGCAATTAATTTTTAAAGCAGATAGCATTTGCGATAACCATTTTGCCATCATTTCATTTTTCAGCTTTGAAATTGTCAATTATGCGGATTTTAGCTTCACGCCTAACAACGATGAAGCGGGCGCTGCCTGTCTTAATGGTATTATTAGTTCTCTTCATGGTCATTAGTCAACGCGTCTTAATTGTTCGTCGTTATTTTGCTCTCTTTGTCTTGAAAGAAGTAGAAGAGTTGTCTATGCCCGTCTTCAAAGTAAAGCCGCTGGTCATCTGGAGCAGTGACCTCCACATTGGACCGATTCACGACATCAAGAACTTCCTTAGACCCATGGGAGTTAGAGTAATAGATAAAAGTCTTGACCATACACGATGCCATCTAACACAGACTTGCGACGGAATGAAGACCTTGAAACTTATCAACCCACACATTTCGGTGCACTTGAATTATTCTTTGATTCCGAAGTTTTACGATGCTTACAAGAACGACACTGAAATGGCGTCTGTTGATGCCTTTGCCTGCTTCCATGCACCGGCGCTTTGTGAACTGTACGCTCCATTTAACAAGAGTCTAATCATACTGTCAACTATTCGTTACGAATTTGGGCGCTTCGGTCGAGAAAGATGGACAAGGTGGAACAAAAATCTTGTTGAGTATGCATCTAAACCGTGGAATTTTGTAGCTGCAAACAATTTGTATGATGTCGAATACATCAAGTATTTCACGGGTCTCCAACCGATGCTGTTACCAAGCTTCTGTAATTTTCATAACCAGACTTACAAACCGACAAACAAAAGCGGGTTTATTTTTGGGCAGAACACCAATAAAGGATTCTTCGATTGGGCTCTTGCACGATATTATGACGCTTGCAGAGCAGTCAATTGTACAATTGACATCGTACCTTTACGTCACAAATACACTAGCTACAAATACTCGGATATAGCATCTCACAGTGGAATAGTGCACGTGCCGTATCAAGTATCCGTGATGAGTTTCTTTGAACAATTCAGGATGAACATTCCATTGTTTGTGACTTCCAAGACGCTTCTAATCAAATGGGAATTGAAACACACGGCAATGCGAGAGAGAACCTGGAGCGGCGCATATGCACCAAGGCCCAACGGGTCATCTATCCAATCACACCCTTCTCAACGTTCCGTTCCAGATCCTAACTCCTACACTGAGCACGCCGTTCATCATTGGCTCAACTTTTGTGATTACTATCAACTGCCATACATAACATATTATGATTCTATGCCGCATTTGGTTCAAATCTTGCAAACGATAACATCGGAGCAGTTGATGAATATCAGTGAGCATATGAGGATGTTCAACATTCGGGAAGAGAAGAGACTTCGTCTGAAATGGAAGGGTATACTATTGAAGATAGCGAAACATAGCAGTAATAATCCACATTGAAAGCAAAACATATAGCCTAGCTCCTATGTTATCCCGTTGTTATCAAGATATTTGATACCGGTACGGCTTCATGCGATACACCACAGGCTGTGATAGTGGCTGTACTATGTAGGCCTACATCGTTCACACACTGGAAGTTGGTTTATACGTTATAGCGGTCTAAAATCCAGACATCTGAACCTATTGGCAGTCTTTGCCTACGCCTAATAATATTATACATTTGAGAAATAATATTGTATCCCATAGTATAATTGTGTGGTGTTGTAATGTAAAGCTCGTCTCGCAGCAAGTCTAGAGTCTCTCAAAAGCGCTCCGAGTACGTGCGATCTCAAAAGGCGTCCCTGCAGGTACTTCTTTTTTGACCCTTTAAGAACTGTAAAACACTACAAAGACTCAATTGATATGGCTTTGTATAGAGACAACAGTTAGCTCAGCTTGACCGTCAATTACTCTGTAAGAAATACCCTTCCTAATGTGCCTTTAGGCCTACATGTTTTTACGACTATCCGTGACCTGTGTGTAACACTTGACTCCTCCCTGACGAATAAGGAGCACAAATCTAACCTGCATGACTCGTTCTTGCTTTTTTCAACTCAGGCAGCTCAGAGTCATCAAATGATAGGTCTCCCCTTCTGTCTTTAATACCACAGTTCATGCATAATTTTGTCTGGCCCAGCCGAAACAGTGTCAAATGCTTCGGCTAGGCTCGTAGCTCGACTCTCTCGCTTTGCACTTAATTATTTCTACATAATACATATTATTATTGAAGTCTTGCAATGCTACCTATCGCTGAACGCATTCACTACAAGATCCTCTTTTTGGTCTACATGTAGGTAACAACTGTGAAATGCTCCTAAATGCCTCTCAAACTAAATGCAAAAGCCGTAATAGATACAATACAATACAATACAATACAATACAATTCACTTTATTGCAACCAGAAAACAAGAAAACAATAAAAGTACAAAACATGCATGCATTGGCTACAAAGGGGGGCCCAAAAGGGATGGACATCCCGCTGGGAAGGGTCACCCAAGTAAAAAAATTCCCAAGAAAAATTAATCAAGATAGCTGAAAAGAAAGAGACTAAATCAAATTAGGTGATGACAGATTGCAGAAAAGTTAATATTGTCAAGAGCATGTAGATAAACAAACTTAACTAAGTGCTTAACTAAAATCTTAACTACACATGGTCATGTGCACTTCAAGTACATGTAACTTTAGTGGAGGAAAGTAGAAGAAGACGAAGTTTCTTTTTAACCCTTTAATGCCGGAGAGTATAGGATTTCCTATACATTTTACTACACTCTCGGCATCAAGGGGTTAAAGACCTGCAGACTACTGGATTGACGAATGTCAATTGGTATTGTGTTCCATACTTTAGTGCCATAAGATTTAATAGTAAAACGTCTAGTATTAGATTGAGCTTTGACAGGGCGAAAAGCAGATGAATTCCTAGTGAAATGCGAATGGATGTCAGAGGCGTGAGGGAGGTAACCTTGGAATACTGAAGGAAGGAGACCGTGTTCGAGTCGAAAAAAGAACTCGCAAATTTGGAGATCCTTTATTTGGTCAATTTTCAGGAGATGAAGTTCATTAAAGAAAGGGCCAGTGTGTTCCCGTTTACGAATACCCGCAATTATACGAACAGCCCTCTTCTGTAAGAGTCTCTTCATCTCGCTCAAAGGGTTCTGCGGATATCTTCATCCTTTTGCTTCCAGGACTAGGACTGCTCTTACCCAACATAGGTGTTTGCTGTGGCTGGTCCCTCCATTTGGAATGACCTTCCACCTCCCGCACTTCGTGTTAAACTGATGACTCGTTTCCCTCATCTGTCTCTCACTCTTTAAAGGCATTTCTCTTCCCCGCGTCTTTCGTGCTGAGAGCGCCTCTGAATATTCATTCTGCGTGAGGCGCTATATCAATTCATAGATACAATACGATGCAATATTGCATCAATAGACTCTATGATTACATGGCATCCGACGATGGCGCTTCCACTCTACAATCAGGTCTATATTCATCAACTCAATTCACATGGGGCGCGATGGTGTAGTTGACTTGCAGCCGGAGGGTTGCTGGCTCGAATCCACCTCAATCTGCCTCGTAGGGACCTTGAACAGGTCCTTCACTCGCAATTGCCCAGGCTCTTCGGCGTGAAACTTCGATTCAGTGTCCTCTCT
Organism: Lumbricus rubellus; assembly: GCA_945859605.1. Lineage (NCBI taxonomy): Eukaryota > Metazoa > Annelida > Clitellata > Crassiclitellata > Lumbricidae > Lumbricus > Lumbricus rubellus. The sequence goes on along the minus strand of OX243824.1, from coordinate 21,969,219 downwards.
GTAGTCGGAAGCGCTTCTCAGTAGATGAAGGGGCGCTATAACAAGTGCCCATGCATATGCCTACCATCGATAGGCCTATTAATAGACTATCATGGGCACTTGCCCCCCCCCTGGAAAATGGAAATTTATTTTTTTAACTACTACTTTTGGTTTTTAACAAATTTCTTCGCATTAAAACACTAATGATACGAAGGATACACACAGTGAAAGTCAGAAACCTATGTTTAGAAATCTCTGTAGATATAAACATGCTCTTAATTTTCTGCCCTGCGTAACCAACATCTTGTTAAAAGCTGGAACAGTGACCATTGGCTGTTAACCCTTCGGCAGGCGCCCTTGCAAATAGTATTTTTCTATCGATTATGGCCTACTTGATTGGAATCTCGCTGTCATGCAACCTTTCACAACTGCACAGAATTAAGTAGGCTATCAATAGAAGTAGCTAGAGGAACACTTGCACCTTGAAAACTGACACCTATTTTTGTTCCCATATTCATTCATTCAATGGACTTATAATATTAGGCTACAATGCCGCTTCAGGAACCCACATTTAACATCTACTTTTTTTTACAATTTCTTCGCACTAAAGAAATTATTCATATTAGGCCTAAAGCTGATACACAAAATGAAACTGAAAAATTTTTGCATTAAGAAACCTCATTGAAAAATACTCGTAGGGCCTACTCTTAATTTCCAGCTTTGCATTTTTCAAGCTCTTGTTACTAAAACATTTACGGTAACTGTGACCATCGAAAAAATTATGCCCCCCCCCTGAAAAAATTTCTGCGGGCGCCCATGTAGACTATCGACGATGCCTTCTATCACGATATAAGAAATAGTGAAATACCGATAGGATACTGGATTAGTGAAAAGATACTAGTTCAAATGTGATAAAGACGTATCAGAAGGAGTAATATTTGACTACTAATCACACTTCCAAATACTTCAAAAACGTACGAGCATAACAGTCCGTAAGTGCATTGGATAAAGCGGCACTCGGAGCGACACCGCTGCCATCTGGTGAACGTAATTAAATTAGCCAAATTCAAGGCGTGAGTGATTTCTTACATCGTGCCTACTATGAAAGAGCTCGCAAGTCGCAACCTGTGAGGCTGTGACCGATAGGGCCTAAGCAAAATAATGGAAATGCTTGTGAGTTGGGCGACTCCTTTTGGCAGTGACACCTATCGAATTTAAATGCAAAAATAATATGCTGGTAACAGAACTTGGATCGACAACGTCCTGAACTGGACAGGACTTGTAGGCTCTGACTTAATTATTGAGCGCGACAAGGAACAGAAGACTCTGGGCAATGGGCATTAAAGGTCCATTCATGTAGCCATCCGTCGCGATGCGACGATGTCATGTCATGTCGCATGACATGACATGACATGGTAACAGAACCATCATGACAGAACAAAGCCAATACTAAAATTTCTGTTCGTGACAAACAGACGTAGCTAGTTCGCATTCATGCTTGCATTGCCAATAGAAAGCCTAGCCGATACTTCTGATGCAAGCACGGCTATTTTAGTATGCAGTTCTTAACGAAATGTGCAGCTCTAACTGGATTTGTGAAGCTGTAAAAGCACGTTCTGTGCAGCTACATTGGGTAGAGCAAAAAGGTAAAGTTCTGAAATCATTGACATTAGCCTAGGGCCTATACGATTTTCTTACGAGGAATAGGCCTATGCAAAAGTTACCCTAGGGCCTATATTTTTCTTACGAGGAATATGCAATTAAACATCATAATTATAGAGAAACTTAATAGGCTAGTAGCATAATGGGAAGAGGAAATAAAAATATTAATGGGAGGTGAAAACTTCTGAAAAACAAAGGTCAACAGAACTAAGATCTAGGCCTAAAACAAATTTGTACCAAAATTCTAAAATATTAATATAGATCGCAGCTAGCCTCATAGGCGTAACTTTCTATTGTGACGGTGGTGTCCAGTCACCACCACTTTTAAAAGTGGTCGTGACAGTCACCACCACTTTTTGGTCCGACAAATAAATATTTTTAAACATGAAAGCATTGGCTGATTAACATGATCATTAGGCCTATTAGGACAATGCAATTGCGATGTTAGTCACGAGTAGCATGGGCGCCGACTCTGCGAGGCCCGTGAGTGCTTAGCACCACCAGAAATTGGCCATGCGAGGCCCTCCCATGCATGGGCACCACCTGAAATCAACCGGCAAGATGTGCTTTTAAAATATTTTTTCTCTTTTGGGATTGCTTATCTATAAAAATCATTCCATCTTTAGTATACTTTTTCAAATCTCAGTTGGTTTACCTTACAATTTCTCCAGTTTTATCCCATCTGGTAGTCGGAACTCCATTGGTCCTAAGCCGATCAGCGAATGCGAGGAAACCCCGATATCCTGCTTATTCGATCCGCTTCCGTCATTTTCTTTATAACGGACAAAGGCGACGATTTGAATGACATTGTTTCTTTAGGCCTATAGTGTATACATGCTCAATAGTGTTCTTCAGTGCTCGAGAGTCACCTCCCAGCATCATAAAAGCGGGATATTGTTTTGTCGGCACTCCTCCGAAGTCCGGTCCCAAATTATTTCACAACATTTGTCTCACCGTCACTTTACAATGCGTTCACATACCTGTAATTGAAGAAAACTTGATAGGCCTAGCCTACTTGTCGGTTAAATAACCGCCACACACAGAAACCCATTATACGAAATTTCACATGCAAAAATTAATTCACCTCCGGTTAGGCCTACATCTGAAATTTAATCGGAATTAGTGCTTGAGAAATGGAAGCTGGAGCCTTAATGAAAGTTTTTTACAGGTGAAATGGAGGTTGGATTGATGAAAAAGCAAGAGAAATGGAATCTGGATGGTGGTTCTTTTACAGTGAAATAGAAGTTGGATTGACGAAGATAACGCATGAGAAATAAAAGCTGGATGAAGGTACATGTATTTCTAGAGCTGAAATATAAGCCGGATTGATGAAGAAACGCTTAAGTAATGGAAGTTGGATGAGGGTCATTTATATCTGAATTAGAAGCTGGATTGACGAAAATAACTAGCGAGAAATAGAAGCTGGACGAATGTATTTTTAGATATGAAGTAGAAGCTGGATGCATATTGAAACTTTCGAAATCTGTCAAGAAATGTACCTGGCAAACAAAATGGCCTCAATAATGAAGTCATTCTATATAAGGGTGGGTAAGTAATCATTGGAGAAGCAGATCTATGTGATAAGCCATGCGCAATAATTTGGGACCGGACTTCGGAGGAGTGCCGTTTTGTCTTTAAAAACTACTTGAAATACTATTTGAAAAACTATTCCACAGTGTTAATATTGGCTCACTAAACAGTGGCCAGTTGTCTGATTTCTTGTGCAAAATTTGAGTATGTTGATTGTTGACCTAATTGAGGGAGAGTGCTCCAAGACGCCCATGAAAACGAAGATTGTGCTTTTCTTCTGTGTGGATTCCAAGAGAAATAGGTTAAATCAAACACAAAGAATGATCAAAAAAATTGAAATTGGGAAGAACATTATTTTATTGAAGTTTTAAATCATGTCTTTATGCAATGAGATAACAGGAAAATTTGACAAGGATTCATGACGTCAAAATGATAGCCTAAGGTTCTACCATCGCAGTGTGACAATAAAAAAAATCGAAAATGGGGAGGAGCACATCCCGTTCCCAAACCCCTTCCCTGCTCGGCGCTGTGCTTCTCGGCGATCATACTTTGGCCGCGAGTTCGTCCTTTAAAACCAGGACCAAGTCTCCGCCTATGTGAATAGGCTAGTGGTGATTTCAATAAGTCTCCTATAAAAAAAGGGTAAAATTTTTTTTCGCGCGGCGTCCTTTAAAACCAGGACCAAGTCTCCGCCTATGTGAATAGTGGTGATTTCAATAAGTCTCCTATAAAAAAGGGTCAAATTTTTTTTCGCGCGGCGTCCTTTAAAACCAGGACTAAGTCTCCGCCTATGTGAATAGTGGTGATTTCAATAAGTCTCCTATAAAAAAGGGTCAAATTTTTTTTCGCGCGGCGTCCTTTAAAACCAGGACCAAGTCTCCGCCTATGTGAATAGTGGTGATTTCAATAAGTCTCCTATAAAAAAGGGTCAAAAATTTTTTCGCGCGGCGTCCTTTAAAACCAGCACCAAGTCTCCGCCTATGTGAATAGTGGTAATTTCAATAAGTCTCCTATAAAAAAGGGTCAAAAATTTCTTCGCGCGGCGTCCTTTAAAACCAGGACCAAGTCTCCGCCTATGTGAATAGTGGTAATTTCAATAAGTCTCCTATAAAAAAGGGTCAAAAATTTTTTCGCGCGGCGTCCTTTAAAACCAGGACCAAGTCTCCGCCTATGTGAATAGTGGTAATTTCAATAAGTCTCCTATAAAAAAGGGTCAAAAAAATTTTCGCGCGCTCACGCGCGCGTATTTTTACATTCTTTTGGGCACCCCCACTCTTCGGCTCAACTCGGCGCCTATGACGAGTAGCCTATAATTTTGTCTATCCGGCCGTGACTAACATCTCAATGGCATAGGGCCACAGGCCTATAATAGTCCTAATAACGTCAGACAGCCAAAATAATGCCTTCATGTTTTAAAAATATTTATTTGCCGGACCAAAAAGTGGTGGTGACTATCACCGCCACTTTAAGTTATTCGTGACCGCAATGGCACCAATGTTGATAGCTCTACATCTTTGCAGCGTCTTCACTGTCCACAGTGACTCATGGCCGAAAATCTTATAATAATTACAAGAAGGGAAAGGAAGGAAGTTGGCTTAGACTATAGGCCTAATAGCCTAGGGGAGGGTCAGCAAGCTAGTCGACTGTCTCTTGGATTATAATTTCTCGATTGAATGGATAAGCGTTATGATTATAGGCCATATAATATTATATTAAAAATTAAAGGCATAGGGCCTACTCTTTGGGCAGATTTCAACTGTGATGGCCACAATATATTTAAAGTTGGCAGCTGGCAGCAAACTCTTTGCACAGTCGGAGCATGTGCGGTTCGTGGAGGAATGTGACGTAGGCCTACAATATAATTAGGACTAGCCTATATAGGCCTAGGCCTATAATCCTGTTAAGACAGGCTGGCAAGATAAGAGACCGGACAACTAATTATTAAGTAGCTGTGACATTTAAAATATAGATCTATTCATACAATTATATTATTTTATAATGGGGAAATCCGGAAAAATTGTGAGAGAGGCTTGTTTTAAACGTTGACTTAATGATCTGTGAGTGGAGAGATCATGGGGCGCACCAGCCAGAGAGACGAAGTTGTAAACGAGTGAGAATGGAGAAGGAAGGGAGGCGTTCTCACTAGAGTTTAAGCTTATAGCCTACTAAATTCGTTTCCAGGTAGGGGTAAGGAAGCCTAGGGGAAAAGGCAAGAGAGTTGTGAGCAAAGGAATAGTCACCACCACTTTTCAGGGTAAAGTTACGCCCATGGCTAGCCTATACGCCTAAAACAAATTCTTACCGATAAGGTAGATCTGTTATTATTTTATACTTTGCTAAAACCAACGTCTAAAACATAATATTATTATCAGTACCACCACAGTATAAACAACAAATTGTGGTAGGCCTATCACTCTTCACGAAAGTCGTTGAGCGAAAGCGCACCCAATTCAGAGAGGTGTTATAGAAAACGCGTCCTCTGTGTTACAGCCATCTTGTAAAGTTGCTGCGGCAGAAGGAGGACTAGGATGGCTGCTGCTGATGCTCCAGTTCACGAATGATAGAATAATAATATAACGGCGTAGTTTTGTCGTATTTTTAAGTATCTGTAACACAATATAAGGGAAATCTCATGCTTCATTCGGATTATCGACTGAGCGGTTCTGTCAGTGTAGTAGCGCTATAGAAACATAGTAGCCTACACTTGAGGGAATAACATTTTGAGAGGTTGGTTGAGTGAATATCGTTATGCTACGACACAGCGCAGCATAACATCGGATAAAACTAAGTTCTGGATTGATCGTCTGTATAAGATCCTGTCTTATAGGCTATTACATTAACGCAGTGGTTCTTAACCTTTTCAAGGGAGCCGAACCCCAACAGAAATCCATGACCACTCACCGAACCCCTCAAGTTTGAACGATAATTTTTTAACTAATGGGAACAAAACAAAAAAATTGTACCAAAATGTGATACAATATTCGGCCTTATACATTCAATACAATACTGAATATGTATATATATTATATATATATATCCTATATAGGCCTATATCAGAGGACCTCTGCCGAACCTCTGGCACTGGCTCATCGAACACTGGTTAAGAAACACTGCATTAACGTTTAGTGTGTTCACAGTTCATTTTTTAATTACTGATTGTAGTCACGTAGCCCAAAGGGTGCGAAAATAATTCTAAAATAATTCTAAGAATAAAATATTACGTTCTGTTAATTTTTAGTTAGGATGCTTTGCTTTATTTTTTCTGTTAGAAGTTGATCAAACTATTTGAAAAAGCAAATTGTTTATGTACGTTTGCTTTCTAAGTAGAGAGAAAAATGTAAAATTCCACACATGAATAATTTGATGTTTTTGTGGGGTGCGGTGGTGCAGTGGTGGGTTCGGTGCCTTGGACCCGGAGGGGTCCGGGTTTGAATCCACCTCAAGTCATTGCGTAAGGACCTTGAGCAATTCCTGCACTTGAATTGCTCGTGTGCTTCAGCATGAAACTTCGATGCTGTGTCTGTGCTGTAGTCGGGAGTGCCTCTGAGTAGAAAGCTTGAGGGACGTTTTAAGAAATGCAATTAAAATAAATAATGAAGACTCTTTGTAGTGCATGTCTTGCTACTGCGCGTTTCATTTATTTTTCAGCTATATTGCATATTTTTCTTTTCGTACAGATTTTTAGCAAAGTTCTTGATCGAGTGGATTAAATATTACCTGTGGAAAGCAACACACAACGCTACACAGTTTCCCATAAATAGCTGAGCTACAATCGAGCCTTGCTTTCTCATGCGTCTTGGATTACTCCAATCACATCGTCCAATTCTCAAGCGTCCACATCACGTTACCTGTCTTTGAAGAATGCCATAGCGGGCAGCATCATGGGCGGCAGTTTTGCCAAACTGGACAGTCCCGTTCACATAGCCATGCTGGGGCTGGATTCGGCCGGCAAGACCACCGTGCTGTACCGCCTCAAGTTCGACCAGTACGTCAACACTGTTCCGACGGTCGGCTTCAACTGCGAGAAGGTGAAGGGGACAGTGGGCAAGGCGAAAGGTGTCTGCTTCGTGATCTGGGACGTTGGCGGTCAGGATAAGGTTCGACCGCTGTGGCGGACGTACACACGTTCGACCGACGGCGTCGTTTTCGTCGTCGACAGCGCCGACGCCGAGCGAATGGAAGAGGCGAAGGTGGAATTGTTACGGATTGTAAGGACGCCGGAGGCCGCCGGCGTTCCCGTCCTTGTCATCGCAAACAAGCAGGATCTGCCGAGCGCGAAGGATGCTGCGACCGTGGAGAAGGAGCTGAGCCTTCATGAACTCGTGGGGCACTTGACTTGCTCGCTGCCGGCGTGCGCTGTCACCGGGGAGGGTCTGGACGTCGCGCTCGAGCAGCTCTACCAGATGATACAGAAGCGGAGGAAGAGTCTAAAGCAGGCGAAGAAGAAACGGTGATTGGCTTGTTTTTTAATACGCGTGCGTGTGTGTGTTTACGGTTTTAACGTTTACGGTTTAACCCTTTAATGACGCGAAGGTAGTAAATGGTATGGGAAATCCTATACCCTCCGGCATTAAAGGGTTAATAGTACGAGCGTAGCGTAGAATTGTAAATTTTCAGTTGGGAAGATTTAGTCTCTGATTGTTTAAATCGCAAGAAATCAGTCAGTCAGTCATTCAGTGAATGTGAATTGTGCATTTTGATGAATTTGTCCATTAGTGTGAAATTAAACTGGACCTCGTAATTGCCAGTGACGGCGCTACCATGGGTCACGGCTGGTCATTTTACATGTATACTGCCTATTTTACTCTTGACTTGCTTTATTGCCTGCCCCCAAAAAAATTCTTTTGAATTAATTATTAATATTTGACCCGTTTGCCCCGAGAGTATCCGCTGAAAACGGGCTTAAATTTTAAAAATGAACGGGTAAAGGGTTAATATGTTCTTTACATTTTATTTCTTCGACCTGCTGAATAACTCCCAGGACCTTGACGCGTCCTGCTGAAATTTCTGGCGTCGCCACTGGTAAATGCTGAGATTGTCTTAGATTCCCTTTGTTTTTGTCCTGTAATAGGGGTGATGGTGTAGTCATCAGTTTCTTGTGCGTCTGTACATTTGTGCATTGTTTGTGCCAATCGTAATAACTGCAGTGTATCTTGATAAAACTGTCGCAGATTGATGTAGATGAACTCTGCTAGCTGATGGCATTTATGCCATCAATGCAGAGCTCTTGCTTTTGAAATTGAACAGTTGGTCCAAAATAAATGTAGCTGAGGTTGTCTTGTCATGTTTTATACTGAATGTTGAATGGATTAATCGTGTCAGATGATTTTTTTTATTTTTAATTTAAATGGTGCTTTAAATGGTTAAATTTTAAATGTGAATTTAAGTTTAAATGGTGTTATGATTAAGTGTGATAGATACATGTATATCAGTAATTTTCAGTGTAAGACAGGGCTTTTTTAACGTGCAGTTGCACACAAAATGTGCAGTTGTAGAAGCACTTCTGTACAGTTAAAACTATTAAAAAAGGTCATTGTCCGCCGATTGGAAGTAATTTACCATGGAGGATGGGAAAAGAAAGAAGTTGTGCAGTTCTAAAAATTCCTTGAAACAGCCCTGGTGTAAGAGAACAGTTATTTATATAGCGCCCTTATAAATCCAGAATCCTAGATTGTAGCAAGCTCATGAACCTCTGACAAATGACTATCAGATAGAGGGACAGTGCTCACTATTTTTAGTTCCTATGAATGCGCCTCTGTATGCAGTCTGGACTACAATCTTTAGACTACTCTTTTTGGACAACCCTTCTGACTAGACACAGCACTTGTGAATAAGCTGGTGCTCTGCGTTTGCCTTTTTGAGTGGCGCTTTAGAGATTTGGAGATTATGATTGTAAACAAATACTGCAGCTATTTCAAGCTCAGCTTCACAAGTGGGTTGCGATGTAACGCAAGCTCTGCTGACTAAGTTGTGATGCAACCCAGTATGATATATCCGAAATGTGATGTCATTACTTTACAGTTGCACAGAGTTGCGCTCAAGATATGGATCCCTTAATGGAGGGATGTTGAATAACGAAGCCAGATAGATCCTGTTCATGTGTTTGTTTACATCCCTGAGGTGCTTGTTGCGTCTGGCCCCCCTAAACGAACAAGTGCACGGTTGTTTTGCTTTGAAAATGACTAACCACGTCAGGTCAGTGTCTGACTGAGACACGGTCCAACATATCGGTCTTGCTTACTTTTGCATACTTGCTCAGACAGAAAGCATTTTGTGTTATGATTCCAGACTTGTTGGCCACGGGCTATCTCTCTCGAGACTTGCTTTTAAGGGACTGCTCTACTTCTTCCTCTTTATACAGGACTAAGTATAGCCATATGAATTACTCAGCTGTTGTGCTTCTACTGCAGAGCTGCCTAAGCATGGATCCAGCTTCTGCAGAAAAATAGCCACACCTCTCATGGTGATGTACTGACTCTCTGGACCCCAATAAATTCTCCACTTGTGGCTGACGTTAATGTAGTCGGCTTATGGCGTTATGGCAGTCTGACTGACTGTAAGGACTCACAAGTTTCATTACTGTCAAGGCCATATTTGGCAGGGTTGTGTTTGGGGTGTTTGAACATCTTAAGAAATAAAATAATGTAAAAATGAAATAATACACTAACAGATGAAGTAAGAAGTAATTTAGCAGATTTAATTTGAAGCTCTTTTTCTTAAATGCCATTTCCTAAATTTTACAATATTTAGATCAGATCATGACAATGATCTAATCCTGATGATGATAATGATGTGGACGCTGCTTTAGTCAGTTGATTTGGTTGCTTGTTGGCTTGCTCAGGACCGAGTAACCCTCCCCCAACCCCTCTAAACAAAATCGTGGCTACAGCCCTGATTACTGTACACTCACTGGAAATTTGCTGCGAGATTTGTATTTCATTCTTGTCCAGTTCATTGGAAGATGTTATCTGTTGCGTTTTGACAAAGAGCTGATCTTATTTCTAAGTTTATTTTATGAAAAAGTGATACAAATACTGGGAGAATGAATTTCTGTGTCAGAATCGCTGTATTATCTTTCGTGAACAATACATTAGTCATTGGGGATTGCTGTTTTCAAAGAAGATACTTGTTGAACCTGTGGCTTTTTTGTTCATTTAATTATCAGTATTCTTCAGTCTGGTCAGTTTTGTCAACTGGTGTTTAATATATTATATATATTACTTTCAAGTAAACTTGAATAAATTACATTTCTTAGTCAGTGAAATCATGTGAAATTTGAATTCATATAATTTCCAATATACAATATATAATTTGATCAATTTTTTATGGATTGTGAAATTTAAAAGTTTTAACTTGTGCAATTATTAGCTAATGGTCAATTTATTTTATGGATTGCGGAATTTAAGCGTTTTAATTTGTGCAGTATATTAGCTGATGCAGCAGAAAAATGGACTGCTATGCGATTCATAATGAGACAGATTGTCTGTATATTTAGGCATTATTATGTAACGTGTTCAGCTAATTTGTTGTTCTTTTGCTTTTGATTAATTAGTAGTATACATTAATATACAGTAGTGTTATTATAATGACACAATTCTTCGCTTGCTGGCTATACGCTCACTGCCACTAAGTGAGATCACTTGAATGTAAATTTCAGGCAGTTCAGTTACGTCATGAACACCTGTTACCTGGGTTTTGATATGCGTCTGCCTGTAACGTGAGATTTAAACCATTATCCTGATTGCACAATTCCGATTTTACAGTTTGCTTTAACGATCTGAGTATTAAACTGAAATCAATTATTTGAAACTGAATTTCGATTGAGCTGTTGTGTCACTTCACCTGACCATTGGCCTGAAACTTATCTACAGTGGCTGATTGGCGTCTGATGTGTAGGAAAATAGGACAACTGTTGAGTCATTTGTCACTGTTCTATGAATCTTTGTTATCTTCGTTCATTCATTGTTTATGGAATCTGTTACTGAAATAAGATATCAATGATGGTGACCAACGTAAAGCTCAATGGTGTTTTAATTTTCTTTCATTGTTAACATTATTAAATTGCTATCATCACTGACATTATTATGTCTCTAACACGGTAGAAACAGGTTAACAATATGATGGAATAGTGCAGTTAAAAATTATTAAACATTTTGTGCGAACTGTTACTTGTATAATACTCTAAAAGTAATTTTAAGTTCATGTTAATTTCTCTGAATCTCCATATTAAATATGTCACTTTTGACACATCAACTGTGGAGTAGGTTCAAGTGTTTTTGAGAATGTGTGATGTCTTAGTCAAATTTTCCACTGTATGCATAATTAACTTCAATTGTGATTACTGTTTTCTCCGTATTAACAGGGGAGTATTAAACTGTGTTTTATTTCAAATTGTCGCAATTATTACCTGGTTAAACACCATTTCCACACAGTAATATGTTTGCTCTAACATTAGTTGATCATAAACTGAGATTGCTACTTGAATGTTCCAGATCTGTTTAGATTACCTAACATTAATCTTAGACCAATATGGATAACGTCTAAGTTGAAGGCTAGATAAATGCAGTAATCTTTTGAATGATGAAATATCCCCTGCAGAACCTTGTTGGCTAAGTCACACCCGGTCAGTTTAGCAAAGTATGGCTGCTCACATTGTCAGTATGTCTGAGTTTCTCTAGTACCAGATAATGTCCCCTAGATGGAGGTCTTGAATCTTACCCTGGCCGCCAGCACCTCTTTGATTGTTGAATTAGCATGGCTATATGGCTTTAGGTGATTATTATCTTCATGGGCACTACGCCCAGACCCACTGGTTGTGTATATTAGAAGAATTTAATGATGCCATTTATATCTGGCTGGTTAGAATCTGTTTGACAGTCCTTGCCCATTTGTTTGTCTTTCCCAGTACCTCTACTTCTGGGTTTGAAGTGACTGAAGCTGACCACAAGATAGCTTTGATGGTATATGAGTCATTCATTCATTCATGACTCATGAGGCATGCCAAACCTGGTTGATCCCTGAGACCAATATGGATAGCATATAAACTTTCTTTGTAGAAAAAATTGTTTTGACTGTAACCAATGCCAGATCATTTTAATAAAGGAAGATAAATATGGGTCGGGGTGGACTACGGTAATTTTGGCTTGGGTAATTCCTAAATTTTATTCTCAGGTCTAGTTCCTGTTGTTGCTATACATGCATGTATCTTGTCATTGTATAACTGTACTTGCTACTTGGACACCAACAGATTTGATTGCTGTTCATAGCAGTGGATAATCTTCAAATTGTTTTCACTAGAAAATTAATTGCAAATCATTTTAATAAAAGAAATAAATCGGTTCGTGTTTTGGTATTCAATTAATTAGTAAAAGATATGCTATTATAAATATTTATGTCTGATTTTGTAGAAAGTGCCATGTAATAAATATTTGTTTAATTTCAAACTCATGCAATGCAGTTCAATAATTAATTACAATTCACAGTACCTATAATGGATGATGAGAAGTTATTACAGGAGTCGAATTTAACTGTCGGCAGACATGCAAGGCTTCATCACATCCTACTACTCATATTTCCAATGTCATCTGCCGATTGGAAGGTTGAGTGGAGCTTTGGGAGGGTCGTGGGAAGCAATCCCATGTCTGTGTGGCATGTGCTCAGTCTTCGTGCCAGAGTGTCAACCATTGCCCTAAGTCCAGTGCTAAAAGTGTAAAAAAGAAGTGCATGGACGCTCCTTACCTTTCCAGAAGAAGTGCCAGGACGCCCCTTACATTTTCAGGTGTACGCCTGTACAGGCCAAATAAGTAGCAGGACGGCATAGAGATTTGAAAATAAGTGCCAGGACGCCGTCCATGACCGACCTGCCACACACAGCCCTGGTTATCGGCCTATCCACAAAATCAAAACATCGGTTTGCATGACACGTTTGCCAAATCATCATCATCAGTTTCTGACACCAGTCATTTGTTGGCGATGGGTACAAATAGCGGATCTCCATTGTCCTTATAAGTCATTTGTCATTATATCCATTGTTATCTTGGTGTTGGTCCAAGTGCATGGGCGCCCGCACCATAGGTCAAGGGGGGTCGCGTGACCCCCCCTGGAAATCATGACAAAATATTGATAATCACTCTTTCTGTAAAAAAAATTATAGTGGTAAAACGGGACAGAATGCCCACGAGTCATTGTGTTCTTTTACTTCACCAACTTTTGTTGTGTATCTTCTGGTTAGCTTTACGTACTGAGCAACACTAGATGGAGCCTATGTGTAAGCTTATGTAACTGGAGACGAAGAGACGAACAGAGAGCCAACCCTTCAGCCACCGTCAAGGCCCAAGTGTTAGATTGATGGCATCTGATAACCTTTATGTGATGTAGGTCAACGATCAAGCTTTCTGTTTCAGTCTAATAATTATAGCCCCCACCCATCCGCACATCATACACACCCTGTGCCTCATGATTCCCTTTCCAAGGTATACAGCCAGCCATATAGAGCACGAGGACGATGCATGGTCTCATCAAACGAGTCACCCGCACACATTCTTGTACTCATGGATGACATCAGCGTTTGCAGTTGTGATTTTCACTTCCCTCTGCCTCCCACGCCGTTTCAACTCAAAACATCATCCACCATAGCTCTCTGTTTAACTCCTCGCTTGACACTCCGTAGCCTATAGGTGGACTTGGCATTAATGGTCGTCTGGTGTGCATCAGTTTCTATTCCTCCTATTTACATTATGCCGATCAAAGACTCAAAGCTGGTCCTGACCTTAATTAAGGAAGGGTCAGTAGGCTCGAAGACATGATGTATGATAATATATTGTACGAATCGTGGAGATTGGAGACCTGGCAGGCTGGCACTCTGAGCCCGAATCTTTCGAATCTTTCGAAGACTAGCCTATGCAGCATGTGCAAAATTAATCTGGTCGTTGACAGATTTTCTCCAAATCGGGGAATGGGGAGGTGCAATAGGTTATAAATATCATTCCACAAGGCCGGCAGAGTTGACACAGAGACAAACGACTGCTTATTAAGACGACTATGTATACATGTATATATATGTGTGTATATATATAAATATATATAGGCCCTACACGTGTATATGTATATTCTTGTGGACTTGCCAAAGAAAACACAGACTATGTAGGTCAGTTCGCCTCGAGATCCGTTGCACATGCGAGTGGCGCTCAGTGGAGGATTATAAATAAATGTAAGATAGCCTGAAATTGAGAAATAAATGTTGTGCTGCGGTGTGTAGCGTAGCCTCTTTGAAATTCTAAAGGCAAGTTTATCCGTTGTTTGGAAGTCATCAGCTGGAAGGTGTCACGGTAAGTACTACCAAATGAACAGTGCAAGTGTACTGTGTTAAACACTGCTTTAACTGTTGAGACTGCATTTTGTGGGGCACAGTGGTGTTTGGGTATGACCGGTGCCTTGGAAAAAAGACTGAATTTATGGAGAAAGTAACCGACATCTTTGGTAGGGATGAACGCCGATTACAGACACACTGCAGCACAACATTACAGAGACTGATGCTCAAGAACATTAGGGCAGATTAATTGTCGATAGGGGATTTAGTCGTTAACTATAGGTATGGGCCAATTGGATATCATAATTATTACTGGCCGACCACGACTAAAGTCGGATACTTATGAATTAGGCAAACTTAAGTCTCACGGTCTTGACTGACCCCCCTGCAAAAAATCCTGCGGGCGCCCATGTCCAAGTGTGATGTTATGTCCGCATTATGTTATCTATCCAGCACCGTCATCGTCTGCCTTTGTGTCTTGTCATTTGACTCTTGCATGTATTGTAGTGTATTGTGTGGGAGTCAGTTAACTGGCAGAGCAGTCTCTACACGTCCAGACCATCATTGAACGACTTTGTTTAGCACAGTTGTTTGCCAACTCACCAAGATTGTTTTATGTGAATTCGTTTATAATGGTAATGATCTCCATGCATATAGGCCTAGATGCATGCTGTGTTGAAATGTAAATTGCTGTAGATTAGTTAGAAGTTATGAGCCAAACAGTTCGTCATTCTGCAAGCACTCATCCATCCATATAACTACACAACCAGATGTGCATGTATGCTTATATAAGGTTCCATGACATAATGTCGTACGAAAAAAATGTCATGGACAAAATGTCACAGAGAAAATGTCATAAGTACAATGAGTAAATGAATGTTTATTTTAGTCATTATTGATGATCTCAGAACCTACTTAAAAATGATTGTAACAAAACATTTTCGATGGTAAAAAGTAAAAACCAGGAAGAAGGCAGAATATCATAACTTAAAAGTACTACTGCAATGCTGAAGAAAGCTGGTTTCAAATGTTTGTGGTACAATTATATATAACGGTGCTGGTTAAAACTGGTTTCAAGTGTTTATAGTATATAGGCTAACAGTGCTGAATAAAACTGGTTTCTATAGTGCTTGTACATTGTCGAAACTACATATAACATTGCAATGTCTCTCAAATAGATAATGGGATCTCTGTTACTCTGGTCGGTGATAATGATGTGTAATGCTAGGGCATCACTGATTCTCAGATAATATTAGCTTAAGCCTTCTTCATTCCTGTTTGAACCCTTTTGTTTACCCTGACAAATGTTTTGTTCCTAAGTAGGCTATCACTTTCGGTCGATTGTGATTTTGAGATTTTATATCAATTATTTTTTTAAAAACACTTATTTACTCGTTTATACTTATGATATTTTGTCCATGACATTTTATCAGGTAACATTTTGTCATTATGACATTTTGTCAGTACCATTTTGACCATGACGTTTAGTTTCATCACATTTTGTCGGGCATCCTTGCGTACATATAATTATGTACTTGCGTATAATGATTATGCCGATATAATTGCATGAAAATTTGTCCCAATAGTTTTTAATTACTGTCTGTCGTCATCTACTTGCACTTAGTTCTTTTTACCTCCTGTTGCATCCCTTTGTCACTCAACCCATGCAGATGCTGCTTCTGTATCCTCCACGCAAGTCTTGTGCCTTTCATGTCAACCATCATGGGGGAGATGTTATTTGTCAGAATTGCAAGTCAGGTAATGAGTTGCCACTTCAGGACAGTGCAGGACTGCAAACTTGCGTGTATTCAGTTCATCTAATTATTTGTAGGTCTGTGTCATTGTACAGCCACCCTGTAAGAACATCATAAAACGATTCCTAAATGAATTTCAGCTCGAGTAAAATAAGTTTATTAAAATCTTTAAGCTTATCTACTTATCTTATCTGAGTGATACATTACTGGTGCTTTGGGCTTGCATTATACAGTCGGGCATACGTAAGTAAGTACATCCTCTATTGAACCTGTTGCAGAAGATTTGCATTCCAGTGTATAAACATCAGTTACAATCAATATGAATACAATATTTTATTTTAAACTTTTTTAATGTTTTTGTCTTGCGGAGTGAGCACTCCATTATAAAACTTAGGATGTTGCCATAGGTTTTAGGTTTCATGGGAGGAGCAATTTATGAGGTTCACATTCATTTGAGCTGATTGGTTAAATGCTTGCTTTCTATAGCGTGGAGAATGCAGGTTCGAGACCCCAGAAGAGTGTAAGTGTAGGGTCTTTCAGAGCATGTCCTGCACTAAAAACTGCTAAGCAACCAGATATGCCTTATACTGATGTACTTCAAGTACAAGTGGTACTTAGAGCCAGTTTGCTGTTGCTTGGTTCTTAGCATAATTGAAAAGCATTGGATTCTTTTTATGTGTTTACTGTTTTTGCTAGTTATAAACTGCGCTGTTGAACAACTTAGTTTTGTAGCATTTTCTCCATAAATACTCTCATAGAAAACTCTCAAAATGCTTCAACCACATAAGATGATGCTTATTTGAAATCTGTGTTGTCTGTGTTGACTATTCTTCCTCTGGATTCACTAGCTTCCATGTCATCAGTTGGTTTGCAAGTGAGCATCTTTTGGAGAGGGTTGAGTGAGAAAGTCTAAATATCTGTTGATGATCGGATATCACTAATTTCTAATCAGGAAGTTGAACAATTAAATTGAGCATGCATATAAATGAGGACCTAATATCAATTGGACTAGCACTAATAGGGGCTGTGAACTTGGCAAATGACAAAAGACAATAGAGCTCATTTATCATCGGTGCTAAATGGCTAGTATCAGGAACTGGTGATGGTGGTGATGATATGGTGATGGTGGTGGTGATGACATGGTGATGGTGGTGACCATGATCATGATGACCATGATCCATAATGGTGATCATGATGATGACGTGATGATCATCATGATGATCATGATGATGACGACAATGATTATAATGATGATGCTAATGATGATTACGACTATGATGATTATGAAGTTTTGCATGGTGGACAGGTGTTCAGCAAGAGGAATTTGTTAATTGGAGCCGGTGAGTTTGTCAAGGAACGACTAAATGTTGGATATAGGCTTAGTCATGTCTGAACTGTGCTCTGAGTAACCAGACACTTTAGTCTGCATTGCGAGCAGCTGATGCGGCTGTTGTCTGCTTTGTTTATGTATCCATGTGATTCTGGATATTTGTATGGGGCCACTCAGGCGCCTCTTCCTCTCAGAAGTTTGTGTTGAGCCTATAGTAAGAATTCCCAGTTATGTTGCCAGAAGCCTGCCCTGCACATTTATGTAGGTTCAACGGAAGCCCATCATGGAAACTGATGAATTAACCTGCTTCTTGAGATGAAAAACCTGTAGTGTGCATATTTGTGTATGTGTATGTCTATGTATGTACATGTATGTATGCATTAGTAGAGCTTTACTATCCAAGCCGTATATGCCTCTAACACAGGGCCGTTTACCCACACTCCAACCGTACCTCTGAGTAAATAGGTCTTTTAAAGATGCCTTATTTGTTTAAATTCTCATAATTTTTGAAAATGCAACTCTAGCTATAGTGAAATGGTAGTAGCGACATTAGCTATTGTGAAATGGTAGTAGCAACACTAGCTATTGTGAAATGGTAGTGGCAACACTAGCTATTGTGAAATGGTAGTAGCAACACTAGCTATTGTGAAATGGTAGTAGCAACACTAGCTATTGTGAATTGGTAGTAGCAACACTAGCTATTGTGAAATGGTAGTAGCAACACTAGCTATTGTGAAATGGTAGTGGCAACACTAGCTATTGTGAAATGGTAGTAGCAACACTAGCTATTGTGAAATGGTAGTAGCAACACTAGCTATTGTGAATTGGTAGTAGCAACACTAGCTATTGTGAAATGGTAGTAGCAACACTAGCTATTGTGAAATGGTAGTAGCAACACTAGCTATTGTGAAATGGTAGTAGCAACACTAGCTATTGTGAATTGGTAGTAGCAACACTAGCTATTGTGAATTGGTAGTAGCAACACTAGCTATTGTGAAATGGTAGTAGCAACACTAGCTATTGTGAAATGGTAGTAGCAACACTAGCTATTGTGAATTGGTAGTAGCAACACTAGCTATTGTGAAATGGTAGTAGCAACACTAGCTATTGTGAAATGGTAGTAGCAACACTAGCTATTGTGAAATGGTAGTAGCAACACTAGCTATTGTGAAATGGTAGTAGCGACACTAGCTATTGTGAAATGGTAGTAGCAACACTAGCTATTGTGAATTGGTAGTAGCAACACTAGCTATTGTGAAATGGTAGTAGCAACACTAGCTATTGTGAAATGGTAGTAGCAACACTAGCTATTGTGAATTGGTAGTAGCAACACTAGCTATTGTGAATTGGTAGTAGCAACACTAGCTATTGTGAAATGGTAGTAGCAACACTAGCTATTGTGAAATGGTAGTAGCAACACTAGCTATTGTGAATTGGTAGTAGCAACACTAGCTATTGTGAAATGGTAGTAGCAACACTAGCTATTGTGAAATGGTAGTAGCAACACTAGCTATTGTGAAATGGTAGTAGCAACACTAGCTATTGTGAAATGGTAGTAGCAACACTAGCTATTGTGAAATGGTAGTAGCGACACTAGCTATTGTGAAATGGTAGTAGCAACACTAGCTATTGTGAATTGGTAGTAGCAACACTAGCTATTGTGAAATGGTAGTAGCAACACTAGCTATTGTGAAATGGTAGTAGCAACACTAGCTATTGTGGTGATCAAAGTGCTAGAATGATACAGGCATATTTTTTACAACAATTCTAGCCTCAACAATAACTATTATAGTTATAAAACATGTAATATTTATATCTGTATCTTAATGACATAATTTTGTATGCCATTTGCAACATTGACCTGTGTGTTGGTCAAGATGTAGGAATAATAATATATTTATATTTACTTCCAAGATAGAATAATATTATAACAAGACTATGAGAAAGGAGTTTGAAAAAGTTCAAGGCCAGACTCATCTAGGGGTTTGTACAAACATAGCTGTAGATCCATACAGCAAATGCATCTTGCTGGACCCGAAGTTGCGTGAACTGTTGATCTCCAGTTTTGTTTATCTGGTTGCGGCTCAGTATATAACCAACCGTCCATTACACTGTATCGTATTGCAACCGCTCTGTTATTGTAAATGTTTAGGTAAGTTCTACTTGTGCCATGAGCTATAATAAAAATTATGTGCTCTGGATGAGAACGGTTTCTGTTTCTGAATTTGTTTCTTGAATAATGATGTGCTCGTTATTAAGCTGGTGCCCTGGGCTTTTCAAGTGGTGCTTTAGAAGTTTGGAGATTATGATTATGTTTTGTTTCCTTCAGTTTAACGAGTGGCAGAAAGACTCCACTTGAAGCTGATTACAATTATATTAAATTTATTGTTCAGATGATTACTTTTACCTAGAAAATTTGTCAGAACACTAGACAACAGGGAAATTGTTTTCTCTCGAATTTGCAGGCAACATGACATTGTGGTTTGAGATTGTGGTGTAGCCTACACAAAGATTCACATTTCATGAGAACACGGAACAGCTCAACTTCAAGAGAACTGAAGGTGTCTGGGTCATATAAACTGACGACACTTAAGCATAGTTCCTGTCTGAATTAAGCTTAGCTCGGTAGACACCCCAGACAGGTAGAAAAGTCCCTTTAATAATTAAGACATGTTTATGTTTGTTCATGTATGTATACTGGTATAGGCCCTACAGTGGGGTCTATCAATTGGGGTGGATGGGAGAAGGATTAACCCTTGACTGCCAGACGCGGGGGGGGTTAACGTTTTTGACATAACGTAAACTAAAGATGTTGTTAATTTGCAGTAATTATAAGGGAGCAGCTAGAGCTGCTAGACGAACTTAGGTTTTTACACGCGGAAGTAGGGGTTTCTTCAATTCCAATTGGGATTGTCATACACTGCTGGGTGTATGACATGCATGTATGTATGCATACATGCATGTGTGTATGACATTATAATTATGTATGCATGCCAGACAGTCAGCAATTCAGGGTGGTGTTTTGAGTTTCCCAAAGAGGAAGGATGGACAGGTCTAGACTCTAGAATAGTTATAGACCCAGACTCCCAGTCTTTTTAAGTTAAACATAATTACTTATAATTTTATGGGAGTCCTTTTCATAGGGGTAGGCCTATACAGCGGCAGCAATGCGTGACCTTAGAATTACACGGTTCTATGTTCATAGGATTTCTTAAGGAGATAGAACCGTGTAATTATAAGGTCACGAATTTATGGAGGAAGATTTGCTGGATTTCAGAAATAGAAGGAGAGGCAGAAAAGAACAATTTGCTGAACTATATCCTATTGTGTAACTAAGAATAATTATAGGCCTATAACCTTTTCAACAAGTGGTCTTCCTCAGTCCTGCAGGTGCTGTTGACGAAACTATAGTCACTGTGTATAAAGCATCCTATTGAGTATAGAAGTAACCTGCTACCGGCGATGCTATAGTATAGAGCATAGAGATTGCCATGTTAAGATAACAATTGTCAGTATTGTTTTTGTGTTTCTATAATTATAGTCACTTAGAATTATAGAATAGAATAATGAACAGCGTTAATGGTTATGTTGAAGTAATGAGTTTTCTGCCAAGGAGTTCGACACAATGGGCTTTGCATGTTAGCATTTGACTGCAGTGAAGGCATAATAGGTCAGGATGCATAGCTCCCTTTAATTTTATATATGCATTAATATCCTGGTGCACCTGTTTTATATAGGCACACCAATAAACAGGAGCACACATAGAAATACATAAACTTTTAACCTAGCAATATGAATTACACCATATAATATTATTGCAGTATAATTGCTCTTCGTCAGATATAGACATACACACCTTGCTTTTTAAAATTAATAAAGCAATGAGAATTTATGTCATATATATATATATATATATATATATATATATATATATTGAGTTGAAGTTACGCTTTATCCATGCCAGCCTATGTGGTATATAGGCTACTTCAGAGCCTTCTGTACAGTAATAGAGGGCTCTGATATAGGCTACTATTACTATTATTACCCGCCTCATTGTCCACTGCAGTGGCGTAACTAGGAACTCGGGGGCCCCTACACAAAATATGAAGGTGGGGCCCTCTCCCTACGGTACTTATTGAAATGTATTATTACTTATTAATTTACCGAAATGCTGATGTATATGAACAAGATACAAGTACAAATTACAGTAAACTGTAAGTTCCTAACAAGGCTGAAATGACATTAGCCTATGACATGTGCGACTGAAGTTAAGTAGGCTGGCCTTAACGGCCTATGTAAGGTTTGGTTGAAGTCCTTTGCTATAGTGTGAAGTCATTCAGTCAAAACCCAGAACTCTTTTTTCCAATGAGATGCGCAAATTATTTCACGGAAATAAGTTTCTCTAAAATAATGTCAACACCATGCAAATGCAATGACGCCATTTCCGGGACCGGAAAGTTATCACTAATTAAACATTAGGGCTGTGCCCTGCTGGAGCTGGGCGTCTCCGAGTCCGACTCGTCGCGTCGTGTCGGGTTGACGGAACTTGGCGGGTTCTTGGGTAACCGTACTGACTACTGAGAGTCTGACACGGTTACGGTACCGTCTACTTAGTCTACTACAATATTTATTTAACATAATTGTGATGCGATCTTGGAAAATGGGGCTCATGTCGCACGGTAGCATTTTGAGATAATGGCCGATTTCTGTGAACAGGGTATCAGAGGTCGATTTTTACTTTTTTGCATTTTCATATAGTACACTGTATTATGTAATTATTCGCCAAGTATCAAAGCTAAAGCTAAAATCCGTCTGCAAATATTTTGTACTAATTTTCTTTGTGAATGTTGTATCTTTTCAAAGTGTCAAAATCGGACTTTGTAGTGAGTATTCAAATCATTGCCGTCGGTCATTATAACCTTTCACCCCTATTGAACTTGGTATCTGCTGAAAGCTGAGACTCTGGGGTAACAAATGGTGGTCAAATAAATTATGCTAATTATTTTCCGGCCATGATAATAAGCAGAACATAGAGGCAGCCCTAATAAACAAGCGAAACTATAGGCTGATCACCTTTGCCTCGCGTTTCCCGAAAACTGCATTATCACAGTTTCGGACACTACAATATTCACAATTCGGTCAAATATCAAGATATTTGATCCAAATAGGGCTTGTTTTAAAGGGAAATATCTACTGTTTAATATGTATAAAAATGTCATTTTAGACTTTACGACACAGGCTTCCTTTTGACGGATCGCATCACATATTTTTTCGGAGTCTTGCAAACTCGGGGGCCCCTCTGGGGCCTCTACACTCGGGGGCCCCTATACTTTGTGTACCCATTTTACCTTATTGTTACGCCACTGGTCCACTGCCTTTTGTGTTGCTGTTCAAACAGCTAGTTAGTAGGTCTTAGTTATCTACGGCTCCACCGAATCCTACACTTCCCCCGGATATTTCTTCAATCAGCGATTGCCTGACTTTATAATGGACCTGCCAACACCCTATTTTATATGGACGGCCTTCCATTATTGGTGTCATGCTCCCCCTTTTATCACGCACTTTGAAATTATACCCGTTCGTTTGGCCCCGTAGGAAGAAATCATAATGAGAGACAGCTGTTGCTACTAGCATTGATTGATGTGTTTAATATTCTGCGTTTGAAGCTTTCTATAAAATGCTTTGTTGTTCCTACTTCCTCTATTGGTGTGAATAGTTTTTGAGTTTTCTGTGCACTTAAGACACTCAAATGTGCTGTGGTTCAGCTTTTGCACACGTGTAGCACGCTTTGTTAATTTTTAATATGTTTTTGAGGTGTTTATGATTTAGGTGTGCGAGAATGGTCCAATGGTTGACTTGTTGGACTATCGAGAGAAGAAGAAGAAGAAGAAGAAGAAGAAGAAGAAGAAGAAGAAGAAGAAGAAGAAGAAGAAGAAGAAGGAGGAGGAGCAGAAGAGGAGGAGGAGAAGAGGAGGAGGAGGAGGAGGAGAAGAGGAAGAAGAAGAAGAAGAAGAAGAAGAAGAAGAGGGAGGAGGAGGAGGAGGAGGAGGAGGAAGAGGAGGAGGAGGAAGAGGAAGAGGAAGAGGAAGAAGAAGAAGAAGAGAAAGAAGAAGAAGAAGAAATGCCAGGGCTGATAGTTTTTCGGAGGCTGTTGCTTCATCTATTCGGCAATATAGGGTCTACTCATATATTACCAATTCAGCTCCAATGAGTACATTGGCTGTACAGTGTACACTGCTGTCAGTGGCCATAATGAAATGGCAAGGAATATGGATTGAGCATGCACGTGATAAAGTGAATCCAGAAAAGGTGCCACATAAATAAAATATCTGGGTGACATTACATTACGCCAGTGTCTTCTTCCAGCATGGCAGAAAGTGTCATGTGATTCAGGACTGCAAAAACTAATTGAGTTCTACTGGTTCCTGCAGGTTAAGTTCTCAGTATACCGTGTGTAGGATTATTTGCCCTTCCTTCCTTCTGACCTCGATCTTCAAACAGTGTCTACGTGTCAGAGAGGAGCAGGAAAACTCAAGTCACACTTCTGTTTGTATGACATGATTTATTTATGATGCACATAGAAAGCAACTGGAGTATACCTACTTAACTACACACGCACATGTTCACCCTTATCTTCGTATGGCATGATATATTAGAAATGGAAGGCAGGGTATGGCAATGAGGGCAATTTCATCCTGAGAACCTGCTGCAAGTTTGCCATTAGCCCAGTTTGAGATGAACGTCTGGTCATAAATCGTGATGCATGGCGAAAGCGGGTTGGCATCCTAATAGACATTCGACCATTAGATGTATCTCATATTTCCAACGCGGTTCACCTGACATGGATTGTCTGTGCAGTTGTTGTGGTCTCGATTCTCACATATATAATTATATATAGGCCTATACATAAGTATATATATAATTATATATATATAATTATATATATAATTATATATATATAATTATATATATAATTATATAATATATCTATATATGTATAATATTGTATATATTAGGCCTACCCTGCATGGTATAGGCTAATTATAGCCGACTACGTCTCTGAACTCTTCTGTTGCACTTGAGTGAAAAAGCACATAGGCATAGGCCCTAGATCTAATTCTCCATATACCAACTGTGCAACTGTGCATACTTTGACAGTGCCAGTCCCAAGACTTGATGATGGAGGAGGGTGACGCTAATGCTCCTTGTTATCACAACGTTTCGTTAAACTGAAACTACTATCTATTACTATTTGAATAATTACTGACCAACGACTTCGACTTTGCTTATTCTTTTCAATGAATAAAGAGAATATTCGTCGTTTTCATGGGCGTGAGATCCTTCACTGGCCTATGGATATAATATTATAGGCCTATGCTACCGTTATCGTAATGGGAATCACAACGGTGCATGTGAATAGCTTGGGTTTGGGGATTTCAGATCCCCCTTAATCTTTCTTGGGACCCCACAGTTAAGTCTTCTTCGCACACCCCAACATACAAGTGGATCAAGGTCTGACTCCTCAATTATTTGTCTACAATTCTCACTCTGGTACCACGCAATCGTTTAGGATTCCTGTGTAGACTGTAGACTACTAGACCGAGATGTGAATCTCTTAAATAAGCTACCATTGCTATAGCCAGGCGAACCGGCATCCTCTTTTTCTCATAAGCATCTTGACGTTCGCAGGTTCGCTCTAACCAATGTTTACGTGTAGCTGACATGTTGATTACCGACCTATATTTGCACAGATAATATAATAACCGTTGGGAATGGAGTCTATAAGGCTTATAGGCCTACGTAGCATATACGCCATGGGTTATAGAGTTTAGCAATGCTTCATAGCCGTGGACACGTGGTCCTAAACGGTTCGTGTCAAAACGTAAATTGGGCGTGGGCCTATATGCTTGTAATTGTAGGCCTGTAGTCGTTAGCTTAGGTTATTATTGTTGAACCAATCATGTCCCAAAATGATTCGAAGCATGTAGGCAACATAATACGGTATTCTTCCAACGCATCATGGTGTTGCGATGCAGTATGGATGGTTAGAGCCGCTCTACCTACCTACATGATCCATCCCACACACTTTCCTACGTTGATGGAATGCGTTATATAGCTTAGAGATGACTCACAGCATGTGTGCTGCAATAGGCCTATATGTAGGCCTGCCTGTTCGTAATCAACAGTAGGTTATGAATGTACCACGGGAGGCTGCATGGATGAACACCGTAGCTTCGAAGTTGCTCGCTCGTAAGACACCAGTTCTGGTTTCAGCCTAATTCGCCTACACTCTGCGCTGACTTGCGCTAATTTTTGGTTTATTTTAAGTCGACCCTAGCTGAGCTCGTTTTTTTTATCTAAAAATACGAGATCCCAGCAATCTTATCTATGCGTGGAATCCAGAATAACTGACAAACATTAGGCTATGTAGGGAACCGCAGCGTTTGAAATTTGTTTGAGAGAATCCTAGACCCGTAGCCTAATTGGCTCTGTTTATTTGGTAAGAAATAAGGCTGAAATACAGAAGACGTGTAGGCCCATAGTATCCAATAACGTCGTAGAATAGCTTACTACCACCGACCCCGTTGAGTTTAACCAACAGAATAGCCTACAGCCCTACATGTATGTGTGGCCAGAAAACTTAGACCTACGCGACACAAGTTGCCTGGTTTTAGAGGAAAGTAGTTCAGTTCATTTTATTTGATGTATGGTGCACCCACACACAAATGATTTCCTAAGGCTGGTGACACTGGTGTCAATGACAAAATCATAATCGTGATTTTCGTATGGGTGTATCCAATCTGCTGAGTGCTGTCGTGAGGTATAATTAGACACAGACTTGTCTCAATCACGAACTATGACCTACAGCTAAAAGGCGTAACTGCCACGTAGGCCCTACTATCATGGCGGACGTTGGCGGTGACCAAATCCCCCTCTTCTCCAACCCCCGTCCCCTCTCCCCTCATCTTGCCTCCCCTCTCCCCTCATCTTGCCTTCCCTCTCCCCTCATCTTGCCTTCCCTCTCCCTTCATCTTGCCATCCCTCTCTCCTCATCTTGCCTTCCCTCACTCCTAATCTTGTCTTCCCTCTCCCTTCATCTTGCCTTACCTCTCCCCTCATCTTACCTTCCCTCTCCCTCATCTTGTCTTCCCTCACTCCTAATCTTGTGTTCCCTCTCCCCTCATCTTGCCTCCCCTCTCCCCTCATCTTGCCTTCCCTCTCCCCTCATCTTGCCTTCCCTCTCCCTTCATCTTGCCATCCCTCTCCCCTCATCTTGCCTTCCCTCACTCCTAATCTTGTCTTCCCTCTCCCTTCATCTTGCCTTACCTCTCCCCTCATCTTACCTTCCCTCTCCCTCATCTTGTCTTCCCTCACTCCTAATCTTGTCTTCCCTCTCCCCTCATCTTGTCTTCCCTCACTCCTAATCTTGTCTTCCCTCTCCTTCATCTTGCCTTCCCTCTCCCTTCATCCTGCCTTCCCTCTCCCCTCATCTTACCTTCCCTCTCCCCTCATCTTGCCTTCCCTCTCCCCTTCTCTTATTCCTATGGGCTTTCCATCCTCCCTCGCCCTTCCCTTTATATAAGCTTATATGCGCATTTTGCTGCTCACGTCTCCAATTTAGGCCATGGCTATTGATGATAACAATATGTACATGTATAACATATATTATTACATGTATATACATGTTAATTCATAGTTCTCAACCGGTTACAAGACAGACTGCATACAATATACAATTATCTCGGCTGGAGCCTGGACGCCGTTTTCAAAGAATCGTTCTGCCATGAATAACGCATGAATTGGATATGCCTAATTAATCTGCCTGTGCTGGATCTCTTATCTCAATGGATGATGCTGCGCGAATCAAAGCAGCGCTGAAGAAGGAGCAAATTATATGTGGGAAGAACTACGTATACGCTGAATAGCCAAGTAAATGGTCTTTTAATGATGCCAGTCAAATGCTCGAGGCCACATGCAGGCGTCTACTCAATAAAGCGTAGTTTCATTACCATTCCATTCATCAGCTCTTGCCTTCATCCCTCCGTGACAAGTGTTATACCCTATTCTCCTTTGGCAAGAAAGACAATCCGTTTAGTTTATCAGTTCCTGCTTATAAACTGTCAACAAATGGATTTTCGAATCGATAATAGCTATAGGCCTATATAATATATATTATATAAAGGCCTATACACACAACTAAGGATATAATAATTATATTCTTAGTTGTGTAGGCCTATGTATCTCTATAATTATTTGCTATACGACCCCTTATAAACATGTTTGTAGGGTCTGTTGCCGTCGTTTTATACAAGTGTAGGCCATGAATGTCAGTTCGTCAGAAGCAAATAAAGGACATACTTGCTTACTTACTTACTTACTTGCTTACTAACTTACTTACTTACTTACTTACTTACTTACTTACTTATTTACTTACACATGCCTGTGCGCAGTATGAGAACTGTGGAAAAATAACTGGGGAGGGGGTTGGCCTGTGATAAACTTGAAATTGAGGTATGAAAAACATACTTTAACATGGGGCTCTAAAAATGACTGGGGGTTGAACCCCCCCCCCCAACCCCTCGGCAATTCTCACCCTGCCTGTGCGCATACATAGGCCTGAGAGTTACATAACTCACAATGATCTTGATATTCTTAATATGGTGCACCAGACAGTACTGTTCAGTGTTCATGCAGACGAATAGGACATTATTTATAATCTTGGCTCTCGGCCAAAGCTGTGATATTCCTCTAGTATATCTGCATGCGCTCCATCGTCATTTTCACCCACGCAATGTTTAGTCAACGATAGTAGCCTAACTGTCAGCACAGCATTGCACTGAAATGACTGAACAAGGTCACCTCTGTTCGACACTGGCTCCCACTTGCGAAACTTTGCCGCAATCTCGAATTGCATCGTTGTTCGTCGTTTCTTTGTAGTTCTTCATCCGTCTGCCGACATTGGCAACTTCTCTCCGCCCCCTCTTCTCTTTTGACCGGCACGGTCTCTTCGTTCCATTGCTAAAACTGGAGCATTTGCTTTCATATTGGTCCTGCACTGTGGAACCTTAGACTCGTTCCTCTTCATAACTGTTGACAGTGATGAGCCAAGCGCCCTATTTTGCCGTCTCATGGCCACACTCCTCCCTCTTGGTCT
Source organism: Lumbricus rubellus (assembly GCA_945859605.1). Classification (NCBI taxonomy): domain Eukaryota; kingdom Metazoa; phylum Annelida; class Clitellata; order Crassiclitellata; family Lumbricidae; genus Lumbricus; species Lumbricus rubellus. Next base: position 21,940,501 of record OX243824.1, on the reverse strand, counting down.
CTCGCACTGCATGAAAGCGCCTATAATTAGTGTGCCTGTGAGAGGCGCTATATAAAGATATAGATACAATACAAGTGCATTTAGAACTGCACATTTTTGTGTACGACTGCATGCTAAAAAAAACCTGATAGGCCTACAGTGATTATACAACTATATATACACTCATCGTATACGATGTCAAACGCAGCCCAACTGAGAAGATGAATATTGCGAATGTATCGAAGGAGACAGATGGTCGGGCGCGTATACCTATCACAGCATATTATGGTTGCACTTTTCGTATTACACCCTGAAGCCTGCAGTTCATTGTTTCAGATATAGTCTAGGTAACTGGCTGGAAGATAGCTCAAGGGGTCAGGTTTGAATCTTTGCCAGAGTATTATTTGCGTCGATATTATTTTCTGCTTCCTCTGCGCCCCTAGCTAAATCGGCTACAATGAATACACTAGCCGTGCACTGTCGGTGGTATGAACAGACGGCGAGGGAGGAGACTGAATAGCAACCGCCCGTCGTCGCATGCCAAGGCTAAGAGGATGAATCGTTGCCAATACTCTAAGCCTATGTCTGCTTCCCAGGGTGGTCGCGATAAGGAACTGCAACCCTCAATAGTAATGAAACGACGAATAGCAGAACCACCTCTGACGACATTTTATCTTGCTTTTTTGAAAGTCTAACGGTTTTATAAGATGCACGTTGAAAGGGAGGATACGGGGTTTTCCCGGAGTTATAAGTTGGACGAATGGTGGTGTCTCTGTGCTGAAACTGTCACATGGGCACAATAAATTATACTGACGTCTTTGAAGATAATATCCTTGGGGCTATGTTCTGAATGGACGAGTCTGCGTCATTCTAACCCATCAGCACGTCGTCGTATCTCGACCTGTACGTGGTCTGGGTAATGTGCACGCCCACAGTAACCAGACCTTGCACTGAGCCCAGGCACCAGCAGGGTGGGCCACTGTCTTACCCTTCATTCTGGCCCCATATGCAGTCATAGACGAATGTACCCGTGACATCTGACGAACCCCTATAGATCTTGCCACGGACCCCTAGGCGTCAGTGATCTTGCCGTGCACCGATCCCTGGCTGCAAGGTCATTAGAGGTTGATTTGCCGAAGGGAAGGTTGGGGAGACGTTCTAATAGTCTTTCGAGATTCAGCGCCTGCTTTGTATGGATATAACTTTAACTGAATGCTACTTAACGTTCAACGTTGTATGTGGCCCCAACGGTTGCTTGTTAGGCTTGCTATGTGGACGCAATTTACGAAGAAGCACCACAATTATACAAAATAAGAAGCGGAAGAGGAAGAAGATGAGAAAGAAGTCGAGAAAAAAGAAGAAGAGGACGAGAAAGACGAAGACGAAGACGAAGACGAACAGCAAGAATAGAAGAAGGAGAAGCTGGAGGACGCGGAGGATGAGAAGGAGGAGGAGGAGCAGGAGGCGGAGGTGAAGGAGGAGAAGGAGGAGAAGGGGAGGAGGAAGAGAATATGAAAGGGAGGAGGGAGGAGGAGTATTATAGCAGCACCCAATCTACGAAGTTCACACTACATGACATTGTACTATGGGTTTCAGTAAATAGGTCGCCGCTGATACATGCACGGCGTTCCAATATAGGCCTACGCATGCACGTATTGGTATCTTATGCATCATCATCATCATCATCATCATCATCATCATCATCATCATCATCATCATCATCATTATTATTATCGTTCTCAATTTCTGACGCCAACCATTTGTTGGCGATTGTTGCGACTAAATGATCTTCATTATTCTCAAAATTTGTCCAGTCCATTGCTGGTCTTGGTATTAGTCCAATTTATCTATCCATTATAATCTGGCGTAGGGGCAGGCACGTCATTTGGGGGGGGGGGCAGGGGGGGGGGGCATTTGCCCCCCCCCCTGAATTTGGCGGAAAACAATTTTTTATACGTATATCAGTGCATTTTCTCATTTGATGAAAATAAGATACATTGTATCTTTATTTTTCGCTTGGAATCTAAGACAGCAAACGACCAATTACTACTTGTATCCAATGTCAGTGCTGTAATCTGGTAATTTCTGGATGTCAGAACTTTGCACAGAGCGGTTTCCTAAAGTGATAGAAACCTCCCAAGAGATTGAATGGATCTCGTGTGCTAAGTTAGAAAATAGCTAAAATGGCAGAGCACCCCTGTAGGCTACAGAGGTCAACAATGTACAAAAGAGTCGTAAAACCCGGTTGATGAAAGGGAGGAACTTAATTACCCCCATATCTATATCACGGTGTCCTAAAGAAGTCAGCAATGTAGAAGTCAGGGCCGTAAATTTTGATGATGAAAGCAAGGGAACTTCCCCCCCTATCTATACCGAGGTCCCTACTGTACATCGGCCCTGATCGACTTGCGGCGAAAGGCTGACTTTGATCCTATAATATAATATTGTATATTATATATAGATATGTATTTATGTAGGCTTTATATATATTTATATATGTGCGTCAGTATATTCTGCATCAGCTTTGGGAGTGGGAGTAGACACATAAGAATAGTTATATGGTATGTTAATTAGACACAGAACCAAGCTCAGTTCATTTCGAGACCTGATATTGAAGTATCTAGAGGATTCTTAGTGAATGTCAAATAGGACTAAGTGAACTTGGTAAATGTCATAACCTATAGGCCTAGAGAGTGTTCTGCTTTTCTGCTTGTTTCCAAATCACGGTAGTCGCCAAGAGCTGTATAAAGGTGTGATGGTAAGTAAAGCTCTATTTTTGTTGCATGGCCTGAATAGGACCGCCTCTGAGTATGGATGTTGAAGGGCGCTATATAAATATTGATTGATTGAACTAGATAAACATTGCAAGTAGGCTACACACAACTCCAACTGCGCATAACAGAGAGAGAGACAGACAGACAGACAGACAGACAGGACAGACAGACAGAAATAGAGAGATATAGCTGAACTGTTTCAATTGCATAAATGTACATTTTTTAAATGTATACCGGTTTCGTTCTGTCGTTAGGCTTATAATTATGCAGACATCGTGCAACACTGGCTTGTGCTGCTTGCAGTTTTTACACACACACACACACACACACACGCACGCACGCACGCACGCACACACACAACCCTATATATGTACATGTGTGTGTGTGTGTGTGTGTGTGTGTGTGTGTGTGTGTGTGTGTGTGTGTGTGTGTGTGTGTGTGTGTGTGTGTGTGTGTGTGTGTGTGTGTGTGCGCGCATCGACTAAATACGAAACATAAGCTAGCTAAGTTTTGCCCCCCCCTGGAAAAAACTGAAATGACGTCCCTGCGTAGGGGGCCCTATTCTTGGTCAGGCTATGTTGCTTTTTCCAATACCGATTCTACGTACTACGCGCAGTGAGCGTTTTCTCCAAATATCGGCCAAAAATAAATACGTGGCATGGGATGGTCTGTCATTGCTGCACATTATAAACTGGGTACAAAGGTCTAATTAACAGGTCAGGGCATAGTATTTGGTTCTCGTCCAGGGGTCAGTCAGTAGTAAAAAGGGAGACGCCGTATATAGCATTTATAAAGGGCCTACTCGAGTGGGAGAAAGAGTGGAGCTCAGAGATCCTAGATGAGCTTTTCACTTATACCTAAATGATCCCAACCCGTGAGGAGGGTAGAAGGTCACAGCATCGGGTTCATTCAAATAACGCGTAAACGTGATACGCAGGGGCGGACGTTGTGTGAACTCAATTTACTAATAAATGGACCTCGCGAGCCGCCAACTAATAATTGCAAACGTATGGCTTTTATTGCGGAAGGTGTGTGTATGCGAATGTAGTGCTGATGATAAACAAGACACGCTCTTTGCTATCAGATTACAACTGCTTTTAACTCGAACACGTCTCAGAGACAATCCGACGCCAATCGAGGCCCCCCTTCCCCCACTTCCAAAGACTGAGCTCTCTTGCTATAGATATTTGCGTACATGGCGTAGACATACATGTAGGTTGCATAAAAATTGCTCTTCGCAAACCGAAATTGCGAGATATTTCATCGCAAAATAATTTATTTCTAGACTTCCAGGTCAAATAACACTTTTAGTCTAATTATCTGCTGTTATAATAAAACTATAGGGCCTACATCGTTTAGAGTGCAATTGTGCTAACTCCATGGCTAAATGCATTAATTTGGAGTTAGAACCATTGCACTCTAAACAGACGACATGCGTGTCAACATTTAGGCTATTATGCTGGATATGAATAGACCTACATGTAGGCCTATATATATATATATACATAGGCTACTTTATATCTATAGCCTATTGAATTAATATATGCTTTACATACAGCCGGTGCTTCGTATATAATTTTACAGAATTTTATAATATGAAATTATATCGATCTCTTATGCAAATAAATAATTAATGTGTCCATTAATTTTATGCTTTCATATGCTGCCTACTTTATTTGAATAAATAATTTTTTTACCTATATAGGCTAAGGCTACCTTACTTTAAGTGGCAACGTGTAGACAATAGGACCTAATATGGCGGATTAATGCTTAGTATCTTTCAATGACAGACAATAATTTACAGAACATGGCATATTATATAGCATTAGCCTTATCTTGAATCATCAGAATTCTTTTTCATATTAACCTATTTATTATTGGTAATTTATATGTGGCATCTGTTTATTGTATTTCGTTTTCCTCGTTAGTGTCATTTTTCCTCGGCGTCGTTCATCACACTGCGTCAATAAACCCCACAAAAATGGCGCCCACATAATTATTGTTATTTGGAATTTTGGAAAACTGGAAACCGTCTGTCCGTAGGTATGTCTATCTAGGCCTATATCTATCCATAACTCCATCTATCAAAAAATTATCTAGTTTATCTGCCCATCTTTCGATTTATTCAGTCAACTTTCCGTCCATCCATCCATACATGTTCCATCCATCCATCCATCAAATGGGCCCCACTAGCGGAATCATTCCCTTCGGCCTTCGAGCACCTATTGCTCCATAACATAAGCAATTACGATTGTACAGTAACACTGTAACTGTAGGGCCTATGTTATAAATTATTGTTAAGCTTAACTATAATTAATCACAGTGTGTAGGCCTACTTATTGTGAATGTACCATTGAGTATTTATTTTCGTATCAATAAGCAAACAAAATTGAGTTGAAAAATGCATAATATGTGATGATTTTTTTATAGTCAAACACAGGCAGATGCATTGATAGATATCTAGTACATCAATGAATGTAGGCTAAACAGAGAGACTGTCAGGGTAAATTGGTCGATGCAAGCGTCGCAGAAATGATCGCTTCACCAGCGCCATCTTCTGAACTCTAAGGAATTGTATGATCCGCACGGCTAAACAACTGATTCCGAGCGTCAATGGACGGTGGATAGGTCTAATTCATTCATTCATTCCAAAATTTTATATAGCGCCCTTACAAGAAGCCTACTCAAAGGCGCTCCCAGCCCAGCCACGGCTAAAAAGATAGGTCCTAAGCAACTGGTAGAAAGTAGGCAAATTATTCCGAGGTAGTAAGCGTAGTGCAAGCGGGAGCCCATTCCATGTGGACGGGCCAACAACCGAGAAGGCTCGACGCTGTCTGGTAGCACAGCGGGTTCGAGGTACCAGCAGCTCCCCATTGGCCAAAGAGCGTAAAGCTCGACGGGAGGCTATGTCAGAGACAGAGACAGAGACAGAGATCAGATAAGTAGGACGGAGCAGATGTAAATGAATTTGTGCAGTTGTAAAAGCAATCTTATGCAGTGATAATCATCAGAGAAAGGCAACTGCAGCCGATTTACCACGGAAGAGCAAAATGGAACGAAGGGCTTGTGCAGTGAAAAATATTCAGAAAGGCCAAATTTCAAGTGGATGGCTAAAAAGGTCATCAGATTTTATACGCGGCGACTTGCGACAATTTTTAGAAAAATTTCTCACAAACGACTAAAATAAGATCGTGAAATATTTTCGCCAACAAACCCACACTAGATTCGACCTAATATTGCTAGGTTGTGCAATTATAAAATTTTCTTTTAAAAATCTATGGGCAGATGAGTTGGTAATAAGTAGCTTAATGCACCTAGCAATGTGCTATTTATAATGTTTCTTAGCGCCTACGCTAGGCCTACTTATGACTGTCATCAAAACTAGGAAAAACTCATCTAGAAAGTTTTGCAAATTTACAGTGGCATCGTGATTTTCAAATTTTGAACATAGTGGCAATTGCGAATTTGTGATCATTGAAACTATTTTATCGTGAGAAACGCAAACAGTATGTCAGTAACGACTATATTTAAATCGTGCTTTTGAGTGACTGTTTCTGAAACTAAAACCGGTGTCCTTAAGCCCCTATAATGGGCCTATATGAATGCGTGCTGCTCAAGGATTTGTGCTATGAGAAACTCATCTCGCACGTTTTACAAATTTACAGTCTCATCGTGGTTTTCCAATTTTGAACCTGGTTGCAATAGTCTAATTATTGTGATCGTCAGCTATTTGATCGTGAGAAAGGCAAACAGTATGGAAGTAGCGACTATTTTGAAATCGTGCTTCAATTCCTTTAAAGTAGGCCTAACTGTTTCTGATGCTAAAACCGCGTCCCTATAATCAATGCGTGTTGGTAAAGATTTGCCTTTTTATGTACTATTATAGATGTCTACTATATTTGCTGCATGTCAGCGCAAATGGACATTTAGTCTACTGTAGGATTTTGAAAACTCTAAAGGCAAAGTCTGCATCCAATAGCTTGTGTAACTTTGCATTGCGTGCTCTCTCAATGTAGCGTCAACCAAATGAAGCTTAAGCATATTTTCATGCCATGGCGTTAAGCCCGCATAACAAATACCAATGCTTCTAAGTTGTGCCCTGGGTTTATAACATAAGCTTAGATGCAAAAAACGGTGGACACATAAAAACCGAAAAAACCACCGCTTCATTGGAAAAAGAAAAACCGGGTAAAAAACGGTGGACACATAATTTTAAAAAAAATACGCAGGTTCATTGGAAAAATAAAAAAAACAAGAAAAAACGGAAACGGAAAACTTTTTACCTTGCTACATCGTAAACTGCATTTAAAACTTAAAATATTCGTTCAGGCTAAACACTTTGTCTTGAATCGTTCAGAAGTTCTCGTTTAGACAGTGTAGGCCATTCTAAAACGAAAATGAGGGCCACTTACATAATATACCGTAGGCTAAAGGGCCTATATGGACTGCGGTTATCGGGACCATCCGGTCAAGAACATGAGTTCGTGGATACAATGTAGGACTATGTCAACTGTATTATAAACTTGAACTTTCACACATTCTGGACACTATAAGACAAAAAACAGCAGTCTTAGTAGGCTCACGCAAACTCCGGCTTCATTACCAGTAGCTGTTCAGTAGCTGATTTCATAGCAGGCCGGGTATCGTGAAGACGAGGATAGTTGCAGTCGCGTCGTATGCAGTGTTACAGTAGGCTACTGTAACAGGACACAGGACTTTCTAGAAAGAGACATAGACAGACTGCGACAGAGACAGAGACAGAGCGATAGAGACAGACTGCAACAGAGACAGAGACAGACTGCAACAGAGACAGAGACAGAGCGAGAGAAACAAGCTAGAGAGAACGAGCGATGGAGCGAAAGAGAGACTAACAATGCAAGCATTGTTTCAGACAAAGTACGTTGTGATCCACACACACAGTCATGGGTGAAAGGCGAGCGATCTACCAATAAACCCGTGATTATCCGTCACATCGCGATTCGGGCAACCAAGACAGACCACACCTAAATACATGTACACATGCAGTAATCCAAGGTTCCTGAGTGAAGGGATCTTGCCTGTGGCATGTGTATCACATATCAGTCGAAGAACCCCCATAGGCCTACTATAGCTAGAGACTACAGTTCAAACAATTTCGGAGAGGCTATAGGACCTACAACGGGCAAGGTATTTCTTAATGAAGGTCTTTGCTGCAGCATGTTAAACATGGTATAGCCCAAATGCATCATCAGCTGGACCAAAGAGGAAATTTCTCTTTGCAGTTTATATGAAACATATTGGTTCACCTAAGTATAAAAATCATATCTTACAGGTATTAACTTGACATCAGCTGGCAATAACAAACAAATACGTTGCTAGCCAGAGGAATCGATCAGTGGTAAACCTCGTCGGCGTCAAAAATACATAAAATCAAATGTAACTGTGTAAGGTCATATCCCGATATATCCGTATAATCCGTTGATACCAGTCGATGCATGGGCCAAACCAGCATCAGGAATCGCAAAATACGCACACTTCCCTCACCCACACACACGCACATACATACATGCACACATATACATACACGCGCACAAATACGTTAGTTAGAGCGAGAGAAACGAGGGAGAACGAGTGATAGAGCGAAAGAGAGACGAACAAGGCGGGTATTGTATCTATTGTTTCAGGCAAACGCCGATCCACACACACACACACACACACACACACACACACACACACACACACACACCACACACACACATACACACACACACACACACACACAGTCATGGGTGAAAACAATGGTAGGTTGAATGCAAAATTCGATTGGGTCACGCGATGGTTATGCAGGACAGAAACAGATGGCAAATATTCAGGGAAACTATGTGGACCCATGCATAGGTCTACGCAGAGAATCAGAATAACGGACACATAAAACGTGCAATATTAAAATATTCGACGAATCAGCATTCGTTCATTGTTACTTCCGGCATGCCTTCTTTCTTCTTTTGTATACAGTAGGTCTTATAATTAATTAAGCACTCTAAATCAGAGCAAATCAAAGTTATTGCTCCCAGAGCAAATTTAATACACCGTACGTTATGCATTGTAGGCTACAATAGGATTAAGATAATAGTTGATTGTGATCATTCGATCAGCACAGGGCCCCAAAACGCTGTAGACCCGGGCCTGGTTAGATGTGCAGGAAGTATTCCTATACTTGGTGAGGAAACAATAGATGCCCCTGAAGGGAAGATCCCGTTAGGTAGGGACCATAGATTCAAAAAATGGTTGATTAGAGTAGGCCTAACGATGATGGGTGAGTGTACTTAAGTAGATTTAGTTCCAGAGTTGTGTACTTAAGTAGATTTAGTTCCAAATGTGTGTACTTAAGTAGATTAGTTTCAGAGTTGAAAATAGATCTATTTGGGAGAATTAAGCATTGGCGAACGCTGATAGGAGTAGGCCTACATGAAAAGAAACATGAAAAGAACATGGAAATTGTAACCAAATGAAACAGAAAACTCAGGGCCGTTTTAAGGAATTTTGGGGCCCTAGGCACAACACTAATTCTAAACGTAACTCTGAGCCTCATCTAGTCCCCCCTTTGGGGAGGGAAAATCAAGGTTTCCGGGGAACGGAAAACGAGTATATGCCGGTCGATCGCTGAGACGCCTAGCGCCGAGTGGGGAGGGGCAAGGGGAGGGAACGTGCCCCTCGCCACCGGAAAATTTTGAATTTTCACATTGCAATGGCAGCATTTAAGCTGCCATCTTAACAAAATTTCTGAACTATTGCAGTGCTGATCTGCAGAGTGGTTGAAAAATTCAATTAGTATAGGCCTATTAGAGCTCGGGTAAAACACTAGGCCTAAATGATGGTAAGAAGGCTAAGATCTAAGAATAGAGTTCTATAGTGTGGCGAATAGTGGTCTATGTATAGTGTGGGGCGACTTGGCCAGGCCCGGATTAACCACGGTGCTGATTGTGCTGCAGCACAGGGCCCCAAGTTTCGGTGGGGCCCCCAAATTGTAAAAGTAAAAAAATAACGCGAGGATTAAAGAAAGAAACAGTGCAAATTGCAATGCATTATGCATAGCAATCATAGCCATGACTAAATATATAACCAAAATTAATAATGTCATTGTAGGCTATATAATGACTTCACTTTGATGTATTATTATTAAATAAACTTGTAACGTGCGCAAGGTCACACCGAGATGTGAATCTGAGGCGCGGATAGTCAGCCGCCAGAGGAAGATGTAGACAGATAGGTCTATCCATGTGCTTGGAAGCCAAAGAGAAATAGTGAGTTTTGAGCCGCTTTTCAAAGGAGGGAAGTGAGTTTGAGCTACGAAGAATCCCTCTCAAAGGGATACATCGACCCTCCCTTAAACAGTTACAGTTTCTTTACCTGCGGAATGCGCTAATAGACATTATCTACAGATAATCGCCACAACATTGACACAAGAACAGAAGCCAATGGTTTTACCAGGACGAATGGGGCAATTTGAAACAGCTGTTATGACTATTATCTGGCACACCATATTGGATAGATTTAATGCCAGTGCAAGTCTTCAGAAAGTCGAAATTGACTTACTCACTGCTCTGAAATTGTACGAATCATGCACTGATAACTTTTGTGGAGGAACTGCAAGATAATTTCGATGATATAGAGAAGAAGGCTCATGGTAACGTGGACAATATATAAGGTCGTTGGGACAATCACAAATTATAACGTCGCATCTTCGCGTAGGCCCTATCTCCACTTTTGTGAATTCCGAGATAATCATGCAAGGTAAAAGTTTTGGCAAAATTTTACGGAAAAATTAATTTAGGCCAATAAACATCAGGCACAAACAATGTCATCATTAAAGTATCAACATCAGGAACAGGGTGACAGGACAATTACCCCCTGGACAATTACCCCCCGGACAATCACCCCCGGACAATTACCCCCGGGGACAATTACCCCCCGGACAATTACCTCCCGGACAACTACCCCCCGTGCCAATTACCCCCCGGACAACTACCCCCCCCGTACCAATTACCCCCGGACAATTACCCCCGTGCCAAAAATTAAATCTATGTCATGTTAAACGCCTACCTGGTTAAATATTTAAATGTTATTGATGAGTTATGACTTTAGTTTAAGCATAATAACTAAGCAAGGTTGAGAGCAACTCCATGAAGATAGGCAAATTATTGTTAAATGTTCAAGAAAAATACTAAATCAAATCAAATCAAATCTAAAAACGGTTCTAAGCTAATGTGTGAAAAAGGTTAAAACTTTTAACTTAAAAGTAATTATCGATAGCCTAGAGTTCTGTCTATTTTCGTAGCCTACTCAGCGAAACGACACCACTTTGCTAAATTCTTGTGTTTCTTCTGTTTCACGTAAAGAAAACCTTCGAAACAACGTTTATCTTTCCCTCTCTCAGATTTAGAAAATTCCATCATGACTAGATATCTAAATTAAGTAGACTGTGTAAGCTAACTCTGTATTGTATTTAATAAGTATTGTAGAGTGAGATACCCTAGTGAAGAAAGATGGCTATAGGCCTACCACAGTAAGCCATAAAATTAATTTAGGATAGGCTTAGGCAGCGCTAAACGTCCGACAAATACAAAGAGACTGGTAAAGAGATAAACGCGTGAGAGAACAAGCTCACACTGTGACACGGGGGGTAATTGTCCGGGGGGTAATTGGTACAGGGGGTAGTTGTCCGGGGGGGTAATTGTCCTGGGGGGTAATTGTCCAGGGGGTAATTGTCGGGGGGTAATTGTCCGGGGGGTAATAGTCCAGGGGGTAATTGCCCTAGAACCCAGGAACAGTCGTGCTAATGAATCGCAAACAATTCATTAAAAAATATCAACTTTTAAAATTGTTTTTAAGACATTTGCCTATGTAAGGGGCCCCGTCATTCGATCAGCACAGAGCCCCCAAAACTGTAGATCCGGGCCTGGACTTGGCTATGAGTCGTATGGCTTTTAAAAGTTTTTAAGTATCTTTACGCTTACAAGGTGATGGGATTTAAAAGTTGATGTCCAAATGTGACGCTAGATCTCGAAACCCGTCGTTTTTCGCTTCCTAGATATTGCGCTAGATGCCGAAATAGGCGAGAGGGGTCAAGAATGCAGTTTATTCTTCAGTTCAACATAATTATGACTGAATTCGCCCTAATTTGCGAAGTAGTGAACCGATTTGATGCCGTTTGCGTTATCTGATTCAGAATATAGGCTATGCCTCTAATGCCCAGAACAATTGCAGAATAATAACGTAGTGGATTCAGTAGTCTTGAATGACACGAATATTCAGTAACTTTTTATTTGATTTTCTCACTATAAACTAATGAAATAATCAAACAAGCACAACTTCAGTTAGAAAAAAGATAGTTTTATTCTGTTAAAAGCATTTTAGAGCTTGTTCATTGTAGCATATGATTAAACCAAAAGGTCAAAACCGAAATATGACGGGTTTTGATCACCCGTGTCACAAATGAGGTCACAATAGGTTAAAAAAATAATAGATGAGTGCAAAGTATACCGTATACGGAGGCATGACGTTGTGAAAGGAATTTTGGCGGGTGGAATTTTGATTCGTGGAGTAGGCCTGTAGTGTACGTGTTATGGTTTAACAATATTAAACTGACTTTTGGTTAAAAAAAATTACAAATATTTCACAAAACATTCAACATTGCAAACTAGCATTTAGGAATATATTTTTCGTGGTTATACCAATAGTAGGCTAATTCATAAGACTAGACAGAGGATGTATAGACACTAGACAGTGTGTATACAGTTTGAAAAACGAAATGATGTTGTTTTAACCTACAATGCGTCATAAAGTACTTGAGTTCCAGTCAGGTGTAGTAGGCCTAAGTGTTCAGATAAGCAAATAAAATTAGGTCGTACGCCTACTAGCATTTCTAACTGATAATTTTGAGATGACCTACCTGATAATGGAGACTCTAGTAGGGACACACTGATTTGTGAAAGTTGCTTACATTAAAATGAATAGTTCTGAATAATAATATTCTCAGACTCTTATTCACTTTTACTAGTAGATAATAAAAGACAAAATTATTGGATATTGAATTTATTTCTTTGGCAGAGGATGCCGCTTGTTTGGCCGAATAATTATATGCTTTGCTTTTTACTTGTTTAACAACACTGCCATGTTATACAGTAATGATCAGATGTCAGTGGAGATCGCTTTTCGTGTTAGTCACTCACCCTCAAAATAATTATGCCGATTTCCGAGGCTATTACATGCAATAGTTTCGCCTAATTTAACTGTCAGTAGGCCTAATGTTGTTAGGCCTATATGTTTAACGACACTGCCATATCGAAGATGATTAGTGTCGCCACATCATTTAGGTTCCCCCGTGGACGGGCCATGCTAGCCCGAGGTTTTAATCTCTGAAATAGCCACATTCGGGAATCGAACCGCGGCCCCCACGCTCTCTTTCACAGAGTTACACTGTATCTATAGACGCGCGGCCAGCGCTCTTACCGATGTAGCTAAACGAGCCAGTGTAACAACAGTTTACTGTTGTCAGTAATAAGTGCTCACGTAATTGATACCGTCTGTCCTTTGATACATCACAGTGTGTGCGTGTTTGAGTGTGAGTGAGTGAGTGTGTGAGTGAGTGAGTGAGTGAGTGAGTGTGTGTGTGTGTGTGTGTGTGTGTGTGCGTGCGTGCGTGCGTGCGTATGTGCGTGCGTGTTTATGCACTTCTGAACATTAGTTGAAAGGGAACATCAAATGCAGTTGAACTGTAGGCTATTCCAAGATCCTACCACCCGCGCAGCGGAAAGGTGTGTATTCTTCATACATGGCCTTCGGATATTTAGATCAAAGCAGCAGTGTATGTATCGCCAGAGTAAGTTGATTTTGTCGATGGTGTTTGAGATACAAATGTTTGCACACCGACTGTATAATCATGACCCACCCCACCTCGACCCTGTTCATTCTCCGCTGAATTGACCGGGTGAGATCCTTCATCACCGTTTCATTGTGCCACACCATTAATTTTTTAATTCGTTCTACGCGGATTGTCACCAAACAGCAGTAGAAGCTGCGAACGAGTTACATAGCGTGTATATGTTGCGTCCTGGGTATGACGTTAAACTGCATCCGGCTATGGGCTAGCCTAAAGCAACCCCCCCTGCTTCAGGGTCATGGAGTGAAGACGGATGACTGAGGTATAGTCAATTTCGGCATTTGAAGTTGAAAGATTCATATATTTTTATCCGTTCAACTTTGTCTCTTGAAATTTTGGAATCATATTTTTGGTCCAGTTCTCTAAATATTTGGAAACTTTGAGCGTGATAGGCTATCAGGCATTGGAGATATTTGAAAAACAGTTTGACTTACTTTTTGAACCACGGTGTAGGCCTATATAGCTCGTTCGCAGCCTCTACTGCTATTTGGTTTCAACCTCTTTCCCTTTTATCACGACTATCTTCATTGGCATTGACGCAATGTCGTCCAAAAGTTGCCAATTCATTCCCCCGTTTTCACCTCCAACCCGCATAAAATGAATGTGGCTTTTGTGCTGATAGACAGCAAAATTGGACCTAGGTCTACGTGGTGGGAAAATATCCATACTTATTTATTGAAGCATTAGAAAAGCAAATATTGGACGAGACTTAATCACACATGTCCCATAAGCCAAACATTTACTAGGATTAGGGCTAAATTCAGGCTTTACAAGAGTGGCTTAGACCTCGATACCGAGATCAAGACATCGGGGAAAGAGACCGAGAAAGTGGGGGGAGGGGACGAGACAGAGACCGAGACCAAGGAACATGGTCCGAGACAGTTCAAGACAGTTTAACACTGACACTTTTCCGCATTCAGTTCACATGGTAACACAGTTGACAGAATAAAATAACTTCTACCCAAATGATCCCGAAACAGGTTTTTCCGTCAGCTGTTCAAATCGAGGCCTAGAAGCAAGTTGGCTGGGCCTAATTGACGTCAGACTGATCACCTATTCTTATGATTCTTTCACTGATGGCAATTAATAATAAAGCTTTAATCTCTCTTTCTCAAATTATCTATTAAATAAATAAGAAATACCGTATTTTCTAAAATCTAAACTTCCATCGTGTTTAGCACTTCCCACTTGCTGGTTCTCATGATATTATAGGCCTAGTCGTAGGACAATTTTATGCCGCAAGAATATCAGAATTAAAGACAGCATGCGCGAGTGCTGTGCCGACAATTTCTACAAGAAAATCGCTTCAAGACAGTTTCCATAAAGTCAAGAAATGACCGCGAGACCGAAACCGGGAAAAATAGGTTCCGACACCAAGACATCAAAAACCTGTCTCAAGACGAGACTAGACCAGTGGTGTAGTAGGGGTAACGCGGGGGAACGCCGTTCCCCCAATTTTTTCCAGGGATAATGGAATATTAATAATAGGCTAATACTAATAATATTATTATTATAAAGAGCGTTCCCCCACTTCATTTTTAGGACTATACTACTGGACTAGACCGAGACACTGCCTCAAGACCAAATAACTGATTAAATTCCCTGTGTTTCGTACAGATGAAAATCGTGTCCATGATCAAGCCAGCCAGGCCATAGGCCCTATAGCTATTCAGTCCAACTCTATAATGAATCTAGTTAGCCTACCTATAGATTTCTACTGAATTCTTTAGCCTATCTATTGCAATTCAAATAGTTTCTCCTATGTTAGAACTATTTCCGCGTTCTACAGCCATGACTCATCCGAACATGGTGATATCGCTGAATTAACATATTAGATTTAACATAATAC
Organism: Lumbricus rubellus; assembly: GCA_945859605.1. NCBI lineage: Eukaryota > Metazoa > Annelida > Clitellata > Crassiclitellata > Lumbricidae > Lumbricus > Lumbricus rubellus. Next base: position 21,924,978 of record OX243824.1, on the reverse strand, counting down.
AAGTCTTATGGTATTGCATGCTGTCTGTTTCGTTAGTAGGCTAGTTTAGGTTGATGATAATTAAGACGGTTTCGTGTATATCCATTCTGCGTTGTGTCGGTTTAAAAAAATAAACGAACACTAGGCAATTATTAGCCTATAATTTTTTAGTTTATCAAAACGTTTATGTATTCTAGCATAATAAATGTGAACAGTCGACAGCTGTCAAATTTTTTGGGGAGGGTAATCTCATTATGGGATGGGGGAACTTTCTATCTGATGATGCAGATTAAATAGGCCTACCGGTACTGAACGAAGATTATTATTATTATTATTTTATTATTGTTGTTGTTGTTTTTCTTGTTGTTGTTGTTGTTGTTTGTTTGTAGGCCTATGTGCACTTGTTATAGCGCCCCTTCAAGCTCTCGCTACTCAGAGGCGCTCCCGATGCAGAGCGGACACTGCATCGGAGTTTCACGCCGAAGCGCTGAGCAATTGTGAGTGAAGGACTTGCCCAAGGTCCTTACGCGGCGAGGTGGATTCGAACATCGAACCTTCCGGCTTCAAGGCAACGACGCCGCCACTACACCACCGCGCCCCACACCGCGTTGTTGTTGTTGTTGTTATTATTTTTTTGCCCCGAGGTACATATGATCCCTCGGGGACTTACACCCTAATAATAAAATAAAAACATCTGGAACGGCACCTAGTCGTCGTTGAAATCCAGTGCAGGAAAATAGCCGCGGAATGCCACCGCATTAAATCGCTGGATTGTGAGAGAAAGACGTTGAAATAAGTAGGACGTCTCGCGAGCATCTATGTTATTATTATTATTGTTATTATTATTATTATTATTATTATTATTATTATTATTATTACAATAATTATATTTCACGCGTCGTCTTTTGAAGAAAACGTTCGTTGAGACCTATAAACTGAGCAGGGAAGATAGATACAACATAATATAGGCTAAATAGACAATATTGATAATTTTGCATAATTTTGCATAAAATCGATAATCATCCACGTAGAATCAGGTTTGCAACACAATGATCACATGATGCAGATGCTGCAGCAACCGACGTTTGTAGGTTATAGAGGTTATGCAAGGCCGTAGCCAGGATTTTATTTCGGGGGGGGGGGTATTTCTTCGACGAAGAATCTCATCGGAAACGGCTTTCTTACCATTCCTCACCCTAATTTCATGTTTTTCATTATGTGCTAGTGAAAGCATTTTCTATTAGGTTTTTTACATTTTTCATTTGGGGAGGGGGGTATTTCATGGTTTTATTTCATGATTTTTACATCATGTGATAGTAAATGCATTATATTATTTTTTACATTTTCCATTTCGAACACCCCCTTCCATTCTACCGAATATCATATTTTTCGACGCTAAAACCCGCTTTACTGAAACGTTGGTTTAACCTTTTGTCGTGGTTTTTTTCGCGAGTCTTTAATCGTGAAATTTGTATCGTAAGCCATTTGTCCGTGAACCATTTGTCGTGACACAATAATTCGCTGTCCAATGCCCATTGCCTGTCCCGTATCGCAGACAGCGATTAGCGTTCATATGCTATTGTAAAGAAGTCCACAGTCTAAGCACGTGCTCTGGAAGCGCGGCAAACATTACTAATATCGCGATTGACTTCAGTTGTGATTCATGCAGTCGTACAGTTCGTAACGGTGGAAAATTAAGACTTATTGTGTTCGTACCGTTAGACAGCTTATGCCTAAAACTTGTACATTGATTAGTACGGAAATGTAGCCAGCGTCGCATTTCATAAACAGAAGGAAGATTATCGCATGGATTAAGAAAAACTTGGTGAATGCGAAGAAGAAATTGGAAGAACCTTAACCGGTATGTATTTTTTGGAAAACTATGTGGTTTTAGCTTAAGTTTGATTAATAAAGTGGTGAAAAGTTGTCGCACATAGACCTTTATTATAGGCCTACCTCTGTAATTGATCGCTTTTGAGTTCTTTGTTATGTAGGCTTAGTCTGCTTAGACAATAAATTATCGTGTTGTATTGCATCTGTGCATTTATATAGCGCCTCTCGCAGAATGACCCTTATGGAGGCGCAATATAACGTAGGTCTATCGTTTCGTCGTTTCATACACATGTCATTTTAATGCCAATGTTCATGATGAATTTCTTATAAACCAGCTTCTATTTACGAATTGTATTCCATTAATCCAACTTCCATTTAAGCGATTATCATTTTCATCAGTCCAACATTCATTTCGGCAAGAATTGCGGTGGGGAAATACATGTAATTCACAAAACTAGAGCGATAAAAAAAATAGCCAAGCCTCATGCAGTAAAATAATGCTGTCGATTGTAGAATATTTCTGAAGCGTAGCCCAAGGCTGTCAGTCTGGGTTAGGAGGGGCGAATCCAGGAGGACCAATCCGGCCACCACCACCCATTTAGAGATTTGCAAGGACGTGTTCCCATCAGGACTTGAGGGAAAGTGGCCAACGCCCCCCCTCCGCCATTAGCAGTTGAGACTTTCAATTCGTGCAGCTGGAAAAGTTAAGGAGAGAGAAAAAGTAGCATAATATGACTAAAAAGTCATCAGATTTCAAATAACCGGAGCAACCACGGTTTTAGAAATTTTTTGGAGAAAGAGGTCGTCAGATCTTTCGGTGAAGAGCCAAAGACAAAAACATTTGCCCCTTTCCAAACTTTCTGCATCCTCCCCTGGTCTGGGACCCTGGGTAGCATTCCTCTGCCAGTAATTTTCTCTTACCAACAAAATGATTTACAGGAATTCCTCATGAATTATACAAATCCAGGACGAAGAGTTATAGATCTAAGTTAACTCCACGATGACTGGCAAAATTGAAAAACTTTTATGTCAAAATGCCTATGTAGTCAATGCCCGATGAGTTAAGAAGTCAAAAGTAATAATTTTCAATGAAGATTCCACAACCTTCTAGTGATCTACATGTAAGACCATGATTCGGCAGTTTATATGCTTGGCTGTTTTAAAGGAAATTTTAGAATTGCACAACTTCTTTTCTTTCCCATATTACATGGTAAATTACTTCCAAACGGAGTCCAATGACCTTTGTTGCTAGTTTTAACTGTACAGAAGTGCAGAAGTGCTTCTACACAGCACAAATCCATTTAGAACTGCACATTTTGTGTAGGCCTACAACTGCACGTTAAAAAAACCTGTTTATATGCAAGAATAACGTTTGTTACTTTAGTCGTATGCCCTACATAATATTATATTATGTCTATGCAGCTTCCCTTATAGCCTAACTATGCGGGCTCTTCGCTGTCATTTGAATGCGTTGCACGGATATGGTGGTAGTTGACGTCGGGATGAAGCTCTGGTTACTTGTCAAACTCCGGCTGTTTTTGTATTGAAACTTGAAAGTGTACACTGCTTAGCCTGTGATATGGAGACGTGCCCGTCTGGGTCTGGGGCAATGTGAAACAAGATAGCTGATTACAATCCGTGTGAATACAAGACTGACTAAAACTGAAAAGGATAATTATTTGAAATAAAATTACTAATGTCGATAAAGTGATCAGATTGGCTTGTTGCTATATTTCACGACACTGTGCTCTAGCAAAGATAATCAGTGTCGCCCTCCTCCTTTATCCAGACTTGGGACTGGCACGGTCAGAGTGCTAACAGTGACGGAGTTTGATCAGATTAGTAGGACGAAACCAAGCTATTATAATCATAGGCGTACGAGGCGGGGGTGCAGGGGGGCAATTGCCCCCCCCAATTCGGGAAAGTTTGGTGGTTTTTTCGGGCAAAAAGTCGCGAACGACTAAAAAAAAAAAAGGTCGTCAAGTTTTGGGCAAGTCTGGTTTTTCGGGCAGAAAAATCGCGGACGACTAAAAAAAAAAAAGAAAAGGTCGTCAAGTTTCGGGAAAATCTGGTTTTTCGGGCAAAAATAGTCGTGGACGACCAACTTTTTGGCCGGATAAATTTTTCGGGCAGAAGTTCAATCTTTGCCCCCCCCCCCCCCACTTCTGAAACCTCCCGTACGCCTATGATTATAATAATTATACTGATCGGCAATTAAGGTCACTTAGCAACATGAAATGGTATAGACTAGGGCGTACTATAATTGCTTTTGAAGCAAATAGAAAGGCAAGATGTACACGTTTACAATGTAGAATTGTAGATAGACAGACATTTGCCTGATAAGTAGCTGTGTAAATGGGAGCCATTCCTAAATCGTATTTTCAACGGGGAACGGACATTATCTCATTATACATACAAACGATTTATGCAAATATGTATATTTATGTACGTATACAGGGTGGCTCAAAAAAAATGTACCACCGGATAAAATGCGATAACTTCGCAACCGATTGAAATTTTTCTCCGAAAATTTCCCAATTTGTAGGGGAATGAATTTTCAACAATCCCTGAAAGTTTCACTTGAAAATTTTCTTGTTTGCAAAAGATACAACTGTTCAAACTTAAAATTTGGTTTTTTCAAAAATCCGGAGAATAAAGTTCCAATACAATGTGATTTCATTAAGATTTTTTGCAAATTACATCATAAGAAATGATGATGATGTCCTACGACCTCATTAAGAGCTGTAAAGAAGCTGTTTATGCAGCAAACTGTTGGTATTTAGTGATATTTTATAGATTATGGACTGAAGTCGTGAATCCATTACTGAACGTCATGGGCAAAGTTTCTGCGGAAGATAAAATGGAAATTCGGACGCTGCGGGAACAGAGACTATGACACCGCGTAATCATAGCAAAATACCCAGTTAAAAGTGGAGCCTGAGCATATTGAAGGCTATCTGTAAACATGTTTATGTAACGAAGATCAGATGTTGGAATTGAGGCAGGAAGTGGTCGCTTGGTCTGATGGAAAAAGTACGATTTTAAAGAAATTCGCTTGGTAATCGAAAGGGTCAAGTTTGCAAAGCACATCGTGGTTTCAGCATCAGATTTGCTGGCATGTCAGAAAAGACTGCATTTAATCCCACTCAGAAGGCTAAATGTCAAACTCATCGCTGAACTCTCTTACCCAGACTCATTGAAGAGACCAGGTGAGCTCTAACATCTCGTTTCATTTTCCAGCAGAACGGTGCGCCTGCTTGCTCGCACGGCAAGGTTGATTATGATGACGCTACCTTATTTTTGCAATCCACTTTAGTAAATTTATTGGCAAAGGTGACTAACAACATCGCCAGACCTTAGCCCTCTTGCTTACCACGTCTGGGAAGCTATGCTGCAAGACATTTCATCCCAAGTTGGAGAACATTGGCTAGTTGAAGGAAGTCCTGCTGCTAATGTGGGATCAGTTGCCGCAGGACTCGATCAACAAGACCATACTAAGCTTCACAAAAAGTATTCGAGCTCGTATTAAAGCAGGGAGCGGACACTCCCATCATACCCTACAATGAACTGCAAAACGTATTTCTGAGGCCGTAGTGAAAAGTGATATCATTTGACATGGAAATCAAGAATTGACGTTAATTTTTCCACGGAAATTTGAAAAAACGAAAATCAAAGTTTAAACAGCTGTAACTTTTGCAAACATAAAAAGTTTTCAGTGAAACTTTCAGGGATTGTTGGAAATTCATTCCCCTTCAAATTGGAAAATTGTCGGAGAAAAATTTCAATCGGTTGCAAAGATATCGCATTTTACCCGGTGGTACTTTTTTTTTTGAGCCACCCTGTATATGTATATATAAATATATGTATGTATGTTTGTAAGTATGTTTGTATGCATGTATGTTTGTATGTCTGTTTGTATGTATGTTTGTATGTTTTTATGTATGTTTGTATGTCTTTGTATGTATGTTTGTATGTTTGTATGTATGTATGTATGTTTGTATGTTTGTTTGTATGTATGTATGTCTTTGTATGTATGTTTGTATGTATGCATGTATGTATGTATGTATGTATGTTTTATGTATGTTTGTATGTATGCATGCATGCATGTATCTGTTTATGCATACGTATACGGGGTGGGGAAATGTCCTAGGGTGGGGGGGAAATGTCCGGGGGGAATTGTCCGGGGGGAAATGTCCGGGGGGAATTGTCCAGGGGGAAATGTCCGGTCACCCATCAAGAGAGTGATGAGGGAAGAGGTGGAGGGGCGACGAAGCAGAGGACGACAGAAAAAGAGATGGATGGATGCGATCAAACAGGACTTCGAACTTCTCAACCTCAGGAGAGAAGATGCGGCAAACAGAGTTCTGTGGAGAAAACTGATCCGAGTGGCTGACCCTTCCCCTGCGAGGGATTAATTCTAGCCGGAAGGACAAGAATTATGTGCCTGCTAAAATTTGCTATGGTTTACTGTTTAGATCTGAACAGAATACATGTATAATCTTGATGCAGTCATGTGCCAGCGGACATAGGTATAAATATGAACGTCGTAATTAGACATTTCCTATGTGCACGTACATTTTGGCGTGGCCCTTTGCCCTCCCCCTCCCATCCGTACGCACACGTGCACACCCGCACCCGTACGGAAATCGCCTAAATCCCGTGACCCACCTCCCCTCCATGCGCACGTAATAATGGACAGCCCACCCCCACTTGAAGCCTTAGAAGCCTACTGCATGGACGCAGACCAACAGCCGGCCAAAGAGCTACAGCAGACGGGCACACAGCTGGACCAAAGTGTGTGTATTGATCTTACATTTGGACATAGCTCCCTGGTCAGCAGCGTTGCCACTCCTTGGGTTTTTTCACAAGATCTTGGGTTTTTTATTCCGAACTTGGAAAAATAGGGGTTTTCGGAAAGAACTTATGTTTTTTGCTTGGGAACTTATGTTTTTTGCTTGGGGTTTTTGTTTTGACTAAGAAAATCTGTATATTGTGGACATTTTGGAAAGATTTGGGCCGGATGATTAAAAACAGAAAGGGTCATCAGAATTTTCGGACTGGAAATTGAAAGATTTATAGATTTATTTTGATCCGGATGACAAAAAAGAGTCGTCAGATTTTTTGACGGGAAATTGTCGTAATTTTTGAAGTTTCGGGCAACTTGGATTTTCTTGGGGTTTTTCGACCCTCCAACTTGGGCTTTTTCATTTTTTAGAGTGGCAACGCTGCTGGTCAGAGGCCCACAGGTCATCGGGCAGAATCGACTGTTTGTCTGAATTGTCTCCCCCACTTTTCCATTACTCACCAATGTTTACACAGGGTTAGATCGTATATTATAGGCCTAATGGATCCGATAAGATGTTTTGTGGTCCAGAATGGCCAAAAGTCACGTGTCTGCTGCAAATGCACCCACTCGCCCTTGACCCATGAGACCAGCTTCACGTGAATATTATTTTGCCGGTGCCAGTCCCAAGTCTGGATAAAGGAGGAGGGCGATTCTAATCATCTTTGATATGGCAGTGTCGTTAAACAGTAACAAGTATTTTAGCCACAGCAATATTATTATTATAAGAGACAAAGACTGCACACGCGTCACCCGGATTCGCCTAATTCTTAGTCTCCTCTGTAACCTACTCGGCCTCGTGGCCGATAGAGAAATTATGCCACTTAACGTATTATAATAGGCCTAATTATATTTCTACAGCTTAACTTTAGGCTTGTTTATTATCAGATAGCAGAATGATTAAGCCTCTGTATTTAATAACAATCGAAGCTGAGCGTTTATATTGTTTGAGGGCCGTCCATAAAGGACGTGTGCAGGAAATGACCTATCTTGGACGCTTCCCCCTTTTATCAACATTTATCCATACCATCCCCTACTCAATAATGCAGACCCCCACCCCAAGCCGACGCAAATGAACAAAGAGGCCGGGGAAACAGTGCTGAGTGCGTCGGCGTCCACTTTGCCTATGGCTATGTGAAGTGGTCCACAGACACATAATTTTATATTAGCCTATATGTAAATGCTAGCATCCAAACACAACGGTCAGAGAAACTCAGGCATTGTTCGTGATCTGCCCGTGCCAGTCCCAAGTCTGGATAAAGGAGGAGGGCGACACTAATCAGCTTTGTTATGACTCAGTGTCGTTAAGCAGCAACCAGCGGTTTGATCGGCTGATTGAGCAAATTGAAGATGAAAAAGTAGGTCATGCTGTAGGGAACCCTGTTTGAACTTGTTCCATGCTGTTGACTCCGATAAACCCGAACTCAGATACCAAGCTGACTACCGGTATAAATACAATAGATTGAATAGAAAGTGTTATGGTCTGATAAGTTCACTGAGGATGGGTATTAAATTGAAAAGAAATTATAGCCTAAATCAGCTTGTACCGGTACTGATAAAACTACATGTATGTAGGCTACCAAATTTAAGATCGACATTTGGGCGGACGCTTCTATTAGCGCCGTTTGTTTGTATGTACACTTGTTATAGCGCCCCTTCAAGCTCTCTACTCAGAGGCGCTCCCGAATGCAGAGCGGACACTGCATCGGAGTTTCACGCCGAAGCGCTGAGCAATTGTGAGTGAAGGACTTGCCCAAGGTCCTTACGCGGCGAGGTGGATTCGAACCTCGAACCTTCCGGCTCCAAGGCAACGACGCCACCACTACACCACCGCGTCCCATTATTGCAGGCTGTCTGTTCTTCTTCTGTCAGTAGTTAAGTTTGATGTTAATTAGCCTACGATTACTGCATAACTTGTACATGTAAAGCGCAGTGCGTTTGCAAGCGTTACATTCAAGAAAAAATATTATATTACTTGCTGAACTCCGTCCATGATAGGGCACATCTCCTCCCAGGCCTCCGCTCGGCGCTTCGCAAATCTGCGATCGGCCTTCGGTCGCTCGTTCGTCCATACCAAATCCAGGGAATGGAAGGTATACTCTAGCCCCCCCCTTGAACTAAAACCAAACTCAGCCCTCCATGCAGGGCGCTGTAGCAAATGCGAATTTTTTAAAATTAATGGCAGTTGGGATCGAGTTGCACGAAGCAGTCTCTGCATGACTCTTTGCCTGACTCTCTGCACGACGTTCTGCATGACTCTCTGCATGACTCTCTGCGTGACTCTCTGCATGACTCTCTACATGACTCTTTGCATGACTCTCTGCATGACTGTCTGCATGACGCTCTGCATGACTCTCTGCACGACGTTCTGCATGACTCTCTGCATGACTCTCTGCGTGACTCTCTGCATGACTCTCTACATGACTCTTTGCATGACTCTCTGCATGACTGTCTGCATGACGCTCTGCATGACCCTCTGCATGACTCTCTGCATCTCATTATTCTCCAACAACAGAATCGTGTCCTTTACTTTAGAACTATTATAGCCGGACAAGGGCGCCGTCAGCTAATCCTTACCCTCGACTTACCCTCCGGAAATGACCCTCTACAGGTTTCCATCAAGATCAATTGACACACTTGGGTTTCCATTAATAATTAGGCCCTATTATATATTCAAATCCGAAATAAGCTTACATGTAGGCCTAGGTCTAATACAAAGGAGCATTGTACGAAACCCTTTTGCATGCGTCTGTACCTCGAACATGCATGTATACAATGTACGTAGCCTGCAACAAAAGTTACAGAACAGTTTCCGTCGTCGCTTTATGAGTTTTTGTTTTGCTTGGTCACCGTCTCACCGATACATACAATCATTTGCATAAGTAGTGCAGCCCGAGAACTAGACCTATTATAATTCAGGCTATTCTTCTTTTGTTTGATGCTGTTGAGTTGACGGTGAATATTCAAACACTCGTTAAGTTAACTCGTTAAGTTAAGTTGGCGTTTGAACAGAATGAAAAAGTGTAGAAAACACACACCAGTGACTTTCAGATAATTATGCTTGAGGCTCCAAGTAGTAGTTTACTCCATACCTAACAATGCAACAAGGACGAATGCTCTGCAGCCTTTGAGGGTCTATCAGAGCCTTTATAGTAGAAGAAGTTGAAGAACAGTTACTTTAGGGTCTGAAGACTAATTTAGGACAAGCAGGCTTCTCTTCGACAAATGGACTACTATAAGCACTCTATAAGTCTATATGCAAACTTTACAAGAGTAGGCCCTTTAAAGATAAAGGCAGAGTGGAGGACTCGAGTGAGTCTTGTGTCTTAGTGAATGCTCATGTCTAGTAGTTTGTCTACAGTGAGGCTCTGTTTTCTAGGTCTTCTCTCCGTATTCGGCATGCACGTAGGGCAAATAGCCTACTAGATGGGGTGCCCGACGTTGCTCGGGAAATTTAGGATTCGAACCGATCCCCGTGAATTCCTTACTTCCCCACCCTCACTGCAGGTTCCCTGACCGCCCACCTTATTCACCCAACCTCACCGACCCCGACACAGTAGTGAAGGTTTGAGGAGTGAAAATGTGAAAAACTGTGGATATGCATCCCGGTGAAAAAGCGAAAATTAGAGTTTTTCCCCCACCCTGGCCCCCATGGTTGTAAAGATTCGCAAACCACTCCACCGGTGGTTCTGGTGGCCCTCTGTCTATAGGTACAAAGTTTGAGGTCAATAGCTGTGTTTTACCCCAAAATTTTTTGGGGTTTTGCCCCTCCCTCACCCTGGCCCCCATGTTGGTAGAAAATCGCCAGCCCCTCCACGGGGTGTTCCATGCCCAGACCAGGCAGACCTACACAGTAGTGAAGGTTCGAATTGAAAAGCTGAGAAACTGTTTAAATGCATCCCGGTCTAACAGACAGACGGACGGACGGACAGACAGACATACAGACAGAATCTTCTCTTTATTTAAGGAAGGATAATGTTTTGGGTGTTTCCCCCCCCCCCATTCTGGCCCCCATGGTGGTAGAGAATCGCCAGCCCCTCCACGGGGTGTTCCATGTCCAAACCAGGCAGACCTACACAGTATATAGTAGAGGTTTGGAGTGAAAATGCATCCCTGTCTAACAGACAGCCACACAGACAGAATCTTCTCTTTATTTATTATAGATTGTTTTAATTAGTAGGCCTAAATTATATCCGTTTCAGTTTTATGTCGCTGATGTTTGATTAAGCCACTTCAACATCGCAATCTAGGTCAGATTATTCTTACAGGAAGTAGTCTATCATAACTGTTGGAGATTAATTAATGTTTTACATGTCTGATAAGAATAATAGTCGAAGCAGAAGCGACAGGATTAAGAATGAGTTGACCAGAAGAGAGCCTTGTACAAAAGGAAACAATTATCGATAACACGAGGAAGAAAAGACTGCCATGGTTGGGACACGTGCTGACAATGGGTAACAACAGTCGCCCAGCCGCGGCACTGCACACTAATGTGAATGGAGCTAGAAACCAAGGAAGACAGCAGAAAACATGGATGGACATCATGCGAGAAGATCTCAAGAAATGAATATGGATATGAGAGGGGAAACGGAGAAAACCAGGAATATGAAAACCTGGAGACTACATGTTGAGGACTCAATCGTCGGCCACGGCCTGACGGAGGGGAGGGAGAGAACGGAAAAGGTAGGGGTAAGGGAAGGGGCAATGGCAGGGGCAAAAGCTAATGCAGAGGCAGAGAGTCAAACAAAACGAGGAAGGAGGAAGGGACGCGGACGGACGGACGGAGGGGACAGATGGAGGGACGGAGGGAGGGGGGAGGGAAGGTCTCCTCTCTATCGATGAGTCCTCATTTTGGCTTCTCTGTGCTTCCCTATTCAGCACTTACAACTGCTTCGTAGGTCGACCTTTTGATTTATTATGGATAATGATGTGATTATTATCTCGACAAAGCAATGTTTGTATAGCGTAACATGAATTGTCCTGACGAAATTGGCTCATATACTTTTATCATTTCCGGGCAATTAAAAAAACTTAGCCTACATGATTTATTTTAATTGATTCCTTATTCTGAACTAGCTCCCAGCGCTACAAGGAAGTTGCCGTGTATACCTAATCGGTTTTGTTTTTTCAAGTCATTCAGTAACCCTATAATTATTATTGTTTGTGACAACAGGACATGAGAATCGCGTTTATAGCCAATAATTATTGATAATTGATGACTTTATACTTTTGAAATTTTCTCGTTATCCATCTCCTGCACTAAACGTGAGACATGCGAAAATAGCAAAACATTCAAATTCGCTTTGCTGAAAATTATAAAAAAAATTGTATAACCCTGGTTCATTCGCCAAGGTCTTCAGTTGTGCTTCCAATAGAGAGCATGGGTGTCAACCGTATCGCGCACAATAATCCTACAGTCAACACTTCGCTTAATAAAGAATTACCAGAGCTCTGTTACAATATTTGCAATGGGACTAGACATTAATCATTCGTGTAAATGTTTTCACATCGGGCCTATATGAGAATTGCTGGGGGGTTGTAGGGCTCAAGCGTTAGCCTTTCACAGGACGCCATGATAGTATAATATAAAGTCTTCAATACACATCCGAAGTCCACCTGAATCAGCGTATGATCCCCAGTTGTTTTTCTACAATTCCCATATGGTGTTTTCATAGACTTTAAAAGTTTTGCAATGCAAACAAGACTCGCCGATCGTCAAAGGCGATGCGGTGAATAGGCGTCGAACAAGGTCTACACGAGACGCTTAATAGGAGTTGCCAGTCCTGTGTCATGATATTGGTCCAATTTCTGAACAGTGTTTTCGTCATCCTTGCTTCAGAAACAAAATTGAAATTTAAAAAAAACATTCCACGCATTTAATGAATGTGAACGGAAAGTGATTGTCCTCGAAATTATGCCTATAGGTTAAGAAAGTTGAAGTAGCTGACACTTCATACCGCAGATGCCCCCACATGCAAGGCTAGTTTGAAGAATTGCTTCCCTTTTGCATGCTTGCTGCTGTTTAATGACACTGTATCCAAGCAAAGATGATTAGTGTATCCCTCCTCCTTTACCTAGACTTTGGACTGGCACGGTCAGAATGCAAATATTGGTGAAGTTTGCTTGTCGTTTCTTATTGTGTCCACTTTATGCATCATGCGTGTCGCTTTGTAAGCTTATGTCAGCTTTGTCTATGTAGGCCCAGTGTGAGAATTGTGACAAAATAATTGGGTGGGGCTGGTCTATGGTCCACATGGAATTGTAGGGTGAAAAGCCGACTTTACTAGGGGGCTCTAAGAAAGACTGGGGACTAAAACCCCAATCCCGGGAAATTCTCACTCTGTCTAGGCCTGATTGTAATCAAGCGCCACTCACAGATTCAGTGGTGCTCCCGAACCAAGTTAGTGCTGTCACAAGTAAATACGATAGTCTTCAGGTTTTGCAGAAACAGAGGAAAGGAAGACCGAGGTGCTCAAGCCGCATGAAGTCTATATGGAGCTGATATCTATCTAAGGAATTTATACAGCGCCCCTTCAAGATAATTATTCAGAGGCACTCCTGACCGAGGCACGGCCAAAGAGGTAACGGTGATAGTTTCAGTTTAGCGTCACCCTCCTCCTTTATCCATGATTGGGACTGGCACTGTCGACAAAAGAGGAATGTCTTGAGTAGTTTATATGTGGTGGTTTGATCTGTAGCTTGACATGCGGCACAATAAGTTAAATTAAATAAAACCGGGTCAATAGGATTATATATGTCGCTAAATTGGACCCTCGATATTTATTCGACCAGTCACCCGCATCAGGAAACAAATTATCACGCGATATGCATTGAATACTGTATCGCATGTTGTGTTCTGGTTTCTGTGATTTTCTAGATCGCCTGTTCGTGTGTCCTTCATCCATTCCAGCAGAGGTCTTTTCCATCTTCGTTAACAATGCCGCCGATCTGCAGTTCTGCAAAGATTCGAAACATCTCTTTGGTTGCCACTTTAATTGCGGTGTGTTTACTAATGTACTTCAAAATTCAACCAAATTCTAAGTATCTCAAATCTACTTACTTTGGAAGCCAACAAAATACTCTGTATCTCAAATCCACTGAATGCTCAACTGGAATCCCTTGTGTATACGATGATGAAGTGGACTTCAGGATAATTGTCATAACGTATAATAGGGCAGAGTCACTGACGAAATTGTTAAAGACCATTGACGAAATTGAGTTAGACGGAGACAAAGCAGCCTTGGAAATCTGGATAGACAGAAGCAAGACGGGTCAAATACACAACAAAACTGTTGAAACAGCGCGTTTTTTTAAGTGGCGACATGGACCGACTCGTGTTCATGTACAGAATGCTCATGCAGGAATCTATGGACAGTGGATAGACACTTGGAGACCAAGAGACCCCAAATCCAAGGAACTGGCGCTGATTTTAGAGGATGACATTAGCATCTCAAAGTACAGTTATCGATGGATTAAAGCTGTTCATCGGTTTTACAATTCCAGAAACGACTTCGGCGGAAGCTCTCTTACAAGCGACGAACAGAAATCTCACGATGGTTCCTTCAAGACACTGAGCGCACCCAAACATGACACTGCCTTTTTGTACAAGTGCATTGGGACGTGGGGATTCTCTCCAAAGACATCTGTTTGGAGGGACTTCCAGGACTGGTATCATGCCCATATCACGAAACCTGACTTTCATCCGTATGTCCCAGGCACGGTTACCACATCATGGTACAAGAGTTTTGAACAGTCTGGTTCAGCGGATTCGATGTGGGAACAGTGGTTCATTTATTTTGCCCACAAAGAGAAACTGTTTACTCTTTACAACAACCTGAAAGCCTACAATGGTGATACCTCGTCTTGTCTTTGCATTAATCGTCGTGAGGTTGGACTGCACGTTGGTTCAAAGGGCAGAGAGGATTACTGCAAACTGTTGGACAGATGGGACGATAAGTTTGTTCATCTCCCGGAAAAGACAACGATGCTTGACTGGAACGGTAAAGTTTTGGAAAAATACTAGCCTTGGAAGGAGTGGCAACGTTTCGGGAAAATACTAGCTGCGGAGAAATTAACGTCTTCGAAAAGTGTTAGATAAGATAAGCATCTAAGGATGCGAACAGGTTTAGACAGTAATTAGATCAAAGGAGGATAAATTATCAACTGGGCCATTTAGATAATGATCTGCGATAACGTTTTAGAAAATGTTAAATACGAAAAGCGATAATTAGCCTACATCTGTTCGATCAAAAGTAGATTTTTTAATTGTGCCATTTAGATATTAATACTGCAGTACTGCTTAATAATGCAAGTATATAGAAACTTGAGATACTCAAATTGACGATGGAATCAATGAATAAAGCAGAGGTTAATTAAATTCGAAATCAATGTTAGAATAATAGACCTGCTACCACTACTTCTGCTGCTGTTGTTCGTTAACCCTTTAATGCCGGAGGGTATAGGATTTCCCATACCATTTACTACCTTCTCTTAAAGGGCCACTTACACTTATTTGTTGACACGAGCACATGGTTCAAAAACAGTTAAGGGGATGGAGTGCAAGACAATAATGGTAAAGTGCAAAGAGGTTTAGGAACGTACAAAAGATTAAGACCCATTTCTAAGGAAATAACCGCTCAGCATAGGACCATCCTTGTCTGCTTTTCTACCAAATTTCTTATTTCCGTATCAGCGTCACTGTCTTGTTTCGACAATATTCCACTCGATACTCAAACTGGTCAAATCTACAAGACGTTCTTGAGAGATCGTGTATAAATATATGTAGACCTTAAGACATTAGTCATCAGCTTGGATTTGTTGAATGGTCTCTTTTCAGATGCTACACTGTTGCTCGGGTTGGCAACATACATACATACATACATACATACATACATACATACATACATACATACATGCATGCATACATACATACCATGCATTCATGTATGTATGTATATAAGTGTATATAATAAGTGTATAATTGTATATATATAATATGTATGATTGTATGTATACATGCATGCATAGGCCTACAAGGCCCTACATACATGTATATATACATACATGTATTTACAGTACATATATTATATATACAATTATACATATATATACATATATAAATAAATGCTACACGTTATCTGATATCAACAAACATTTAAGTAGCCTATGCTATAGCTCGGAAGAATGTACAATGCGCCGTGTTAAAGTCCAACAGGTTTAACCGTGCAACTGGGCTACAGTCATGCATGCTTTACCTTTGGTAGCCTACAGTGTATACGCTGCATATCTCTTATCAGATTTTGACCATTAAAATGGTCAACAGGATGTTGTTTTGCTAAAGATAAGCACGGCTGACGAGAGAAATACTTGGCCCCTATTGACAGAGCAGTCACGGGCTCTAGAACTATCTTACGGCTTAATGAGAAACACATTTCTCGAAACAAACCGGAATAATATTTATAAGCGCATGTAGCCTATAACTGCAATTTTAGATCTATATATAAAATATGATTTTATTCAGTTGTTCATTTGAAACTTAAACTGATTGTAGTTGATTCTCTGCAATGTTATATTTAGGCCTAAAGAGGCATAGCCTACATCATAAATTGTTCTCTCTATATATATATATAGCTACCTAGTTCCGTAAAAGTATCCGGGCCTCTTGGCATTTGTCCTCCGCTCCCTCTCTGCGTCCCATGAAGATAAGACTTTTCTCCAAAGAACTTGCCGTATGGTCAGATAAATTTAAAGTCTATTTTTCAAGAAACCAAACCTCTGGGATGCATTACACATAATATTATCACTTTACAGTCTTTACATATATGAGTTTTGATTATAATTATGCGATTGTAGGCAATAATTGTATAATCGGCTTGAAAGATCGTTTGTTGTTCCGTTTTCACTTATCTGTATTTCTATTCTTTTCAGGGCTCCATATTAACCCTACATTGGACCGCTTATTTATCACTTACTTCGATGCCGATCGGCTTAAATAAACATGCATAGAATGGAAAACTTTGACCGTAACGTAGGATTTGAAGGGTGGGCTGAAAGCAGCAGATAAACTGATCTTCATCATTTCATGTTGCTGTAGCTAGTCATGTGGGTAAAAGGATCACGTGACTTCTATCAGAGGGTACGCATAATCAGGAACCTCTCGATGCCAGTGGTGCATGTAGAATGATGAAATTGTGTAGGCCAGTGGTTGTTGACTCAGTAGTGATTGCACAGTGACTTAAACCTGCAGAAAATATTGTGGTCCATTGCTCTCCCTTCCTGTATCTTCTTTCCTATGTGCAGCTACAGAGTATAATAGGGAATCGCAGTAAGCTACCCAGTGGGTCCGGAATGAAACTTTTTAGGGCCTGATCTGATCTTTAAAAGCTGATGACCTACTTAGTATGTCGTTTATTTCTTCATTCTTTTAATGGATAGCACTCCATTAGTTCACAACACTTTCATCCCATTATAGTAGGTCTAAAACTGTTCGTGTTATGCAATATAGATGTACAAAAAAACAGCTCTTACACTTGTTGGATGGCGGATGTCATTGCTGAGAGAGGACTTCCTCTGAAGATGTCTTGATTAAACACTGCTTGAGCACTTGCAATATGAAATCCCACGCATGCTTCAATATTTGACAGGTGGAGAGACCGGCTACGTTTGACAGGTAAGGAGACAGCCATATAAGGGAGGGAGAGGAGAAGGTCAGACAATGGGCCCACTCGGCAGAAAGACCAAAGAGCAGGGAATTATTGACGGGTGGGGAAACAGGATCAACCCACACACAAAGAACATTGGGTGGGAAAAGAGACCGACCATGTGGGTGCATGATATAGCCTAGGCCGCGAGGTCAGAGAGGGATGATTGGCGGATGGGTCAATAGAATCCACAGGTGAAAGTAAGATGCACCAACAATGCACCAATCGACAGAGAAATGGAATTCGTGAAGTAGCGACAGCGCATTTCTTAGACGACTTGATCTAGCAGGCGCGGATCCAGAGGGGGGCGGAGCCGGCGTACGCCCCCCCTAAACCTCGGCAAATGTTCTCAAACTAAACTGTAAAAAAGTCCCATCCCGTTCCATGATGAACACAGGGAGGCGCTCATCTCCTTCTCCATAGCCTTGAGCCAGCAATGGACGAATCGCACGGTCCTGGACACGGGGCCAGTGTATCGCAGGACTTGCTGTTTACTTCCCAGCTTACGCCGGTCCCAAATTATACTGCTTGGTGACAGAGGTACGTGTGCGTCACAGTGCGTGAACAACTTGCCCAAGGTCGTTACCCGGAGTCGAACTCGCAAACTTCCGCTCTGTAAGCGGACGCTTTACCGGTCCGCCACCAGGTAAACTAAACTGACCTAAAACTAATAATTTTATAATTACAATTTTGGAATAGGATGTTTGAAGTAGCTGGACCGGCAGAATGGAGCTCTCTTACCGGAGCTCTCTTACCTACTTACCTGAGTTGCTAGCAGACGTTGCCCACGTGACCAATGACTTTTGCCGTTACGTCATTCACAAAGTTCATGTACAGACAAAATTTACGTAAATGGAAATTGGTCAATTTAAAAATATGTCGAGTGGTCCGCCGTCAAAACGGCAAACAAGCAGTTTTATCATTCGCGAAAAAGCCGACTGCCGTTGGTAAGACATAAGCCTATCTTAGGCCTAAATCTCAAAAGATGGCATATGATTATCATTATAATTTTGAAATTCGTCGTGCTGATTATAGCCGCCGAAAGCGTTCGACAGCTGTCGATATTATGGACAAATGCAAATCAAGGATATAGGCCTAGAGCTGCAATTTCAGCAGGTCGGGTCGCTTATGGGAGCTCTTCAGCAGAAGTTAAATGTATCAAAGATTACTCATCTAGGCTAATCATTCTCTTAACGCTCAGTGGCGTGCGGTCCATGGATGATGCGCATCCCTTGCTTATTGAATCTATTTTTATACAAATTCTAGTGTATTCAATTTTTATCATTACTATGTTAGCCTAATTATCGTATGATAAATTGGCATCGACTATATATTATTTTTACATACATACATACATACATACATACATACATACATACATACATACATACATACATACATACATACATACATACATACATACATACATACATACATACATACATACATACAACCATACATACATACATACATTATACATACATGCATACTACACCGTGAGGCATAAAAAACAAAGCCCCTAGAAAAATTGTTATAATTGTAACAATATTCAAACAATGTCAATGAAATTCAGGAAATTTATAGCCAAATAGCAGGCAATGTAAACAGACTTTTTCAGTTTGTACTCAAACTGTCCGCCTTTAGCTTCTACGCATGCGCGAAGTCGCTAGCGCCATTCACGCACCGCCGAGTCAATAATTCGCTGGTCAAGATCGTTCCAAGCTTGCATAATTCTCTTACGAAGATCTTCAACATCACGGACTGTGGTTTTGTACACCATTTCCTGCTTCTCGTAGCAATACTCAAAATGATCGTCTGTATGTAGCAGTTGGAACTCGAAAGAGAGATATTGCAGCCGACCGCCTTTTACGCACACGTCCAACGTTTAGCAAATCCCAAATAGTATCAGTCGGTGCTTCTTCTCAATTCACTTTGTTAAACCGGGGGGTACAATCAACGGCCAACACTACAGAGATATTTTTACTCATGGAAAGCCTTCTACCTGAAATTCGAGAACTCTGAATTTTACATTTTCCAGCAAGTGGTACTCTAGCGTATACCGTACAGAGTTCAAGAAACGGTTGCACTTCCGACGAATGAAACTCGACTTGACTTCATAACTCCTACACTATGGCCCCCTAACAGCCCAGATCTGAATCCCGTCGATTAAAAAATATGGGTATGCATGCAGGAAATTGTGTACAAAACGAAGGTCCGTGATGTTGAAGATCTTTGTAAGCGAAACGAGAAAGCTTGGAACGATCTTGAACAGCGAATTTATTGACTAGGTGGTGCGTGAATGGCGCAAGGGACTTCACGCATGCGTAGAAGCTAAAGGCAGACAGTTTGTATACAAATTCATAATCTTTTTACATTGCCTGCTATTTGGCTATAATTTTCCAGAATTTCATTGACATTGCTTGAATATTGTTAAAATTGTAACAATTTTTCTAGGGGCTTTGTTTTTTATGCCTCACGGTGTATAATGATTAGGCCTATACCCTTCACCACTGCGCCGAACAAATGCATGTATGTGTGTGGGCTTATATGCTTATGTAATGTATGTATGTATGTATGTATGTATGTATGCATGCATGCATGTATGCATGTATGTATGTATGTATGTATGTATGTATGTATGTATGTATGTATGTATGTATGTATGTATGTATGTATGTATGTATGTATGTATGTATGTAGTATTTACGCCCCCCCTAACCAGAAATCCTGGATCCGCCCCTGTCTAGTATACTAATATCTTTCCATTCAACGGTCTGTCAGTGAAGGACTTGCTCAAGGGCCCTACACACTACACAGTAACCGCCGCGGACGGGTATCGAACCCGTACTCTCAGTGTTACAGGCGGTTCCACGACAACTAGTTCAACGACAACTCGTCCAACGACAACTCGTCCACGGACAACTGGTCCACCGACAACTGGTTCACCGAAATAGAAGCCAGATTAATGAGAAAGCGCTTGAGAAATGGAAGCTGGATGAAGGTTTTTACAGGTGAAATAGAAGCTGGATTGATGAAAAAACGCTTAAGAAATGGAAGATGGATCAAGTTTTTCCCAAATCTGAAATAGAAGCTGGATGCATGTTGAAGCACATGATTAAAATCGTCAATTCAGCTAGGAAACCGTTAGACTTTTTTTTCATAAACCCAGCTCCTATTTCGTAAATAAAAACTTTCATCCAGTTTCCATTTCTCAAGCGCTTTCTCATTAATCCGGCTTCTATTTCAGTGGACCAGTTGTCGGTGAACCAGTTGTCCGTGGACGAGTTGTCGTTGGACGAGTTGTCGTTGGACGAGTTGTCGTGACACCGTTACAGGCCGACCGCTCTAACCACTCGCCCGTGCACCGTGTCTCACAAATAGGAATGGAGCACATGACAAAAGTTACAATAGTGATTAATTATCAGAATAATTACTTCACTAGATCCGCATCTGACACCTGTTTAGGCTATGTACTACAGCAGCTGACTGTTTAACTTGTAATTGATGTCTACAACGCATATAGGCTACGATTGAGAATTTGAATCCCTATACTACAGTCACTTCAAAGTCTCCAATACACGACTGAAAGACGTGCAGCGAGAGAGGCCTAGAAGTCATCCAAAATTGCAATCTTTGTAGCCATCGATACTAAAATATAAGTTATTTCACGTTCTCTCAACACTGAGTCAATGAGAGTTGTCCTGGGTTTAACCCAGATAATCCCCACGTCCTATATGTAGGACAGTTAGTTTTTTGTTTATGCAATAATATATAATAACATCTCTGTGTTATATAATACTTTTTTTACAAGGAAGATGTATTTCCTGTACGTTGTAATGTTTGTTGTTGACTTTGCTTGCGTTGTCATATCAGAGAAATAAAATTTCAATGCGAAGAAAATCGGAATCTGAGAAATCGTCGATATGCCTAGAAAGAGGTGGGTGTACACTATTACATGTGAAAACTAAAAAGATTATAACTATTTCTAAATTACCTACAGGTATGAAGGTATGCATGAAAATTATTAGTCCTTTGTTAGTCAATATTACCAGGCTTTGGCAGGGATCGTTAGTACACCGTCCTACATGTAGGACACTGGGACTATGTACAACATATTATTTGGAAATTGTTTGTCACTTCATCCAATTGTTTTAGGGTCAGGGCTAGTTCCATGGGTTGGTATTAGAGGTTGGTATTAGCCTATTAGGGTCATAATGGTCATTTTGAACAGGTGGGTCTGCCTAATATGCCTAAATATAAATTTGTATGTTCTTACTGTTGTTATATTTCTGGTAGCCTATATAGTATTGGCTTACAGACTAGTAACACAATGTATTAGAAAAAAAATTTCTTGTATTTTTACAGAACGACAAACTTCATGAAGTGATGGCCATGCTGGAGGATGATCCAGATTCTGTGCCGGCTGCTGGAGTAGACATTGTTATACTGCCACCCGATAACGCATGTGCAGAAGTAACTGATGAGGATTCGGGAGATGAGGAGACGGTAACCATAAACAACCTGCCTCCAAGTCAGTTGCATGCCGATGCTGAGACGCAACGTCCACCAGATGACGACAGCATGTACAGTAACTGACAGCGATGATGGTGCGCGTCACCTAGCTGCATCAAGTCTTCCTCCAGCAAAGAAGAAGATGAAGGTCCAATGGTCTATACATGGAGAAAAAGTGATTTAGCGCTTTCTCCGATTACATCAAGGACTTGGAACCCGAAAGATGTCATTGAACTTAGGGAATCACCAGTTGACCTCTTTCTCACCTTCTTTGATGCTGAGGTCTTCGGCATGATCGCGACTCAAAGCCTGTACCGTATTTCAGTAAGAGGAAGGAAGTGGTACTTCCCTCTGATATGTCACTGTATCGATTTGGCTGAGCAAAATGCCTGGTAACTCCACCAAGCTCGCAAAGGATCACTGGATCATCTCCAGTTCCGCCGTCGCGTAGTAACCGCTCTACTGGAGACCAATGCCAACTCATCAAAGGGTGCAGACTGAACATGTCGACTCCAGATATGATCGATTACACCATCTCGTGGAGCCGCAGGAGAAACAAACAAGATGTCGACACTGTCATCAAAAGTGCACCACAGCAAGTGCAACATTGGATTGCACGTGAAGTGTTTCATTGACCATCACAAGAAATGAACCAAGTCTAGATTAACTCTAGGCAGAAGTCAAAATAGTCATAATAATGTCATTTTATCATTTGTGAGGAAAATAGATGTACATTATTGCTGTAAACAAAAATCTATGATAATATTCATATTTAGAAACTTCATGTGTTGTATGTTCCCAGCGTCCTACATGTAGGACGGTAGATTTCCAAGTAACCATGTACAGCAAACATGAAAATACATTTCCCCCCTCTATTTTGTATTTATTTCTATCAGATTATTCACAGTAATGCCTAAAACTATGAAAAAATATACCGTGGGAACATCTGGGTTAATTCGATACCAAGCTTATTTTCGAGAATTAACTAAAGGGTTTGAAAAATGAATAGTTGGAGCTCACCGCCTGGGCCGCGCAGGGCTGTTTTTAAGGAATATCTAGAACTGCACAACTCCTTATTTTCCTTCCCGTCCTCCATGGTAATTGGTAAATTACTTCAAATAAGAGGACTATGACCATTTGTTGCAAGTTTTAACTGTAAAGAAGTGCTTCTACAACTACACAAATCCATTTAGAGCTGCACATTTTGTGTAGGCCTACAACTGCACGTTAAAAAAAACCCTGCCTGGGCGAACCTAGCCCCACACCACATTTGCCTGGAACTTGAGTACAGCATCCCACAGAAGTTTACACCTATGAGTGAAGCTAATGGCAGTATAATCAGCAGCCTGTCTATCCGCCTAGTGCGGCACACTATTAGACTTAGGTTATCTTCTGTGAGAAATTTATGTCCAATTACATTCGTATATGAATCTCGTTATAGGCCTAACGACTTTTTATTTTTTACCAGATGGTCCGAACGGAGCGCCGTACGTATAATAGCCTATAGGGCCTATAGGCATTATTTTTTATATAAGCTTAATAGTCCGCTTTCCTCTACTGAAAATTGTCACATGCAGTCTGTTATTTTTGGTCTAAAGTACTTGCTCATCAATCCTATTTGTAGATTTATCCTAAAGCATCGTGATGCGGCTGAACTGCTGCAGCAGTGCCATGGGTTTAAAGAGTACAGGCTGTTTTCACACACACACACACACACACACACACACACACACACACACACACACACACACACACACACACACACACACACACACTACAGTCATGGCTTACTCTGAGGGAGTCTGGCCAAGGTTCTTGTAGTCTGGCCGTGTTGTGTTGCATGGAGCCGATGAGACTTCAGCAGTTAAAGCTAGTATACAAACCTCCATTATGTGAAGGGCGCTGCAGGCTAGCAGGGACCAGACTGTGTGTTATTAATCCAACAGTAGGACTCTGAACCGTTCTCCACCAGTCAGTTGGCATATCAGAAAACGCATGCGGCTGCCGTGAGGTTGGATGTAGGCCTACGTGTGGTTCTGTTCGCATGCTTCCAATTACACAACCTCTCCAATTTCAATGCCTATAAGGACCTCTGGATAATAACATATTATGCCGGAAGTCCAGGAACCCATGAGCTAATTATAGTAGGCTAATGCACTCGAAACCTCTATGCGCTCACAAAACCTAAGCCACCCTCTTCTGTTCAATATCAACAGGCCTTGGAAGTGAAGTTGGACTTGGAACCGCAGCAAGTGTTCGATTTTATTTCAATAAACATCGATTTAATTTCCAGCATAATATCAGAAAGCGAAGCGTCCACTGTTCTCTGCGGTGCTCAGTTGAGACCGGCTGTAGCCTATGATCTTACTCCAATCGCTCGAAATCTATGTACGAAAAGATGGTTCGGGTTCATGTTGATTATTGAACCGCTCACAGAATTTGACAAATCAAAAACATCGGAGATAATATTATAGTGTGTGACTGGAGGCCTTCTCTGAAATTCGAATTTCGAATCAGGTCAAATTATGACTCGGACGGTATATATTATAAATTATGCCTATAATCAGGGCTGCATTTCCAAAAGTAGAAGTGACTCAAGTGAGTCTACTGTAGGCCTTCACGTTACGGCTGCCTATCAAGCAGGGCTGAAAATGAGCCGAGTCGGTCCGGGTCTGAGACCCGGCATCATATTGTCCTGTAAGCTTACATTACGCACAACATATATTTGTGAGTTGAGAACACTACTATACCCTCGTATAGCCTACCATCGATTACAGCCCTGCTTATAAGTATAATCCATCAAACGCTACAATAAAAATCTTTCAATTCTATCAAAAGAGCCTATTCTCGTATCAACGAATAGGCCAATTTAATTTTTCCCCAACACATATTCATTCGGTAGTATGGTATAAATCAGCCTCCAGTTGCCAGTCACACAACACAACCGCTTTCGCTAACATTTCGGACGCAAATATTCTCCGACATCACGACGCGTGATTCTCTATCGTAAGCTTAGATGTTTTGTCCGTAGAACAAAACATACATGTTATAGGCCTACGCAATTTTTAAGCCATCCCTTCAGCACCAGTCATGTTACAAAAGAGCAATGACTCGATGTTTCCAGTACAAAAGGGCAATGACTCGATGTTTCCAGTACAAAAGGGCAATGACTTCAGGTTTTTTTAAATGCAGTTATAGGCCTACACAAAATGTGCAGTAATTTGCCATGGAGAATGGGAAAGGAAAGAAGGAGTTGTGCAGTTCTAAAAATTCCTTTAAAACAACCCTGAATGACTCGATGTTTCCAGTACAAAAGGGGAATGACTCGATGTTTCCAGTACGGGCCGTACTGGAAACAATCCACTTCAAAGTTCTCTCCTTAGCCTACAACTCCTTACAATGCTCCCAACCCAGATATCTTCGCGAACTGTTCACCATCCAGCCTACCCGTTCTACCAGATCATCCGCCTGCCTTACACTCTCTCGACCGCCGGTCACATGTCATCTCAAGTTCTCCAACCGAGCCATAGCCATAGATAGACCTAAGATCGAAATTGTCTAATATTTTCAATCTTTATCAGTTAGGTTCTCAAGTTGGAGCAATCTGTAACAATATTATTTTTAGACTATCATGGTAGCCTACATGTACATGTAGGATTAGAATATCATTCAAGTTTTCTGTCGCGGCCAAATACCGGCAAATCTGTGACAAGGAACCAAATGTAGGTTATATCTAACGGCAAATTTCATGTGATTTATGGCAATTTAAATTATTTCAAGCGTAAAAGAGGAGTCGCATGATACTATGCTATCGCATGTCACCAGACGGTGCCGTGAATTTTTGCATTTTTGCAAAAGTAGGCCGTGATTTTTTCACTTTTTGACCGTGATTTTGGGACTACCCTAATGATAATTGTCTTCCTTCACATTTTAGCGTCTGCAATAATTACAGTCAATTCTTTTGGTCGACCTGTACATCGTAATTACTTAATCATTTATGTTACCTAATTAAGTTATTGGATTGATTGACTAATGCTTAACAACTTGGTGATACTTGTGATGCTTTGTGTAATTTTGGTTTCTGACTTGGTGTGCTTGTTGCTATTACATATGGACCAATAAAATTATTTGATTTGATTTGATTTGATAATCGCAAGTTATTACAGGAGTCGAATTTAACTGCACAGGCAGCCATGAACGGCGCCATATCCGTCCTACTAAGCAACAGAGAGTAAGGGACTTGCTCAAGGTCCTACACAGGTATTGACCAACCGAATAGGGGCGCGAATTCTCAGCGCAACCTCGGCGTAACAAGCCAGACGCTCTACTCAATCGGCACACATATACATACATTGGCCCTACATACATACATACATACATACATACATACATACATACATAAATACATACATACATACATACATACATACATACATACATACATACATACATACATACATACATACATACATACATACATGCATGCATGCATACGTAGTATTACATACATACATGCACGTATGCATGTGATAACATGCCTATATCCGGTTTACCATCGATTACAGCCCTGCCTATAATAATCCATCAAACGTTGCCATCGAAATCCCTCGATTCTAGCAAAAAGAGACTGTTCTGGTAGCAATGAATAAGCGAATTTATTATTTGCCAACACATATCCATTCGTTAGTGTGCTCTAAACCAGACTGCAACTGTCAGTCACACAACATTAACCGCTTTCGCTATTTATAACAATTTGGACGCAAATATTTGTGCGACATCACTGTTTATCGGTAGATGTTTTGTTCGTGTAACATAGGGCCTATTATTATAGTCCTATACCACACCAATTTCCACGTAATATATCCTACAATTAATGGACAGCATATACCTTTTGTGATGCATATATCCAGGTATGCTCTGCAGCACACGCTGGTGTTATTTGTGCTCTCTCAAATGCATTATTGTAGTAAATGGTTTTCTCGTTTCATTGCTCCAATGGTATGACAACAGGTCGATCTAAAGAACTGACCATTATTTTAACAGGTTGCATTCATGAGCACTATGTACTTTTGTGTCTAATCTTTTACCAGTTTAATCACCGGGTCGTCTAAGCAATTTAATTAGGTCAAGTCAATCTTCTTGTCTGTTGTTTTTCTTAACTAGGCCTAATTCTCCAAGACATTATTTTGTACACTTTAGCCAAGCTAAGGAAAGAGATTTTTGAGATTACTGCAAAAATTAATCATATACGCTAAGATTTAGGCTATATAGCTATGCTTGCTTAATTGTCTTTATTGTTATTGTTTGTAGGTGTAGGGCTGTAGGCCCATCTGTCTGGAATAGACTCCCGGATAGGCCTACGTCTGTTGCATAGTTTTGACTCATCAGTGTTGTGTAGGCTCCTTGCAGGGTTGTTTTTAAGGAATTTTTAGAACTATATAAACAACTTATTTTCCTTCCCATCATCCATGGTAAATTACTTCCAATCGGAGGACAATTACCATTTTTTGCTAGTTTTAACTGGACAAGAATGCTTCTTCAACTGCACAAATCTATTTAGAGCTGCACATTTTGTGTAGGCTACAACTGCACGTTAAAAAAAAGCCCTGGCGCGTAATTTCATCAGAAATAAAGCATCTAGCCAAACAAATCCACTGCTGCCATTGCTCGGTTAAGGTCAGCTTCGTTTATTCATGTAGATCTATTTCTCCATTTCTATAGCGGTCCTTCAAGCTCGCTACTCAGAGGCGCTGTCGACTACAGGGCGGACACTGCATCGGACTTTCACGCCGAAGCGCCCGAGCAATTATTGTGAGTGAAGGACTTGCCAAAGGGTCCCTACGCGACGACTTTAGGTGGATTCGAGCATGCAACACTTCGGCTGCAAGGCAACAAACATACCCACTAGGCCTAGGCCTACATACGCGCCCCACGTTGGATTAGATAATATTTTTGTCACTCGCTCAAATCTACTCCATAGCCTACAAAAATCGATAGAAATATCGAGTATCGTATCATAGACATTTTGTAGCAGGTGTTGAAGGAATGGCTTAAAACACGCATAGGCCTACATGTATGTAGGCCTACATGCATGAAAAGGTGGTTCGGTTGCTAACGTAAACCTATGACGGTTATGTCCTATACCACCGGATGTTCGTAGGTTACACGTGATTATAAGACACGCCCAATTGGTTGGAAGCCTGAGATAAGAGACTAAATAGAGGAAAATTTGACAGTAGCAGGAGAGACTTTCACTTACTTGTGTCGCACTTCTATTATATACAGACATTCAGCAAACTAATCGTCGCGAGCAAACAAGTAAGACTGTTCTGTCGCTTGATGTTAGAGTCCATCGTTCACTCGAAACTTGATTATTGCAACTCTCTGTTCTTAAACGTTGACTCCGCAAAACTCAAGCGCCTCCAACTTATTCAAAATTCTCTTGCTAGAGCCGTCACCAGAACACCCAGACATCATCACATCACCCCCATTCTTAAGTCTCTTCACTGGTTGAAAATCCCAGAGCGAGTCCACTTCAAAGTTCTCTCCTTGACCTACAACTCCTTACAATGCTCCCAGCCAAGATATCTTCGCGAATTGTTCACCATCCAGCCTACCCGTTCTACCAGATCATCCGCCTGCCTTACACTCTCTCGACCGCCGGTCACAAGTCATCTCAAGTTCTCCAACCGAGCCATATCCATAGATAGACCTAAGATTGAAAGTGTCTAATACCGAAACTTTCAATCTTTATCAGTTAGGTTCTCAAGTTGGAGCAATACCAGTATGTAACAATATTATCATTAGACAATCATGGTAGGGTTAGAATAGGCCTATCATGCAAGTTATCTGTCGCGGCCAACTACCACTGGCAAATCTGTGACAAGGAACCGAAAATAATGTAAAAGATATCTATTACAGCAAATTTCGCGTGAGTTAGGCCTATGGCAATTTAATTTAAAGCGTAAAAGAGGAGTCGCATATGATACAATGCTATCGCATGTCACCAGAGGTTTATTCTAGATTAATTCAATCTGTTGTTTGATAGCATGATGATGATCAAGGGATTTGCACTCCTACTGTCCATTATGGCTGCTGTTTGTGAGTTGGGCAACTGCACTGAATACACGGCAGTGTACGATGCTGATGGGAGACGTCAGTGCGCAGTTGGCCATCATCAGCCAGACGAAGTCCGTCCTTCAACCAACACGATGACCTTTGAATGTGCGAGAATGTGTGATGACAATCCAGAATGCGTCGTCTTCAATCTCTACGATAACACAACCTGTGAAACATTCACTTGCTCATCCAAGTCATCACTCGATTACCAGATCGTGGAATCATGTAAAAGCTTCCGGGTATGTTTTGCATCAACTAATGTAGTTTTTTAATTTAAAGTTGCATTCGGACGCAATTGAAAATACAGTAAGAAGAATTAATCGATAAATCTGCAAGCAGATGGACTTGATCGAAAAGTTTGATTTCTGCTGATTCAATCAAGCACGCGCTGAATAGGCCCAACCGATTTCTATTAGGTGACTGAATGATTAGCTATAAAATGACCCATAACCAGACAATATTATTGAGTGAATATAGGCAATCAATTATTAGTAGTCATTGATTACCTGTTGACTTACTTATCTTTTAACTTAATTATATAAAGTGTATCTATAGAGCCTATAATTTATATGATTACGTATATATATTTTTATATTATAAGCCTACACTAAGTTATAAACATAAGTATAATTTAAATTTAAATTTTTGTGAGTTGTTCACGGGAAGAATGTAATAGATTTGATGTGGCATAGGGCCTATATAATAATTATAATGTACCGACGGATTGATTGATTTGTAGATTCATTGATTTATTGATTGATTGATTGATTGATTAATAATCAGCTGCAAAGAACTCTACTAACATGTGATCTTGTAATTTCAGATAAACGATTGCAGTTTGAGATGTACCGAAAGCCAAACAGAATGCGGTAAGCCGGATATTTATTTCACTTATTAAAATCTATTATAATTATAAATCTTGTTTCGAAAGAGAGGACACTGCTGGAAGTCACCAGCTAAGCCGGGCAGCTTAATTCGTGTAGGCCCTATTACAACTCTTGGATGTGATATTGTATGGTAATCGTAATCTCCACATTTTTTAAACGCTGCTTTAAAGGTAATCGAGAGCAATAAAACATTTACGAGTGCTGCATCACGTTAAAGAGGTTGCTGAGATATGTTCGTGGGATGTTTAGAGTCTGGTGGTCAGAGAAACCACAGAGTAGTCAGATGAAGTGAAAAAGTGTGGGGTTCATTTCATTTCATTTCAGGCATTTATATAGCGCCTCTTCAAGAAATCTACTCAGAAGCGCTCCCGACCCAACCACGGCTAAAGAGAACAGTCTTAAGAGCAGAGTAGAACGTAGTCTCAAAGGCTCGAGGCATTAGACGTAGTTCCACAGGGAGCCCATTCCAGGTTGCAGGGCCAACAACAGAAAAGGCACGGCGCTGCACAATAGAAGTGCGCGACCGGGGGACAAGAAGCTCAGCCTGCTTAGAAGAGCGGAGAGAGCCACGGCGCTGGACGCTCAGGGTGGAGCAACAGAGCTCCTGTAAATAGACAGGGGCCACACCCGCAAGACAGCGCCAAACCAAGGAAGATATTCGGTAAGTGACCCTTTGGGAGAAAGGGAGCCAGTGCAAGACATCCCGCATATAGTCAGTGACATGGCCGAATTTTGGGATGCGACCGACAAGGCGTGCCGCAGAGCACGGGTTCTTTGAGGACGACATCGCATACAGAGTCAGTGACTCGATCGAATAAAGGGTAAGAATTGATAATAATACTGTAAGAAAGTTAATATCAGCTTGCAAATATTCCACCTTATTAATTGTGCTCCATCATTTCTGTCTAGCCTTTGTCGACCTGTCTCCTACCTTGCAGCCCGTCGAGCTCTTCGCTACGCGACAACGAGGGAGCTTTTGGTTCCTCGAGCTCGCACTTTTACCAGACAGCGCCGGGCCTTTTCTACTGTGGGTCCCGCTCTCTGGAATGGCCTCCCACTAATTTCACCTGCTTTTTATAAGTCACTCAAATCCTATTTTTTTAGCTGTGGCTGGACTGGGAGCGCCTCTGAGTAGGCTTTTTGAAGAGGCGCTATATAAATTCTTGAAATGAATGAATGAATGGATATAATATATTACATATATACATATAATATATTATATATATTATATATGTAATATATATGTAATATAATACTACAGAACTGCAAAGTATTTACGGACGTATATTCCGAGACTTCTCTTTTTTTCTTCTGATCAGATATCAAAGCAACCACCCCGCCAACAACACAGCCACCGCGTTTGAGAGATTGTGTGGACGTAAGAGCAGCTGGACACACAGAAAGCGGCGTCTATCTAATCAAAGTGGGTAACAACGATAACGAGACAAGCGTCTACTGCGACATGAGTAACTCAGAAAGTTGGCTGGTAATTAATTTTATATTATCAATTAAAGCAAAATCTTATTCATATCAATGAGCTGCATGTGAAGACCGTGTGTAATAGATTATGTCTCTAGAAAAATGTCAGCATAGCCTGGAGTTTTTGAAGTTGCGATTGATAGAGTCACGTTGGTCTGAACAGTTGGCTTTAAATGATGAGTGATCGGCGTCTCACGATATTTAAGCCTGTGTGAAAAATTGCGGAAAAATAACCAGAGAGGGTTTGACTATGATCCACATGGAATTGAGGCCTGAAAACAGACTTTACTGTGAGGCTCTTAGACAGACTGGAGCGAAATCACCCTACACCCAAAAAACCTGGCAATTTTCAGCACAACAGAATAAATAGAATCAGTTATAAAGCCTAACGATCGGTAACCAACCGTCCATTCAAACATTTCTTCATTGTAATCTCTACGTCCAGCGGTATAAGAATTGTAGACAAATTACTTGGGGTGGGGGTCAAACGTTGATTTACGTGGAGTTGGGATGTGCATTGTGCAATGCAGACTTGAACCTTCCGGCTCCAAGGAAATGACGTCACCACTACACCACCGCGCCCACCTGAACTGACTGTAAGGGCTGGGTTGGAGCAAAAACTACAACATCACATTTTCTATAATGACAGAGATTTGAACACCGACTTCTTGTTAAACAGTGTAGCGCGGTAACAATTCTATTATCGTACCGGCACCTCTTCATCCAGCTACGATATATTATCATGTCAAAAGTAAACAGCAGCTGCTTTTTTGTATGTTCTCTGCCACGTCTTGAATGGCCAATTAGGGCCTACCGTATAACTAAATGTGTTGGAATTTCAGCATAAGTGTTATTTGGAGAATGTACATTCGCATACTTATTGCTTATAGGCCTACTACATTAACGTGCAGATTATTTATCAGGTGTTACAGAGACGCAAGGACGGTAGCGTTGACTTTAACAGAACTTGGACCGAATACGCGAATGGCTTTGGTGATCTTAACGGAGAATTTTGGCTAGGTTTGTAAATTATAATGCACAAATAGCCTATATATTTTTCAAATGTGCATCAGGTCTATAATTTTTATGGTACAAATGGTTTGCATCCGACTTGTCGGCCAGTTACCAAATGAGAGCCTACTTGTTATTGAGTAAATTTATTGTCTCTACAGGGTGGGCCATAAAAAAAGACCCTCTGAGGATTTTACCAATATCTTGGCCTGGCCAGAAGTAAGAGTTTCGGAATGAAATTTTACAGGCTTAAATTAATAAAATCGCGTTCTTGCTACTTTTTGTTTCGTTACGTTTTTGAATCAGCCCTGTAGGCTCATTAAAAAGTGATTGTTCTGTTTGAAATATTTTAGACGTAAAATTTTTTTTCGGAATTCTTACTTCTGGCCAATAAATTAGCAAAACCATAGTTTTTAATAATAATAATAATAAGACAATTTATTTAGCGCCATAGCTCAGCCGAGGCCGAAGGAAAAGTTGCCCACCCTGTAGATATCGCTTCAAATAGCAAATTTCTAGGTAGTTGATCGTGTGGCAATACCACGCAGTTGACCAAAATCAGTTAAATTTTTTTCATCTAATTTAAGAACCTCTGTACATACTGCCTTCGTAACGCGCACGGCTACATTGCCTCTAAAATGCACAGCATTGTAGGCTAATTCTAGCAATTACGTATGATTTTCAATAGGGCCTAGAGCCCTATACTCTGTAAGCGACCAAGATTCAAACTATATGCCTTCTGTAATATTAAAAATCAAAGCTGTGATAAATTTGAAAATATATAAATTTATTTAAATTATTCACTCTAAATTGTGAATTGAAACTTGCTTTTTTAGGTAACGAAATTCTGTATAATTTGCTGGCAAACAGAACCCGCACTTTGCGCGTTGATATGGAGGATTGGGACGGAAACACATCTTATGCAGAATACTCGACATTTTCCATCGCTACAGCCAGTGATAACTATACTCTGAGCGTTGGTGGCTACAATGGCACTGCAGGTATTCTTTCTTACTGCCTGCACATCATAAAATAATTATTGTTTTGCTGATTGAAGTAGGCCAAACAATTCAGTCTTTTGCAATCACATTTGTCTATGTCTCTATGACAAACTTTAGGTTATCTCAAAACTCTCTTTTCTTAAGAGAAACCTAAACCTAACATGTAAATGTCATTAACATCATGTTGCATGTAACATTAGACTGGTCCAAAAAATTCATCTTGCAGATTTCAGTTCTCCACAAGGCTTGTTTTTGTCCTTATCATGATTATAATAATCACAAAAAATTTCAATGAAAACAAATGAAATTAAGAGGTCAACCCATTTGACACTTTTTATGTTATTTGGACATAAGTAGATGAATTGTTCCGCAATGGTTAATGTACGACCTGAGCGACATTGAGTCTGGGGAGATTCCATTTCTCAATTACTTCAACACTGGTATTGGCCTGAGGGTCACCTTCTTGTATGTCACTCATTATTTTTGAGATTGCAAGAGTTTTTCGTGACAATTTCCAGTGAGAACCATAATAGCTATGCGGTTCATATTTTCCTTTTAGGCTATCCGTCTGTGCTGCATGGGTAAAATTTTGATTTCTCGTAGAGGTTACAGCAGACCTGCGAGTGTGCACTCTTGTTCTTCCATTGCAGCTGCTTCTTGTCTTTCTTTTATGAACTTCTAGAATATGTGATTTCTGAAATATATGTCATAACCATTACCCAGTCGCCAGTGTGGCAGCTCCATCTACACACACAGCATAGCGGTCTGGAAGGCCAACACGATACAAGGCACCAACAACTAAACTAAAGAAGATGTTCTTGGATCTTTTTTGGTAATGAGACAGACTTTAGTAGCAGCTGCTTAAGCAGCCAGTGTAGAGTGTAGACAATATGTACTTGAACGATGACTAGGTTGTCTGATACTCAGCATTGCATCAAATCGAATAGTATTCTTCTGCTGAATCCTGACTAGCTTCCAAAGCAGAAAGTTCACCTACTGCATTATTACTGCCTTTTGTCTTGCGTTCTTCATATCACTTTCACCATTCTCCTGTCGTTGCCTTTTTCTGCTCTCTTTTGCTGCTGTCATTAGGTCTACTCCACTCATGCTACTGGAAAATACGTCTTCTTTTTGCATTCGAAAAAATTCTCCTTCTTGCTGGATTTCTGTCATCATATCCTTTGAGGCAATATCAAGCAATTTTTGAAGATCACTCTTGAACATGTATTCTTTGTCTTGCCACTTGCTCTTTATAATGGTCTGTGAGTCTTCAGAGTTAGGTAGTTCTGATAAAGCTCTGACAGTTTCCTGACACACCGGACAACCATGGGCGCCCGCAGAAATTTTTGCAGGAGGGGGCAAAAATTTTGCGATGGTCAACGGTTAAAGTTTTCAGTGGCGAGAGCATGATAAATACAGCGCTGGAAATTAAGAAAACGGGTATTTTTTCAAAGAGGTTTCTTATTGCAAATTTCTCTGTTTCATTTTGTGTATTATTTTTAACATGAACAGTTTCCTAAGTGCGAAAAATTTGTTAAAAATCCAAAGTAGGTGTTAAGAGTAGGTCCATGAAGGGCACTATATATATTTATTTCTGTAGAAATTTCTAAACGTAAATTTCTGACTTTCACTGTGTTTATCATTCGTATCGTTAGTGTTTTACGGCGAAGATATTTGTTAAAAACCCAAAAGTAGTAGTTAGAAAAATAGGTTTCACTTTCCCAGGGGGGGGCAAGTGCCCCTCCTTGCCCCTATGTGCGGGCGCCCATGCGGACAACCAGCTTTGTTGGTATTCTGGCAAGCACCCAAATACAAACAACTGCATCACAGGCCATTTCTTACCTTTCCGGATGGGGCCTCCCTTTAGTAATATGATAAAACTGAAGCAGTTGCTGTGCATCCAGGCTTGTGGTAATCTTGCAGTAGATACCGAGAGACTAGTTTTTCCAACAGCCAGTGCTCTGGGTCGGATCTCAAATTAGACGAAGCTGTATTAGTCTAACAACGACGGTTAACATGGCGTAAAGACATTATTAGCACTGAGATAAAATGTTCAGAATGGGTTGACCTCTAAATGTTGACCAATCAGGCTGAAATTTTACAGGGAGACTATCTAACCCAAGTGGACAAAAATAAGCCTTGTGGAGAAAGAATTCTAAAAACTTATTTTTTGGCTGTGGTTTGTGGACCACACTAATGTAACATGTTGCTTGGTAAAAAGGTCGTCAAAAATTTTCGTCCGTCAAAAAATATCGCGTCTTTCCTTCGGCCACTCGTTCGTCCCCCCCCCCCCCCTCCCAAATCTCCGCCCAGGTCTCCGCCCATGCCTTCTTCCATGGTGAACCGGCTGCAATTACCTTTTTCTAATGATAATTATCACTGCACAAGACGTCTTTTTCAAGTGTACAAATTCGTTTTCAACTGCACATTTAGTGTAGAACTGCACGTTAAAAAGACCGTTGTGTCTGTTATTAATTGAACCTATCACATGACTGGACACATAATTATTCTGAAGTATCTTCCTTGTCACTCAGTTGGCTATTAGACGAGTGCATAATCTCTGGGTGCACTGCAAAGATTTTTTGTATTGATTAGCACTACTAAAGTAGGCTATCAGTTTTATCAGGTTTTACCTAGCTCGTAGGCCTACATGTAGCGTGCTTCCCAGGGCCAGAGGAGCATTCACAGCGCCAATATAGATCTACCGACTGAAATGCACTCGCATTATAGGCTACATTAGTTCATACTTTAAGCCTGGTTTTCGCCGAGTGATCACATATCGAGTACAGTTAGGTCGAAGCTTGATCGATCGCTGTTAGCCTGTTACACAATACACATCCCCGATGATTAGCGTTCTTTAGACTCGATTGATTTCGGACCTTGAAGTCGCATTTTAAGATTTCTGCTAAAATTCAAGCTTCAAGCTTCTATAGCGGCCATTGGATTGGAGCTGGGACAGAGGATTGGAGCTGGGAAAGGCAATAGAACTCGCAAGAGACCGGCCGAAATGGAGACGTTTTGTTAGAGCCTCATCGTCGGAGAATACCTGATGGAGGAGAAAGAAAGAAGAAGAAGAAGAAGATATCGACCATATCCGTACATGGCGCGAATTGCCCAGGGGTCGGGTTTCAACGCCTAATCTTTCATAGTCGTCTTGCACAGCCAACTGATCGTGCATTATAGGCCTAATCTGGCCCCAGTTTTGTTCTACAATTCTCATGCTCTCCATATTGTAGGAACTTTATACAGACTTAATTTTTTGTTCTTCAGAAATCGCTATCATATCATGGCGTCTTACAATGTTGTTTCTCATCTTGACACTCATTCACCTATCAATTCGTCTGATTTTCAACAAATGTTCTGACAACGGCTGCTTTTGTTCAGGTGACAGTTTTCGGTTTGAAAATGGTGGACAGTTCGCCACCTGGGACAAATGGGACACCCAAAAACAAAAACAGTATTTGGGAAACGTGGCTCAGCTGCTTGGCGGTGGTTGGTGGTACATTTCCTCCTTCTATCCCCTATCACAGCTGAATGGCGTGTATTTGCTAAATGGTGGAAACTCAACGGACGTCCCTGGAATTTATTGGTACACGTTTAAGAACAGTTTTTATTCTCTGCATAGAACGGAAATGAAAATAGGTCGATGAAGCTTCGAGAACCGCATGAATTTGACATTTTTTACTTTTCTGTTTTTTCCTTCCTGCATTTTCACCAGTTAGAAACCTTCTATACGTCGATTTTTCTGGACATAGTCTACATGTAAGCTATAGGCTACCAAAATGCTAAAAGCTGTAAAATAAACTGTCTTCTATTTACCTATGTTTATTTATTTATTTATTTTAATTTTAAGTTAAACAGAGGGATGGTATCTCGATGCTACTATTTGCTTGTGTCAGAAAATACCGCCATTTACATCTGAGTTCCATTGGCCTACCATGTCAATGTAGTGATTTTTTTATTTGTTAAATATCGGGATCACTCCCTTCGGGTAGCCTATGCTCTCTGGCAATGATTTTACACTAGGCTACATAGGCGTAGGGGACATTTCAGCAGTGGGGAGGGCAAAAATTTGACTTTTGCCCGGAAGAATTCTGACGACCTTTTTTTTAGTCATCCGGTGTCGAAATCTTCAGAAAATAGTTGCAAATTTTACTTTTTTCTATTTTGTTCGGGAGTGCTTGCCAGAAAATCAGATTCTCCCGATATTTCAGGATGGGGCATTTGCCTCCTCTGGACCCCGTCTCCAACGCCTATGTTAGGCTATGACATAGTAATTGACAACTAGAATACTTAGGTCCAATCACTGTGTGTACTAAACTGTGAATGTATAATTGTCCGTCTTTCTTCGAATTACTAAATAAATTGAATTGAGTTGAATTAGTCGAGTTCTCTGTTCCGTTAGATACATGTTGGCTATAGAAACGATCTCAACATTAGAATGCCTGGTTTGCTGGATCTCTCAGCTGCGTTTGATACCGTCGACCATGACATCTTGGTTGAGGGCATGCCAAGAACATTCGGGATCCGATCGGTCGCGCTCGACTGGCTTCGCTTTTACCTCTGTTTGTATGTCTGTATGTGCACTTGCTATAGCGCCCCTTCAAGCTCTCTCTACTCAGAGGCGCTCACGAATGCAGAGCGGACACTGCATCGGAGTTTCAAGCCGAAGCGCTGTGCAATTGTGAGTGAAGAACTTGTTCAAGGTCCTTACGCGGCGAGGTGGATTCGAACCTCGAACCTTCCGGCTCCAAGGCAACGACGCCACCACTACACCACCGCGCCCCACAAGTTTGTGGACGCCAGTAGTCAATGACTCAGTGCTCTTCAATGAGGTTCTTTCATCCGTCCGCTCACTCGTATTTGGAGTCTCTCAGGGCTCCGTGCTTAGTCTGCATGTTGTTATTCCTGCTCTACATGTACACCCACGACGTTGGAGAGCTTGCCACGATTACCAACCTGTCATCACACTTCTATATGCCCAGTGGCGTAGCTAGGATATTTCGCGCCCGGGGACGAACTACGAAATTGGCGCCTCCCTGTTTAGTTTTTCCCCACTGCTTTATTGTCTGCAGGCAATCTCTTTGAAGTGCTTTTTGGCCTCAGAAGTGACAAAGGTTATCAGAAAATATAAATGGGCGACAAGGGGCGTTTTGTTTATCAAAACACAGTAGTAGGCCTACTGTATTTAGGATATTCAGCACTAGACCTTACAATAATTTCACTCTCGAAATGCCATTACTCACGCAGTGGCGGCGCCAGGATTTCAGTTTTGGGACGGGGCTGAATCGTGGCCGAAATGTTTTTCCATTTTCGACGCCAAAATTTCTGATGACTTTTTTAGTCATCAGGTCCAAATTTAATTGGAATTGTCAGGTTTTTTGGGGGCCTAAACGTCGAAATATTTAATTTTCACATGGGAAAAAGCGATCGCCTCATGGGGGGTGGGGCTCAGCCTCTGGCCCCCTAGCGCCGATACTGTACTCACGTTGTAAATAAGAAGAAAAAACCTTTAAAGGGGCGTTTCCCCACCCTCTGCCTTAATGATGGTAGTGTGGTGGTGATGGAGCACGACTAGAATCATAATATGATCGGTTGAAGAGTTCGGTTTTCAGTCGAGAGTTCCACCAAGTGGCAACCGGCAAGTAGCAGAAGTGAGTGTAAGTGAATGAGGCGAAATTAAAAGGCAAGATAGAATTAGATGATCAAACTGACGGATGTCATTTGGGAATTCGTTCTAAAGAGTAGGCTAGGCTAATATTATCTTACTTCTGTAAGTAAAACATTTTTATAATTAACTACGAAATTGTAACAATACCATATTATGATACGGTTTTTATGCAAACAGAACAACAAAATAATATTAAACTAAAAACTATGTATGGCCTATCATTCGAAATGTATTTTATCATGCAAAAAACTATATCATAGGAAATAGGCCTACCTGCTGTCGATGAAAGAATAAAATTTAATAGCTACGAACCGGTAGTTGATTATTTTGTACGAAGTTATATAACGTAAAACTAACAATTTAAAAAAAATTAAATAGTAGGCCTAATTATTTGCATTCAAACAAAATAACAGTACAAGACAGCACATAATGTTATTTGTTCATTTTATCTAATACTGCTTCAGAATTGAAATCCAAGGACAATGCGGTGTCTGCCTCTACGAATGCCCTCTTGAAAGAGCGCTTGAACTAATTGACCTCTTGACCCAGAAGCAGACATATATCTATCTGGGACCCACCCCTGCTATCAGGCATCAGTTTCAGAGACAAGAGCCAAGCCAGACTAATCCACTATAGAAACCCACAAATGGACAGATGCTACCTCTACTCGGGCCAGCATAACCCAGTAACCCCTACCCTCCTTCTAATCGGCCATAGGGAAATGGATGCAGCAGAATCCAGATTCGTTCCGGCCCAAGATTCCTTCACAGCCAGGTTGACCGCGGGAGCTTGTACTAGGATCATTAACTGGGGTGGGGAATTTCTGAGGGGAAATATTTTGGGTGCAGACAAACTGTGTCTGGCCTAACAACCCTGCGTTGTGGTTTGATCAGGTACAATGAGTATGGGGCGCCCGCCGCCCGTTAGTGCTTAATGGGGCGCCAAAATCATGTCTGGCAAGCGGTTTGTAGCCTAAGTAATATGAATCTAACTGGATGTTTTGGGGCGCCAAAATTCGATCTGACAAATTTACATGGGATAAATCAGCTAAAATACAAAAATACAAGTGTAAAATTTTTACTTTTAGACCTCATTTTGGCGCCCCCTTCCCTCGGCGCCCGGGGACACATGTCCCCCCCTGCCCCCCCCTAACCACGCCACTGTATATGCCGATGATCACCGCCGCTCTATACGTCAGGACCTTCATTCAACGGTTGTACACCAGCGGCAGAGAATGGAGCTTGGAATTGAGCGGATCGCAGAGTGGATGAAAATGGGAAATCGACCTTCGGTCGCTAAGTTCGCTGTTAATGGTTGCTGTTGTGCAGTAGAGTAGCGTTATTGGACCTACGATGTTTCATTGTAGCCATAAGCTTAGTTTTCTGATTGCATTCACCAATTTAGGCTACATGTAGCTTGTAGCATACTCCAATATGGTATCAGATCGACCCAGAGGCGGATACAGAAATTTTCGACCTTGATGACCTTTTTTAATCGTTTGGTCCAAATTTCGGAGAATATATAGCACTTTGCCCGTCAGAAAAAACTGGGTTTTTAA
This sequence comes from Lumbricus rubellus, assembly GCA_945859605.1. Lineage (NCBI taxonomy): Eukaryota > Metazoa > Annelida > Clitellata > Crassiclitellata > Lumbricidae > Lumbricus > Lumbricus rubellus. The sequence continues at coordinate 21,884,385 of OX243824.1, read as the reverse complement.
AGTAATTTTGCCGACGAAAACCCATTTCTAGAAAAAGACACCATTTTCTCCGTCATAATAGCTGACGACCTTTTTAGTCATACGCTACTTTCCTCTTTCTTTCTTCTTTGTCACCTTTTCTCATTGCATCATCGAACCTGTAGGGGGCCACGTCCGTTTTCCCCGCCACAATAGCTGGTGAAAAATTGAAAAATTTCTCAATGGGGGTCCATGGCCGGATTTCCCCTCGCAAACTAAGCTTATGGCTACAACGAAATAATGATCCAGAGGCGGATCGCCTCTGGATAAGTGGTGTAGTGGGGCGGGAACGCGGGGGAACGGCGTTCCCGCACTTTTTTCCAGGGAGGGAACGCGATCCTTCACTATTTTGGAGCATTTCTGCTGAAATAAATGAACAAAGAAGACTTCAAGACTCACAGTTTCAACTGCTTACTTACTGGAGCCTTTCGCAGTTTAGCAGATATATTTATATATGTGTTGGGCTGTTGGCTTTATACTAAATATTCTATGTAAATAGCGTCTCAGCGTCTGTCTGTTGTAATTTTGTAAATAAAAGTTAATGATAAATGAAAATAGTACAGTAGTACTGTAATAACAATAAATTAATAAATGAGAAAAAATGTGTAAGCCTAATATGAAGCGGATACAGATACCACAGGAAAGTAAACTTACAATCTTCTTCAGCAAGAAGTCAAAGGCACAGTCACAATCTGTTCTCACCGAACAATCTACAGATCAGCAGTCTGCAGCCGTGGCAATTCCTCTGACTGTAGCCTAGCTACTGGCTCACTGACAGACTGACAGTCACTGTACTTTAGCATTAAGCCTGTACTATCTGTACAGTAGGGTGCATCAAACGCCCCAAAGTTATCAAAATGCATTGTCCCTAGGCTTAAAATGTTCCTTTTACCTCCAATATATCCCTGATAAAAAAGCAAAAAAATAAATAATTGTTTAGGTATCCCACCTCCAATTTTAAAAATGTACATAATTATCATTCGAAATACATTACTTATTGAATTTGTCGGATTGTATGGCGTTTTAACAGGACATGTTTTAGGCTGGAAAGAAATATAAAATTATCATAGTTACTACATGTATATGTTTTATGTTTTAAGTGTTCTGTGTTTTCTATGATATATGAAGTTAACTATTCTATGTTTCAACATAGAAGGTTTGTTTTGGCGGCAAAGTTCTAGCGGCAAGCGGCAACATTTAGTTTAATAATTACAAAGTGTTAGCTTTTTCTATATTTGTATTATATTTTTCTGGAGTATAGGCCTAGTACCTAAGATGCTGATCAATCACAATCATGGATGTTAAATTGTTGATGATGTTAATGAATCAGTTGAGATTGTTGAAGATCAACAAGCAGTATCAACACGTGCGTCGGACTCTGTAGGCTTTTAATCAACTACACTGCTACAGGTATGAAGAGAACTAGGCAGTCATCGCTCATATTTGGTCTCGGAAACAAGATTACTGTAGAAGACTCGGAAATAACAGGTGCGCGTCTTCCAACAAGTCAGCAAGTGTTGCGTTGCATCAGGTATCATCTTAGTGATGGCAGTACATGCGAAAACCGTACTAGATGGGAATCCGCCAAGATTGTCCTGGCAAAAATAAAAGTGTTCTATGAGAAAGGAAACATTCCAATGATCAGCGATCGTAAGGCATGCGAAAAGATGATAAAGCTGCTTGATGAAAATGACAAAATTAGAGCGATACCTTTAAAACGTAGGTCAACGGCAGCTACAACCAGAATGGTCCTGAAGATGGAGGATAAATTAGTGAAGACATTTCAACTCTGGCCGCAAAACGTTGAGCAATTGATAAGAAATACAGAAGACTTGTCATTCTTACAGTCGATGAAAGGCGATCGAGCGGCAACATTTGGTTCATATGACAAAGTGTTAGCTTCAAAACTTCGACGGCGTCAGAAGCGCTTGCAGCTGGAGGCAATGCGGCGTGAGAAAGTAACGAATGAACTGAAAAGTGTCACGGCAGTTGTGGATTTAATTGACAGTGACGAAGCTGACAGTGAATCTGAATTGGAACATTTTTCGAACATTTCTTCTTCAGCTGCTACACAGAAAAGTCATCACCGCAGAACTCGCACTGGAACTGCTGCATTCATACCTCATGATATCATACAGCGACCCAAACTTGTTGCCTTAGCTACACGTCTAAAAATGACTCCAACACAACAATCAGCCTACACTGAAGCACTCATATCTGAGGCTGGAGGAGATGTGACAAAAGTCTCTACATCATACGCAACGACTGACAAAGCCAGGCGTCAAGTTGGACAGAATATAGCTTCGGCTTGCAAAGAGCAATGGGTTGCTCCACAACTTTTAACACTGCATTGGGACTCCAAACAAATGCCATTGCTGTCAAACAAGAATATTAAGGAGGAGCGCCTTGCAATTGTTGTTGGGAATGCAAAAGAGCTGAAGTTTCTCGGTGTGCCATCTTATGCAATGGGATCACAGAGAAAAACGGGGGACATCATTGCTGATCTGACCATTGATCTCCTGCGCTCATGGCAATGTAGTGACTCCATTGTCAACATGGCATTTGACACCACCGGATCAAATACAGGACACGTTACTGCTGCTTGTGTTACAATTCAGATGCGGTTAGGTCGAGCTCTTCTCTGGTCAGGATGTCGACATCACGTTGGCGAAGTAATTCTTACACACGTGTTTGAAGATCTTCAAATTGAGACTTCAAAATCACCCGAGGTGATATTATTCACAAGGCTTCGTAAGAACTTCGAGCTCCTCAAGACACATCGGTCAGCAACAGAAAGACTATCACGCTTCGATGATAATGTATTCAGTGAGAATGCGAAACCATTCATTGACATTTGCAGAGAACAATTTCGACAGATTTATAGTTCACAGTTGTCCTTTCGTAGAGATGACTATAAGGAATTTGCAGATCTCTGCCTCTTGTTTCTTGATGGAGAAGTAGAAGGAGATAAAGTCACATTCAAGCGACCTGGAGCACTCCACAAGGCAAGATGGATGGCCAAATTGATTTATTCAATCAAGATATGTCTTTTTGAGCAACAGATTGCAAAGCTTCCACGCAACACAATAACAACAGAGCGTCAGGTCACAAAAGTGAGAGACTTCGTGAATTTTGTGACCCTGGTTTACAGCTCTTGGTGGATGACTTGTAGTTCGGTGACTGATGCGCCATGGAATGACTTGAAGCTATACCAATCATTCTTGCAATATGACTTGCTGAATGCACAGGTCTCCGCAAGTGCTGTTCGTGCCTTCAAACGACATTTGTGGTATTTAACGGCAGAAATGGTGCCACTTGCACTGTTTAGTAATAATGTTCCAGACACTGAACGACGTGCCCTTGCTAATCGCCTGCTTTCAGTTAAGCCAAAAGAACGCTTGCAATTGCCGCAGAACAGATTTGGCTCGGGCTTTGGGAAACCTAAATTTCCAGATGTAATCACAGCTACAACAACTCTTGCCGATCTTGCAGGGACTGACTCGTGGTATATGTTTGAAATACTACAAGTTGACACTCAGTTCCTCAACAAAGATCTGTCCGACTGGTGTAGTCGCAATGACTATCAAACTGCTATGACAAACATTGGAGCACTCAACGTAATCAATGACTGTGCTGAGAGAGGAGTGAAGCTCAGCTCGGATTTTCTGTCAGCATCAAAGACTGAACAGCATTATCAAGATGTGCTTCAAGTTGTGGAACAAGATCGAAAGAGACAATCCAATCCGCGCAAACGCAAGCCAACTTCCGAATGACAATATCCGCTTGACATGTGTCATGTAATATAAGCATCGCAACCTAAATGTTTTTACAAAAGAAATAATAAATATATTCACTTCTAAGAATCTTTGCAATACTTTGTAATACTTCTGAAGATGGCTCTTGGCTAATACAGCACAGATAATGTTAAGAACTATTGGACCTATCTTTAAAGTCTTGCTGCAGCATAATAATGCATAATCTGTTCAGTGTGTTCGCCAATGTAAAACTTCAGTTGCTGGGTGGGATACCTAGAATATGTCAGAAAATTCTCAAATTTTGGGAAACACGCTTTTTTAGTAATAGGAAAAGAAGTGAATTAGGGACAGAAACTTTTGAAAGTTTTTTAACAATTATGGGGCGTTTGATGCACCCTACTGTACAGGTATGGAAACTGTTTGAATACTTGAATACAATATGTTACAAATAACAAATTCCTATGTATAAATTTACATAATTACATTTATTTAATTTTTTAAATATTTTTTACACTCAACAGTTTCAAAAATAGCAGCGCTCCAGATGTTATTCTAATAAATGTTTAGAACTGCACAAAACGACCTTTTTAGTCGTCCGTACGGACCGTACCAAATGTTTGATCGTCGAAATCCCGTGAAAATATGACCATTTTGAAAATTTTCCGGCTCCAAAAAAAATGATGACCCTTTTTTAGTCCTTCGTTCACTATAACGCTATGAGTTACTGCACAAAATCTTATTTTCAACTGCACAAATTACTTTTCCAACTACACACTCTGTGTCCAGCTGCACGTTAAAATAACCTCTGCAGCGCTCACACTATGCAAACTTCTTTCAAGATTGCACTTTTTGCTACAGTTCCTACTTCAATTTCCAGGCGTTCCCCACTTCATTTTTTAGGACTACACCACTGCTCTGGATCGACCACAAGAACTGACTGATGTTGCAAAGGCAACAGACGCAAAAGGTGGCCAAATAAAAACTGACCTAAGATGAAAGAGGAAGGCCTGAGAAGGATTTTTAGGAAGAGAGCGGAGTCAGAGGAAACCAGGCAAGGTCGAGGGTCTACCATCGAGAAGACATGACTCTGCTTAGTGGAAGGGACCGAGAGCAGACTTTGTTCAGCCGAACGAAAGTAGCGGAAGTGGCGAGCACTAGAAGCATAGATGTAAAAAACGATGGAAACAGAATAAAAAACGGTAAAAAACGACGTTTTTTTCGAAATAATAAAAAACGACAAAAAAACGATAAAAAACGGAAACGGAAAATAATTTGACTTTGTTACATCTAAAACCGCATTTTAACCTTGAAAACCTTGATTAGGAATCTACTACACGCAGTCTATCTCTTAAATGATGATGTTAAACGAAGAAATAATGACTTTTGTTAGCTGAATACTTGAAAGTTGGCGGAAAACATAAAAAATATCAGGAAAAAAATTAAAATTTAAGAAAATAATAACAGAAATAAATGAATAAATAAAGACAAAGAAATAATAAAAAACGATAAAAAACGATGGGGAAAATAAAAAAACGAAAAAAACGACGTTTTTTGGGAGCGAATAAAAAACGGGAAAAAACGTTTTTTTACAACTATGACTAGAAGTATGACTACAGAGCGCACAAAGGTAGACATGACCATGGCCAAGCAGGCAGGGCCAAACTAGAGTAAAACGAGGATGGCTATATCGCACTCCTATCGAGATAACCAATTGCAAATCAATCATTCAACAAGATTTAATTAAACACAACAATAGATATAGGATTATAGAGTGCGGTAGGAAGAAATTTCTATTGACCAATGAATAGGGCTCTGAAACGCCACAGAAAATATACGATCATCTTGGTCCACAGCAAAGCCTAACGTATAACTTGGCATAACATTTTTATTTTCGCAACCAATTCAGTACAATGTCAAGTCGTAATTACATCACATTTTAAAAATCTGGTCTAGTACCTTGCTCATAAGTGCTGTAATATGCCGAGCAAATTTCTGTCCAGGGTAACGGCCTCTGTTGTCATAGACCCTGGTCAAATCGGATCCACTCCATCC
>OX243824.1:21833560-21876060 GCA_945859605.1 Lumbricus rubellus | reverse complement strand
ATCGAAAAAAATAATAGCCTCGAAGCCATTTTCTCCATGTAAACTTCAGCGGCGATTAGTATTTTAGTTACAGAAGAAAATATTGATAGCAAACCACGAAGTGGGATGACGGATGAAAATCTTCACACGAAAACAAGAAGCGGGATGGATTTTCTGATATTTTTAGTGAAATAAATGCGATGATTTATGCAATTTACAGTTTGCAGGGGGGTAATGTTTAGGAGGGGGTAATCTGAAACCTTTACACCGGGACAGCTACTACACCACTACGTCTATGGTTGTGTGTTCGTGAACAAAAATGACATTTTGAGCACCATATTTAGCTGAAGTTTGCTTCTTCTCAGCTTTTCCATGTTGGAAAGTTGCATTTTTTGGTGCTGCATCTCAAACGCTCATAAATTTGACAAACTCACGAATATTTATAATCGGCTTTAGGATATCGTGTAACTATGGCCACTGTTGTTGTGTGTAAAATTTCAGGCAAATCCTAAACATTTTGACCGAGTTATGACACTTTATTGTGGGTTCTACTTTATCGTGGACACAGTGTATATATGTATGTATGTATGTATGTATGTATGTATGTATGTATGTATGTATGTATGTATGTATGTATGTATGTATGTATGTATGTATGTATGTATGTATGTATGTATGTATGTATGTATGTATGTATGTATGTATGTATGTATGTATGTATGTATGTATGTATGTATGTATGTATGTATGTATGTATGTATGTATGTATGTATGTATGTATGTATGTATGTATGTATGTATGTATGTATGTATGTATGTATGTATGTATGTATGTATGTATGTATGTATGTATGTATGTATGTATGTATGTATGTATGTATGTATGTATGTATGTATGTATGTATGTATGTATGTATGTATGTATGTATGTATGTATGTATGTATGTATGTATGTATGTATGTATGTATGTATGTATGTATGTATGTATGTATGTATGTATGTATGTATGTATGTATGTATGTATGTATGTATGTATGAAAAAATAATATAGTCGATGCCAATTTATCATACGATAATTAACATAGTAATGATGTAAATTGAATACACTAGTAGCCTATTTGTATAAAAATAGATTCAATAAGCAAGGGATGCGCCTCATCCATGGACCGCACGCCAGTGACCGTTAAGAGAATGATTATATGAGTAGGCCTATGCCTAGTTCTATAGGCTATCCTTGATTTGCTTTTGTCCATAATATCGGCAGCCGAACGCTTTCGGCGGCTATAGGCCTAATCAGCGCGACGAATTTCAAAATTATAATGATAATCATATGCCATCTTTTGAGATTTAGGCTTAAGATAGGCTTATGTCTTACCAGCGGCAGTCAGCTTATTCGTGAATGATAAAACTGCTTGTTTAAGCCGTTTTGACGGCGGACCACTCGACCTATTTTTAAATTGACCAATTTCTATTTACGTAAATCTTGTCTGTACATGAACTTTGTGAATGAAGTCACCGCAAAAGTCATTGGTCACGCGGGCAACGTCTGCTAGCAACTCAGGTATTGTATTGTATTGTTTTGTATTGTATTGTATTGTATTGTATCTATAAATTTATAAAGCGCCTCTCACAGTGCACACCAATCCGAGGCGCTCTCAGTACGTTAGACCAAGAGAAAAAATATAGACTTGAGACATCGAAAAAAGGCATTTGGCCCACCAGTTAATATGGTAAGTAGGTAAGAGAGCTCCGGTAAGAGAGCTCCATTCTGCCGGTACAGCTACTTCAAACATCCTATTTCCAAATTGCAAGTATATTAGTTTTAGGTCAATTTAGTTTGAGAAAATTTGCTGCAGGTTTAGGGGGGGCGTACGCCGGCTCCGCCCCCTCTGAATCCGCGCCTGGATAGTATTATAGCACGCGTGGGCGGAGTTTACTTTCCGTTCTTGGGGGTGGGGCTAAAGAACTTGGGCTGCTTTGGTTGGGGCGTAGATCGATTTTTTGTAGTTATTCGATTGAAGTTTCGTTCGTGAAAAGAACCATTTCCCGAAAACTTTTTCGAGTCTGGGCCTTCTGGTGGAGGGGGGCTAAGCCCAGGAAACGATACCATTTTCACGGCAAAAATGCTGAATCTCGGCCTTCTTGGGGGCTTAGCCCCCCTCCCCAACCCCTGATAAACTCCAGCAACTGCATGCATGCTCCGTGAACAAGTGCGTTACCGATCAGCCACCAGATGGCACCATCGATCACAGCTTTGAACAAATTAAACGTTGCAATCAACTCCCTCGATTCTATCAAAAGAGCCTATTCTGGCACCAATGAATGAGCAAATTTCCATTTTGCCAACGCAAATCCATTCGCAATTGTGAATTGAAACTTGCTTTTTTAGGTAACGAAATTCTGTATAATTTACTGGTGAACAGAAACTTCACTTTGCGCGTTGATATGGAGGACTGGCACGGAAACACAGCTTATGAAGAATTCTCGACATTTTCCATCGCTTCAGCCAGCGATAACTATACTTTGAATGTCGGTGGATACAGTGGCACTGCAGGTATTTTTTATAGTCGCAGGCATATCATGCAAATTGTTTTTGCTGATTGAAATAAAACCGGTGCGTCTTTACAATCACATCCGTCTGTGACAGTCTTTGGGTTATCTCAAGGCTCTATTTCTTGCAAGCAGTTTCTACCTAGCACGTCACTGCCATTGACACCATATTGGTTTTTGTTCAAGTGACAATCCTAGGTATAACGATGGCTATCAGTTCTGCCATTGACACCATATTGGTGGCAATGGCAATGGCAGTTACGTGCTAGGATGATGATGTTTGACGCTTAGGCATATAAATGGCCAGTGATTATGTATGGTTGTAAGAGTTGGACAATCAAAATGAGTGATGATGCTAGAATGAGAGCAGCCGGAGACAGGAGAAAATGGAGATGAATTGTCCGAAATGCCACCAACCCTCGCGTCGGGGGAGTTTGAAGGCAAGGCAAGGAATATGGCGTCTTATAATGTTGTTTCGGGTCTTGTCACTCATTCATCCATCCTAGCAGGGCTGTTTTAAAGAAATTTTTAGAACTGCACAACCTCTTCTTTCCTTTCCCATCCTCTATGGTAAATTGCTTCCAATCGGAAGACAATTACCTTTTCTTCCTTGTTTTCACTGTACAGAAGTGCTTCTACAACTGTGCAAATCCATTTAGAACTGCACATTTTGTGTACAACTGCACGTTAACAAAAAGCCCTGAATGGCACTTTCGAACAGGGCTGTTTTTAAGGAATTTTTAGAACTGCACAACCCCTTCTTTCCTTGCCCATCCTCCGTGGTAATTTACTTCCAATCGGAGGACAATGACCTTTTTCCCTTGTTTTAACTGTACAGAAGTGATTCTACAACTGCACAAATCCGTTTAGAATTACACATTTTGTGTACAACTGCACGTTAAGAAATCCATGCATCCTAAGCATGAAGATCGGAGCAATCCTTCTGATTTCTACCTATAGCCATAAGTTCTGTTATCTGCTGTTTTTTGTTCAGGTGACAATCTTAAGTATATAACGATGGCTATCAGTTCAGCACCTTTGATGCCGATAACGATGGCAATACGCAAAACTTGGCTCAGACTTATAGCGGTGGATGGTGGTAGGCCTACTATTGGTCAGACTCTTGCATGCTAAACCTGAATGGCGTGTATGAGAACACAACACTGTCAATGCAAATCCATGGAATCGTAATGAACTGTCCGTTTTATTCCCTGCGTAAGACGGAAATGAAAATAGGTCGATGAAGCTTCGAGAAATGAATTAACTTTACGGATTTTTAGTTTTGTTGTTTTTCGTTTCAGCATTTTCACCATTTTAGCCTAAAACACTTTGCTAGGCAGATTTTCTCGACATAAACTACTCAAACGCTTATCGAGTTTTCTATTTCGCTGTACATAGGCCTATGACCAGGGTTTAAAGTGTGGCAGGACGGAGGTCATGGACGGCCTCCTGGCATTTATTTTCAAATCTCTATGCCGTCCTGCCCCTTATATGGCCAGCACACCTGAAAATGTAAAGGGCGTCCTGGCACTTCTTTTGGAAAGTAAGGGACGTCCAGGCACTTATTTTTTTACACTTTTAGCACTGCCTATGGCCTATAGTTTAGGCCTATATAGAAACCAGTGTTGTTGAAAGTATCGGGCAAATGTACTTAAGTAAAAGTAAAAGTGAAATGGATTTTAATTACTTAAGTAAAAGTAAAAGTACTCATCACAAATTTTACTTAAGTAAAAGTAAAAAATAGCCCCTTCAAATAATACTTTTTAAGTAAAAAGTAAAAGTACCGATTCTTTCTATAAGCTTAACGCAATCGATGGTTTAACACTAGCAGAGGCACAAGACAAGGTGACCCTATATCACCAAACACCTTCATCACACACTTAGAAAGGATACTGGACAAGATCAGGGAAAACGATGGTGTATCGATTAGTGGTGAAAACTGTTAGAAAAACGACAGTAGGCCATTAGTTATCAGACGATCCCTCTATGTTGGTCACGTGACTACTCTGTTGAGCGTGCCTCTCGCCATGTTGTAGACATCTTGTTTGTTTGATTGGTTTGCTGGAAATTATATTCTGCTATCAGGTTATGGGCCCAGCTACCGGCCAGTTACCAAGTAATGCTTAAAAGTTTATAAATAAGACAGTGACTCGGAACAGCGACTTTGTAGGTTTTAAAAGTAATCGGAACGTTTCGATAGTAAACCTATGTTCGAGCGTTGGTAAAAATCGCTAACAAGTCGCGTGAGTCAGCTTGTCAAGAAAAAGCACAAAATGGCGGAATCAAACGAAACAAAGTTTACGATAACAAAATTGAACAACAGCAATTATCAAGTCTGGAAATTCAAGGTAAAAATGTTATTAATTAAAGACGATTTATGGACAGTTGTGAATGACGACACACCTGACCCAATTCCAGACGGTTGGCAAAGAAAGAACGAGAAGGCGCAATGCACAATATCATTATCAGTTGAAGATAACCAGTTAATACACATTTGCAATTGTAACAATGCAAAGGAAATGTGGCGGGAGTTACAAAAGGTGCATGAAAGATCTAATCTGAGCAGTAAAATGTATCTGCGCAAAAAGCTATACAAGATAAAGCTACAGATTAATCAGAACATGCAAGAATACATAAGTGCAGCCTTGCAACTCGTTGAGCAATTGCGTGGTGTTGGTGAAGAAGTTACTGATCAACAGGTGGCGACTCTATTGCTCTGTGGTTTACCAGATGAGTACGAAACATTGATAACAGCTTTAGAAGCCAGAGAGGAAGATGAGCTTACTCTAGAATATGTTAAAAACAAGCTTGTTGATGCATACAAGCGCAAGAAAGATTCAGAAAATGATTCAACAGAAGCAAAAGATGAATCAGCAATGTACTCAAGCAATACGAGACCCAGTAATCGCACTAACTATCGTCATGATAAACAGCATAAAGACAGAGAAACAAGAACTTGTTTCATATGCAAAAAGGCAGGTCATTTAAAAGTGGATTGTAGAGTATGGAAGGCAAGAATGGAGCAAGAAAATAAACAGCCAAAATTAAAACACAAAGCCAAAAATGTTGTAACAGAAAGATTGAGTGATCTAGGCAACGATGACACTAATCATAGCAGTTTTACAATTGGCATTGGTCAGAGAACAAGTGACTGGTTTATAGACTCCGGAGCCACAACCCATATGACAAACAATCTGAATTTCTTTACAGAACTGGACCAAACGAAGTCTGACAAAATTTACATTGCTAATGGAACATGTCTAATTGCAGATGGAATTGGAAATGGTTTTCTGGAATGCATTTTAGACAATGGTACAGTGAATAGAATTAAAGTCACAAATGTTCTATATTCACAAGGATTAACAGGAAGTTTGTTATCAGTGAAGCAACTGGCAAGCAAAGGAAAGGAAATTGAATTTTCGGGTAACCAGTGTTCGATAAAATACAATGGAAAGTTGTTGGCTGTGGGAAAATCTGAAAACAATTTATACAAGTTGTCATGCAAGAATATTCCTGAAGTTGCAAACATGGCCAAGTTCGAAACTAAACATGAAAATTGTATTCATGTGTGGCACAGACGTTTAGGGCATAGAGATCCGAACGCTGTTAAAGATATTAACAAGCAAGGAATTGCCACAGGAATTCAAATCAAAGAATGTAATGTAAAGATTAAATGTGAACATTGCATTAAAGGAAAAGCCACACAGAAACCATATCCTGAAGCCAGTACACATCGCACAAAACATCCGTTGGACTTGATCCACAGTGATGTTTGTGGTCCAATGAAAACAATGTCATCAGGAGGAAGCAAATATCTTGTGACATTTATCGATGATTTTTCACGATATACAAAATGTTATCTTATTCAAAGGAAGGATGAAGTATTCGTGAAATTTCAAGAATTCATTGCAGAAGTTAGTAATAAGTTTCAAAGAAAACCGAAAATCCTAAGATCGGACAATGGTGGTGAATACACTGGAAATAAGCTGAGAAACTATCTGAAGCAGGAAGGAATTCAACTTCAGACAAGTGTACCATACTCACCATCTCAAAACGGAGTAGCTGAAAGAAAGAATCGATCAATAATCGAAATGGCAAAATGTATGCTACTCGATGCAGCACTACCGCTGAAGTACTGGGGAGAAGCAGTTATGACAGCAGTGTACTTGCAAAACAGACTGCCAACAAAGGCAACAGATAAAACACCTTTTGAATTGTGGAATGGAGAAAAGCCAGATCTTTCACATATCAGAATATTTGGATGCAAGGCATTTGCATACATTCCAAAGGAGAAAAGAACTAAATTCGATGATCGAGCAATCGAAGCAATCCTAGTAGGATACAGTGAACAATCAAAAGGATACAGGTTGCTGTTGAAAGATTCAAACAGAATCATAATCAGTCGCAGTGTAACATTTGATGAACATGAATCAGATGGAATGACAATTACAGAAGTAATGATAAATCCAGAGAACACAGAATTAAAATCAGAGCCTGTTAAAAATGAAAATGAAGTCAAAACTCAGATGCCTACAGAAAATATTGATCAAGTCAATGAAGATGACAAAAATGAAACAGTTGACGCTGAAATAACAGATGAAAATGTTGTTCAACCCAGAAGATCTACCAGAAGTAACAAAGGCATACCAGCAGAAAGACTATCATTAATGGTTCAAAATGAAATTAGAAAGGAACCTTCATCATGGAATGAGATGAAAAACTTAACAGAAAATGAGCAGAAAAACTGGATGAGAGCAGCACAAGAAGAGATGAATTCACACAAGGAGAATGAAACTTGGGTATTGTGTGATCTACCAGCAGAAAAGAAGGCAATAGACTGCAAATGGGTGTTTAAGTTGAAACACGATGCCGAAGGAAATGTAAGACATAAAGCACGTCTTGTAGCTAAAGGTTTCTCTCAGAAATTTGGTGAGGACTATGAAGATACGTTCGCACCAGTAGCCAGACATACAACTTTAAGAACATTGTTGACAGTTGCTGCATCAAAGAATTTGAAAGTGAATCATTTTGATGTTAAGACAGCTTTTCTGAATGGAGAAATCAAAGAAGAACTCTACATGAATCAACCAGAAGGTTTTACAGAAATTGGTCAAGAGCAAAAGGTTTGCAAAATAAAGAAAGCCATTTATGGACTTAAGCAATCAGCCAGAAGTTGGAATCAGAAAATAGACTCTATTCTGAAATCAGATGGTTTTCAACAAAGTGAAGCTGATCTGTGTCTGTATACAAAGAAGTGCAACAACGTGATTGTTTACATATTGTTATATGTTGATGATCTGCTGATCTGTGGAAATGCAGAGATGATCAAGAAAACAGCAAACATGTTAAGTCAGCAATTTGAAATCAAGGATTTAGGTGAAGTCAGTTTATACCTGGGAATTCAAATTGAAAAGGACAAACAAGGCAATTACTTGATTTCTGAAATCAATAAAATTCAGGAAATTATTTCTGAGTTTGGTTTAACGAATGCAAATGGATGTGCAACACCAATGCAAGTGGACTATTTAAATATAACAGGAGAAGAAAATTTGCTCAGCTCAAATGAACAATATCGACAAGCAGTGGGGGCATTGTTGTACATAGCTACTACAACAAGACCAGATATTGCAGCCGCAGTTTCTATTTTATGTCGGAAAGTCAATTCACCACGTCAGTGTGATTGGACTGCAGTAAAAAGAGTTATCAGATATCTCAAGGAAACAATTAACTGGAAGTTAAAGCTTGAAGCTGTTGGAGATCTGAAACTGATTGGGTATGTTGATGCAGATTGGGCAGGCGACAGATCGGATCGCAAGTCAACCAGTGGATACCTGTTTAAGCTCGGAGAAGGAGTAATTTCATGGATATCGAAGAAGCAAATATCCGTAGCTCTGTCATCTACAGAAGCTGAATATATTGCTGCTTCTTTGGCAAGTCAAGAGTTGGTTTGGTTGAGACAGTTGTTATCTGATCTACATATACCGTGCATTGAATCAACGACTCTGTATGAAGACAACCAAGGATGCATCAAGATTGCAAGCAACGAGAAAATCAATGCAAGAACCAAGCACATAGATGTTCGACATCACCATCTTCGAGACTTGCAGTTTCGTGGAATAATTAACTTGGAGTACTGTCCTAGTGACCTAATGCTAGCAGACATTATGACCAAGCCTCTAACAAGGGACAAGCTGTGTAACTTAAGAGATAAGATTGGCTTGTGCCTTGATAACTAGAAACTAATGTTAGATGGGGGTACTGTCGAGTGGGGGTGTTAGAAAAACGACAGTAGGCCATTAGTTATCAGACGATCCCTCTATGTTGGTCACGTGACTACTCTGTTGAGCGTGCCTCTCGCCATGTTGTAGACATCTTGTTTGTTTGATTGGTTTGCTGGAAATTATATTCTGCTATCAAAAACATCAACAATCTATGCTTTGCTGATGATATCGACTTGATTGGAGAAGACGAACAACAAGTAGAACACACAGTGCAAACGTTGAATGAAGAAGGGAAGAGATATGGTCTCATGATGAATTTTGACAAGACAAAAACAATGGTTTTCGGCGATAGAGATCTAACAAAGCAGATGGTTGTAGACGGAATCCAATTAGAAAACGTGGACAGGTTCACATATCTCGGTTGCAATATGACGTACGATCTCGATTGTAGGCAGGAAGTAATGGTCAGAATTGCAAAGGCGACGGCAGCACTAAAGCTTTAGACAGGATCTGGAAGAGCAAGGCCATAAAGCAGGAAACTAAACTGAGTGTGCTGAGAACTTGCGTTTTCAGCAGCATGCTATATGGATGCGAGGCTTGGGTAATAACAAAAGACATCGAGAAAAGAATACTAGCTTTTGAAAGAAAATGCTATAGGAGGATTTTGGGAATAGTGTGGACACAGAAAGTGACTAACGTGGAACTGTACAAACGGATACACCTAAGGGAAAACATGATGCAAAGGATAATCCAGAGGAAACTGGGTCTGTTCGGTCACATATGCCGAATGAGCAACGACAGAAAAATAAAGACATTGGTGTTCGGAATGATGGACGGGCGAAACAAAAGAGGGCGACCACATAGAGAATGGGCGGATGATTTAATAGACTGGTGCGGAACATCACTGCAAGAGCTGAGCCACATTGCACTGGAAAGAGAACTGTGGAGGAGTATGGTGAAAAGGGCGTCGGACACCTACGGGCGATGAGCCCACGGTTTATGATGATGATGATGAATCGATTATTAACCTTCAAAAATACTAAATTCTCGAAATGGCACTTATCGTTGAGTCTAGCACGCACGCTCCCGATTCATTGTTAGCACAATGCACAGCTGAAAAGTAGTTATGCTGCAGTAATATAATGGCAGAGCATCCAGCGTGCGCCACCCATCGAAAATCTATTTTTAGGCAGGCAAATTTGAATAAGCTGTATTATCTTAGCGAAACGAAATGTAATTAGCGCTTTGAAGTAACGAACATTGTAACGAGTGTCGCATAAATTGTAACAAAGTAAAAGTACTGAAATATGGGTAAAATTTTACTTCGTTGAAAGTAAAAGTATTTCATTTTTTCGATACTTCGTTACATGTGAAAGTACTCAAACCTTTACTTAAGTACAGTAACGCGTTACTTTTACTTCGTTACTGCACAACACTGATAGAAACGCTCCCAGCTTTGGAATACCACAAACAAGCAGTTACCGTCTGAGATGAGGCATAAAAAAATAGTCCTGTGAAATTCGAACCAGGTCGAATTCCTTCACAGAAAGTACCGTTAGGCTTAGGCTACATAAAGTGTCCGTCTAACGTTGCAATTAAAATCACTCCGTTCGACTGGGCTGTTTTAAAGGAATTTTTATAACTGCACAACTTTTTCTTTTCCTTTCCATCCTTCATGGAAAATTACTTCCAACCGGAGGACAAATACAATTTTTGCCAGTTTTAACTGTACAAAAGTGCTTGTTCGACTGCACAAATCCATTTATAAATGCACATTTTGTGTACAAGTACAACTTCATGTTAATAAAGCCCTGCCCCGTTCGACCAAGATTAGGCCTATAACTTACTCTGGCAAAATGAACAATGTACGCAGGGGGTTGACTAATTGGATTTTTGTCAACACCGTCAGTCATTCAATAATATTAATTTTAATGAATCATAATAATCATTCATGGCGGAGACTTGGTCTGCAACTTGCGGGGAACGAAGTTCAACGATTGAGTGGCTGCCAAAGGAAGGACGCGAAATATTTGGTGGACGAACGTCTGAGTCGCTGACAAAATTATCCATCTTTTTGCCGACCAAAATTTCTGACGACCTTTTTTTAGTCGTTCGGCAAACTTTGCGGGAAAACATAGGCTACATTTCTCCGCAGTATGTTTTCTGTAGATCTAAATCTCATACTTTCTTTGATAGACCGTAAATTTCATTCTCTGAGCTCGCATTAGGTCTAACTTTTCAGAATAGCGTCGGAAGTTTAAATCGGCGCCAGGGCAGAAATTCGTGTCGAGATTTCTGCTCCACCCACGCCCTCTGTACAATTCAGTTACGATGAGTACACAGACCGTACACTGTCGGTGGGAGGATGAGACGGCGAGGGAGAGGACTGGCCATCTGGTCTCATATGCTGAGGCTAAGAAAATGAAGTCGCTAACACCTTATGCCATGGCTGTCTCAGAGCTACTGCGCTTCTTCTTCCATTCCTGCTTCAAAATTAAAAGTAAAGCGCCTTCGTGAGGCTGTTGTAAGGCGATATATAAATGTTTAAATACATACATAAACACATGCACACATACTACATACATACACACATGCACAATTGCACATACATACATTCATACATTCATACATACATACAAGCATAGCCTACATACGTACACACATACATACGTGCTCAGAAAAACATACATACAAGCATAGCCTACATACGTACACACATGCATACGTGCTCAGAAAAGCTATTCACGCAGCTCGGGATTCTAAAAGTTTTACAAATTAAGCAACTGCAGATGTGCGAGTTCATGCGTCGATATAGGCCTACCTATAACACATTGCCTATCTCCCATGCCAATCTCTTTACTCTAGCCTCATATAAACATGTACACTCATACAACACGAGAAACTTAGCCTCATATAGAACTGTGCGCGCCCAAACAAACTCAAGAAAATTCTCAATTAAGTATGCAGGTCCTATTGAATGGAATAGAACCTCTAAACCTTCGCAGTATCCCAATTCTTAGGTCATTTAGGCATTGCTTGGGTTTATGGTTGATTAACCAGAACTGTTAGTCGGGTTCATACTTTAAACTTCCTTCTCCCTACTTAGTTAAGGCTTTATGTTTTTTACTTAAGGTTTTCTTACTTTGTTCAGTTTGGTATTGATTTATTTTCAAAAATTAAGACGTGTTTGCTTAACATCGTGTATAGATATTCATATTATATAATATCGTGATGTTAAAATTTGGAACGTTTTGTTTTCGTAGTTAAGTTTTGATTTATTTTTGATTTATTACATATATGATGGAAAATAGAATATAATTTTATTGTGCTGAATTTGTTAACGCCTAGAACCAGAAAATGTGCATAGGTAGCCCTAACCAGCGGGACTCTGCAGTCCCTTCTGGGTTTCCTTTTGTTGCCAATAGCATTCATGTTTTATTTTTATGTGATGATAATTATGTACCTTGTGTGCTTTTCTCTGGCTCAATAGAAAAATTTGATTTGATTTGATTTGATACATACATACATACATACATACCTACATACATACATACATACATACATACATACATACATACATACATACATACATACATACATACATACACACATACATACATACGTACATACATACACACATGCATAAAATTAATACATAGGCCTACATACATACATACTTACATACATACATACGTACATACATACATACATACATACATGCATATATACATACGTACTTACATACAATACATACACACACATACATACATACATGTACATACATACATACATACATACATACATACATACATACATACATGCAGTCATACACGCATGCATGTGATAACATGCCTATACCCGCGTATACCATCGATTACAGCCCTGCCTAGGCCTATAATCCATCAAACGTTCCAATCAAAATCCCTCGATTCTAGCAAAAAGAGACTGTTCTAGTAGCAATGAATAAGCGATTTATTTTTTGCCAACACCATTCGATAGTGTGCTCTAAATCAGACTCCAACTGTCAGTCACACAACATTAACGCTTTCGCTATTTATAACAATTTGGACGCAAATATTTGCGCGACATCACAACGCGCGACTCCTCTGTTTCTTTGTTTATGTTTTGTTCGTGTAACATAGGGCCTAAACTACTCCTATACTACATCAATCTCCACGTAGTATATCCTGCAATTAATGGACAGCATAATATTGTGATGCATATATCCAGGTATGCTCTGCAGCACACGCTGGTGTTTTTTGTGCTCTCCCTTAAAGCAAATGCATTATTGCAGTCATGCATGTTTTCTCGTTTCATTGCTCCAATGATATGGCAAAAGGTCGATCTAAAGAACTGACCATTATGGCATTCATGAGCACTAAGTTCTGTTGTGTCTATTCTTTTACCAGTGTAATCACCGGGTCGTTTGAGCAATTTAATGGTGAAGTCAATCTTCTTGTCTGTTGTTTGTCTTAACTAATTCTCGAATACATTATTTTGTACATTATAGCCAAGCTAAGGAAAGAGATTTTTGAGACTACTGCCAAAAAATTAATCATAATATACGCTAAGATTTAGGCTATATAGCTATGCTTGCTTAATTGTCTTTATTGTTATTGTTTGTAGGTGTAGGGCTGTAGGCCTATCTATCTGGAATAGATTCTCGGATACGTCTGTTACATAAGGTTGACTCATCAGTGTTGTGCAGGCTTCTTGCGGGGTTGTTTTTAAGGAATTTTTAGAACTAAACAACTTATTTTCCTTCCCATCATCCATGGTAAATTACTTCCAATCGGAGGACAATTACCATTTTTTTGCTAGTTTTAACTGTACAAGAATGCTTCTTCAACTGCACAAATCTATTTAGAGCTGCACATTTTGTGTAGGCTACAACTGCACGTTAAAAAAGCCCTGGCGCGTAATTTCATCAGAAAATAACAAATCCACTGCTGCCATTGCTCGGTTAAGATCAGCTTCATTTATTCATGTAGATCTATTTCTCCATTTCTATAGCGGTCATTCAAGCTCACTACTCAGAGGCGCTGTCGACTACAGGGCGGACACTGCATCGGACTTTCACGCCGAAGCGCCCGAGCAATTATTGTGAATGAAGGACTTGCCAAGGGTCCCTACGCGACGACTTTAGGTGGATTCGAGCATGCAACACTTCGGCTGCAAGGCAACAAACATACCAACTAGGCCTACATACGCGCCCCACGTTGGATTAGATAATATTTTTGTCACTCGCTCAAATCTACTCCATAGCCTACAAAAATCGATAGAAATATCGAGTATCGTATCATAGACATTTTGTAGCAGGTGTTGAAGGAATGGCTTAAACCTGCATAGGCCTACATGTATGTACATGCATGAAAGGGTGGTTCGGTTGCTAAGGTAAACCTATGACGGTTATGTCCTGTACCACCGGATGTACGTAGGTTACACGTGATTAAAAGTCACGCCCAATTGGTTGGAAGCCTGAGATAAGAGGCTAAACAAAGAGGAAAATTCGAGAGTAGCAGAGGAGACTTTCACTTAGTTGCGTCGTGCTTCTATACAGACATTCAACAAAGTAATCGTCGCGAGCAAACAAGTAAGACTGTTCTGTCGCTTGATGTTAGAGTCCATCGTTCACTCGAAACTTGACTATTGCAACTCTCTGTTCTTAAACCTTGACTCCACACAACTTCAACGCTTTCAACTCATTCAAAATTCTCTAGCTAGAGCCGTCACCAGAATACCCATATCATCACATCACCCCCATCCTCAAGTCACTTCACTGGTTGAAAATCACAGAGCGAATCCACTGCAAAGTTCTCTCCTTAACCTACAACTCCTTGCAATGCTCCCAGTCCATATATCTTCGCAAACTGTTCACCATCCAGCCTACCCGTTCTACCAGATCATCCGCCTGACTTACACTCTCTCGACCGCCGGTCACAAGTCATCTCAAGTTCTCCAACCGAGCAATATCCATAGATAGACCTATAAGATCGAAAGTGTCTAATACTTTCAATCTTTATCAGTTAGGTTCTCAAGTTGGAGCAATCTGTAACAATATTATTGTTTAGACTATCATGGTACATGTACATGTAGGATTAGGATATCATTCAAGTTTTCTTTCGCGGCCAAATACCGGCAAATCTGTGACAAGGAACCAAATGTAGGTTATATCTAACAGCAAATTTCATGTGATTTATGGCAATTTAAATTATTTCAAGCGTAAAAGAGGAGTCGCATGATACTATGATATGTCACCAGAGGATTATTCTGGATTGATTTAATCTGTTGTTTGATAGCACGATGGTGAGCAAGAGAACAGTAGTCCGACTGTCCATTGTGGCTGCTGTTTGTGAGCTGGGCAACTGCACTGAATACACGGCAGTGTACGATGCTGATGGGAGGCGTCAGTGCGCAGTTGGCCATCAGCCAGACGAAGTCCGTCCTTCAACCAACACGATGACCTTTGAATGCGCGAGATTGTGTGATGACAACCCAGAATGCGTCGTCTTCAATCTCTACGATAACACAACCTGTGAAATATTCACTTGCTCATCCAAGTCATCACTCGATTACCAGATCGTGGAATCATGTAAAAGCTTCCGGGTATGTTTTGCATCAACTAATGTAGTTTTTTAATTTAAAGTTGCATTCGGACGCAATTGAAAGTACAGTAAGAAGAATTAATCGATAAATCTGCAAGCAGATGGACTTGATCGAAAAGTTTGATTTCTGCTGATTCAATCAAGCACGCGCTGAATAGGCCCAACCGATTTCTATTAGGTGACTGAATGATTAGCTATAAAATGACCCATAACCAGACAATATTATTGAGTGAATATAGGCAATCAATTATTAGTAGTCATTGATTACATGTTGACTTACTTATCTTTTAACTTAATTATATAAAGTGTATCTATAGAGCCTATAATTTATATGATTATGTATATATATTTTTATATTATAAGCCTACACTAAGTTATAAACATAAATATAATTTAAATTTCAAGTTTTGTGAGTTGTTCACGGGAAGAATGTAATAGATTTGATGTGGCATAGGGCCTATATAATAATTATAATGTACCGACGGATTGATTGATTTGTAGATTCATTGATTTATTGATTGATTGATTGATTAATAATCAGCTGCAAAGAACTCTACTAACATGTGATCCTGTAATTTTAGATAAACGATTGCAGTTTGAGATGTACCGAAAGCCAAACAGAATGCGGTAAGCTTGATATTTATTTCACTTATTAAAATCTATTATAATTATAAATCTTGTTTCGAAAGAGAGGACACTGCTGGAAGTCACCAGCTAAGCCGGGCAGCGTAATTCGTGTAGGCCCTATTGCAACTCTTGGATGTGATATTGTATGGTAATCGTAATCTCCACATTTTTTAAACGCTGCTTTAAAGGTAATCGAGAGCAATAAAACATTTACGAGTGCTGCATCACGTTAAAGAGGTTGCTGAGAGATGTTCGTGGAATGTTTAGAGTCTGGTGGTCAGAGAAACCACACAGTAGTCAGCATGGGCGCCCGCACGTAGAGGCAAGGGGGGGCACTTGCCCTCCCTGGAAAAGTGACACTTATTTTTCTAACTACCACTTTGAAGTTTTTAACAAATTTCTTCGCTTTAAAACACTAAAAATACAAACAGTGACATTGCTATGATACACACAGTGAAAGTCATAAATTTATGTTTAGAAATCTCTAGAGAAATAAATATATATAGTGCCTATTTTTTAACATCTACTTTTGGATTTTCAACAAATTTTCGCACTTGGGAAACTATTCATATTAAAAATAATACACAAAATGAAACTGAGAAATTTGCATCAAGAAACCTTTTTGAAAAAATACCCGTGTTTTAATTTCCAGCGCTGTATTTTTCATGCTTTTGTCACTGAAAAATTAAACCGTGACCATCGTAAAATTTTTGCCTCCTCCTGCAAAATTTTCTGCGGGCGCCCATGGTAGTCAGATGAAATGAAAAAAGTGTGGGTTTCTTCGACACCGCATATAGAGTCAGTGACTCGATCGAATAAAGGGTAAGAATTGATAATAATCCTTTAAGAAAGAAAGTTAGTATCAGCTTGCAAATATAGGCCTAGACCACCTACAAATCTTCTGCGACATTCACTTTCAAGCGGAGAAGCTCAATCGTATCATATACATTTACCTTGCAAAATAGAAGTAGGCCTATCCATCGTCCGCGAATACTTTGCAGTTCTTTAGTATAGAGTATATTATATTATGTATATATATATAATTATATCTATTATATTATATAATACTACAGAACTGCTAAGTATTCACGGACGTATATTATGAGACTTCTATTTTTGTCTTCGGATCAGATATCAAAGCGACCACCCCGCGACCAACACAGCCACCGCCTTTCAGAGATTGTGTGGACGTAAGAGCAGCTGGCAACACAGAGAGCGGCGTCTATCTCATCAAAGTGAATAACAACGATAGCGAGACAAGCGTCTACTGCGACATGAGTAACTCAGGAAGTTGGCTGGTAATTCATTTTATATTAGCAATTAAAACAAAATCCAAATTCTTATTCATATCAATGAGCTGCATGTGAAGACCGTGTGTAATAGATTATGTCTCCAGAAAAATGTCAGCAGAGCCTGGAGTTTCTGAAGTTCCGATTGCTAGAGTCACGTTGGTCAGAACAGTTGGCTTTAAATGATGAGTGATCGGCGTCTCACGATAAGCCTGTGTGAAAAATTGTGGAAAAATAACCGAAGGGGGTTTGACTATGATTCACTTGGAATTGGGACCTGAAAAACAGACTTTACTATGAGGCTCTAAGAAAGACTGGGCGAAATAACCCTACACCCCCAAAAACCTGGCAATTCTCACCTTAAGTTCAGCACAACAGAATAAATAGAATCAGAACTATAAAGCCTTATAACGAACGGTAAACAACAGTACATTCAAAAATTTCTTCATTGTAATCTCTGCGTCCAGCGGTATAAGAATTGTAGACAAATTACTGGGGTTGGGGTCAAACGTTGAATTACGTGGAGTTGGGATGTGCATTGTGCAATAAACACTTGACGTTGCAGACTTAACCGCTGGGTCCAAAGACAGACTAGCGACTCTACACCACCGCGCTTCACAAGTTTGTGGTCGCCAGTAGTCAGTGACTCAGTGCTCTTCAATGAGGCTCTTTCATCCGCCCGCCACCACTACACCACCGCGCCCACCTGAGCTCACTATAAGCGGGCTGAGTTGGAGTAAAAACTACAAAGCAACTTTTTCTATCATGACATAGATTTGAACACCGACTTCTTGTTAAACAGTCTAGCGCGTTAGCAATTCTAATATCGTACCGGTACCTCTTCATCCATCTAGATTTATCATGTCAAAAGTAAACAGCAGCTGCTTTTTGTATGTTCTCTACCCACGTCTTGAATGGCCAATTACCCTATAACTTGGAAAATGTACATTCGCATACTTATTGCGTATCCTACATTAACGTGCAGATTAATTATCAGGTGTTCCAGAGGCGCAAGGACGGTAGCGTTGACTTTAACAGAACTTGGACCGAATACGCGAATGGCTTTGGTGATCTTAACGGAGAATTTTGGCTAGGTATGTATATCATAATGCACAAATATATATTTTTCAAATGTGTATCAGGTCTATGTAGTACAAATGGTTGCATCCGACTTGTCGGCCAGTTATCAACATGAGAGCCTAATTGTTATTGAGTAAATTTATTGTCTCTACAGGGTGGGCCATAAAAAAAGACCCACTGAGGATTTTGCCAATATCCTGGCCAGAAGTAAGTAAGAGTTTCGGAATGAAATTTTACAGGCTTAATAAAATCTCGTTCTTGCTACTTTTTGTTTCGCTACGTTTTTGAATCGTCAAAAACGGTTAGTAGGCTCATTAAAAAGTGATTGTTCTGTTTGAAATATTTTTTTATGAAATATAGCCATCATGTGTAAATATGAATTGTCTTTAAGCCTCTAAAATTTTATTTCGAAATTCTTACTTCTGGCCAAGAAATTAGCAAAACCTTAGTTTTTGCCCACCCTGTAGACATCGCTTCAAATAGCAAATTTCTAGGTAGTTGATCGTGTGGCAATGCCACGCAGTTGAACAAAATCAGTTAAATTTTTTGATCTAATTTAAGAACCTCTGTACATACCGCCTTCGTAACGCGCACGGCTACATTGCCTCTAAAATGCACAGCATTGTAGGCTAATTATAGCAATTAGGCTACGTATGATTTTCAATAGGGCCTAGACTCTGTAAGCGACCAAGATTCAAACTATACATATATGCTTACTGTAATATTAAAAATCAAAGCTGTGATAAATTTGAAAATACATACATTTATATGAATTATTCACTCTAAATTGTGAAATCAAACTTGCTTTTTCAGGGAACGAAATTCTGTATAATTTGCTGGCAAACAGAACCCGCACTTTACGCGTTGATATGGAGGATTGGGACGGAAACACATCTTATGCAGAATACTCGACATTTTCCATCGCTTCAGCCAGTGATAACTATACTCTGAGCGTTGGTGGCTACAATGGCACTGCAGGTATTCTTTCTTACTGCCTGCACATCATAAAATAATATTATTGATTTGCTGATTGAAGTAGGAGAGGCTGTGTCGCCCGATGCGCTGCCAGCGCGAGGAAGGACTAAGTGCTAAGTAAGTAAGATTGAAGTAGGCCAAACAATTCAGTCTTTTGCAATCACATTCGTCTATGTCTCTATGACAAACTTTAGGTTATCTCAAAACTCTCTTTTCTTAAGAGAAACCTAAACCTAACATGTAAATGCCATTAACATCATGTTGCATGTAACATGTTGCTTGGTAAATAGGTCGTCAAAAATTTTCGTCCGTCAAAAAATATCGCGTCTTTCCTTCGGCCACTTGTTCGTCCCCCCCTCCCAAATCTCCGCCCAGGTCTCTGCCCATGCCTTCTTCCATGGTGAACCGGCTGCAATTACCTTTTTCTAATGATAATTATCACTGCACAAGACGTCTTTTTCAAGTGTACAAATTCGTTTTCAACTGCACATTTTGTGTAGAACTGCACGTTAAAAAGACCGCGTTGTGTCTGGTATTAATTGAAATTATCACATGACTGGACACATAATTATTCTGAAGTATCTTCCTTGTCACTCAGTTGGCTATTAGACGAGTGCATAATCTCTGGGTGCACTGCAAAGATTTTTTGTATTGATTAGCACTACTAAAGTAGGCTATCAGTTTTATCAGGTTTAACCTAGCTCGTAGGCTTACATGTAGCGTGCTTCCCAGGGCCAGAGGAGCATTCACAGCGCCAATATACCGACTGAATGCACTCGTATTATAGGCTACATTAGTTCATACTTTAAGCCTGGTTTTCGCCGAGTGATCATATATCGAGTACAGTTAGGTCGAAGCTTGATCGATTGCTGTTACACCCAATACACATGCCCGATGATCAGTGTTCTTTAGACTCGATAGATTTCGGACCTTGAAGTCGCATTTTAAGATTTCTGCTCAAATTCAAGCTTCTATAGCGGCCATTGGATTGGAGCTGGGACAGAGGATTGGAGCTGGGACAGAGGATTGGAGCTGGGAAAGGCAATAGAACTCGCAAGAGACCGGCCGAAATGGAGACGTTTTGTTAGAGCCTCATCGTCGGAGAATACCTGATGGAGGAGAAAGAAAGAAAGAAGAAGAAGATATCGACCATATCCGTACATGGCGCGAATTGCCCAGGGGTCGGGTTTCAACGCCTAATCTTTCATAGTCGTCTTGCACAGCCAACTGATCGTGCATTATAGGCCTAATCTGGCCCCAGTTTTGTTCTACAATTCTCATGCTCTCCATATTGTAGGAACTTTATACAGACTTAATTTTTTGTTCTTCAGAAATCGCTATCATATCATGGCGTCTTACAATGTTGTTTCTCATCTTGACACTCATTCACCTATCAATTCGTCTGATTTTCAACAAATGTTCTGACAACGGCTGCTTTTGTTCAGGTGACAGTTTTCGGTTTGAAAATGGTGGACAGTTCGCCACCTGGGACAAATGGGACACCCAAAAACAAAAACAGTATTTGGGAAACGTGGCTCAGCTGCTTGGCGGTGGTTGGTGGTACATTTCCTCCTTCTATCCCCTATCACAGCTGAATGGCGTGTATTTGCTAAATGGTGGAAACTCAACGGACGTCCCTGGAATTTATTGGTACACGTTTAAGAACAGTTTTTATTCTCTGCATAGAACGGAAATGAAAATAGGTCGATGAAGCTTCGAGAACCGCATGAATTTGACATTTTTTACTTTTCTGTTTTTCCCTTCCTGCATTTTCACCAGTTAGAAACCTTCTATACGTCGATTTTTCTGGACATAGTCTACATGTAAGCTATAGGCTACCAAAATGCTAAAAGCTGTAAAATAAACTGTCTTCTATTTACCTATGTTTATTTATTTATTTATTTTAATTTTAAGTTAAACAGAGGGATGGTATCTCGATGCTACTATTTGCTTGTGTCAGAAAATACCGCCATTTACATCTGAGTTCCATTGGCCTACCATGTCAATGTAGTGATTTTTTTATTTGTTAAATATCGGGATCACTCCTTTCGGGTAGCCTATGCTCTCTGGCAATGATTTTACACTAGGCTACATAGGCGTAGGGGACATTTCAGCAGTGGGGAGGGCAAAAATTTGACTTTTGCCCGGAAGAATTCTGACGACCTTTTTTTAGTCATCCGGTGTCGAAATCTTCAGAAAATAGTTGCAAATTTTACTTTTTTCTATTTTGTTCGAGAGTGCTTGCCAGAAAATCAGATTCTCCCGATATTTCAGGATGGGGCATTTGCCTCCTCTGGACCCCGTCTCCAACGCCTATGTTAGGCTATGACATAGTAATTGACAACTAGAATACTTAGGCCTAATCACTGTGTGTAATAAATTGTGAATGTGTAATTGTCTGTCTTTCTTCGAATCACTAAATAAATTGAATTGAGTTGCATTAGTCGAGTTCTCTGTTCCGTTAGATACATGTTGGCTATAGAAACGATCTCAACATTAGAATGCCTGGTCTGCTGGATCTCTCAGCTGCGTTTGATACCGTCGACCATGACATCTTGGTTGAGGGCATGCCAAGAACATTCGGGATCCGATCGGTCGCGCTCGACTGGCTTCGCTTTTACCTCTGTTTGTATGTCTGTATGTGCACTTGCTATAGCGCCCCTTCAAGCTCTCTCTACTCAGAGGCGCTCACGAATGCAGAGCGGACACTGCATCGGAGTTTCAAGCCGAAGCGCTGTGCAATTGTGAGTGAAGAACTTGTTCAAGGTCCTTACGCGGCGAGGTGGATTCGAACCTCGAACCTTCCGGCTCCAAGGCAACGACGCCACCACTACACCACCGCGCCCCACAAGTTTGTGGACGCCAGTAGTCAATGACTCAGTGCTCTTCAATGAGGTTCTTTCATCCGTCCGCTCCCTCGTATTTGGAGTCTCTCAGGGCTCCGTGCTTAGTCTGCATGTTGTTATTCCTGCTCTACATGTACACCCACGACGTTGGAGAGCTTGCCACGATTACCAACCTGTCATCACACTTCTATATGCCCAGTGGCGTAGCTAGGATATTTCGCGCCCGGGGACGAACTACGAAATTGGCGCCTCCCTGTTTAGTTTTTCCCCACTGCTTTATTGTCTGCAGGCAATCTCTTTGAAGTGCTTTTTGGCCTCAGAAGTGACAAAGGTTATCAGAAAATATAAATGGGCGACAAGGGGCGTTTTGTTTATCAAAACACAGTAGTAGGCCTACTGTATTTAGGATATTCAGCACTAGACCTTACAATAATTTCACTCTCGAAATGCCATTACTCACGCAGTGGCGGCGCCAGGATTTCAGTTTTGGGACGGGGCTGAATCGTGGCCGAAATGTTTTTCCATTTTCGACGCCAAAATTTCTGATGACTTTTTTAGTCATCAGGTCCAAATTTAATTGGAATTGTCAGGTTTTTTGGGGGCCTAAACGTCGAAATATTTAATTTTCACATGGGAAAAAGCGATCGCCTCATGGGGGGTGGGGCTCAGCCTCTGGCCCCCTAGCGCCGATACTGTACTCACGTTGTAAATAAGAAGAAAAAACCTTTAAAGGGGCGTTTCCCCACCCTCTGCCTTAATGATGGTAGTGTGGTGGTGATGGAGCACGACTAGAATCATAATATGATCGGTTGAAGAGTTCGGTTTTCAGTCGAGAGTTCCACCAAGTGGCAACCGGCAAGTAGCAGAAGTGAGTGTAAGTGAATGAGGCGAAATTAAAAGGCAAGATAGAATTAGATGATCAAACTGACGGATGTCATTTGGGAATTCGTTCTAAAGAGTAGGCTAGGCTAATATTATCTTACTTCTGTAAGTAAAACATTTTTATAATTAACTACGAAATTGTAACAATACCATATTATGATACGGTTTTTATGCAAACAGAACAACAAAATAATATTAAACTAAAAACTATGTATGGCCTATCATTCGAAATGTATTTTATCATGCATAAAACTATATCATAGGAAATAGGCCTACCTGCTGTCGATGAAAGAATAAAATTTAATAGCTACGAACCGGTAGTTGATTATTTTGTACGAAGTTATATAACGTAAAACTAACAATTTAAAAAAAATTAAATAGTAGGCCTAATTATTTGCATTCAAACAAAATAACAGTACAAGACAGCACATAATGTTATTTGTTCATTTTATCTAATACTGCTTCAGAATTGAAATCCAAGGACAATGCGGTGTCTGCCTCTACGAATGCCCTCTTGAAAGAGCGCTTGAACTAATTGACCTCTTGACCCAGAAGCAGACATATATCTATCTGGGACCCACCCCTGCTATCAGGCATCAGTTTCAGAGACAAGAGCCAAGCCAGACTAATCCACTATAGAAACCCACAAATGGACAGATGCTACCTCTACTCGGGCCAGCATAACCCAGTAACCCCTACCCTCCTTCTAATCGGCCATAGGGAAATGGATGCAGCAGAATCCAGATTCGTTCCGGCCCAAGATTCCTTCACAGCCAGGTTGACCGCGGGAGCTTGTACTAGGATCTATAACTGGGGTGGGGAATTTCTGAGGGGAAATATTTTGGGTGCAGACAAACTGTGTCTGGCCTAACAACCCTGCGTTGTGGTTTGATCAGGTACAATGAGTATGGGGCGCCCGCCGCCCGTTAGTGCTTAATGGGGCGCCAAAATCATGTCTGGCAAGCGGTTTGTAGCCTAAGTAATATGAATCTAACTGGATGTTTTGGGGCGCCAAAATTCGATCTGACAAATTTACATGGGATAAATCAGCTAAAATACAAAAATACAAGTGTAAAATTTTTACTTTTAGACCTCATTTTGGCGCCCCCTTCCCTCGGCGCCCGGGGACACATGTCCCCCCCTGCCCCCCCCTAACCACGCCACTGTATATGCCGATGATCACCGCCGCTCTATACGTCAGGACCTTCATTCAACGGTTGTACACCAGCGGCAGAGAATGGAGCTTGGAATTGAGCGGATCGCAGAGTGGATGAAAATGGGAAATCGACCTTCGGTCGCTAAGTTCGCTGTTAATGGTTGCTGTTGTGCAGTAGAGTAGCGTTATTGGACCTACGATGTTTCATTGTAGCCATAAGCTTAGTTTTCTGATTGCATTCACCAATTTAGGCTACATGTAGCTTGTAGCATACTCCAATATGGTATCAGATCGACCCAGAGGCGGATACAGAAATTTTCGACCTTGATGACCTTTTTTAATCGTTTGGTCCAAATTTCGGAGAATATATAGCACTTTGCCCGTCAGAAAAAACTGGGTTTTTAAAGTAATTTTGCCGACGAAAACCCATTTCTAGAAAAAGACACCATTTTCTCCGTCATAATAGCTGACGACCTTTTTAGTCATACGCTACTTTCCTCTTTCTTTCTTCTTTGTCACCTTTTCTCATTGCATCATCGAACCTGTAGGGGGCCACGTCCGTTTTCCCCGCCACAATAGCTGGTGAAAAATTGAAAAATTTCTCAATGGGGGTCCATGGCCGGATTTCCCCTCGCAAACTAAGCTTATGGCTACAACGAAATAATGATCCAGAGGCGGATCGCCTCTGGATAAGTGGTGTAGTGGGGCGGGAACGCGGGGGAACGGCGTTCCCGCACTTTTTTCCAGGGAGGGAACGCGATCCTTCACTATTTTGGAGCATTTCTGCTGAAATAAATGAACAAAGAAGACTTCAAGACTCACAGTTTCAACTGCTTACTTACTTGAGCCTTTCGCAGTTTAGCAGATATATTTATATATGTGTTGGGCTGTTGGCTTTATACTAAATATTCTATGTAAATAGCGTCTCAGCGTCTGTCTGTTGTAATTTTGTAAATAAAAGTTAATGATAAATGAAAATAGTACAGTAGTACTGTAATAACAATAAATTAATAAATGAGAAAAAATGTGTAAGCCTAATATGAAGCGGATACAGATACCACAGGAAAGTAAACTTACAATCTTCTTCAGCAAGAAGTCAAAGGCACAGTCACAATCTGTTCTCACCGAACAATCTACAGATCAGCAGTCTGCAGCCGTGGCAATTCCTCTGACTGTAGCCTAGCTACTGGCTCACTGACAGACTGACAGTCACTGTACTTTAGCATTAAGTCTGTACTATCTGTACAGGTATGGAAACTGTTTGAATACTTGAATACAATATGTTACAAATAACAAATTTCTATGTATAGATTTACATAATTACATTTATTAATTTTTAAATATTTTTTTACATTCAACAGTTTCAAAAATAGCAGCGCTCACACTTGCAAGATTGCACTTTTTGCTACAGTTGCTGCTTCAATTTCCAGGCGTTCCCCCACTTCATTTTTTTAGGACTACACCACTGCTCTGGATCGACCACAAGAACTGACTGCTGTTGCAAAGGCAACAGACGCAAAAGGTGGCTTTCACTGTTCACCAACTTAGCAGAACTTAGAACTTAGTCCTTCCTGTGCGTGCCTTCACATCCGGCGACGCATCTCCTCCACTCCCCCCTCTATCCATGGCAGAGTTAGCTATATTTCGATTTTTTGGGTGGTCTATTCAACGAGTTAAGTAGAAGAGAAGCTACATTTATGAGCACAATCTAGCTCAAGACCCATTAATATGCATGCCATCAGTCAATAGAAAGAGTCCAATCAAGGTCAAGAAGACTCAAGATAATTAGCCCCGTCCACCGTGAGTCATCGACCCAGCCCACAAAGAGTGATCGACTCCGCCCACAATGAGTGATCGACTCCACCCACAAAGAATGATCGCACCTCGGACCCCACCCAAAATGAGTCATCGACCCCGCCCACCCTGGCGCATTATGCTTAATTTATTCCTTGTTGTGTCATCAACCCCACGTGTCATTAGCCTTAAATTCCTGTCGCGAAATTAGCTCGGCCGTGCAACTCTACTGCACAGCAGCAACCATTAACAGCGAACTTATCGATCCCTCATTAAAGAAAGGCATTATTTTTTATTCCTTTTTACGAGTACATAATGAAATGCAACAGCTGGTAGACACCGCAGTATGTAAAGGGTCCTGTATTATCAGTCACCCTGCGTGCCATTAACCCGCCCTATAATTATTTTTTCCCTCATTGATTATTGTGTATTCTCTTTAATTAAGTCCTACTCGTGTCATTGGTCCAGACATACGACGCATGGCCAATTCTTATCGTAGCCTGTATGGTATTTATAGATTCATGATTAATTAAGTGAATTAGTATGGCGCCTCTATAAGGACTAATCAGAGGCGCTCCTAACCTCAGCGTGGCCAAATAAAAACCGTCCTAAGATGAGAGAGGAAGTCCTGAGAAGGATTTTTAGGAAGAGAGCGGAGTGTCAGAGGAAGACCATTCCAGGTCGAGGGTCTACCATCGAGAAGACATGACTCTGTTTAGTGGAAGTACGAGCAAAATGTGACCGAGAGCAGACTTTGTTTAGCCGAACGAAGGTATCGGAAGTGGCAAGCACTAGGAGTATGGCTACAGAGCACACAAAGGTGGACATGAGCATGGCCAAGCAGGCAGGGCCAAACCAGAGTAAAACGAGGATGGTTATAGACCTATCGTACTCCTTTCGAGATAAGCAATCGTAAATCAATCATTCAACAATATTTAATTTAACACAACAATGGAAATAGGATAATGGAGTGTGGTAGGAAGACATTTCTATTGACAAACGAAAAGGTCTGAAACGCCACAGAAATATGCGATCATCTTGGTCAACAACAAAGCCTATATAACGTATAACAAAGCATAACATTTTTATTTCGCAACCAATTCAGTACATGTCGTAAGTACCATGGACTTAACTAGCGTTTGGGCTTGGGGAGCTTAAGCCCCTCCCCAACGAAGCTGAAGCCCCAAATAAATCAATCCGTTGTGTACGCTTACGGCTAATATGCTACCACACTCGTCATGCTTAAAGCTTAAGCAACCCCAAACGAAAAATCCTAGTTATGCTACTGGCATAGCTCAAGGGTACGCGCAACCTAAAATAGAATACGTTAAAATACGTAGGCCTATACGTACCTTTCAAAAAATAGAATACGCGCATGGTACGTACCGTACACGACAATTTTATTCATGGTTTACTCGGCGGCCCATAGCCTACGTATAATCTGACGTCAACTGTAGGCCTATGCGTCATTGAAACCGGTACTTCCGGTAGCGTAGCAGTAAATTTAATTTGATAAATTCTTCGGTTATAATTAATTTAATGCAAATTGTACTGTATTTCTGATGAGAGCCAAGTACACCTCACTACGTCGTCACTGGTTTGCAAATTGCTGTAACTCGAAAGTTGCAGTATGTCTTGTAGCCTACGCCTCAGTCAACGATTCAGCGATGCCCAGAGAACATGGGAAGGAATATACGCACGTGAAAGTTTAAAAAATGCGAAAAACAATTATTTCACAAAAAACAGTCTTTAACAATTTGCGAATTGAGAACAACTTGGGACGTGTCGCATAGTCAAGGGAAGTCCATTTCAGGTTGTTGGACCAACCACAGAGAAGTTGAGAACGAACGCCTCTGCATTGTTGCAGAGCGAGTGAAAGGAACCACTAAGTCACCATGGACCATTGGACCATCGACGTATATTGAGTGGACATAGCATGAGCCGGCTAAAAATGAGGCCTCGCGCGTTGCGTGCGTGTGACGTCACGTAAGGGAGGAATATTAGCGCTCATATGAGATTAGTCGTTATATCACAATTCTCACCCTGCGAAGCGGACATACTGTGCTCATATGGAACATAAGGAACAGTGGAACATCATAGAGAATACCACGGAACATATTTTTTTATTGAACACAGAACAGAAAGCACCAGGAACATGGAACAAAAGAACATCATAGGGAATATCACGAAACATGGAACATAGAACAAAGGGAACGCAGAACAGAGAACATGAAATATAGCGAACATAGAACATGGAACCTATGGAACAGGGACATGGAACATGGGGGACCATCATAGGAATATCATGGAACAAAATGGAACACATTGGACACAAAGCAGAGAGCATACAGAGCATGGAACAGAGAACAAGAAAGCATCATATATAGGAATAATTATCAGGGAACATGGACCATAAAACAAAGGGAACAGAGAACATGGAACATAGGGAGCACAGAACAGACAACGTGGAACATGAGGAACAGAACATGTAACATAGAGAAATGGTTAACATCATAGGAATATCATGGAACATATAGATTCGAACTTATTGGACACATAACAGAGAAAATATGGAACAGGGAACATGGAACATATGGACCGAGAAAACACGGAACATCAGGGAACATAAAACATTGCAGGGAGCATTTGGGAACAAGTGACACAGACACAAGGAACAAAACACAGGGAACAAGGGAACATGGGCAAAGGAACACAAGGGAACTATATACGGAAGAAAAAGCACAGGGAACAAGGAACAATTTAGAAACAGGGTACAAGGAACAGGGAACACAAGTGAGCACAGAGAGCATTTATAAGTAACATGAAACATAAAAAACAAGGAATGCTGAGCATCACAGAGAACATAGAGAACATGGGATAAGAAGCACAGGGAACAAGATATCAAGGAACAGAGCAAATAGGAACAAGGAACCGGAACTCAAGGGACCAGAACTTAAGACATAGAGAACAAGAAACACAGAACATCACAGGAAACTATGAACAATAAGCACATGGAACAAGAAAATAGGGAACCAAAAAGATATATTGAACACGGAACAAGAACACAGCGGAACCGAGGACATTATGTGACAGAGAACACAGGAACACGGAACAAAGAAACATTTTATAGGAGACGCAATGAAATGTAGGGAACATTGCAGAGAACAGAGGTTGCTAACAAATGGGACATAGGCACAGAACATCAGAGAACTAGTAATTAGGCACAGAACTAGCCTAGTTAGCTACACCGGTAAACGAGAGAGGCATACGTCTGTTCGCTAGGGCTTATCCGGTGTAGGCCTAGCTGTTTTTGTAAGGCGCCCTTGTAACGGCATGGCTGTGTTACTGCGCCATATAAATCGTCGTAATTATTATTATTATTATTATTATTATTATTATTATTATTATTATTATTATTATTGGTTGCAACGGACTGCGGTTCAAGCCCCGTGCTGGGAGTTGACATTCAGAGATTTAGATATCTCGGGCTAGCACTGTGGGACGTAGGAGTGCAAGCTGCTGCAGAGCAACCTTGGGCAAATTGCTTGCCCATCATTGTCTGTGGGGAAGGCAAAGGAAAACCACCTCACTCATCTCATCCCCAGGGGCGTAAAACCAATGAACCTGCCTTCCGGCAGAGAACCACCATCATCATCATAATCATCATCACCACCACCACCACCCAGTGTGAGAATTGTGAAAAAATAACTGGTGGTCGGACCATTATCCACTTGGAATTGGGGTGTAAAAAATACTCTAACATGGGGCTCTAAAAAAGACTGGGGGCTGAAACCCCCAGCCCACGGCAATTCTCACCCTGCTACCACCACCACCCAGTGTGAGAATCATGGAAAAATAACTGGGGGTTGGACCATTATTCACTTGAAATTGTGATGTAAAAAAACTTTAACATGGGGCTCTAAGAAAGACTGGGGGCTGAAACCCCAACCCCGGCAATTCTCACCCTGCCACCACCACCACCACCACCACCACCACCACCACCATCCAGTGTGAGAATCATGCAAAATACCTGGGGGTTGGACCATTATCCACTTAAAATTGGGGTGTAAAAAATACTTTAACATGGGGCTCTAAGAAAGACTGGGGTATTGAAACCCCCAAACCCCCCGGCAATTCTCACCCTGCCACCACCACCACCACCACCACCACCACCACCACCACCACCACATCATTATCATCATCATCATCATCATCATCATCATCATCATCATCATCATCATCATCATCATCATCATCATCATAATCATCATCATATTAGACGTATTATTCATCGATGATACACTAAGCTTTCGCCCTTACGTGACGTCACACAGCCCTCATTAGCATATCGATCGCAGGCATCAGTTTTATTCATAGCCAAATATTGGCGCATGCTATGTCCACTCAATATACGTCGATGCCATGGACAGCGGAGCGCAGTGCGCGGCGGCCTATGCAAGTGGAAAGGGGGGGGGGGATGCAAAGCGCACACAGATAAGAGGGTGCCCAGCCTGATAAGCAGCGCTATAGGGGCCGACGACTTTTAGGAGCCCGCCGGCGGGGTTGTGATAAAAAAAAAACATAGGGGGCCTAAAAATCAATAATGTGATTGAAAACATAGTTGCATATAATAAATTATAGATTAGATGCGATGTCTTACGGTAGAACGACTCATGACAGCACTTGAAACCTTTTCAGAAACTATCTTTGCCGCACTTGCTAATTCTTCACCAATTTCATAATTAATCTCAGTCTGAGATTAATTTTGCATCCGACATTTTAGAAATGGCGATAAAGCTCGTCTCAGGACTGAGGGGCATTCGGTGCACCACACCGAATGGGCCTATGTTAAAAAAAATCGGCCCTGCTGGTTATTGCCCTGTACATTTTGAACAAATATTTGTGAGGTGAGAACACGTTGCTTACCCGCGTATGTATACCATCGATTACAGCCTGCCACACCAAATGGACCTACATGTATGTTTAAAAAAAAGGCCCTGCTGGTTATTGCCCTGTACATTTTGAACAAATATTTGTGAGGTGAGAACACGTTGCTTACCCGCGTATGTATACCATCGATTACAGCCTGCCCCACCAAATGGACCTACATGTATGTTTAAAAAAGGCCCTGCTGGTCATTGCCCTGTGCATTTTGAACAAATATTTGTGAGGTGAGAACACGTTGCTTACCCGCGTATGTATACCATCGATTACAGCCTGCCACACCAAATGGACCTACATGTAGGCCTATGTTTAAAAAAAGGCCCTGCTGGTTATTGCCCTGTACATTTCGAACAAATATTTGTGAGGTGAGAACACGTTGTTTACCCGCGTATACCATCGATTACTACATGTTTCCCTGCCTATTATCCATCAAACGTGGCAGTAAAAATTCGTCGATTCTGACGATTTTTGTTAAAAGAGCTTATTCTCGTATCAACGTAGGCTATAGGCAAATTCCTGTTTTGCCAACGCTGATCCATTCGATATTGTGCTATATATCAGCCTATAGATTACCTGCCAGTCACACAACGTTAACCGCTTTCGATGACAATATGGACGCAAATATTTGTGACATCATGCACGACACGCGACTCCTCTGTTTATATTAGGTTCAGGTTCCAACACGATGGACTAAAAGGGGAAATCACCTTATCCCTGTTGCCAAAGACGGTCATGAATTGCAGACCGGGACACAACTAGCAGAAATTTTAATAAATGGTAGACAAACCAGCCAAGATCTACCAAAATATTACCAAAAACGAGAAGTAGGCCTAAGCTTAGTAACATGTCGGCCTACCGGTAGTAATGAAGTTGCTTTACTAAGTATTCAAGGAGCAAAACACTTCAAAATTTTACAGAAAATTAAAAGATAGGCCTACGGTCCTACCACTGGGAAGATGCCATTTACTTTACAGGAAATAATGTTCTTACAAATATCAACAGTAAATCTACTCATTATGAAATGATAGTATCATA
The DNA here is from genome assembly GCA_945859605.1 of Lumbricus rubellus. Classification (NCBI taxonomy): domain Eukaryota; kingdom Metazoa; phylum Annelida; class Clitellata; order Crassiclitellata; family Lumbricidae; genus Lumbricus; species Lumbricus rubellus. Next base: position 21,844,076 of record OX243824.1, on the reverse strand, counting down.
CGGCCTATATGATAGGGACACATCTTTTGACTCAACGCAGCGCTCGTGAATAAGCTCGTTTCTCGCGTGTTGCTTTCGAGTTGCGCTTTAGAAGTTTAGAGATTACGATTACAGTTACGATAACGATTAATGAACAGAATCATCATAATAATATAATAGTAAATAGTATCACTGTTTACTATAACAGTTCTTGTAATAAAATAATGTAAACACTAAACAGCAACTAAAAAGAAATAGGTAGGCCTATCATTGTGGCAAAATTTTCTGTGAAGAAATGTAATTTATGGGGACTCCGTCCTTGTAGAAATGTAGATGCTGGGTTAAACACTGTTCGACAATCGCTTCATATCAATAAACACCGATTTAATTTTCGGCATAATTTCATCAAAAATTAAAGCATCGACTTAAACAAATCCACTGTTCCCATTGCTCGGTTATGCTCAGCTTTATTTATTTAATTTCTCCATTTCTACAGCGCCCCTCAAGTTGTCTAATCAGAGGCTCCACCGGCTACAGCGCGGACACTGCACCGGAGTGTCGCGCCGAAGCGCCCGAGCAATTGTGAGCGAAGGACTTGTCCAAGGTCCCTACATGGCGGCTTGAGGTGGATTCGAGCCTGCAACCCTCCGGCTGCAAGGCAACGAACATACCCACTGCACCACCGCGTCCCACGTTGGATTCGATAATATTTTGCCACTCGCTCAAATCTACTTCATAGTCTATACAAAAAAAACGATGAAAACATCGAGTCATTGCCCTTTTGTAATGGATGTTGTAAGAATGGCTTAAAACCTGCATAGGCCTACATGTATGTACAATGTATGAAAAGGTGGTTCGGTTGCTAACGTAAACCTGTGACGGTTGTGTCCTATACCACCGGATGTTCGTAGGTTACACGTGATTATAAGACACGCCCTTTTGGTTGGAAGCCTAAGATAAGCGGCTACTAGGAGGAAAATTTAACAGTAGCAGGAGAGACTTTCACTTAGTTGTGTCGTACTTCTTTACAGACATTCAACAAACAAATCGTCGCGAGTAAACAAGTAAGACTGTTCTGTCGTTTGATGATAGGTTCTGAGTAACATTATAGTGTATTCCTTCGTTTTATACGGTTCCACGACAATTGGTCTACCAACAACTCGTCTATCGACAACTGGTCTACGGACAACTGGTCTACCGACAACTGGTCTACAGACAACCCGGCCGGCAAAACCTTTATAGGAGCGATATAGCTGCGATATCTCGATGCGATAGCACTATATCGCAGCTATATCGCAACGACTATACTAACCCGATATCGGGAGGCTATAGCTTTGTCCGACGTCCGATATCGGAAATCGATCTAGTATAGCTGGCGCTATATCGAACCGATATATGTGCTATATAGCATGCGATATCGGTCCGATAATGACAAACGCAGTGACCTATATCGAACCGATATATGTGCTATATAGCATGCGATATCGGTCCGATAAAGACAAACGCATTGACCTATATCGAACCGATATATGTGCTATATAGCATGCGATATCGGTCCGATAAAGACAAACGCAGTGACCTATATCGAACCGATATATGTGCTATATAGCATGCGATATCGGTCCGATAACGACAAACGCAGTGACCTATATGCTGGCCCACGGCTGCACGTAGGCCTACAGCGCACGCCTGGAGGGCCCGCCGCAGCTGGTGCCTGTTCAATCTACCTAATTACGCTGCTTCTCCCATACGATGCGTGCTGACAAACATTGCACGTACGTGGCACATACAGTATATGACCTAGAATATAAGATCCGATTTCGTTAAAGGTTATAGTTGGCGCTATATCGAAACGATATCGTTCCGATAACGACAAACGCTGCAGTGATCTATACGGGCCTACAGCTGCACAGCGCACATGCATCCCTGGAGAAGAGTGGCGATCTCGAGTACCCGCAGCCTGCAGAAGTAACGTGCACGGTGCGGCTGGCGAGGACGAATGAGAAATTAGAAGGCTACAGAGCATGCTCAGAATTAACTACAAATAACAACAAAATGTCTAATTTGCCTAGAACATAGACATGTATTAAGCTATATATATATATAGTCAGCATGTCAATAAGTGATAAAAGAAGTGCAGTAAACAGCAGACTACAGTTGTATGTGTACATCACAAATAGCATATTGACGACTGAAATTGTTACGACTAGCACGCCATCTGCCGTTGAAACTATAGAAGGGCTTGTTAGTGTTTCAGTGTTCGTTTCATATTGACCGAACTCACATTAGGCAGCCAGGTCAGTATGAAATCATATCGGCCAGGCCAATGCAATAAACGAACAGCCCCTTAATTATATTTAATGAGCAATAAGCTGGTCAAAGTATAGATCAGTGGCTCTCAACCTGTGGTCCGCGGCCCACAGCCATCTGGCTGGCGGTCCGCGAGCAGACCCTAAAACTTATATTTTTAAAATTATAGAGCAAAAACAGATAAATTTTTCCAATTTTTGAAAATTTCTTTGTTTTAATGGCTGCATGACAACATTAATATTTGTAATACCCTATACTTAGTTAAGGAAAAAAATCAAAATTTAATTCACTTATAGCAAATGTTGGAAATTTATGGGGTCACATGTAGGCCAGCAGTACTGCGGTGGTCCTTGGCCCAGAGAAAAAATTTGTAAGTGGTCCTTGAGTCTCGAAAGGTTGAGAACCGCTTGGCTAGATCACTTAACATCTGTTTAGTGCTAAAAAAGCAATCACGACCAAAAATATTTTAAATGTTCAATAACGAGTTAGAATAATTAATCCAAATTGCATATATAAATCATAGAAACACATACAATATATGCCTTAAATAACATATATCACTGAGACAGAACATTTGGAATATCATCTAGCGAGAATATTATTCCTCGTTAACAGGATTCGTATCTCTCGCTTCAAGTTATCATCATCATCATCCGACAATTCATTATTAATAACATGACCATGAGATATGAAATTCACTGACAAATTCAAGCTAAATCTTTTGAATAGTAAAACATATGGGAACACGTACGTGATGACAATTTTCTTACATTTAATTAAGAAGATGCTCTTAAGATGAAATTCTTTGTTAATGATCATATGCATGTGCAATGTTATGCATTGTGCCTAGTGCAGGTCAACTGTAAGGAGTCATTTAATTATGAAATCATAATAATTCTAATTTGTTACAAGAACTCTTAACGCAATAGAACAATGCCGGAAGATGATTAACGATGAAAGAAATGGTGGTAGCAAGTTCCATGGACACACTGCTACATGTATAAAATTACAAATCCTGCGACTGAAGCTCATGAGAAACAGGAGTTTGTGGTTCTTGCCCCTCTTCGACGCCACATTCTAAGAGGTGTTCAGGATTCGCATCACCGCCACGAGGTTCTGCAGTTAGGACAGATTTGTCCTCATCATCGGAACGTTGTCGACGACCACACCCACGTCTAGCATCATCAGCACCACCTCTAGGTCCACTGGCACGAGTTGCCTCCTTGCCAACATCCTTGTAGAAGTTGTTGAAATGGACAGCCATATTCTTCTGGAAATTAGGAAATTTCGCATTGATGACATCATTCAACAACTCCCATACTTTTGATGTCTTCAAGGTAAATTCCTTATTGCCTTTAGCGCCAGCCCAACTCATACAGTTCCTAGCGAACCTCTTCGTGAAGAGACGCAGGCAGGCACTATGAACGTATTCTCTCTCTACAGTGCCGAATGCACCACGAGTAATGAAATCCCGCAACTGCGATCGGTTCACTGTTAACACATCATCGTCGCCGTCAGTGAGCCAAGCCTCCAATTCAAGATAATCCTGCCTAACCTGGACAGGGAGCTTGTCGCGAATATGTCTTGCGAGTTCAAGTGATACAATCGCTGCAGCTTGAACAGTTGCACCAACTGCAGCAGCTCCCGTGACCCGGCCAGCGATGCCGAATTGACGTTTGATTAGCTGGAAAATTAAATCAAGCAATAAATCATTAAATATAATAAAAACTTTATGCTTTTCACTAGGTGAAAAGCTAGCTATAGCCTCATCATCATCAGTTTAACGCTTCCTGTTTTCATGCCTCACAAATATTGGAAATAAATATGAAATAAATATCTAATATTGACATTTTGCATGAATGACCTTTCTCAATTATATCCTTGTCGTGACCCTTGCCTTCGCTGTAATTATACTTTAGATGCCAGAACCTGTACACTTTGAGTTCTTCAACTCCTCACAAGTGTCAGTGAAAATGCTGCTTAAAAGTAAGCAATAGTTAGGAAATACTAAATCACATGTACACATACCACTAGGTCGTGTCTAATTGCCACGTTGTCGGCAGCGAGTCTTGTTACATCATTGACCATCAAGTCCAATTTTTGGTCAAGTCGTGCCAGCATCGTCATGATATCGGCAGTTGTGACTTTCGCTGATGTTGTTGGAGTCACGACAGGATTGGACAGTGCAGCTACAGTCAGAGTGGCAATGGTGGCTGTCACGGGCCTTGTCGGACTCACAAGAGGAGCGGGTGCAGAAATTGGAACAGTGGATGTGTTGGTGTTGACTCTTGCTGAAGTTGTCGGAGTCTCAACAGATGCAGAAGTTGAAATGGAAGTAGCGACTTGCTCGTTTCTCTTCGGAGTCACGAGAGGAGCGTACGTCGTAGCAATGGTGGTGGTGACTGCCACTGAAGTTGTTGGATTGTCGACGGGTTCAGAAGCTGGAGAGGCTGCAGTCGTGGTGGCATTGGTGACTGTCGCGGGCTTTCTCAGTTTCACGAGAAGAGCTGGCGTAGATCCTAGATCGGTAAAAGTGTTGGTGGTGATTGCCTGGCAATGCACAATTGCATATGGTCACTAATGCATAATTGTATTATATATGCACAAATCCAGTATTAAAGACAAATTCATTGAAACAACAGTCACAGTGTTTTGAAATTATGTCAAACTGAAGTGAGTCACATTGATAAAGATAAAGCCATAGTAGACACTGAATCGACGTGGGCTGGTGACTTGAAGTCCTCCGTGTACACCAGGGGTGGCCAACCTTTTGTTGCACAAGGGCCACTATAAAGTTTGGCAAGCACCCGGCGGGCCATGTGTTTTTTCTCACAGCCTCAAAAGTACAAGTATAGTGTATATACAGGGTGGACCAAAAAATATCCGCCCTACGTTTTTCCTAAACTTTTGGTCAAAAGTAGAAATTAAGTTACTAACTTCAGTTGTTGGATTCACGACTGGTTTCAGCGTTGATACGTGTGCAGCTACAGTCAGGCCCGGCGTAGCACCAATCGGTCCAGTTGACGTAGCTGTTGTCTTTACTACCATGCCAACACGACCAGCAACCTCACCCGCCGCTTTCACAGTACCATTAGATTTACTGTAAGACCTACTAACACCCCCAGACATTCTATTGCCAGTGCTACCAGCCTTATTAGCTCCAGTTCTTCGTGTAGCCAACCGTTGTCTTTTGACATCCTTCTTAGGATCGTATTCTTCATCTGAAGACACATCCATCTCACTCTGAAACGCATATTTAACTGAGTATAAGTCATATGCCACACATTTATGAACACTTAATAATAACTTATAACAACGATCTGTGTTACATTACACAAGGTTTGCTTTCTGCTGTAATATTTGTAAGCAAGAAATGACCAGCCGCTCTAACAGTGTATTTTATTACTACGACTGCTTGCGTTGATTGGTAAATGTGTGTGTGGGCTACGTGATCACAATCACCAAATTGTTTTTAAGAAATGCAAATTGGTGCTTTAGACACATTGCAGACTATTGACATACATGTGTAATCCTTATATTAATTAATTTCTGGGCATGGGATTTGAACTGTGTTCCAATCCTTTAAATCCCTGTAAAAGCTAGTGTTAGTTTCCTTCTCATCAATAATACCAAATTAATATGTTGTTATAATTCAGTGAACTGAAAAGAGGCGGTATAGAAATACACAAATACAATACTAAATAGTGATATTATTGATGTAAAAATAATTGGCATTCACATTCACCTCTATTGCATTACGCTCTCCCAGAACGTGCCGCACTGAGAATGCCAACACAGCATTTCGAAGCCTCTCCAGACGTGTCTCTTCATCGGTGTCAGGTCGATCTCCGATGTCTCGGCAAAACTTTACTGCCATCTCGTAGCTCGTTGTGTGCACCTCTGGAAAGTACAGACTTGAGACTTCATATTTGTCCCACTTCTTACCACCAATTGCATCATTCTTCTGAACATAATTTTTCGCACATGACTGTCGGTTCTTGAACGGGTAATATGCCTGCAAAACGTCATTGTCATCCACTTCTAACCAGGTTTCAGGTGTTTGCCAGATTTCCTGTTCGTCGTCATCACTTCTTTTGCAGGCAACAACGGTATAGAACTAAAAGCAAATGAGTACAATATAAATATACATATTCGGCAAACCGGTGTACATACAAACTTACATAAATACACTACTATACCCCATGTCATGACTCGTGTAATAGCTGTATTGCAGCAACATGATCATCGTCTATTGGAAGATGTGCACATTTCCGCCATCTTTTATCAAATGTAGCAAAGAACACTTCGTCCGACAACTCAGAGACAACGCGAATCCCAACATCTGTTGAGTCTACCGGCACATCAAAAAGTGGTTCCACCTTTTCATACACACTGTACACTATATACAGTTCTCCTAGGGCATTTGCTGCCAATAGGTTGCGCACAACACAGACATGGTTGTCAACTATGAAACAGCAGTCACTCTGGTCTGTCCTGTAACTGGAAATATGTATATGGTCAACCTGGGCACCAGTGTATTGGAGCAGATCAGGTCTTCCCTCGATCTGTGGTCCATTTTCGTGCCGATGTTTTAGTATTGTTCTTTTTGATGGGAGTGTGTCGCTGAGTTCTCTTTCGGAAAGTCGACGCACTACTTGCTGAACAACATGGTGTGACTTGTGCACCATTCTCTTTAATTTGCCAAGATAACTTTCAAACGGAAAGGCGGAGAAGTTATCAAGCACTCCAAAGATACGTGCGTCGTCTGTGATGTGACAGTGCGCGTGAACACTGTACACACATTTGTTGCCATAATACTTGACATAATCGTTTACAAATTGCTCCAACCAGCTGCTGGCATGATCAATGTAAACGGCTAGTAACTCATCAGAACAAAGACAACGAATAGCTGTTAACAGTAGCTTAAAGTGTTCGTACATCTTATTGTCCAGCACATCCTTCAATATAACTGGAGCAAGGTACAATAGGAATTGCCTTGCCTCTGTTGCCTTCCATGAATCGCACTCGTTGATCGCGCGACACTTACGCTGAAATTCATGAGGCATTTTCGCCGCAAGATTGACGACAGCTGCTTGTAGTGCGTTGATCGTGGGACGTCTAACACTAAACGGAAAAGCTTTCGAGTGTAACAAGCCATTTTGCCAGTCCCTTGCCATCCTTCGGACAAGACCAAGAAGTGTCAGATGCATATAGTCTATTGGGAATTGGCTCACCATGCCGACTTGTAAATCTCTCAGTATACAGTCCTGCAATCTGTACTCGTTCGGAAGTAACAGAAGCTCAAAATCTGCATCGCATCGCCTTGGTGACTTGGTGTTGTTGAAGGTCATCCGCCTTTCCTTCGTATACAATCCCTCGACAGTACACTTATCGCATCCATGGTGATAGTTCACATGCCTCGTGCTCCTAACTTCTGCGCGAGCGGGTGCATCACAAATGAAGCTGTGAATTGTTACTTTGCAAGTGACACCTGCTGAAATTGCTACACCGTTCTGTTGAATAGAAGTCATTTCCTCAATGAATGGTCGCAAGAACTCGTTGAAATCATTAGGTTTATGTCGAGCGCCATACAGTGCAACAATGAAAACAGGTGAAATAAACGGCTTCACAACACGGCAAAGTATGGGCCACATACACTGTTTACCACTGTTGAACAAAGGTACTCCGTCAATATTATACTGCAAATGAAGCTCGGTGTTATTGTCAACTTGACAGCTATGCATTCTTGATAATGTTGATCGCAGAGATCTGGCCAAGGACAGGTACACATAACTTCCTCCACATTTATCCTCCACACTGTAAGCGAGATTTGTTCGCAGCAGTGTTCGAGGGTCCAGTGGGAGATCTGGATGATTGTGAACTCGCAGACCACCAAGCAGATCTTTCATTGCTTCACGGGTGATATTGTGTCGAGAGTTCCAGTTTATGAGAAACTGAGACAGACTTTCTTCCCTATCCGACTCAGAGTCTGACTCTTTGTCTGTATGGTACTCAGTGTCAAAATCACCACTTCCAGCATTCACACCAACAGAAAGCCAACTGTGTGCTAACTCACCTTCTTCAAGTGGTTCCCCAAATTCAAACTCATCTTCAATCACATCCTCCGAGGCCTCCACTTCAAGCACTTCTTGCATTACATTCCCTTCGCCGACCATGTGTGCGTTCAACACATTTACTCCAGCACCCACATCGTACACATGCTGATCAAGCAAGTTTTCGGGGACAGCAACCATAGGCACTGCTTGAAGTGTGGCTAGACCCAGAGCGCGTTCCCGTTCAATTCGATCAATGGCTTTCTTTCTCACTCTATACTGTTGTTTGTAAAGGCGCTGATGCTCACGCTTCAAAAGCTGCAAAATTGAACATTCAAATTGAAATGTTCTCATCTTCGAAATTTACTTAATTGAAATGACATTCTGACGAAAAATTTAATGAATGTGGAAAACATTCATCCACAAAACTGAACAATACTTTTAATCCCATGCATGCAGCCTGCCAAATGTCAGCATACAGCATGTAACCAGGCATTTAATCTTCTAATGGATTATTTACCTAATTTAAAAACAAAGGGCTTTGTCGACGACATATAATTCCCTTCCAAGAATTTCAAGGTCATGAAAATAAAACGTTGAATGATTCACGAATAGTGCAAGTAAGAAGCAAATTGCAAAACATTAATGCATTAGTGAAAATCATAAGTGCAATTTCTGACGCTGCCGGAAAACCACAAGAGATGGAGATGATAGCATAGCTAGTTATTATGAAATATCAGTTATAACTGATTAAACATATACCTTTCTTTGTGCTTCTTTGCTGTTTATCGACATTTCACTATGTCACTGTAGTCTTGCTGTTATCATATGTTATGCAGCTACAAATTTCTCTTTGTCAAACCTGTATTGTAGTGTAGTGTAAAATGTATTTCAGTTGTGATAAAAGGGTACGTAAGTGGAATGAAAAATTAACCGCTACTTTTTGTCATTTTGATGGAATACCGAAATACCTCAGATGGCCGGAATACCAATCGTGGAACTATGTGAATTATATTCCACCACATAAAAATTTATTTGCATATAATTATACCGGAACTTGGTAATTGGCTAGTTCAGCATCCCAAATTATTTACGCACAAGACAAGAAGTGGAATAAGTGATTAAAACATGAGAATTAAACAGAAGCGGGATGAGAAACAAAGTTGTCAATGCTTAAACTACAAGTGGGATAAAGGATGAAATTATCGGTAACGAAACAGAAGCGAGATTATAAATTATATGCTAAAACGATAAACATGGCGCATGACTGATGGAAAATGCTGATTTTAAAATAGAACCGGGATGCCAATGAAAAAGTTGATATCAAAATAAGAAGCGGGACGACTGATTATCATGAGGAAAATGTTGATTTTCAAATAAGAAGTCGGAATATAGGTTGAAAATTATATCATGCTGACACCTGCCAAATTTGGGACGCTAAACTAGCCAATTACCCCGGAACGTTATTACTTGTAGGCCCTAGTATCGCCGAACTAGGCTTAAAATAGGTATACCGGGTAAAAAGCGGGTACGCCACGGGTGAAAGGCGGATAATTACAGCGGGCTACCCTTTGAGATGGTCGGTTAGAGTCAGGGTAACCCTCGTGAAGGTCGGTTAGGGTCAGGGTACCCGTCGTGAGGATCGGTTAGGGTCAGGGTTTGTGTCGTCTAGCTGTAGTAATTTCCGCTGTAATTACCCGCTTTTCACCCGCGTGGCGTGCCCGCTATACCCGCTCCTCGCTTTTTACCCGGTAAATACACGTTTACCCTACTTTTAATTATGAAAACTTCACAAAGCAATCCAATATGGTGCAAAGAAACAATTTCGATGATTGTCCAACACAACTTAACTTTGCAACATTTGACACTACACTAGTATACACTATAATATTTGATAAAACGACCTCGCTCACCACCATTTGCATTTCACGAACAAAGACCGTATATATAATAGGCTATATTATGATAATCACTTGCAAGATGGCGAACATTAAATACGATATCGCTCCGGTATCGGTACACGCAAAAACCCTACAGTCAGCTATATCGAAGCGATATAGGTCCGATATAGAAAGTTAAGATATCGCATCGCATATATCGCTCAGATATCGCCTCATGAAATGTCTTATAGCTTTGGTAGTGGGCTTGCCGGCCGGGACTCGCATTGATGAAAT
>OX243824.1:21791050-21833360 GCA_945859605.1 Lumbricus rubellus | reverse complement strand
TCTCTCTCTCTCTCTCTCTCTCTCTCTCTCTCACTCTCTCTCTCTCTCTCTCTCTCACTCTTTCTCTCTCTCTCTCACACACATAGCCACCACCCAGAGAATGATGGCAGAGCTAAACCCATTCTATTCTACCTGACAAGTGACCACTATACATATGATCGCCTTAGCCACCTAATAGTTTTTTATGACCTTATTGCAGTTATCCTATTTTTAAGTTAACCTAGCGCATAGCATTTGACTTCATGCATCCAGGTAACCTTCAACATTTTGTTGCCAATTAACTGGATTCAGCCTATTCTACTTATCTGTCATTATACTATACAACTGTCATCAGCCAATCTGTGATCTCTCCTATAACAATTATGTCCTTGGAGGGAGAGACCATTCAAGAGTCATATTTACCCTAAAAAACTGATCGCTGCGCGCAACAAATATGCAAAGACGATTTAGTGAAATGGCCGGTAGCCTAATCAAGTAATCATCCTAGAAACTGCCGGCGTTCTTGCTGGCTTCACGTGATGAAGGTTTCACGTGATTAAGATTTCACGTGATTAGGATTTCACGTGATTAAGATTTCACATGATGAAGGTTTCACGTGATGAAGGTTTCACGTGATGAAGGTTTCACGTGATGAAGGTTTCACGTGATGAAGGTTTCACGTGATGAAGGTTTCACGTGATGAAGGTTTCCCGTGATGAAGGTTTCACGTGATGAAGGTTTCACGTGATGAAGGTTTCACGTGATGAAGGTTTCACGTGATGAAGGTTTCACGTGATGAAGGTTTCACGTGATGAAGGTTTCACGTGATGAAGGTTTCACGTGATGAAGGTTTCACGTTTCAGGTGTTCAAGGTAACAAGAGGGAAGTTTTAACTGCATAGTTGCTAAAGCATACATGTACGTCGCCGCGTTATCCATCTACTGTTGTACATGTATGGTCGTGTGTTCGTGCACATTTGACATTTTGAAAGACGGAAGTATGTATGTATGTATGTATGTATGTATGTATGTATGTATGTATGTATGTATGTATGTATGTATGTATGTATGTATGTATGTATGTGTGTGTATGTGTGTATGTATGTATGTATGTATGTATGTATGTATGTATGTATGTATGTATGTATGTATGTATGTATGTATGTATGTATGTATGTTTGTATGTATGTATGTACCTGTATGTATGTATGTTTTCATAGATACAATGTCATGTATGTTTACTGGAGATAAAATTTGCTAGAAAAGCTTTGCTAAAAACAGCTTGGTGCATGATACGCAATCCGGATTCTCATTTGAAACGCAAGAAGCCATCATCTGCTCGGATCGTATTACTTGTTTTGAAAGACTTCAGGTGACAATAACAACAGCGAGATAACTGAGCCGACGGCAGGTTCAATAAGGAAGGGACTTCTAAATATATCCTGCATCATTTATAATTTTTAGATGTTGCACTTTTATATGGCATCAAAAAAGATGTATACACAAAAACACTGATGAAACTGCATGAGGTCAACTCGGTTTGACACTTGATGAACGTGTGTTAATGACGATTTTCATTTTTATGCATATGCCGCTAACACTTTAACTTATTTATTTATTTATTTCTCCATTTCTATAGCGCCTATTTAAGTTCAATACTCAGAGGCGCTCCCGACTACAGCGCGGGCACTGCATTAGAGTTTCACGCCGAAGCGCCCAAGCAATTGATAGTGAGGAACTTGCTCAAGGTTCCTACGCGACGGCTTGATGTGGATTCGAACCTGCAACCCTCCGGCTGCAAGGCAATGAACATACCCACTACACCACCACGTGGGGTGGGGTTTGGTGAAGACCCACATTGGACGAAAACCCTATTTATAGTCTGTAGCATGACATACCGTTTATGATTTGACATGACTTGACTTGACATGACATGATTTGACATGACTTGACATGACTTGACATGACATGACGTGACTTGACATGACAGAGGTCTAATGTGGTTCATTAGACATGCAATTTGCGTGAAAGCCATTGCAGGTTAACCCTTTAATGCCGGAGGGTATAGGATTTCCCATACCATTTACTACCTTCTCGGAATTAAAGGGTTAAGCTGATGATTGTCTTTAAAGCCGTCTGTTTATAGCTTTTCAAACTGCCAAGGATGCGATGGATGGATGAATGATTCATAATGAATGGTCACAAGAAGGTCGTTCGCTGCAGATAAAAGCAGTTAAAGTGTGCACATGTAAACAGCTGAATCCATGGATCGTAACAGCTGTTTGCATCACAACAACGTTGCCATAAAAGCCACCAGCAGACTGATGGCTATTTCGGCATCAATAAAGACCTTATAGTATGTAATGTAATGTAATGACGACCAGGGCTTTTTTAACGCGCAGTTGTACACAAAATTTGCAGTTCTAAATGGATTTGTGCTGTTGTAGAAGCACTTCTGTACAGTTAAATCTTGCAAAAAAATGGTCATTGTCCTCCGATTGGAAGTAATTTAACCATGAACGATAGGAAAGGAAAAGAAGGAGTTGTGCAGTTCTAAAAATGCCTTAAAACATCCCTGATGACGACAATTTCTATGGCGCCATAACACAGCCATGCTGCTACAAGGGCGCCTCGACAAAGACAAACACACATTCAGAGACAAGCGATTGACGGACTCTATAGAAGCAAGAGCCATGTGAATTAAAATCCCATGATGCATTGCACATCTCTGGAAATAGAGCCATGCGTTGGTATTATATCATATCAAGTCATGAAAATCATAGCGAACAGTACAGCCAACTATCAACGTGTTCAGCAGAAATTCCCTAAACATATGCGACGGCCGTATTAACTGAAACGGGTTAAGCATCCACACCTGCAGAGACGACACCTGTTACGCTTACCTGTCAATCAGTGCATCCTCCTTCTTTTGCCTGCTTTGCATCTACATGCCGACGACGTCCATGCACCCTCGTCTAATGAATGCGTTGACCTGAGTCTCTTAGTTAACGTCTACGAACGGCCATTTTCTGCGCCTTCCTTTCCACCTCGTTCTTCCCTTCCCTCTCCATAGATGGCTGCATCTGCCTGGCTAGACCTGCCTCCTCCTCCTCCTCATCCTCCTCGCCTACCTTCCTTCCTCTCCCATCTCCCATCCATCTCTGTAATTACGCTGTGGTTTCGTGTCGCGCGCGCTGCCTGTCGGGAAGCGATCACGTGACGATTGACGTCGTCAGACGCCAGGGGCGCTCTGATCGTGACGCAAGTGCTCTGGCCTGTTGCAGGGAACAACATCCGGTGAGGATTAGAAGACTACATAAACACAAGACGAAGACGAAGATGAAGATGAAGATGACGACGATGATGTGGAAGAGATGAAGGCTGCATAAAGGACGACGTCAGCTGTTGATCTATCTGTCTCTCTGTCTGTCTGTCTGTCTGTCTCCCTCCGTCCCTCCGTCCCCCACTCTCTCTCTCTAACAATCTATCCATCCATCCATCCATCCATCCATACATCCATCCATACATCCATCCATCCTTCTGTCTGCCTTTCTATCTGTCTGTCTGCCTGTTTGTCTGTCTATATGTAAGTCTGTCTGTCTGTCGTCTGTCTGTCTCTTGGCCCATCTGATCATCTATGAATGCAAACGCGCATACATTGGTTTGTGCACTCAGTGTAAGCATACCATACATCTACGTGCGTCTCCACGCGCACACGCATGTATGCAATCAGTATAGGACATTGCATATAAAAACTATATAATAGATTCTCATGCATGCATGACATTTGCATGTATAAAATATACATTCATAGAGTACAATGTATGTGCAGGCATATATCTATGTAAGCATTCATGTTCGTATAAGGGTTTAATTGTTTATGCGTGAAAGTATATATATATATATATATATATATATATATATATGTGGCGTGTATATAATACTATTTATATATTTATGCCTTTACTTATGAATGAATGTATGTGTTACAGTATACATGTATGCAAGTACATGTATATTACCTGTATTATAAGCCATACTATTTGCAGCGGTGCATTGTCTTTGAATGTTTATAATAGGCCTATGTTTCTTGTTGAACGGCAAATTCAACAGCTGAACGCGATTTACAGTTGACGAGGTGCACCCCAACTCGAACCCCCATTCATTTGCTTTTGAACTCCGGTCAATTCTGCATCGCGACTCGTGTTCAAGATCTCGTATTAGAATACCGAGACGTGTGTTATAGATCTATAAGTCTGAATGATGCATGTTCACTGCAAGGCTTCCGTAACAGATAGGCTAACGAGAATGAGCAGAGCCTTTAAAAGATCAATATTGGCCACAAAGAACAAAAGAGGCTTTTAAAAAATCAGGTTAAGCCATGATATCCCGCGACATCAATTAAGGATTTGCAATGCATAGCCTATATAATATAGTATAGGCCCTTTATGTTTTTGTATGTAAGCTTAGTCTGCGCAGATGATGCTTTTAAAAGAAATTAGTAGAAATGCACAACCATGCAGGAAGTTATTCTGGTGCGGCTTTGCTTGGCGAAAATTTGTTATCGTTTCTGAAAATTTTCCCAACAAAAATGTCGCAAGTCGGCGACGAAAAAATCTGATGACTTTTTTTGTCGTACTCGTAGGCTACACTTTATCGCGCCTTCCTGCTTGTTTTTCACTGCACAGTGCAAAGAGGTCCTTAGTCCTTCCATAGTGAACCAGTTGCAAATATTAACAAAATAAAATTAAATGCGCAGAACTGCTTTGACAACTGCACAAATTCCTTTACAACATGCAGGGCTGTACATGAGGGTATACGCGGGTATACAGCGTATATAGGGGCCTACTCGCCTCACAAAGAACTCAACGGGAAAATGTGTGAGAAATGAAATTACGAGGAGAAAATAGTCTAAAATGGCAGAAAGTATCGGTTGGTTTTGGACTGTCGTGAACGTCCACGGATCAAAACTTTCAAAAGAGTCAGACAAGTAGGCGATGACTAATAAAATAAGGTCGTCAGAAATTTGGACGAGTAAAAAAAGGTCGTGAGAAAATTTGACCAAAAAGTCGATCTTTTTCAGTCGGCGTGTAAGCTTATAGGCTACGTGTGCGCCCGCAGAAATATTTGCAGGAGTGGCACAAATTTCACGATGGTCACAGTTGACTTTTTAGTAGTAGGAGACTTGAAAAATTCAAAGCTGGAGATTAAGAACACGGGTATTTTTCAAAGAGGCTTCTCAATGCAAATTTTCAGTTTCATTTTGTGCATCATTTTAATACGAATAGTTTCCTTGGTTTGAAGAAATATGTTTAAAATTTAAAAATCATGCTAAAAGGTGGGTTCTTTTTAATGCGAAGAAATTTGTTTAACACCCAAAAGTAGTAGTTAAATAAATAGGTGTCACTTTTCCAGGAAGCGGGGCCAGTGCCCCCGCTTGCTCCTATGTACGGGCGTCCATGCGTGTATAGCCACTGGAAGCCACGCGTTTGGAGTTGCCACATAGCCTACTTATTTACATGAGTAGACCTATTATGAAGGTTGATGTTCAAAGATTTATCCGCCATTCCGCCGACGACAGACCTGGATCAGACGGGTCTCGTTTTATTTGACAGATTCACCACCCACGCAAAACTCTTTTGCCAACATCAACCTTGATGCTGCAAAGCAGCACGTCACATCAAACTACAACAGCGCAGCAGACGATAATAAAAAAAATGAGTGTGTATTACAATACAGCGAACTAATAATATTTGATGTTACCTGACGAAAGCAGCGAAGCAGCATAATAATGACGTGACATTGGATCAGGGCTCATTATACATGTAAGTGACTCTGAACACTTTCGTATGTGTATCCTACATGACATGTATGTATGTATGTGGCTGAAACTCTGAACCACTGCGTGTTCTGCGCCTCGATGTGTCTCTATTGTGTCGCGGGGAGCGACACGAAATGCGTGGTGTTACGTTTTGGTCGGAATTGGCAGTCATGAAAGACGTTGTGTTGGTGATTGTTAGACGACAGGAAGGGAGGGAGGGAGGGAGGGAGACAGACAGACAGACAGACAGACACAGAGAGAGAAAGTTAGAGGAGATAGAAAGAGAGAGAAATAGACACAGACAGACACAGAGAGAGGGCGTGGGCGGCGGTTAGGCGCATGAAAAAGATTGCAAGACGTGATGCAAAAACGGAGTCAAATGTGAACACTGTATATAAACGACTATAATATATGGATGACGGTGAGATAGAACTAAATAAGCAGAGACAAAAGCACGTGACAGGAAATTTTTGACATGGATGGATAGATGGATGGATGGACGCACGGCCAGACAACAAAGAATTAGACAGATATAAAGGTAGATAGATAGACAGACGGAGACGGACGGATAGATAGACAGATAGATAGATAGATAGATAAATAGATAGATAGATAGATATATACAGATAGATAGATAGATAGATAGATAGATAGATAGATAGATAGATAGATAGATAGATAGATAGATAGACAGACAGACAGACAGACAGACAGACAGACAGACAGACAGACAGACAGACAGACAGACAGACAGACAGACAGACAGACAGACAGACAGACAGACAGACAGACAGACAGACAGACAGACAGACAGACAGACAGATAGATAGATAGATAGATAGATAGATAGATAGATAGATAGATAGATAGATAGATAGATAGATAGATAGATAGATAGATAGATAGATAGATTGATAGATTGGTAGATAGATTGATAGATAGATTGATAGATAGATTGATAGATAGATTGATAGATTGATAGATTGATAGATTGATTGAACAAAAATTTACCGGGCAACGCCTTAATTGTACTCCAGAGAGGTGGGACGGGGGGGGGCGTGTGGTTGGCCATGGGAGGAGACGGGTTGTGGACGAAAACCAGCAATTCCCTTCGCAACGCTGTGTAGTGTGTACCCCTGCAGCTGGCATAATACAGACAGACAGAGATTCGTTAGAGAAGTTGGGTCTTTAAATCGATTCTGTCCGTAATTCAGTTATGTAAAGAATTCACTCGATATCACATCGACCATTTGCACAGTGTTGCTAAAGAGTTACATAAAATGCCTGATGAGCCTATGTACTGACAGTACTGTAGCTATAGCCTATACATGTATATAGGACCCAAGTATATACACCGTGATTAAAAAAAACTAAGTCAAACTGTTTTTCATAATATTATAGCCTACTCGTATCTCTAATGCCTGATAACATATCACGCTAAAAATTTCCAATTATGTAGAGAATGGGACTACGAATATGATTCCAAAATGTCATGAGATTAAAGTTTAACGAATAAAAAGATATGATTCTTTCAACTTCATATTATGCCAAAATTTCAGTTAAAATTTTAGCGTGATAATTATGTTATCAGGCATTAGAGATAGGCCTATATGAAAACAGTTTGGCTTACTTTTTGAATCATGGTGTAATAGGCCTACCTTCAGACTTCCCGTTTTTTCCATTCTCCGAGAAACCTCTTAATCCTTCTAGGCTTAGCCTTTCCATATAGGCCTACAGCAACATAATTATCGCTTCTCGTTTTAATTTTTCACTGACCTCTTTTCTTCCTTTTCATTGTCTTAATTCTCCTATTATAGTGCATCATATATCTTTTTCATCTTTAAATTACGCAACTGCATAGGCCTATATCCTACCTTATAAACTCGGAAATCTCTGTTAATATTAATCTGTGCATATGACCGTTTGTATATTTCAGTTTATTTAGTTAGTCTCCAACCGAAATGATAATTAGATAAATGAAGTTGTATAATATTAGTCTATAATAACCGTGTCATATTAGGATGATTATTCGCTCGTTTTGTTACAATGGATTATTCTATCGAAAGCGACTGTCTAACTACAGAACGTTAAAATAGCTACTTGGGTGACCATATACTCAGCGGGATTTTGATCTCTTTTGGGCCCTCCGTTGTAGTCGATATTGTAATAAGTTAATAACATCAGCTGCTTAATTTGAATAAACACTGGAGTGACTGTCGCCAGAGCTCAGCGAGATGACGGTACCAGCTGACCAGGACTGGTGTGTTTAATGTGTGTTTATTTTTTTGCTGACTGTTACAATAAATTGGTTGCAATAAAAATTCTTGAATTTCCTTCCTCGATCCAACGACAGTGATTCTCTTTTTTGTTATCTCCGCTGTTTGTCTACACTGTTTTAGTTCCAACTTTTTCTACCCGAACCTCTTTTGGCTTCCACGCATGCTCCTCGTGACCAGTGCTTTCTTTTCACACTCTCACAAACCCGTTTTATCACCGTGCGTTGCTTACTCTTTGTAGCCTCCTAATTCGCGTTTTGTCTCCACTGTCACGTTTCCGCGTCCCTCTTCTTTATGTTTCCCGTTCTTTTCTGATCATTCCCGTGTTTTCTGCTCGTGTTGTGCTTTCTCATGCTTACCTTCTGACCGCATTTTATTCTCCAGTTACATGAAATATATCTTTGGAACACGAGACAGGTCCAAATATGATCGAGGAATAGTCAACAACCCTAAGGCAAATGTCACGCAGCACAGCACTCGCTGGACGCAATATCTCTTTCTTCTGATTTTTCTTATTGTCATGAAGAAAGAGAAAGATGCTTGCGATAGAATGATGATCATGTCCGGTATAATGATATAGTCCGGGTTGCAATTCATCTGACATGCAATTGTGATTGCATAATTATAGTAACTTTTGTGGCACCGATTTATTGTGCACAGGGTATCAAAATATTGTCACCCTCCAAGATGTTTTCTGGTAACACTGAACATACATACATACATACATACATACATACATACATACATTACATACATACATACATACATACATACATACATACATACATACATACATACATACACACATACATACATACATACATACATACAATACATACATAGTATATACATACATACATAGTTACATACATACATACATACATACATACATACATACATACATACATACATACATACATACATACATGCACACATACATACATACATACATACATACATACATACATACATACAATACATACATAGTATATACATACCATACATAGTTACATACATACATACATACATACATACATACATACATACATACATACATACATACATACATACATACATACATACATACATACATACATACATACATACATACATACATACATACATACATACATATGGGAGCATTACATACATGTATGTGGTCAACACGGTTCTTCGCGCTGAATCGTGTTGCTGTTTATAAGGCTTCCTTGTAATTAACTAGGTTTATACTCCATCGTCTTCAAAGAATATCTTCTTCTTCTCTTCTTCTTCTTCTTCTTCTTCTTCTCCTCCTCCTCTGCCTCCTCCTCCTTTTCTTCTTCTTCTTCTTCTTCTTCTTCTTCTCCTCCTCCTCTGCCTCCTCCTCCTTTTCTTCTTCTTCTTCTTCTTCTTCTTCTTCTTCTCCTCCTCCTCTGCCTCCTCCTCCTTTTCTTCTTCTTCTTCTTCTTCTTCTTCTTCTCCTCCTCCTCCTCCCCCTCCCCCTCCTCCTTTTCTTCTTCGTCTTCCTCTTCTTTCTTGACCTCTATCAGACGCCATTTTAGAACCCCGTCGTTTACATGTGGGCGTAATCTCTTCTCAACAATCTCATACAAAGGTGTTTCTCTGTGTGACTTCACAACATCCAGAAACGGAAATTATCTGGTAAAAATAGCTGCAAATTCAACCTACGTGCCAATCTACTCTAAACTGTTTACAAACCCAACAACTTAGATGAAATGCGTATACCTTATAATATGTCCTTATATATTTCATCAGTGCATTTCTATACATTTACATGTCGTATTTATATATGGTGATATTTTATAGTATGGGATGCGGTGGTGTAGGGGTGAGATCGGTGTCTTGGAGCCGGAGGGTTCCAGGTTCGAATCCACCTTAAGTCGCCTCGTAGAGAACTGGAACAAGTCCTTCACTTGCAATTGCAGGTAAAGGACTTCCGATGCTGCGATGCAGCGTGAAACTCTGACGCTGTCCGACTGTCCGAGCTGTTGTCGGGAGCACCTTTGAGTAGAAAGCATGAAGTTTCGCCATAGCAAAGTTGAGAAATAAAATTAAAAAAAAATAGTTTTCATCTCAAGTAATGCCGTGCCTAGAAAAAAGGCCGTATCTGCAAAAGTTCATTCCGAGATAAATTGAAAAAAATAAAATTTAAAATGTTGAGACAAATTAAAAAAGCTACAGTTCTCGTTTTCTCATATATGAAACGTCTATTTATTCAACAAATTATGTATGTCTTAGGTTTATAATTTATATAGGCTATATTTAGCCCATTCAAAGCGGTGATGCCCTATATCATTATGTTTTATCGCTCAAATTATACGTGCGCATATGAATTTTCTCATACAGGTCTGTTTTGTATAAGGCATGTAATTATTACATATTAGGCCTACTGTAAAGTTATTAGTGATACGTAAAGTCGTGAATATGTATTGCAGCAATTGGATTGCAAACAAGTTTTCTTATCTATCTCTACAATTATCGTTCAGTTTATCATGAAATTCTCAACTGCTCTTTCAAGAGCTAAGACCCAAATTCAACTTTATCTCTGAAACTTAGCTTTAAAAGCCATCTTGAACTAAATTCAGCTTCAGCTATACGTGTAGGTACGGTCTTAATTCTTATCCTCTTGAGATTTAAAAAAGACTTGACGATGCAGGCTATAATACCATCACAGCTAATATAGGGGGCAGTTTCGAACATTCGACGCTACATGAGCAATAATTATGATTGTCGCAATAAAAAGTTAACAATACGTGACAAATAATGATGGACAATACGTTACAAAACCAAGATCTATAGACACACAGGTCGCGCCGCTGAGGGGGTTATGAATATGCGTGAATCGGAGTGGGGTGCCGTGACGTCGCATGCCTAGTCGACCAGCGCTGCTGGCATCTGACATGTCTGTTGAAACTATAGCATACCAAGTGTATTCGAAGAACCTAGATAGCGTACATTTAATAACATCAGTAGGAATTTAAATCTGCTGTCGTATGCCAAATACGTCTTTTGTTGTCATAATTAAGCCGCCATTAAACTCCGGATCCAATATCTAATTAGCCTACATTAATTTAGCAGTCCGAAGTTGCCCACAGCTATCGTTTATTGGAAATATAATTTTAGATGTGAACGACATTAAGAGCAGCCTTAAATGACACTAACAAATCTTTGCATCAGAAATGATTAATCGAATGGCACTAACAAGTCTTAAGTGTACACGTGAATGACAGCCGGACATTCCCCCGGACATACATACAAACATACAAACATACATACATACATACATACATGCATGCATGCACGCATACAGACATACATACATACATGCATGCATGCATATATACATACATACATACATACATACATACATACATACATACATACATACATACATACATACATACATACATACATACAAACATACATACATACATGCATGCATGCATACATACATACATACATACATACATACATACATACATACATACATACATACATACATACATACATACATACATACATACATACATACATACATACACGCAAACATACATAGCCTACATATACGCACGTCTGTATGTATCTATGCATGTATGCATACATGCATGCATGCATACATGCATGTATTTATTTATATTTTGATGGATTTTGTCTATATACGGGGAATGTTCTTCCTCGGGGGGACATGTCCGGGGTGATATGTCCGGGGAAGTGAAATGACCCGACTATCCAGCTAAATGTCTATTGTTTCTGGCAACGTCTTTTGCTTCTTAAATGTCTGTGAAACTGTTCAGCTTCGAAATGCTCAGAACATACGGGTGAATATTTGAAAAGCGGTAATTTTAAGTTACAGCATAATAAATAAAAATCGGGTAATCGTAATTTAAAAAGCGAAACACCATTAAATAGGTGTTAACTGAGCAGATCTATTTCTTCAAAAACCAAATTAGAATATTTATATATTATATTGATTTATTTAAAGAAATGCCTTAAATGTCAGGACCGCAACCTGTATCAAAGGTAGGTTGATTATTTTCAAATCCAAGTAGTAGCTAATATAGTGTACTAATTTTACAATCTTTTATGAACATTTAATAGAAATTATAATTTTCAATCACAGTGTGTACAGAATTAATCTTCAGCGATAGGTTTTCCGTGTTAAATATTTTTTCAAAAGTCTGTATCACACTTTACGATTTTCGATGTCAGCACCGCAACCGCGGCCGGCGCACACCTATTAGAACTGCTTCGTATGTATCGATTACGCATGCGCTCTGCCACATTGCATCTCATGCATCTTGATTAGCTGATCGCATATTGTATATGTAAGTAAGTAAGTAAGTAAGTAAGAAGTTTATTAGCTACAAATGTCGGATGACCATCACGCGTATTTTTATTCTAGGTCAGCACCGCAACCAATAATGCAAGCATACGACTAATATCTAAGCATGTTTAATTGTCATGTATCGAATCGCAAGCAAGTACAGATGAGAAGGGACCTATTATTATTTACGCGCGTCAAGCGGGGTTGGCCTAATATTTATACTTTAAACAATTTGTCAGCACCGCAACCGTCAGCACCGCAACCAAGCAAGCAGTTGCGGTGCTGACATTTTGGTCCCACACCATGTTGTTCCTATAATTATTAAAAATATTCTGATGGTATTCATTTTCATTTCACATTATATTACTTTTTCCCATGTCATGTAGTTTTTATTGGACCATTAAATTTCTAATTAATGTTTGTTATTCAGCCTGTTTACTGATATTTTAAATGGTTGCGGTGCTGACATTTTTGTGGTTGCGGCGCTGACATTCTGACATTGGCTGACAAGTTTGTCATCCAACTTTGCTTTCTTTTAACTAACCTTTCATTCACGATAATATTTTGAAGTTTTTGTTAATTACAGCTGGCCTACTTATGTATTTGTATAGCAGATTAGATTTGCATTATTAGTGCGTGTTCATTATTTCTACGACTGTTTAGAATTGAAACCAGTCGGTTGCGGTGTTGACATTTTGGTCCCACACCATGTTGTTCCTATAATTATTAAAAATATTCTGATGGTATTAATTTTCATTTCACATTATATTACTTTTTCCCATGACATGCAGTTTTTATTGGACCATTAAATTTCTAATTAATGTTTGTTATTCAGCCTGTTTACTGATATTTTAAATGGTTGCGGTGCTGACATTTTTGTGGTTGCGGCGCTGACATTCTGACATTGGCTGACAAGTTTGTCATCCAACTTTGCTTTCTTTTAACTAACTTTTCATTCACGATAATATTTTGAAGTTTTTGTTAATTACAGCTGGCCTACTTATTTATTTGTATAGCAGCTTAGATTTGCATTATTAGTGCGTGTTCATTATTTCTACGACTGTTTAGAATTGAAACCAGTCCGGTTGCGGTGTTGACATTTTGGTCCCACACCATGTTGTTCCTATAATTATTAAAAATATTCTGATGGTATTAATTTTCATTTCACATTATATTACTTTTTCCCATGACATGCAGTTTTTATTGGACCATTACATTTCTAATTAATGTTTGTTATTCAGCCTGTTTACTGATATTTTAAATGGTTGCGGTGCTGACATTCTGATATTGGCTGACAAGTTTGTCATCCAACTTAGCTTTCTGTTACCTAACCTTTCATTCACAATAATATTTTAAAGCATTTGTTAATTACAGCTGGCCTATTTATGTATTTGTGTAGCACCTTAGATTTGCATTATTATTGCGTGTTCATTATGTCTACGACAGTTTAGAATTGATACCAGTCGGTTGCGGTGCTGACATTTTGGTCCCACACTTATTTGTTCCTATAATTTTTTAAAAATATTCTGATGGTATTCATTTTCATTTCACATTATATTACTTTTTCCCATGTCATGCAGTTTTTATTGGACCATTAAATTGCTCATTAAAGTTTGTTATTCAGCCTGTTTACGGATATTTTCATTGGTTGCGGTGCTGACATTTTGTGGTTGCGGTGCTGACATGGTGTGCTTCACCCACAATTTCAAAACAAAATTAATGGGGGAATTAGGACAGATCCGTTATGAACCATACAATTAATAGCTTCACGCTTTATTTGTATTTCTGTTTATGTAACTTTTAACAAGAAAAATCATATTTTTTTCCTGGTACATCGGATACCTAAAATGACCAGTTATCAAATATTTACCCATATGCGCGCTGTCTTTGCAGTAAATGTATCTTTCCGGCAGCACATTGATATCCAGAGTTAGAATAATCCGTCATCTTTAGGAAATTATTGATGAAATGATAAACCTTTCCTAGACACTACGTATTTTTTCAACTGGCGATTGCACAGTTACTAGGTATCTCTATTTATTTGTTGTAAATACATCTGTTACACTGAATGTGTGGATTAATATTGGGCAGCTACACTGAATGAACTGCATGTAGGTTATACATGAGTCAGATCGACTAGGCATGCGACGTCAGAAACACCCCACCCCGAGTTAATGAGCCCGCTGCCTAAGCCAGCGGGCCAACCTGTGTATTGGAAGAACCTTGTTACAAAACTATGATAGAGCAATATAATACTCAGGACGTTATTAAATAAACGCTGCTGCATGTTTAACGTAGAGCAATATTACAACTACATGTACTTCGTAGTTTGGAATCATATTGCTCTAACATGCATTTTTTGCACTTTTTTGCTATTTTCTATTTTTTTCACTTGTTTTCATGAAAATAAACCTTATTTTTGCAAGTAAGTCACCAGCGGGAACCTAGAAATGACTTTGAAGTCGTTTTTCTCGGTTTCGCAAAAATCTATGATAGAGCTATATAATTCTAAGGTGACGTCTTGTTGTACGTGCTTGCCATATTCAAGAACATGGGCTGTGGATAAATCCGGAACGTACATGTATAAGACGCTCTTTTAAAGACACTCATTAGGCTATGCCTGTATGCAGGTGTTACTTCTGTGAGCACGTGTCTCGTTGGCAGGTCTATACGTAGAATAATTATGAGCACGTGCCGTTGTATATATATATATATATAGGCTTTATTATATCGGTCGGAGTGCGGAACAAAAACAGCAATAAACAACTACATGACACTATTTCACAGCGGGCTGTCTGAGCCGTATAGTAATCCTAAGCGGCAATTCACTTATATATCCTATATATATGATTAATAAAAATATATATATGCCTATATAAAAATTGCCGTGTAAGTACATACGCAGGCCTGCAGTCTATGCATGAGCACCAGGGCTGTTTTTAAGGAATTTTACAACTGCACAACTCCTTCTTTCCTTTCCGATCATACATGGTGAATTACTTTCAATCGGAGAACAAGGACTTTTTGCTTGTTTTAACTGTACATAAGTGCTTCTACAACTGCATCTAAATTATTATTTTGTATTTATCTTGTCTGATAGTCGAACGGAGGGTATTATTGATCTTATACCATTGAGAACTATAATACAGACGCAGAGAGAGAGGCAGACAGACAGACAGATTTAACGGTTCCATGACACTTAATCCCGCGACACTTAATACCGCGACAGTTAGTACCAGACACTTAATCCCGCGACACTTAATCCCGCGACCAATTAATCTCGCGACAGTTAATCCCGGCGACATTTAATCCCGCGACACTTAATACCGGGAAAGTGAAATAACATTTTAAAACAGTTAAATTCAAAAAGGCAATTCACTATTGTTCAAAAAGTTAAGCCTTTGCAGTTAAATATTATAAAACCAGTGAAATTCGATAAAAGCAATATTTACAGCAATATTCACTTCATGTTTTTCATAAAAGAGCTCCGTTGGCATTGTCGCGATGTTTATTGTATTCGTAATTTTCTTGTAGTCTATCACAATACTGCAGCCGAAATTCACCTCCATGTCACTGCCTTAATGCAGTGCCTTATTATAGTAGACTGAACTTCGCAAATCCTGTTTAAAATCCTTTACGATGATCGTTTTATGTAAAGATGTAGGCCTATATAGGCTACTTCAGAAAACCTGAACAGAGATGTAGGCCTACCTAATTGGCTATGCGGACAACAATAGTCGTACAAATATTCGTACTCATGTGTGTACACTGTACAGGTATTAAGTGTCGCGGTATGAAATGTCGCGGGATTAACTGTCGTCGGGATTAAATATCGCCGGGATTAACTGTCGCGGGATTAACTGACGCGGGATTAAATGTCGCCGGGACTAAGTGTCCGGGATTAACTGTCGCGGTATTAAGTGTCGCGGGATTAAATGTCGTTCTACCGATTTAACGCTATAGAGAACAAGACACAGGCAGAGAGAGAGAGAGAAAGAGGAAGAGAGAGACACAGACAGACAGCGACAAAGAGAGACAGCGGGATCGAGAGCGGGAGCGGGAGGGAAGCCGAGGCAGACAGAGACAGAGACAACATACAGTAGAAACAGAGGAAAGACACAATGGCAGCTGCAGACATAGACCTATGAATCATAACCGACACGCAAGTTGCAGCCACCTATGCATATAATCTCTAATTTGACCCTATATAAACATTAAAAAGTGATCGATTACAATGCAGATGGCTTTTGACTAAAACGGATCCAATCGATGAGAACAAGTGTTCAAACTGCAGCTTTCCTCATCAGCCTCTGAGCTTTGTAATCACAGCGGAACAAGCCATGCAGGATTCAGTTTGAAGCCTTTTACTACTAGAATCATCCAGTCTTTATTTTGTACCTTCGAAATTCTACTGAGCAGAATACTTATATCATGGGAAGCAGTTGGATTTTTCTGCTTTTGCTCTGTACTGCAATTGATGCTCAGTTGGTGAGCGGTTCCTTTCCCGTCTACACCTGCTTCACGTGTAATTCTACGCAGTCGAAAAACTGCGATGATCCTTTTAACCCGAATGGGATCAACACGTGCAATGGATTGGCTTGTACGAAGAGCAGATGGGAATATGGAGGTAAGAAAATAATATGATTAGAGTCGTGGTTTCAGGGTTCACGGGCTATGTACGACCACCTTCTGACTACTCGTTTGGACAACCCTTCAGGCAAGACAAAGCGCTCATAAATAAGCTGGTGCCCTGCCCGTTGCTTTCGAGTGGCGATCTATAGATATTTGGAGACTACGATTAGGCCTACGCTCGCGGTTTGAAAGCAGAAATGGAAGGAGAAGATCAAAGGCAACCGTGGGTATATAATGATGGACAATTTGGTTAAACTGAGAGCCTAAATGCTACCATTGTTGTGTGAAAATGGTTCGTCCGCCCCCTCCAAACTTCAGGACAAAGTCTCCGCCTATGACAATGATGATGATGATAATAATAATAATAATAATAATAGGCCTAATAATAATAATAATAATAATAATAATAATAATAACAATAATAATAATAGCAGCGACTAACAGCAACGACAACAACAACAGCAGTAGTGTAGTAGTAGTAGAACTAGAAGTAGTAGTAGTCGTCGTCGTCGTCGTAGTAGTAGTAGTAGTCGTAGTCGTAGCAGCAGCAGCAGTAGTAGCCTATTAGTAGTGGTAGTAGCAGTAGTAATGGTGGCAGTAGTAGTAGTAGTATCTGCAGCAGTAGCAGTCTAGCAGACAGGTGCAATAGCAGCAGCGGCAGCAGAAGTAAAATTGTAGCATCAACAATACCAATAACGGTAAAACTGATAGATCTTTTCCATTGCAGGTGTATATTCCGTTTCTCGCGACTGTCAGGCGACCGTAGCAGACGTGGATATCTGCGAGGATTTCGATGTGTTCAGCATTAAAGGAACCGAATGCACATGCGATGGTGACAAGTGCAACTCTGCAACGCTGACTGCAAATCTTCATTGGATGCAAACGCTAATCTTAGTCATCGTCAACTCATTTGTTCTGATTAGAATCATTTAAGGTCATTATGTGCGGCTCGAATTAGCATAGATAACCTATAAATAGAAATAGAGCGAGAGCCAGGATTTCAGGTTTTTTTCGGGGGGCTGAAATCACGGAGCAAATTTTCCATTTTCATCATCCCAAATTTCTTACGACTTTTTTTAGTCATTTGGACAAAATCTCAAAGAAAATTTCCCATTTTCTTATTGCTAGCCCCCCCCCTTAGCCCCCTGGCGCCGCCACTGGTGAAAGCTAATTGTAGTTGCAAAATGCAAATTTTTACAGATAGGCCTAATAACAATTACTGTAGCTTACATATTCGCATACGTTGATCGTTGTTGTTGACCAAGATGATTGCATCCTAAATTCTGTGACATGATATCAGACTATTTCATTGGCCACTTGAGGATTTTACTCGAAATTTCTTCCTGCTGCACTGTATAAAGTGTATAGGCCTATCGACTATTATTGTCATGGGCGGAGACTTAGGGAGACAGAGAGACGGTCTTCTCAATCAATGTGGTGGTGGTGGGGGACTGCCCATGCATTTGCCCCCCCCCCAATCCTTAAGTGTTAAGACATGTACACTTCACATGAACACAATGATGACGTCAAAAAAATGGTAGGCCTACGATTTTGGATCTACACTGTGTCCGGTTAAAAAGTAGCCCTCATAAAGAAGTGACATAACTCGGTGAAAACGTGTAGGATTTGCCAGAAATTTTTAACACAACAACTGCGACCATATTTACACGAGATTCCAAGGTCGTTTGCAAATATTTGTGAGTTTGTTAAATTTATGAGCGTTTGCGCTGGAGCACCGAAAAATTGAACTTTCCAACATGAAAAACCTGAAAGGAGGTAAAATTCAGCTATACTTGGTGCTCAAAATGTTCTCCTTGTTCACGAACACACGAACCGTAGACGTAGTAGATTAATAGCTGTCCCTGGAGACACTTAGCTACATATCCTGCGGCTGTGGCCAGGGGCGGATCCAGGGGGGGCCAATCCGGCCATGGCCCCCCCCATTTCAAATCTCCATGGGACGTGGCCCCCCCCCCATCCATGACGCCCACAGGATTTTTTGCAGGGTTTAGTCATGGCCAGGAGAATTAATATTATTAAATAAAGGTCGTTAAAATCTAAGCCTCTCACACAATTACATTATTATTATTATTATTATTATTATTATTATTATTATTATTATTATTATTATTATTATTATTATTATTATTATTATTATTATTATAACACATTTATTTCTTCAAAAACTGACAAAATCATGTACAGACGTGTAAATAATCGTTTCAAACATTAGGCCTCTCAGTGTCTTGGCCGATAAGTTCTGTCGTTATTATTATTATTATTATTATTATTTTTATTATTATTATTATTATTTTTATTTTTTTTATATTATTGTTATTATTATTATTGTTATTATCATTTTTTTTACCCGAGGTATATATGATCCCTCAGGTTTTTAAAAGCTATCCTAAAATTAAAATTCAGTAGCTACCGAGCCTCGTCTCCACACAATCCCAGAAGACCGACTTAATGTTCTAACGATGTTTCAGACGTAGACTCATTGTGAAATGATACAGGGCTTTTTAACGTGCAGTTATACACAAAATGTGCAGTTTTAAATGGATTTGTGCAGTTGTAAAAGCATGTTTGTGCAGTTAAAAAACAATTTGAAACTTCATTGTCTTCAGATTTGGAATAATACGTCACGTGAAACAGACATTTACAGAAGCCTATATAGTTACTGTAGGCCTATTGCAAGTGTTGTGATTGAAGTTTGTAACTGCACTTTGAAACCAGCCTAACTAAACCAAAAACCCATTTTGCGACTCTGCCTAGAGTAGAACAGCTGAGTGGAAGGAAAAGTGTGCCCACTCGTGGATGTAACACATGAAATAAAACCATGAAAACACCATCCGAAATAGAAAATGTAAAAAATAATAGAATAGGCCTATTAATCACTAGCACATAATGAAAAAAAACATAAAATTAGGCGAAAGATACTTAGAAAGCCGTTTCTGATGACTTAAAAATGGTCTTCAGAAATTGTAAGGACTAAAAAAGGTGTCTTCAGAAATTTTTACACCTAAACAAAGGTGTCTTCAGAAATTTTTACGACTAAAATAAGGTGTCTTCAGAAATTTTGATGGCTAAACAAAGGTGTCTTCAGACAGTTTTACGACTAAAAAGGTGTTTTCAGAAATTTTGACGATTAAAAAAAGTCGTAAGAAATTCTCCGCCGAAGAAACATGCACCCTCCGAAATCAAATCCTGGCTACGGCCTTGGAGGCTGGGGGAAATTGTGCAGTTATAAAAATTCCTTTAAAAAGCCCTGAAATAATACCAGATAACAAGTCCGTATATCCAGTTATTTTTTAAATTTAGACATATCCGGGAAGGGTACAAGATTTTCCACAGAAATGAAAAAAATTTCATCCAGAAAATTTGACAAAAATAATGCTAATAGTTTTAATTGCTGTTTGCAGTAATGTTTAACATGTTATAATATACCTTGATGTTATTTACTATTATGATCATGATTGCGATATTATTATTCACTATTAAAAAAATTATATGACAGATAGCGGTAACTTTTCTGATATCTTTAACTTATCAGTTAAAGATAACTTTACTGTTAAACTTTGTACATAATGCTATTTTGTACAACTACAATGTAGCCTATATGACTTCTTTCCAGAGCTATCTGTCACATTTCAAACTGTCAAATTTCAGCATTTTGTTCGATGAACAGTTAGTAAAACAACAGCATATGGCTTCCAATTCTGGTAGTTTGGTAGTTTTTGCTTGGTTTGTGTAACATTTTTAACAATTCAGAACCGTCAGGTGCAACAGGGATAAAGTGACTCAAATGCTACAAAGTAAGCCTATTAGGCCTAATTAGTAATTACACTCCCATCTGCAGTTATTCATTATAATACTATAGTCCATCTGCACATACAGCAGCAGAATTAGTTACTGAACTTGATACATTAGGTAATTATTGTTGCAATTATAATTGTATTTATTAGTCTTAAACCACTTGTTTTATC
The DNA here is from genome assembly GCA_945859605.1 of Lumbricus rubellus. Lineage (NCBI taxonomy): Eukaryota > Metazoa > Annelida > Clitellata > Crassiclitellata > Lumbricidae > Lumbricus > Lumbricus rubellus. The sequence goes on along the minus strand of OX243824.1, from coordinate 21,812,343 downwards.
ATCACTGAAACATTAAAATGATTTTGCAAAGATGACATCTTGAAATAGTACAACTACAATGTGGAGGCTCAATAAGAAATTGTTATTTTTTATTTATTGAAGTCTAACTGTCAAGTTATTTCTATACCATGCTAAATAGGCCCCCTCTTAGCAGGACTCTGTCCCTTTGGTGGGCCTATTGTTCCCAATCACTCAATGTGACATCCTCTGCTTTGATCGCTTTTGCTTTATTAATCTGCTGGCTCACAAATCTTAATTGGTTATTAAATCTCCTCATTGCATTACTGAGTAAGCCATGTGTGTAACTTGCTATTATATTATATGATCATTAATTCTTGTAGGTTGATGGGATCTATAAATTTTATTTGATTTGATTAGTGTAGCAACATCATTACTAAATGACTTCCCAATCCTGATGGCTTGGTAGTTCTTGCTTGGTTTCTCAGCATTTAAGTAGTGGGGAGCAATTTCATTAAGATGGCAGCTTAAAATGCTGCCATTGCAGTGCGGAAATTAAAAAAAATTCTGGTTGGGGAGGGGACACATCCCCCTCCCCAAACCCCTCCCCTCTCCCTCACCCTCTCGGCGCTACGCGCCTCAGCGAGCGGCCTTCGGCCGCTCGTCCACCACCTCCACATTTGCCCCCCATTTCAACCTTCTTTATCCGCCACTGATAGGCACTATATTACTTTATAAACCACTCATGTTAGTAGTTGAATAATAGAGCAATTTTTGCTGAGATAACACCCTCAACTGCCACCATTAAAGTGTTGAAAGTTTTAAAATTTGGCTAAGGTGCTTAAAATGATGCCATCGCAATGTGGAAAATTAGAAATTATGATTATGCCTCCCCAAACCCATGCACCTGTTGCCGCTAAGCGCCTCCGCAATCGACCTTAGGCTGCTCGTATTACACCTGCATACTTTGAGTTCCCCTCCCATTTTGTCTTCTCGGAAACTTTGTATCCGACCATGCCTGAGAACCAAAATTTTGGCCCCCCCCCTTCGAAAATTCCTGTATCCGCCCTTGGCTGTGGCCGTCCAGCAGTCCAAGCATTGATCCGGAGTACATGAACTGCAGGAGAGCGTTTTTCGTTCACGCGTATCATGACATCGATAACCGTAGGGCGCGTGGCGCGTCTGTTTGAAGAGTGGCAGCTGTTTGACCAGGTGATCATCGACCCGACAATAAAACAGTAGCGTCTACGTCTACGGTCGTGTGTCCGTCAACAAGGAGGACATTTTGAGCACCATAGCCTATATAGCTGAATTTCACTTCCTTTCAGGTTTTCCATGTTGGAAAGTTCAATTTTTCGGTGCGCCAATGCAAACGCTCACAAATTTGACAAACTCACGAATATTTGAAAAAGACCTATGGTCACTGTTGCCGTTATTAAAATTTCAGACCAATCATAAAAGTTTTGATCGAGTTATTATACTTTTTTGCGATGGCTACTTTTTAACCGGACACAGTGTAGTTCGACCAAATGACTAAAAAAAGGTCATCAGCTTTTTTGCGGAGAAAATACAACGGTTTCTATGATGATATGTTGAGAGAGAAAAAAGTCACGATTTTTTTTGACCGAGAAATGTAGCCTATGTTTTCCCGCAAAGTTTGCCGAGCGACTAAAAAAAGTCGTCAGAAATTTTGGTCGGCAAAAAATGAAATTTTTTGTTAGCGAATCAGCCGTTCGTCCACCAAATATTTCGCGTCCTTCCTTTGGCGGCCACTCGTTCGTTTCCCCGCAAGTTGCAGACCAAGTCTCCGCCATGCATGATTATTGTGATTAATTAAAATTAATATTATTGAATGACTGACGGTGTTGACAAAAATTCAATTACGTACATTGTTCATTTTGCCAGAGTAAGTTAAAATCTTGGGCGAACGGGAAGGGTTTTTAACGTGCAGTTGTACACAAAATGTGCAGTTCTAAATGGATTTGTGCAGTTGAAAAAGCACTTTTGTACAGATAAAACTAGCAAAAATGGTCATTGTCTTTCGATTGAAAGTAATTTACCATGAAGGATGGGAAGGAAAGGAAGGAGTTGTGCAGTTCTAAAAATTTCTTGAAAACAGCCCTGCCATCTCAGACGGTAGCCTTACTGCTTGTTCTATTCCAAAGCTGGGAGCGTCTCTATCAACTAAACCATAGGCCTACATCGAAACACAGAACTCGTTAAGCGTTTGAGTAGTTTATTTCGAGAAAATCTGCCTAGCAAAGTTTTCTAATTGGTGAAAAATGCTGAAACGAAAAACAGAAAACTAAAAATCCGTACAGTTAGTTTATTTCTCGAAGCTTCATCAACGTATTTTCATCTCCGTCTTACGCAGGGAATAAAACTGGCAGTTCCATACGATTCCGTGGAGTTGCATTGACAGTGTTGTGTTCTCATACACGCCATTCAGGTTTAGCATGCAAGAGTCTGACCACTCGAACCACCAGCCACCGTGATACGTCTGAGCCAAGTTTTGCGTGTTGCCATCGTTATCGGAATCAAAGGTAGAGAATTGATAACCATCGTCGTTATACTTAAGGCTGTCACCTGAACAAAAAAAACAGCAAAAATCATAAGAACTTATGGCTATAGGTAGAAATCCGAACGATTGCTCCGATCTTCAAGGTTAGGATGGATGAACGAGTGAGACCCAAAACAACATTGTAAGACATCATAGACATCATCTTGCTTCGGGTCCTGTCACTCGTTAATCAGGGCATCAGTGCACCAGGGCTTTTTTAATTAACGTGCAGTTGTACACACAATGTGCAGTTATAAACGGATTTGTGCAGCTGTACATGTAGAAGCACTTCTGTACAGTTAAAACAAGGAAGAAAAGGTCATTGTCCTCCGATTGGATGTAATTTACCCTAGAGGATGGGCAAGGAAAGAAGGAGTTGTGCAGTTCTAAAAATTTCGTAAAAACAGCCCTGCTAGGATGGATGAATGGGTGAAAAGACCCGAAACAACATTGTAAGACGTCATGATGCTTTGCCTTGCCTTCAACCTCCCTCGACACGAAGGTTGGTCGCATTTCGGACCTGTCTCCGGTTGCTCTCTTTCTATCCTCATCGCTCTTTTTGATTGTCCAACTCTCACAACCATATACATCATCACTGGCCATATAAGCGTCAAACATCATCATCCTAACAGGCTACGTAACAATATGGTGTCAAGGGCAGAACTGATAGCCACCTAAGATCGTCACCTGAACAAAAACCAATATGGTGTCAATTACAGTTACGTGACAGGTAGAAATTGCTTGCAAGAAAGAGAGCGTAGAGATAACCCAAAGACTGTCAGAGACGGATGTGATTGTAAAGACGCAATGGTTTTTATTTCAATCAGCAAAACAATTTTCATGATATGCCTGCGACAAACAAAAAACTACCTGCAGTGCCGCTGTATCCCCAAACATGCAATTTATATTTATCACTGGCTGAATCGATGGAAAATGATGAGATTTCTGCATAAGCTGTGTTTCCGTACCAATCCTCCATATCAACGCGTACAGTGAGTGTTCTGCTCCTCAGTAAATTATACAGAATTTCGTTACCTAAAAAAGCAAGTTTCAATTCAAACTTTAGAGTGAAAATTTTAAAATAAATTTTATATAGGCCTACCTTCAACATAAAATTTTATCACATATTTGATTTCTAGTAGGCTTATTACAGTAGAGTAGACCTATAGTTTGAATCTTGGTCGCTAAAGGCCACATTGAAAATCATACGGAATTTATAGAGCCTATAACAAAGGCTCTATAAATTCCGTATGATTTTCAATATGGCTTTTACGGCTTTTTTTTACATCCCCTCTATTGTACTGAATGCACATCACTGTTAGTATATATAGGCCTACTAGCAGTGATGTGCATTCAGAATAGAGGGGATGTAGCCGTGAAAGCTATTACGGAGGCGGCATGTAGGCTACAAATGTTCTCAAATTAGATCACGAAAAAATGTAACTGATTTTCCTGAACTGCGTGGTAGGTCATGCATGCTCATTGCCCATGTGATCAGCTACCTAGAAACCTGTTAAGCTAACTTGAAACGACATCTAAAGAAACAATAAAGTTAGCCTATAATATTATTTATGTTGCTCTACTCAATAACAATAGCAAGTTGGTAAAACTGGCCGATAAGTCGGATGCAACCAGTTTTGTAGGCCTACTATAAGAGGTGTATAATGTTCATAATAGGCTACACGTTTGAAATATTAAATTTGTGCATTATAATATACAAACCTAGCCAAAATTCTCCGGTTAGATTTCCGAATCCATTCGCGTATTCTGCCCAATTTCTGTTGAAATCAACGCTTCCGTCCATGCGTCTCTGGATCACCTTGATAAACAAATGCGCACGTTAATGTGGCAATAACAATAATTATTATTACGAATGTAGGCTACATTGTCCAGTGGCGGCGCCAGACACTTTTTGTAGCCAGGGCATAGCCAGGGCAGTCACACAAGTAACCAGGGCAGAGGTCGAGTTGCGTGCTTTGGAGTACGGGCTTACATAAGCTTATAATTTTGGCGCTACCGTCATGGCCGGATTAAGGCATGTTCAACATGTTCGGCCGAACAGGGGCCCCAAACTTTAGGGGCCCACACTTTAGGGACCCACACATGCAATTTGTTTTAAAGGAAACAATCGGTATATTCAGCCGAAATTTCGACCAAACGACTGAAAAGATGTCATAAAAACTTTTGGCCGAAGATCCCCCAATAAATTTTCCAAACAGGGCCCCACATTTTTTAATCCGGCCCTGGCTACCGTGCTCGCTATAAAGTGATGCCACAGCTGTGTTTTTATACTAGATCTGGATTGTTTGGCTTTCGTCTGGGTTTCTTTTTTGGGGGAGGGCAAATTTTGGGTTTATTTTAGTTACTGGACCATTGTATTTAGGCTACAACGCATGAATATTCTTATGTGCACTGAGCATTGCAATATACATTGTATTTATAGTGAAATTCAATGTGAAATATGGTTCTGCTACATACCTTTTGTTCCACTAATTTTAATTTGAAACTTCACAATCAAGATCTTACGTTGTAAATTCACGAATAATTTAGGCCTATATAATCTGCATGGTGACGCAGAGAAATAGCTCTTCGCAGAAATAAGCCGATTCGACATTTCAATATAGGCAAATCCCTGCCAGAATGTTTTCCATGCCAGAAGTTTTCCCTGCCAGAACTTTTACGCTGCCAGAACATTTGCCATGCAAGAATTTTGCCCTGCCAGAATTTTTGCCTTCCAGAACTTTTGTGTGCCAGAAATTTGCTCTATTAGAATGTTTGCCATGTCTGAATTTTTCCCTGTCAAAACGTTTGCCCTGCCAGAATTTTTGCTCTGCCAGTATGTTTCTCTGCTAGAACTATTGCCCTGCCAGAATTTTCTCTCCCAGAACTATTGCCTTCCAGAATGAATTTTTTCATTCCAGAGAGCGAACGGACGTGAACAGTAGCCTAATAAACAATATGCTTGAACAAATTCTGGCAGGGCAAAATTTCTGGCAGGGCAACGACTAGGGCAACAGGTAGGGCAAAGGCTTTTTTGGTAGGGCATTTGCCCTGCCATGCCCTGGCGTAGCGCCGCCACTGACATTGTCCCAATCAGCGTTCACCTGTTGATGAGAATGCAATCGAAGAAGGTAGTAATGGCCTATTTCTGCAGAAATTACAACTCATGTAGTTACCGTAATGCGTAGGCGTACGGGAGATTTCAGAATTAAGGGGGGGGGGCAAAGTTTGAACTTCTGCCCAAAAAATATATCCGGCAAAAAAGTTGACGACCTTTTTTTAGTCGTCCGGGGCTGTGTTTGCCCGAAAAACCAGACTTACCCGAAAGTTTGGGGCATTTGCCCCCCCCCCCTCTGGAGCCCCGCCTCGTACGCCTATGCCGTAATGGTAGGCTACATTAAAGATGTGGGTAGAAAACATACAAAACAGCGGTTTACCTTGACATAATAATTATAATACATATTATAGGCCCTACTTCGTAGCTGGTTGAAGAGGTATACGATAATATTAGAATTGTTAACGTTCGGAACTGTTTAACGAGAAGTCGGGGGTTCAAATCTCTGTCAGGATAGAAACATTTGCTTTGAAGTGTTTGCTCCACCTCCACCCCCTTGTAGTCCAATCAGAGGCTGTTCGTGTATGCTGTTGATTGGAAGATAAGATGGCGTTAGAGATAAAAGGTCACCGACTCTCATATGCTGAGGCTAAGAATATACAGTCGCTACCATTTTTGTCAAGCAAATTCATTTTTTCATGTTCTCTACCGGTACTGCATAATATTGTTACTGCTTGCGGTCTGTCATCCGGATAATTGAACAAACGAAAGTTACTTACTAAACACTTCATGAATATCCATAATATGGATCCTTGTAGCCTAACTCCGCTGACATTTTTCAAGAGAAATAGGCTGGCCCACTACATGCAACTCATTTATATGAATAACAATTTATATTCTGTTTTAATTGCTTTGATATAAAATTAATTACCAGCCAACTTTCTGAGTTGTTCATTTCGCAGTAGACGCTTGTGTCGTCATCGTTGTTACCCACTTTGATGAGATAAACGCCGCTTTCTGTGTTGCCAGCTGCTCTTACTTCCTCACAGTCTCTGAAAGGCGGTGGCTGTGTTGTTGGCGGGGTGGTCGCTTTGATATCTGATACGAAGAAATAATGATAAGTATCATTGTATCATAATAGACTATAAGCTTGCGTCCGTGAATACTTAGCAGTTCTGTAGCCAGGGCCATCTTATCCAGTAGGCACAGTAGGCACTGGGCCTAGGGCCTACGAACTTTTTAGGGGCCTACGAAATCCTTAGAAAAAAATATTAAAATATAAATGCAGTGATTGGTCAACAACCGGAAAAAAGAAACAGAAAACGAAAACTTGCTAACTTTTTTGAAGGCTAGAGTTAGCCAATGAAACAATAATATTAGTTAGGGTTTAGACCGAAACGCCGCTAACCGAAATTCGAAAATCGGAAACCGGAAATACTACATTTAGCGGATATCGAAAATAAATAATTATTACAAAAAGTAGATTGAGATTTAAAATCAAAACTGAAATAAGTTCACAAAATATGGTTTAGCATAGTTTTAAGAAATAATGTAAATGTGTTGCAATTTGAATTAAAACAGAGTTGAGTCTGATATGCCCTATAGGGGCCTACGATTACATTAATAGGAAAAAGTGCCTAGGGCCTACGATGACCATAAGACGGCCCTGTCTGTAGCTGGTGCTCTCAATTACATTTAGAGCAGGCTAAAAATGTGGAGTTACGATTACAATCCAATATCACATCCAAGCGTTGTGATACACAAACTACGCCGCCCAGGCAACTTTCTACACTCCCTACAGTGCCCTCTCTGTTGAGACAAGATGTATAATATAATAGATTTTAATCAGTGAAATAAATATCAAGCTTACCGCATTCTATTTGGCTTTTGGTACATCTCAACTTGCAATCGTTTATCTAAAATTAGAGGATCACATTTTAGATCTAATAGAGCTTTTGCAGCTGATACAGTTCAATCAATCAAGCAAGCAATGAATGAATGAATAAATGAATGAATGAATGAATCAATCAATCAATCAATCAATCAATCAATCATTCAATGAATCAACGAATCAATGAATCAATGAATCAATGAATCAATGAATCAATGAATCAATCAATCAATCAATCAATCAATCAATCAATCAACCAATCATTCAGTCAATGAATGAATGAATGAATCAATGAATGAATCAATGAATCAATCAATCAATCAACCAATCATTCAGTCAATGAATGAATGAATGAATGAATGAATGAATGAATGAATCAATCAATCAATCAATCAATCAATCAATGAATGAATCAACGAATCAATGAATCAATGAATCAATGAATCAATGAATCAATCAATCAATCAACCAATCAATCAATCAATCAATCAACCAATCATTCAATCAATCAATCAATCAATAAATCAACCAATCATTCAGTCAATGAATGAATGAATGAATGAATGAATGAATGAATGAATGAATCAATCAATCAATCAATCGATCAATCAATGAATCAACGAATCAATGAATCAATTAATCAATTAATCAGTCAATCAATCAGTCAATCAATCAATCAATCATATCGGTACATTATATGCCACATCACATTTATTGCATCCTTCCCATGAACAACTCACACAACTGAAAATTTAAATTTTATTTGTGTGTAGAAATATAACCAGAGCTGAAAGTGAGCCGGGTCTGTCCGGATCTCAGACCCGGCATTCATTTTGTGGTACTTGAGTAAACACTTATATCTAGCACCCTCTGGCCCACAGAGACCCGACAATTTTTTCAAACCGCTTTCAACCCTTCCTATAACTTAATGTAGGTATATATATAAAATTATATATATATAATAGTGTTGTTTAGTGTGTCTTACACTATATATAATCCTATATATAGTGTAGTATATATTATATTTATTGGCCCTACACTATAAACAGGAATTTGATATTATATCTTCTGCAGTTCACATAAAATTTTCACTTAATTGTCTGATTGACGCAGTAAGTTAGGCCTGAAGCTCATTTTATAGCTAATCATTGAGTCACCTAATAAAAATCGGTTAGGCCTATTCAGCGTGAGCGTCATAAAATCAGCTGGAATCAATTTTCAACCAAGTCCATCTGTCTGCAGATTTATCGATCAAATTCGTTCAACTGCATTTTCAATTATTGCTTTCGAATGTTGCTTTAAATCAAAAACCACTTTACTTGATGCAAAACATATAGGCCTACCCGAAAGCTTTTACACGATTCCACGATCTGGTAATCGAGTGATGACTTGGATGAGCAAGTGAATATTTCACAGGTTGTGTTATCGTAGAGATTGAAGACGACGCATTCTGGATTGTCATCACACATTCTCGCGCATTCAAAGGTCATCGTGTTGGTTGAAGGACGGACTTCGTCTGGCTGATGGCCAACTGCGCACTGACGCCTCCCATCAGCATCGTACACTGCCGTATATTCAGTGCAGTTGCCCAGCTCACAGATAGCAGCCACAATGCACAGTAGGAGTACTTTTCCCTTGCTGACCATCATGCTATCAAACAACAAATTAAATCAATCCAGAATAAACCTCAGAGGGCCCGTAGTCTTGGACATTCTTATACGGAGCGTACATGACGTTTTCGGCGTAAATCTATCCTGCTCTCGAATAACGATATAAAATGGTAGTCACGGGGCAGGCGCAGACCTGTACTCTCTGAATAGTGGTACTCCCATTCTCGACCAGCTATAAGTCTCTACTCCCTAAGATGGCGTCTGTTTATGACTCGAAACTCGCTGCATTCGACGACACCTTACACGTCAAAACGTGTTTAAAACATCTGCAATGAACTCGTACCCTTCGTCGACGGCGAACATTATATTGGCTTTTATTTTGGCCGTCATAAAATATCAAAATTTGGCTAAATACCCTAGGAAATTGCATTCGAAGTGCCGCTGCGTGGTATGAATACCAATTTGTGGGTCGCTTACCTAACGTGACTCGAAACTCGCTGCATTAGACCACACTTTACATGTCAAAACGTGTTTAAAACATCTGCAATGAACTCGTATCCTTCGTCGACGGCGAACATTATATTAGCTTTTATTTTCGCCGTCACAAAATATTAAAATTTGGCTAAATACCCTAGGAAATTGCATTCCAAGCGCCGCTGCGCGGAATGAATACCAATTTGTGGGTCGCTTGCCTAACGTGTCTAACGTAGCGGCCGTTCTATCTGTTGTAATTAGTTTGTTCTAGCGACAGCTTGCATATTAAACTCCACAATAAATCAAACGCATGCCACGTGAAACTGGACAGTTCGAGAAACTAACAAGAAATAGCTCCTTTAAGAATTTTAATTCGGCGATCACTAGCTGAAACCGGTTACGGTTTCATCATATTCTATCCACACATCAGCGTTCTATATAAAATCTTTTTCACTTTCTCGCTATGTAATTTTATTACTATACATATAACTTTCACTCACATAATTATTATTTTATCTTGTCAAGTCTCTGTATTTGGAATTTAAACTATATTAAATATGAATCGTTTTGCTTTGCGGCCGCCTATCTACTTCCTTACTTCTTGTCGGAGACGATGCATATAAATATAGTAGGTTATGCGCATGCGCGATAACCTTGTATCTATAACCACGCTTTAGTGAGATGAATTGATAATCCATGGTCTGCGCCTGCTATATGACTTCCATACAAGAGTAAAACCCGTTAAGAGAATAACAAAGTCGGTGAACAGCGTTTTCGCCTAGCGTACGCTATTCTATCTCATAACTACGGCTCCTGGTGATATTCGATAGCATAGTATCATGCGACTCCTCTTTTGCGCTTGAAATTAGAGTTAATATGGCCAATTGGCCATGGATGAATCACATAAATTTGTTGTTAGCTATCACCCTCATTTCGTTCCTTGGCAGAGGGTATGCGGTATTTGAATGCGACAGAAAACTTGCATGATATTCTAATTCTGCAATGACAGTCTAAAATAATAATGCTGTAAGAGAGCGAATGCTCCAACTTGAGAACCTGTCTGATTGAAGATTGTAAGGCGTAAGCAGTAGAAAGGCCTACTTTCAATCTTCTGACCATTTAAAGTTATTATATTTACTTTTGATATATTTTGCGAAGTTCTAGCCTACTTTTGACATCTTAGAATTTACCGGTAGGCTGCTATAATTATTTACCATAAGCACCGCTAATGTTGGGAAGAATTTGTCAGAGGTGAGATTAGCATTATAAGTCTTATGTTGGTGATATAATTTCAATGTAGTTCACATATGTTATCTAATTATGATTAAGTCTATCACACGCATGGTTGAGCAGCACAGTTTCAAACTGAAATGGGCACCATTGTATACATGAGAGAATTGTTCCTGGAATACCACAAAGAAAAAACCATGGAGTCATATTTTTGAACGCATTTTTTCAATGGGGTCTAGACGAGATTTTAGAATAAATGAAATGGTCATCCGTTTTTTACATGTCAAAATGAAATATTTCCATGATCAACTCCCATAAAAAATTAAATATATCCATGAGATTTCAACCAGATGACTAAAAAAGGTCGTCAGAAATTTTGGCTAAGGAAAATCGAAAATTTCCTCTCGAGCATTCCCTCAAAGTGAAATCCTGGCGCCGCCATTGGACGAAACATGGACCAATTGCGAAAATTTTAATTTCCAATAATCAGTGTTAGCCTACAATTTTTAGATTTCATCCTTTACATTTTACAAAGTCCGAAACCAATTTTTATATCTGAAATAGAAGCTGGATTGAGGAAAATAACGAGCGAGAAATAGAAGCTGGGTGAAGGCATTTTTATATCTGAAGTAGAAGCGGGATGAATGTTGAAATACATGAATGAAAAGCATCAATCCATCAATGAGGCCTCATTGGCTGTATTCCTAAATATTCCCCCGTCTCTGCTTATATGCGAAACGTTCTTTACTGGCTTCCTGTTTCACAGTGCATCTCCTACCGAGTTGCTGCACTTGTCTGACGTTGCCTTACTGATTGTGCTCCATAATACCTGTCTAGCCTTTGTCGACCTGTCTCCGACCTTGCAGCCCGTCGGGCTCTTCGCTCTGCGACAACGGGAGAGCTTTTGGTTCCTCGAGCTAGCGCTTCTACAAGACAGCACCGAGCCTGTTTTACTGTTGGTCCCGCTATCTGGAATGGCCTCCCACTAAACTTGCGTCTTATGCCTAGACTAAATTCACCTGCTTTTGCTTTTTATAAGTCGCTCAAAACCTATTATTTTAGCTGTGGCTGGACTGGGACAGTGGCGGCGCTACGCCAGGGCATGGCAGGGCAAATGCCCTACCAAAAAGCCTTTTCCCTACCTGTTGCCCTACCTGTTTCCCTGCCAGAAATTTTGCCCTGCCAGAATTTGTTCAGGCATAATTATTGTTTATTATTGTTCACGTCCGTCCGCTCTCTGGAATGAAAAAATTCATTATGGCAGGCTATAGTTCTTGGAGAGAAAAATTCTGGCAGGGCAATAGTTCTAGCAGAGAAACATTCTGTCAGAGCAAAAATTATGGCAGGGCAAACGTTCTGACAGGGAAAACTTCTTGCAGGGAAAAAGTTCTGACAGGGAAAAATTCAGACAGGGCAAACATTCTAATAGGGCAAAATTCTGGCAGACAAAAGTTGTGGAAGGCAAAAATTCTGGCAGGGAAACTCTGGCAGGGATTTGCCTATATTGAAATGTCGAAACGGTTTATTTCTGCAAAAAGCTATTTCTCTGCGTCACCATGCAGATTATATAGGCCTAAATTTTTCGTGAATTGACAACGCAAGGGCGATACAGAAATTTTGGACTGGGGCCAAAAATTCTTGATCTTGGGTCTAGGGAAAAAATTTCGTATCCGCCACAAAGTTGTTGACCTTTTTTGTCATTAAGTCCATATCCTTGAAAATACACCATATTATAAGCTTGATGGAACCAAATACACGATACATAGGCATTTCTAAATGGGGGCACCCCTGGATCCGCCCCTGTGACAACGTAAGTTCTTGATAGTGAAGTTTCAAATTAAAATTAGTGGAACAAAAGGAATGTAGCAGAACCATTTCACATTGAATTTCGCTATAAATACAATGTATAGGGTGTCCAATAAGTTCGTGAACGATTTTGCTTGCAGAAAGCAAAAATTTCTTGCAACAAAAATGTATAATGCTTATGTCATTTGAAAGAGCTTTATGTCCCGAAACCAAAAAGTGTAAAAAGTGTTAGTTTTTGCAACGAGGAAATGACGTCATCAGTTTATGCTGAAGGGCTATTTTTAGCGAATTTTATGCAGTCCGCGATCGTTTTTTGTAAACAAACTCGGGGAAAATGGGGAAAATAGCAGACGTTCAGTTACGCTCAAAAACTACCATTCTTGCCGAAGAAGGATATTCATATTCCGTTATAGCCAATAAATTAGGACGATCGAAAGGTTGGGTAGCAAAATGGGTTGAAAGAAGCATGCACGATGCGGTCGATCAAAGATTTTGACACAGGTTGCTATCAAAATAATCAAAAAGGCGAGTTACAGACGAGGATTTGGATTGAGACAGATAAAAAATCTCTCAATGCAGGTGGACTGAAGGGCAACAAAGAAACAATCTGAAATTACATGAAAGTGGAATTGAAGTGGAAAAGTTGGAAACGCAGAAAGGCGCCATTGCTAACAGACGCGCAGAGGAAAAACGGTTGTTATTCGGAGCACATACATCTGCTGTCTCGCGAGCATGGCTGAACGAAAGTATTTCTAACTACATTGAAAACTGGTCTCCAAACTCTTCTGATCTCTCACCGATTGAAAATCTCTGGAGTATAGGCCTACTCTCAAGCAGTTTCTGCAAAGATCCTGAACCAAAAACTCCTGCTCACCTAAAAAGTTGTTTGCGAAAAGCATGGAATTCGATATCGGTTGAAACTTTGTACAACCTCAGACGAATGAAAGCTGTTATAGCCAGCAAAGGCAACCCTATTGCCTATTAAATGTTACAATAATTAGTGATTTTTGTTGTGTATATTTTTTGTAACAAGCTGGAAAAAATCGTTCACGAACTTATTGGACACCCTGTATATTGCAATGCTCAGTGCACATGCAGAATATTCATGCGTTGTAAATACAATGGTCCAGTAAATAAAATAAACCCGAAATTTGCCCTCCCTCCCAAAAAGAAACCCAGACGAAAGCCAAACAATCCAGCTCTAGTAGAGAAACACAGCTGTGGCATCACTTTATAGCGAGCACGGTAGCCAGGGCCGGGTCAAAAAATGTGGGGCCCTGTTTCGAAAATTTGTTGGGGGATCTTCGGCCAAAAGTTTTTATGACATTTTTTCAGTCGTTTGGTCGAAATTTCGGCAAAATATACCAATTGTTTCCTTTAAAATAAATTGCATGTGTGGGGCCCCTAAAGTGTGGGCCCCTAAAGTGTTGGGCCCCTGTTCGGCCGAGCATGTTGAACATGCCTTAATCCGGTCCTGACGGCAGCCCCCAAATTATAAGCTTATGTAAGCCCGTAGCCTACTACCAAGCACGCGACTCGACCTCTGCCTGGTTACTTGTGTGACTGCCCTGGCTATGCCCTAACTACAAAAAGTGTCTGGCGCCGCCACTGGACTGGAAGCGCCTCTGAGTAGCTTTCTTGAAGAAGCGCTATATAAATTCACGAAATGAGTGAATGAGTGAATGAATCTTCATTTTAAGCTAAAAAAAAACCATTTTCATAAATTTTATAAAATTTTATTAAATTTCATAAAATATTTCATCAATGCGAGTTCCCGGCCGGCAAGCCCACTACCAAAGCTATAAGACATTTCATGAGGCGATATCTGAGCGATATATGCGATGCGATATCTTAACTTTCTATATCGGACCTATATCGCTTCGATATAGCTGACTGTAGGGTTTTTGCGTGTACCGATACCGGAGCGATATCGTATTTAATGTTCGCCATCTTGCAAGTGATTATCATAATATAGCCTATTATATATACGGTCTTTGTTCGTGAAATGCAAATGGTGGTGAGCGAGGTCGTTTTATCAAATATTATAGTGTATACTAGTGTAGTGTCAAATGTTGCAAAGTTAAGTTGTGTTGGACAATCATCGAAATTGTTTCTTTGCACCATATTGGATTGCTTTGTGAAGTTTTCATAATTAAAAGTAGGGTAAACGTGTATTTACCGGGTAAAAAGCGAGGAGCGGGTATAGCGGGCACGCCACGCGGGTGAAAAGCGGGTAATTACAGCGGAAATTACTACAGCTAGACGACACAAACCCTGACCCTAACCGATCCTCACGACGGGTACCCTGACCCTAACCGACCTTCACGAGGGTTACCCTGACTCTAACCGACCATCTCAAAGGGTAGCCCGCTGTAATTATCCGCCTTTCACCCGTGGCGTACCCGCTTTTTACCCGGTATACCTATTTTAAGCCTAGTTCGGCGATACTAGGGCCTACAAGTAATAACGTTCCGGGGTAATTGGCTAGTTTAGCGTCCCAAATTTGGCAGGTGTCAGCATGATATAATTTTCAACCTATATTCCGACTTCTTATTTGAAAATCAACATTTTCCTCATGATAATCAGTCGTCCCGCTTCTTATTTTGATATCAACTTTTTCATTGGCATCCCGGTTCTATTTTAAAATCAGCATTTTCCATCAGTCATGCGCCATGTTTATCGTTTTAGCATATAATTTATAATCTCGCTTCTGTTTCGTTACCGATAATTTCATCCTTTATCCCACTTGTAGTTTAAGCATTGACAACTTTGTTTCTCATCCCGCTTCTGTTTAATTCTCATGTTTTAATCACTTATTCCACTTCTTGTCTTGTGCGTAAATAATTTGGGATGCTGAACTAGCCAATTACCAAGTTCCGGTATAATTATATGCAAATAAATTTTTATGTGGTGGAATATAATTCACATAGTTCCACGATTGGTATTCCGGCCATCTGAGGTATTTCGGTATTCCATCAAAATGACAAAAAGTAGCGGTTAATTTTTCATTCCACTTACGTACCCTTTTATCACAACTGAAATACATTTTACACTACACTACAATACAGGTTTGACAAAGAGAAATTTGTAGCTGCATAACATATGATAACAGCAAGACTACAGTGACATAGTGAAATGTCGATAAACAGCAAAGAAGCACAAAGAAAGGTATATGTTTAATCAGTTATAACTGATATTTCATAATAACTAGCTATG
The DNA here is from genome assembly GCA_945859605.1 of Lumbricus rubellus. Taxonomy (NCBI): domain Eukaryota; kingdom Metazoa; phylum Annelida; class Clitellata; order Crassiclitellata; family Lumbricidae; genus Lumbricus; species Lumbricus rubellus. The sequence continues at coordinate 21,796,543 of OX243824.1, read as the reverse complement.
CTATCATCTCCATCTCTTGTGGTTTTCCGGCAGCGTCAGAAATTGCACTTATGATTTTCACTAATGCATTAATGTTTTGCAATTTGCTTCTTACTTGCACTATTCGTGAATCATTCAACGTTTTATTTTCATGACCTTGAAATTCTTGGAAGGGAATTATATGTCGTCGACAAAGCCCTTTGTTTTTAAATTAGGTAAATAATCCATTAGAAGATTAAATGCCTGGTTACATGCTGTATGCTGACATTTGGCAGGCTGCATGCATGGGATTAAAAGTATTGTTCAGTTTTGTGGATGAATGTTTTCCACATTCATTAAATTTTTCGTCAGAATGTCATTTCAATTAAGTAAATTTCGAAGATGAGAACATTTCAATTTGAATGTTCAATTTTGCAGCTTTTGAAGCGTGAGCATCAGCGCCTTTACAAACAACAGTATAGAGTGAGAAAGAAAGCCATTGATCGAATTGAACGGGAACGCGCTCTGGGTCTAGCCACACTTCAAGCAGTGCCTATGGTTGCTGTCCCCGAAAACTTGCTTGATCAGCATGTGTACGATGTGGGTGCTGGAGTAAATGTGTTGAACGCACACATGGTCGGCGAAGGGAATGTAATGCAAGAAGTGCTTGAAGTGGAGGCCTCGGAGGATGTGATTGAAGATGAGTTTGAATTTGGGGAACCACTTGAAGAAGGTGAGTTAGCACACAGTTGGCTTTCTGTTGGTGTGAATGCTGGAAGTGGTGATTTTGACACTGAGTACCATACAGACAAAGAGTCAGACTCTGAGTCGGATAGGGAAGAAAGTCTGTCTCAGTTTCTCATAAACTGGAACTCTCGACACAATATCACCCGTGAAGCAATGAAAGATCTGCTTGGTGGTCTGCGAGTTCACAATCATCCAGATCTCCCACTGGACCCTCGAACACTGCTGCGAACAAATCTCGCTTACAGTGTGGAGGATAAATGTGGAGGAAGTTATGTGTACCTGTCCTTGGCCAGATCTCTGCGATCAACATTATCAAGAATGCATAGCTGTCAAGTTGACAATAACACCGAGCTTCATTTGCAGTATAATATTGACGGAGTACCTTTGTTCAACAGTGGTAAACAGTGTATGTGGCCCATACTTTGCCGTGTTGTGAAGCCGTTTATTTCACCTGTTTTCATTGTTGCACTGTATGGCGCTCGACATAAACCTAATGATTTCAACGAGTTCTTGCGACCATTCATTGAGGAAATGACTTCTATTCAACAGAACGGTGTAGCAATTTCAGCAGGTGTCACTTGCAAAGTAACAATTCACAGCTTCATTTGTGATGCACCCGCTCGCGCAGAAGTTAGGAGCACGAGGCATGTGAACTATCACCATGGATGCGATAAGTGTACTGTCGAGGGATTGTATACGAAGGAAAGGCGGATGACCTTCAACAACACCAAGTCACCAAGGCGATGCGATGCAGATTTTGAGCTTCTGTTACTTCCGAACGAGTACAGATTGCAGGACTGTATACTGAGAGATTTACAAGTCGGCATGGTGAGCCAATTCCCAATAGACTATATGCATCTGACACTTCTTGGTCTTGTCCGAAGGATGGCAAGGGACTGGCAAAATGGCTTGTTACACTCGAAAGCTTTTCCGTTTAGTGTTAGACGTCCCACGATCAACGCACTACAAGCAGCTGTCGTCAATCTTGCGGCGAAAATGCCTCATGAATTTCAGCGTAAGTGTCGCGCGATCAACGAGTGCGATTCATGGAAGGCAACAGAGGCAAGGCAATTCCTATTGTACCTTGCTCCAGTTATATTGAAGGATGTGCTGGACAATAAGATGTACGAACACTTTAAGCTACTGTTAACAGCTATTCGTTGTCTTTGTTCTGATGAGTTACTAGCCGTTTACATTGATCATGCCAGCAGCTGGTTGGAGCAATTTGTAAACGATTATGTCAAGTATTATGGCAACAAATGTGTGTACAGTGTTCACGCGCACTGTCACATCACAGACGACGCACGTATCTTTGGAGTGCTTGATAACTTCTCCGCCTTTCCGTTTGAAAGTTATCTTGGCAAATTAAAGAGAATGGTGCACAAGTCACACCATGTTGTTCAGCAAGTAGTGCGTCGACTTTCCGAAAGAGAACTCAGCGACACACTCCCATCAAAAAGAACAATACTAAAACATCGGCACGAAAATGGACCACAGATCGAGGGAAGACCTGATCTGCTCCAATACACTGGTGCCCAGGTTGACCATATACATATTTCCAGTTACAGGACAGACCAGAGTGACTGCTGTTTCATAGTTGACAACCATGTCTGTGTTGTGCGCAACCTATTGGCAGCAAATGCCCTAGGAGAACTGTATATAGTGTACAGTGTGTATGAAAAGGTGGAACCACTTTTTGATGTGCCGGTAGACTCAACAGATGTTGGGATTCGCGTTGTCTCTGAGTTGTCGGACGAAGTGTTCTTTGCTACATTTGATAAAAGATGGCGGAAATGTGCACATCTTCCAATAGACGATGATCATGTTGCTGCAATACAGCTATTACACGAGTCATGACATGGGGTATAGTAGTGTATTTATGTAAGTTTGTATGTACACCGGTTTGCCGAATATGTATATTTATATTGTACTCATTTGCTTTTAGTTCTATACCGTTGTTGCCTGCAAAAGAAGTGATGACGACGAACAGGAAATCTGGCAAACACCTGAAACCTGGTTAGAAGTGGATGACAATGACGTTTTGCAGGCATATTACCCGTTCAAGAACCGACAGTCATGTGCGAAAAATTATGTTCAGAAGAATGATGCAATTGGTGGTAAGAAGTGGGACAAATATGAAGTCTCAAGTCTGTACTTTCCAGAGGTGCACACAACGAGCTACGAGATGGCAGTAAAGTTTTGCCGAGACATCGGAGATCGACCTGACACCGATGAAGAGACACGTCTGGAGAGGCTTCGAAATGCTGTGTTGGCATTCTCAGTGCGGCACGTTCTGGGAGAGCGTAATGCAATAGAGGTGAATGTGAATGCCAATTATTTTTACATCAATAATATCACTATTTAGTATTGTATTTGTGTATTTCTATACCGCCTCTTTTCAGTTCACTGAATTATAACAACATATTAATTTGGTATTATTGATGAGAAGGAAACTAACACTAGCTTTTACAGGGATTTAAAGGATTGGAACACAGTTCAAATCCCATGCCCAGAAATTAATTAATATAAGGATTACACATGTATGTCAATAGTCTGCAATGTGTCTAAAGCACCAATTTGCATTTCTTAAAAACAATTTGGTGATTGTGATCACGTAGCCCACACACACATTTACCAATCAACGCAAGCAGTCGTAGTAATAAAATACACTGTTAGAGCGGCTGGTCATTTCTTGCTTACAAATATTACAGCAGAAAGCAAACCTTGTGTAATGTAACACAGATCGTTGTTATAAGTTATTATTAAGTGTTCATAAATGTGTGGCATATGACTTATACTCAGTTAAATATGCGTTTCAGAGTGAGATGGATGTGTCTTCAGATGAAGAATACGATCCTAAGAAGGATGTCAAAAGACAACGGTTGGCTACACGAAGAACTGGAGCTAATAAGGCTGGTAGCACTGGCAATAGAATGTCTGGGGGTGTTAGTAGGTCTTACAGTAAATCTAATGGTACTGTGAAAGCGGCGGGTGAGGTTGCTGGTCGTGTTGGCATGGTAGTAAAGACAACAGCTACGTCAACTGGACCGATTGGTGCTACGCCGGGCCTGACTGTAGCTGCACACGTATCAACGCTGAAACCAGTCGTGAATCCAACAACTGAAGTTAGTAACTTAATTTCTACTTTTGACCAAAAGTTTAGGAAAAACGTAGGGCGGATATTTTTTGGTCCACCCTGTATATACACTATACTTGTACTTTTGAGGCTGTGAGAAAAAACACATGGCCCGCCGGGTGCTTGCCAAACTTTATAGTGGCCCTTGTGCAACAAAAGGTTGGCCACCCCTGGTGTACACGGAGGACTTCAAGTCACCAGCCCACGTCGATTCAGTGTCTACTATGGCTTTATCTTTATCAATGTGACTCACTTCAGTTTGACATAATTTCAAAACACTGTGACTGTTGTTTCAATGAATTTGTCTTTAATACTGGATTTGTGCATATATAATACAATTATGCATTAGTGACCATATGCAATTGTGCATTGCCAGGCAATCACCACCAACACTTTTACCGATCTAGGATCTACGCCAGCTCTTCTCGTGAAACTGAGAAAGCCCGCGACAGTCACCAATGCCACCACGACTGCAGCCTCTCCAGCTTCTGAACCCGTCGACAATCCAACAACTTCAGTGGCAGTCACCACCACCATTGCTACGACGTACGCTCCTCTCGTGACTCCGAAGAGAAACGAGCAAGTCGCTACTTCCATTTCAACTTCTGCATCTGTTGAGACTCCGACAACTTCAGCAAGAGTCAACACCAACACATCCACTGTTCCAATTTCTGCACCCGCTCCTCTTGTGAGTCCGACAAGGCCCGTGACAGCCACCATTGCCACTCTGACTGTAGCTGCACTGTCCAATCCTGTCGTGACTCCAACAACATCAGCGAAAGTCACAACTGCCGATATCATGACGATGCTGGCACGACTTGACCAAAAATTGGACTTGATGGTCAATGATGTAACAAGACTCGCTGCCGACAACGTGGCAATTAGACACGACCTAGTGGTATGTGTACATGTGATTTAGTATTTCCTAACTATTGCTTACTTTTAAGCAGCATTTTCACTGACACTTGTGAGGAGTTGAAGAACTCAAAGTGTACAGGTTCTGGCATCTAAAGTATAATTACAGCGAAGGCAAGGGTCACGACAAGGATATAATTGAGAAAGGTCATTCATGCAAAATGTCAATATTAGATATTTATTTCATATTTATTTCCAATATTTGTGAGGCATGAAAACAGGAAGCGTTAAACTGATGATGATGAGGCTATAGCTAGCTTTTCACCTAGTGAAAAGCATAAAGTTTTTATTATATTTAATGATTTATTGCTTGATTTAATTTTCCAGCTAATCAAACGTCAATTCGGCATCGCTGGCCGGGTCACGGGAGCTGCTGCAGTTGGTGCAACTGTTCAAGCTGCAGCGATTGTATCACTTGAACTCGCAAGACATATTCGCGACAAGCTCCCTGTCCAGGTTAGGCAGGATTATCTTGAATTGGAGGCTTGGCTCACTGACGGCGACGATGATGTGTTAACAGTGAACCGATCGCAGTTGCGGGATTTCATTACTCGTGGTGCATTCGGCACTGTAGAGAGAGAATACGTTCATAGTGCCTGCCTGCGTCTCTTCACGAAGAGGTTCGCTAGGAACTGTATGAGTTGGGCTGGCGCTAAAGGCAATAAGGAATTTACCTTGAAGACATCAAAAGTATGGGAGTTGTTGAATGATGTCATCAATGCGAAATTTCCTAATTT
>OX243824.1:21782784-21790850 GCA_945859605.1 Lumbricus rubellus | reverse complement strand
GAGAGAGAGTGAGAGAGAGAGAGAGAGAGAGAGAGAGAGAGAGAGAGAGAGAGAGAGAGAGAGAGAGAGAGAGAGAGAGAGAGAGAGAGAGAGAGAGAGAGAGAGATGAATTGGCAGAAAGAAAGGGTAAGACAAAATACGAGAGAGACGGAGAGTGAGGGGAGACAGAGGGGAGAGAGAGATGAGTGAGGGGAGACAGAGGGGAGAGAGAGATGGAGAAGACAGACAGAGACGGAATTAGAGAGAGACAGACAGACAGACAGACAGAGACATACAGGCATAGACAGTTAGACATACTCTAACGGTAGTGACCTGTCAACCGGATTGTTAAATAAATGAAAATTATTTAATAACAAGCAGAAACAGGACACGAACATGAAAATGGAGTAAGAAATGATCAATAGTAGCTATAGGCCTATGTACACAGTAAACTTGTAATAAGAGAAAATCCTTTAGCTTTACACGAGGGCAAATGTAATAAGACAAAGCTTGTTAACACAGCACTTATTACAGTAGGCTAAGAAAGAACTTCCGTGATCCCAGAAAGATCACTTTCGCGGAAGAAAGGACGCAGCCAATGTTTACTCTATGTTACCAACCGGATATGCGAGCTGCTCGAATTATAGACCTGTGGCTCCCTCTGGCAAACACTGAAAATTGAGACAAAGACGCCTACAACGTGGACATAATCCTAATCGAAAGCAAAACAAGGAAGGCGCAAAGGGAGACAGGCAAGTCTGTCAGACAGGCAGGCAGACAAACAGACAGACAGGGAGACAGACAGACAGGCAGAGAGATAGACAGACAGACGGAGAGATACAGGCAGATATACAAAACAAACAGACAGACAGGCAGACAGACAGACAGACAGACAGAGAGATAGACAGACTGAGATATACAGGCAGATAGACAAATGCAACGCATAGGCTGCTAAGGACCATGGACAGAGTGTTAAGTCGACCACCTGGGTGAAGGTCGTTTTAATATGAGGCCAATGATACAGCGAGGGGAAGAGAAATAGGGAGGCAAAAGGAGGGAGAGAGAGGGAGAGCGGGAGGGAGGGGAGGTCAGTGCCTTGTCTCCAGGAAGATGAGGCCGACCTTTCAAGGACGTGTGTGGGGGTTTGTGTGTGCAGGTGTCTGTGTGTGTACAATGTACATACATTAGACTGGTCCAAAAAACTGAACATTGAAATATTTGAAAGGCATGTTGGTTTTTTTGTACATCTGGTACAAGAAACCTACAGTGCAAAACATTAAACCACTGAGGCTCTATCTTCAGGTCCCTCAATGCTGTCAAAGTTTTAGCATGCTTACTACATTGTAAACGGTGCACTATAACTGGCAGGCATCCAATCAACGAGCACTGAACCTTCCATTTTAGCTGTTAGCAATATTAGTGAATTGCCAGCATGAAAAGCAGCTGCAATTAGTGTTTAATTGACTATCTAGTGTCGAATAAAAAATATATAAGAATGCTGTCAGCATGTAACATTGTCGGTTCCGAAAGTCGAGTTTGACCCTTAAGATTACGATGAAGCTCCGCCACCTGGGGTAATGCTTAATGTCTTCGCTCTTCGTCAGCGAGTCATTGAAGGTGCTGAATGTTGCAACTAATCTCAGAAATCTCTCTGCCCCATCATTCACGACTTGGTCTGTAGGCCTACTTAAGAGGAAGATCCAACAACGCCTCCTTAATACAAAGAGATTTCATAAACCTCCGGCTCTCTGTTATTTCCTCTCCTTGTTTTCCTTAGAAAACTACCTCTTGCAGTCTAGGTTCTTCTTCTTTAATTGTGTCTTGATTATCTCTTTTCTCGTTCATTAACTACTTCTTGGAGAAAAATAAGAACCCAGCAAGGTCAATTCCTAAATACCAGAAATGAAGCATGCATGAAAGTGTAGTAAATGCCGCCTTAGTGATCTTCTCATTTACAGCGTTGTGTAAGTCATCCAGGAGAGCAAAGTCATTCATAGCAGCACCGCAAGCTCTTGGAGCCACTACGCTGCAGGTACTGGATTAGATCAGGACAATGAAAACAGCCACTTCTCAGATTATAACTTCCCCGATCCTGGCTGGTTTCATTGGCTCAAAAAAGTGAAAACATCACGAGTTTGAGTATACGTAAATGAACTTTGTTATTTGTCGTGCATTGTGGAGTGTGAAGATCCCCTGTTCGAAAATACAGAAGCAGTTTACACAGTTCTGGAGGTCTTCATGACCACGATATATAGCTGCATCTTGGCACTTCCTGCAGTCATCTACTTTAGAGCCTAAAATGCACGGACTAGCGGACTGTTATGATGAAAGACCACCGTTGGTGATAAACGTTTGAATAGCTGGATATCGGGTCCAGAAGATGAGTCCATCACAACTGTGAAGAATGTATGCAACATAGACTCTCTTGTGAGATGTCTGTACAACTTAAACGCAAGATAGGTCAACAAAATACAACACTGAACAGTTACTAACATCCGTACTGGATCCCATGCCAGTGTTGTAAGCAGTAGAGTCAAATAAAATAGCTTCAATAGATTTTTCCAATGTCCATTCTTCATTGATCTTGACAGCGACGTTGGTCATGGCAGTTCCAGTAGGCTACCCAATGGAAGTTTGGGCACAGCAATGAACTCATCGAATTTGATATTTGGGCTTGAAATCAACAGTTATTGACAAAAGGTCAACTCAGTGTGAGAATTGTGGAAAAATAACTTGGGTTGAACCACAATTCACTTGGAATTGGGTGTGTGAAAAACATACTTTACTATGGGGCTCTAAGAAAGACTGGGGGCTGAAACACCCAGTAATTCACACCCTGGGCCAACCTATGTGCCCTCTTCTTTCTCCTGTAAGGTCTGCTACAGTTACCTTACCATTCCAGAGTGGAACTATGAGGGCATCTTCTTTCTTGACTTCGTGGATGAAGGAATCTCTCAGATTGACGCTATAATGGTTCGTCTGTCAACCCTTGCATGCCAAAGTGAGCTTTAAGAAATAGACCTTTGGCCATACAGTATTGGACTGCAAATACGATGTGACTAGAAAGCCTGTTAAAAATAATGCTGCGGTCCAGCGTTGAAACCAGCTCAATTTATTGAACATCATGGGGGCACGTGCCCTAATGCTCCCTTCGAGTCTCCTAAGGGTAGGTCTATTTAAGTATAGGCCTACTTATCAATGTTCTGAGAGAGACAAGCAACAAATTTATGAAAATTGTTCTTGAAAACATCAGTTTCCAGCCACATTAAGGTTGTCAGCAGCCCGATATTCAATGTAAAAATGAACGAAAAATCATTCAATTTTGAACCCCATTTTGGGGGAGACCCCATGGTCAGATCTTATCGGATTTTGAATATTTTATTCAGCAGGAAATCCTGAGAAGGAAACCGTTTAGAAAGCTTGTGTTATAATTTTTCCCAGGTCAAACTGCGAATTGCATGGACTATCAGTATATAGCCCCCAAACCCCATCTTTGATGCTCGTGAGTGACCCCTTAATATTACAATTGTGGCATAAAATTTCACACAGGTACTTTTTAGATCAAAATGAACAAATGTATCAACATGCCTCAAAAATCCAAACGAAAAATTTTTTCCCATGCGAATTTGGACCAGTCTAACATACATACATACATACACACATACATACATACATACACACACACACATACATACATACATACATACATACATACATACATACATACATACATACATACATACATACATACATACATACATACATACATACACACATACATACATACATACATACATACATACATACATACATACATACATACATACATACATACATACATACATACATACATACATACATACATAAAGTCTATATAATTATATGTATGCATGTGTATATCAAGACACTCTTTGTGGTGCTTCACAAAGCTCTGCCGACATAGGCCTACAGTTTTTTTCTGACTTATAAGAGCATTATTAAAGATAGTTTGAATTTCATCATGCACATAATCGAACGCAATAATATATAGATCGCCGGTTATAATAATTATTTCAATTAAATGTACTTTTGTCTCGCTCAGATTTCTCATCTTGTTCTTCTTCCTGTCCGTGTGATTTTTCTTTTCTTGTCATTTTCTTTCAAATAAGACATCAAAGCGTTACTTATCCGAACAACATGTAGCTAACCTTATTTTATCCGTAGGCCTTTTCAATTCAGCTAATACTTGAATGGTTGATGCAGATAAACAGCAGAATTTTTTAACCATGCGTTTATCCTTCTGTTATCATCCGTCAAGGGCTTAACGGTGTTTACGTCCTATGTTCAAAAGTTTTTAAAGTATGAGCAAAAGACAAGTACATGTAAAAAGTTCAACCTTTGACATTTTGGCTATACAGAGCGGCGTGTCCTGTCAGAATTCAGCCGCAATGGGTTAGAGGAGCGAATGGAAAAGATATCTTGGAGAAGAGTCAGGCGTCTTGGATACTAAGGAAGAAGCGCATTATATGCTGATTCACTAACAGCAGCTGCATACATACATACATGTACATACATGTATGTAACATATAATACATGCATACATACAATGTATGTACATGTGTGTATGTATGTATGTCATACATAAATACATACATACATACATACATACATACATACATACATACATACATACATACATACACACATACATTGATTGAAAGTTTTATTATTATATGCGTTCATAATAATCATTACACATGCATACATCTATATAGACTACATGCGCATAATATGCTGCTGTCCAACAATGAGTCAAAAACTATGATAATAATATTATTGTAATATGACGTTCGGGCCATCTCAGTGATCCGATGTGGCGGCAAAGTATGCAGCAATTTGGTATTTGACTAGCAATCAGGCGCTCTATCAGTCAGAATAAGAAGTGTCCATGTCAGACGCTGAAAGCCTGTCTTCAAATGCAGATTATATATTTCTAAACATGATAAGTGCATGTGCGGACACGATGATATACATGTAATGATGGGTCTCAATTGATGTAACAATCCTGTTGTGTTGGGGAGTTTCAGGTTACCAGACGCTAAAATTATGGTCAGATGTTTTCATCTTCTTCTTCTCCTTCTCCTCCTCCTTTTTCTTCTTCATCTTCTCCTCCCTCTGTCCCCGTTTCTTCCTCTTCGTCTTTCTTCTTCTACTTCTTCTTTTTCTACTTCTTCTTTTTCTACATCTTCTCCACCTTACTCGTTTTCTTCTTCCTCTTCCATTTCTTCTTCCTTTACCACTTTTCCTCTTCCTTTTTCCTCTTCCTTTTTCCTCTTCCTTTTTCCTCTTCCTTTTTCCTCTCCTTTTTATCTTAATTTTTCTTCTTCTCGTCTTCTTCCTCTTCCTGCTTTCCATCTTCTCCGTCGCCTTCATCTCCTTCTTCGTCTCCGTTTCTCTCTCCATTTCCTGCTCTTCTTCCTTCTCATCGTCCTCTCCTCCCTCTCCTACCCTATCCCCATCCCCTCCTCTCAATCCATCTTATAGAGTACCAGCGACGTAACAAGTCGTCTCCCGTCCACGCATTCATCTCACTACATGTGCTGCGTGCAACGAATACACACAATAAGCCTCAGACATCTATCTGTATAATTATAATAACAGACAGACAGAAGAGTCAGTCCATTCGCATCTATTATACACACCGTAACACGTGGATAAATCCACACAGGGAGCGACGACGTCGGCGTTACGGTACATCTCATGACACGTGTAAGTGGCTGCGCTGGAACATTGAAAGTGATATTTGGGATCAACAGAGAAGGAAAATATTGATAATCGTGACCTGCATCATGCGAAAATGTTGTTGGATTTACATGTAGTCGCAGTCTCAAGGTAATTAAGTATCACTGTTAGCAGGTCTAATTATTAGTAAGTTCTGTCGCCTCGGTGTGTTAATACGTAATGTAGCCTATATCAATCGATTTAACCAACGCACGTGCGCTGACGCATTAACTAGATGTGGTTTTATTACACGGATGCTATTCAAATGACCTTAATTTTTTATTACTGTTTATATTTTTCTCCCAAATGGTTTCCATAAATGTATGTTATGTTTTTTAGCTGTATAGGCCTACTGTGATTATAGAAAATTGCATATTTCCATTTTTGTATGAATGTACACGCTATATGTTCTGTTCTCATATAATGTTCCCACAGCGCGTTTGCAGGCGGTTCAATAAAGCACATACTTACCTACTTACTTAGTATAGTACATAATATTATGTTATTGTGTATGCACTGTATGTAGTATAGTGCATGATTGTGTTAATCATAGCAGTGTGCTGAGCAGGCCTAGGCTATCTGCCGTATTCTATGTTATTTTGCTGTACTTATTAATAATTACAAGATGTATGTTATTATAGTTTTCTAAGTGTTATGGTGTTCTAAGTGTAATGGTGTTCTAAGTGTAATAGTGTTCTAAGTGTTATAATGTTCTACGTGTTATAGTGTTCTAAGTGTTACAGTGTTCTAAGTGTTATAGTGTTCTAAGTGTCATAGTGTTCTAAGTGTTATAGTGCTCTAAGTGTTATAGTGTTCTAATTGCTATATTGTTCTAAGTGTTATAGTAGGCCTATTCTAAGTGTCATAGGGTTCTAAGTATTATTGTGTTCTAAGCGTTGTTGTGTTTTATGTGTCATAGTGTTCTGATAACTAATGCGTGTAGCATCATTTCCTGTGTGCTAATCGTGGTATTGAAAGGAAGTTTCATTGTATACATAAGCTTACATTCTGCACTTGACTAACATTATTTTACAATTATTCTGATTTAAAATTAAAACTAAAATTGCGGGCTTTGAAACTTTTAATTTGGTGCAGTTATGGAATTTTTTAACAATAGTTATACTTGTTGGTAGGCTTATAGGCCTCTGTCATAGTCTAAAGGTTTCAGCATAAGCTAGGTGGAGCATTGGGTTACAATGACTTCGAAAAAAACCTTGAAACTTAGGTTAGGCCTATTCTTTTAGTAAGTGATATGAAAGGTCATCCTTCTGCTTTCACTAAAATTGTCCATAAAATTCAATATTTCCCATTAAGTTCGATTATATTCACTATTTTCCGCAGTCTTCTTCTCACGACATTGCTTTCCAGCGCATCATAAAAATAGAGGAACGTTTTAAAGGCTTAAAGGCTTCTTGTTACCCCTTCTACACAATTTCAGCAGGTCGCATCAAGGTCATGGGAGTTATTCAGCACATGGAATAAATTAAATGTAAAGAGCAGATTAACAATTCAGAGAATTGTTTGCAGGCTATAAGGCAGGTCTTTGTTTGTTTGTATGTGCACTTGTTATAGCGCCCCTTCAAGCTCTCTCTACTCAGAGGCGCTCCCAAATGCAGAGTGGACACTGCATCGGAGTTTCACGCCGAAGCGCTGAGCAATTGTGAGTGAAGGACTTGCCCAATGTTCTTACGCGGCGAGGTGGATTCGAACCTCGAGCCCTCCGGCTCCAAGGCAGCGACGCCACTACACCACCGCGCCCCACAAGAGTTGGTCAAGAGTTAGCTAAACAATGCAGGTCAAATGGTCTACCGTGACCGATGGTAGCGCAGCCACCCCTTATTAGACCTATTATTGAAGCTTAGCGTGCAAAAACGCCAATGGATAAATTGCCTGACTTTCAACTCCATCACCAGTGCTGCTTTTCCTTCGCTATCCTCAAATCGCCTTCCATCTTACTTTCAATTAGTCTCTCTAGTTCTATTACACGAAACGACTTCCGTCAATGATTTGCATAACAATTGCTTCAATAACAATAGGGGCAGACCTTGCCGACGGTCATGCAAGCATGCAAGGGCATTTGCTATGCACTAAGTCGTCCGTGTTGGCGCCTGCTGTTTAACGACCCTCATGTCGTTGCTTTCATCGTCGTTCTTGGCAGCGTGGGAGTTGGCCACAGTGGCCTCCTCCTGTTGGGCGCGTTCTTCAAAGACTCTGCGCTTCATGCACGCGTCGTCTGTTTATTTAACCAAAGACGATGACGCACATACTTATTATTATAGGGGGGACGTTTGTAGCGAAGGAACTCGACGGTGACGCACTGAGCGCGC
>OX243824.1:20972784-21080284 GCA_945859605.1 Lumbricus rubellus | reverse complement strand
ATTATCAGTGAGTGATAGTTAGAGTGAGAAAATGAGTGAAAGACAGAGACAGAAAGAGAGAGAGTGAGAACTGTTCTGCAATACACAGGACAGTGCTTCAGCTCTCACCGATTCATGATGACAAGTTCCACATCAACATCTTCACGATCTTTGTGCAGAAAGTCTGACATGAAGTTCGAAACCGACTCATACGTAATATGTCCGCAAAGCACGATATGCCTACAACATAAAATCAGTGCTAAAGGTGTGAAAAAAGAAGTGCTAGGACGCCCCTTACATTTTCTGTGTGCTGGCCAAGTAAGTGGCAGGACGGCATAGAGATTTGAAAATAAGTGCCAGGACGCCGTCCATGACCGTCCTGCCACAATTTAAGCCCTGCATAAAATTATAATCATCCCTCAGCTGCACAAATTTATGCCAAGTATTGTTAGCACCTCATGCACACCAAAAAACAGACAAAATATATTGAAAGAATAAAATGGAATACAGACGTGAAATGTAAGCAAGACTACTTTATTTGACAAAACCAAAATGCTTGTATGATAAAGTTCTACATCATTTTGAAATGCTCTATTCGGAGACAAAGAGCCAAAGATATCATCGTTCAATAAAATGTTGATAAAAACCTTTTTCCATGTTCCTTTTTGTAAGAGCCTCCGTATTTGCTCCGATTTCCAAGAATTTCCATTATTTCTGGAATGAAGCTGGCAAAGATTGCCTGAAACCAAGAATCAAATCTTTTCATTCATTCATTCATTCATTCATTCTGAAAACTTATATAGCATCCCTTCAAGAAGTCTACTCAGAGGCACTCCCAACCCAGCCACAGTTAAAAAGATAGGTCTTAAGCAACTGGTAGAAGGCAGGCAAATTACCGTATTCCGAGGTAGTGAGCATGGCACAAGCGGGATCCCATTAGCTTTTGCTATCACAATAAAATGCCATATGATTTTTTAAAATCCTATCTCCAAAAAAACTGAGCAAGAGAACCTCATAGATGCTCAATAAAACTAAAGAATACCAACATGGAGAAGACTGATTTTGACTTGGAACTAAACCAATAAGATGCTTACACGTTACAGATATATTTGTCACCTTGAATGATACATAAAATTGCTATTCTCTGTTTATATTTCTAACGACAATGATGCTTCTCAACTCTTATATTTCTTAATTAAAACTGTGTCATTTTAGATCCACATTTACAACAGCAGTTAATTTAGAAGGCATCATTCTCTAAACAATAAGTACTATAAAAGCCAACATTAAATACCAGTAACAACTGCATTATTTTCATACAATTCTTTCGACAGCAGTAATAATGTGTTGGAGTTTGGTTGACATATTAGGTTGCCAAATGACATCTAAAGAAAAATATCAAACTTGCTAACTGATGAAAAGGTTAACCATCGGCCAGTCCTATACGAGGCATTGTACTGTGATAGCATTTGTATGTACAGGGTGGACCAAAAAGACCCCTTAGTTTTTTTGCTAATATCTTGGCCCGAAGTAAGAAGCTTTAAATCAAATTTTACAGGCTTAAAGCAATTCATATCTACATCAAATGGCCAAATTTCAAAAAATATTTCAAAACAGAACAAAAGTTTTATCAGTGAGTCCATACACTATTTTCTGACGATTCAAAAACAAAAACTCTTACTTCTGGTCAAGATATTGGCAAAATATCTCAGGGTGTCTTTTTTTGCCCACCCAGTACGCATGAATGTATGTATATGAACATTTACATAGCGCCATATAATAACCTCACAAAGGCACAGTTTACGAAACATGGCCACTTACTTACCAAAGCACCAAGAATGAATACAACCATGAAGATTTTGCCGAAAGTCGTTCTGCACGCGATGTCGCCATAGCCAACCGTTGACATGGTAACGAGCGTAAAGTAAACGCATTCCCAATACGTCAAGTGCTGGGCATTACTGAAGCTGAACGGATCGCCAGAATTCTCCACCTGTCAACAGAACGGAATAATATGTGATCCAGAAACTTCTACATGCATTCCAAGACATATGCAACTAGCAGGAAAAGCCTGATATACTGTAACCGGACATCAGAATGGCCGCCTCAATGGACGCTTTCAAATGAAAGATCAAATCTTATTTGTTTGCTGATGCCTATCCCGCAGCTAGCCGTTTTAAATTGTCATTATTATTATTGACGTCATCGTCGTCATCATTATCATCATCATCATCATCATCATCATCATCATCATCACCACCATCATCATCTTGTAGCGAAAATGAATATAGCGCTACAACAATCGACCTGTTGACTGGAGCGTATTCCAGCCAGGTGAGAGTCAGCCGGGCGTGACTGGCGGGAACAGATGAGTTTGGCCTACAAGGGGGCGTTTTCGGGACGAATGTTCAGTTGGTCAGAAGGAGTCAGTCGAGTGTGCTAATGCTAGGGAGAAGTAAGTAAAGAATATGCTATTTGTATTTAATGAAAGTAATTAAATGGAATATTGAAATAAAGTGATATTAGTTGTAGTTAGATAATGGGTGTCATTTATGTGAATTAGACTTATTAAGGTGAATTGACGAGCGTAACGTTATATAGGAATAACGTAGTATTGATTGCAGTTATGAAAGGTGTGTCATTATGTGAATTTGATTAAAGAAGTGAAGAGTGTAATGGTAGATTGGGATAATGTGATAGGTTATTAGTTGAAGTTACTGAAGTTATATCATTTATGTGAAATAGACGAAGGTAGCGGTCTATGTTTTATGAACAGGAAAATAACTCTGGACATGGAACTGTGTGTATATGAATAGGCCTATGGACAATAGGTTATATAGTTAATAGTAAATACTTGTTTTGTAAATGATGTGCTTGTAGACCCTAGAGGTCGGTGTTGGGTTAAAAGAAGAATAAGACAACTCAGAAAAGACGAGTGTTGAAGTCATTTAATATTTCAATTTCGTCACACATTTTCATCATCATTATCATTATTAAAGCTACTTCTCAACAACACACAGTCACACACCAAAAATTTACATTATGATAATTCAAAGTATGAATGAGGCTGACAACCTTATTGTATCCCATCCTGAGCACCTCTGAATAGTCTCTCTCGAAGTGGTGCTATATAAATTTGCAATTATCGCCTACATCTTGACAAATTTCCGTCTCAAGAAAACTTTAAAGATGCTGCCAAAAAAATGGTCGTGCGAGCATAACAATAATAAAACCTTTCATGCTAGAAAAGCTTCCCACAGGAAAAGACCTTTATATGGCACCTCCGTGATGTTCATGAAAAGCACTCTATAAACAGCCAGATTCATACATACATACATACATACATACATACATACATACATACATACATACATACATACATACATACATACATACACACATATAATTATATATTTTTTTATAGGTCCTTTTCATATATATTATATATAACATATACATAAATATATAAATATATATACACATAAATAACTCTATAAACAGCTAGATTCATGTGTACATGTATATATATATACACATACATAAATATATATATACACACACATAAATAACTAATGCAGCCGATCATCAAGTGGAACCTGAGTGTCTGTGGACAAATAATGTGCAGCACAACAAGACAAGAAGAAGATATTATTATATAAAACCCATCATGTCCGGAGTTATTATGGATATAATGTAAGAGGAAGAAAAGAAAGAAAAGACGTCCATTGTCTCCATCTCTCGTTGCTTAAAGATGTCGTCAACATCATCATTATCATCGAGTGTCTCGGATGAGATTCTCGTGAAAAGGACCTATATAAATCTCAGCCGGTAATTACAATAACAAAAACTAATACTGAGTAATGATGACGGTGATGATGATGATGATGATGATGAAGATGATGATTATGAAGATGATGATTATGAATGAAAACGAATGAATGAATGAAAGAATTAATTAATTAATGAGTGAGTGGTTAGGAAAAGCCCTCGCTCATAGCTACGGACTCACTGCATACACCTTTGCAAACATCTGAGTTTTTAAGGGGCGTGATGGTGTAGTGGTGGCGTCGTTGCCTTGGAGCCAGAAGGTTCGAGGTTCACTGCGTAAGGATCTTGGGCAAGTCTTTCACTCACAACTGCTCAGCGCTTCGGCGTGAAACTCTGAAGCAGTGTCCACTCTGCATTCGGGAGCGCCTCTGAATAGCGAGAGCTTAAAGGGGCGCTATAACAAGCGCACATACAAACAAACATACATGCATACACAAATACATACCATAACCATAACATACGCACATATATACACACACACACACACAAACAAACATACATACATACATACATACATACATACATACATACATACATACATACATACATACATACATACATACATACATACATACATACATACATACATACATACATACATACACAATATTACACACATACTTACGTACATAACTAACAGCATCAACCCTTCACAAAAGAGCACCCGATCCAGACAATCCTAGCTCACCGGCGCGCTGAGTGTCTGTGGGGCCCTGATACGGCCTTCGACTTCCGTGCGCGATCTCGGCGTCCTGCTGGAGTCAGATCTGTCCATGAGGCGCCATATCGCCTGGACAGTAGGTTGTTGCTTCCGGCAGCTCCGTCTCATCAGGAGCTGCATCAAGTCCTTGCCCTTTGAGGCCGCGAGGGCGGCCGTCGCCGCTTTCGTCACTTCCAAGGTGGATCGCTGCAACAGCTTGCTTGCCGGCGCGCCTGCGTGCCTCTTGGACGGACTCCAGTCAGTGCTTAATGCCGCGGCGAGGCTAGTCTGCAACAGGAGGAAGTACGACCACGTCACGCCGCTCCTCCGTGATGTCCTCCACTGGCTGCCTGTTCCATCTCGCATCGAATTCAAGCTCTGTTTGCTCGTGTTCAAATCGCTTCACGGAGCTGCGCCCGAGTACCTGCGCGATTGCTGCATAGAGACTCATTCCTCCGCGGCTGGGCTTCGGCTCAGATCATCCGAGAGGTCTGATTTGCGTGTGCGGAGAATGAGATCGTGCTTCGGCGATCGTGCCTTCTCGGTCGCTGGTCCTCGTTGCTGGAACAGTCTTTCTCTCGCTATCCGATCAGCAGGCTCAGTGGACTCTTTTAAAGCCAGGCTAAAATCACACTTGTTCGCTAGGGCTTATCCGGTGTAGCTGGTTTTCTGTAAGGCGCCCTTGTAACGGCATGGCTGTGTTACTGCGCCATACAAATCGTCGTAATTATTATTATTATTATTATTATTAGCTCAATCAATTCTGAACCAAACAAACCCACCAAATGAACGACCCCTGCGCCTGTGAACCAGACGCTGATGAGAGTGGAGACGAGTTGACAAAGGCGAATGTTGTTCGATGTCTTCAGAATGTTCAGATACTGCAGGACATCTGGAATCGTCATAAGGCGAAGTGCTCGCGTGAATCGTAAACCTAACAATCAATCAATCAACCACACACCAGATCAGCTGACTATTAACCCCTTCCACACAATTAAACATTAACGTATGTGCGTGTACATGTGTTTGTTTGTTTGTATGTGCACTTGTTATAGCGCCCCTTCATTTCGCAACAAGGTTCCAGATAAGTACACACAGTCCTGAAAGTGTCATCCCCTCCTTTATCCAGACTTAGGACTGGCACTGTCAGAGTTCTAACAGTGGAGTCCAAACTCAAAAGATCGAAGCCTGGCTTTAATACAATTATCGATCTAATGGACCGGGGGGTGGGAAAGAGGGGTATGTGTGCCATATGCATAACCCCCTCTTCCAACAGAATGTCTTTCCATTTCTGATTGACTGGTACCCTGAGACTTCCTTTCCTCTGCTTCCCAGCTAGGCCTTAGTACACGAATGACGGATGTCTGATGCATTAGACATTGACGGCACAGAGACCAGTAAATTAGGTTAGTCCAGCGGCGGCGGCCATATTAGATTTCCGTTCTTAGATTATCATCTGGTAATAATGACTGGCAGAAACCAACGTGCATTTACTATATCAGACAAAACCGTTCGTAATCACCAGACAAACAGTGATTCATGCCACATGGGACGACCAGGCAGAAAATGAACTGGTTTGTACAAGAACAAGCAGCAGATATCTATCATCATCTATTGAATTTATATAGCTCCTCCTCAAGGTAACTATTCAGAGGCGCTGCCAGTGCTGCGACCATCCATGTTCCATTTGGACACCAGATTCGGTACCATTGCAACAGACATGATCATTAAGCATAGTTTCTGCTTTAAACCTAGTATTGTTATTGATAACTCAATCTTGTACAATTCATTCAGCAAAACGTTTAACGCTTTTATAAATTTAAAAAAAATAAGAATTAAGAATTTCTTGAATGAAAACATGAGTTCAATATTCGTTGGCAGTTTTAATAATCAATAATACATTCAGAGATTTCGATATCTCAGGCTAGTGCGTGTGGGACGCAGAGGCGCAAGCTACTGCGGAACAACCTTTGGCAAGTTGCTTACCCATCATTGTCTGTGGGGGGAAGGCAACGAGAAACCATCTCACTCATCTCATCCCCAGGGGCGTAAAGCCAATGAACCTGCCTTCGGGCAGAGCACCATCATCAATACTCGTGAAAATTTACAATTCTTAATGTTCGTAATATGCGAATATACTCGATCCATGAGGTTCCCATAAGCCAATACACAGCATTGGAGAACCAAGAGAAAATTTCTGAGCATTGGCTATGTGATGGACGTGCCACACAGAAATCTCAAACCATATTTCTGCCTTGGCAGGGATTTGAAACCCTGACAATGCTGACATCTCAATTGGCACTCCAGCACGCTAAACACTACACAACCGTTCACACCCCCTGTAGCTGGTAATAACTACCGATCCCTGGAAAAGACTAGAAGCCAAGTATACCATTTCAGCATTGGCATCTACTTTTTATTTTTTTATTTTTTCTCCATTTGTATAGCGCCCCTTCAATCTCTACCTACTCAGAGGCGCTCCCGACTACAGCATGGACACTGCATCGGATTTCACGCCGAAGCGACTGAGCAATTGCGAGTGAAGGATGACTTGCTCAAGGTCCCTACGCCGCGCCTTGAGGTGGATTCGAACCTGGAACCCTCCGGCTGCAAGGCACCGAACCCACCACTACACCACCACGCCCCACATGCAGCATGCTTATACCAGTAGCGGATCTGGCAGAATTCACATTAATGCTTCTTGATTCCACGAAGGAAAGATTTATTGGGTAGTTAATTGCGATTAAAATTACCCTCACAATGATGACCGCCGCATCTAATAAATCTTTCGTGCGACTTTCAAAAGCAAATAATTCTGCCCGGCGCAAAGGTCAGACTGCTGCTGTTCCATCTCATTGGCAATGCAATAAAACGGGTCTTTGTAAAAGATGACATATTGCACATCATCAACTTCGATTAACATCTGTGAAGAATGGCCATTGGCCACAAGAAGAAATAAGTAAAAAGTAAAAGGAGGTGAAAGAGGTTTTATAAGTGGGATGAATAAGGAAGTAGCATGCCACTGGTTCGAATCCATCCCAAAGTCTCTACGTAGGAACCTTAGGGCAAGTCCTTCGCTCGTAATTGCTCAAGTGCTTCGGCGCGAAACTCCAGTGCGGAAGCACCTCTGATTAGTCAGCTAGAAGGGGCGCTGCAGAAATGGAGAAATAAATTTATTTATTTATTTACAGGCAATTTGATATAGCACCCCTTCAAGGTAACTACTCAGGAGCGCTCCCAGTCCAACTCCCATCGAATAAATACATGTTGCCTTTGACTCAACTACTACTTTTTACAAATAACACTTTTCAGCAGTGTATGTTTATGCCTATGACCACAAAAATGTTAAATAAACTACTTTATTAACTTATATTCATTTTTTATTTATTCTGAGTTACTTATGAACAGCTGCAACTGTTCATAAGAAATTCCTTTTCTTGGCTATTAATAAAATCTTGCATTATTAAAATCCTGCATTATTAAAATGGAACACTGGATTGCATGGTCACACTGTCTTAAAGCACAGAACTTAGATTCATTGATATTTGTGTGAGATCATTGTCCTGCATAAATTCTAGTTCACGTGGCGTATCGTTTTACCTGCATCATCAAAAAAAGTTATCACTGTTACAGGCTGAATATTGGACGTCACAAAATTGTCACAGCTTTGACACTGTGAGCAGAAGCACTCTCTGTAGTGTTGCTTTGATCACGCAAGTTCATTGCTGTACGCAGAAGCATGAAGCATCTTATATTATTCATTCTCATTCTCAAAACTTAGAAGTTTGGTTTGGAATAATGGAGGACACCAACTAAAAAGGAAGGCTGCATCGAGAGTGGATGGGAAAAAATCAAACCGAAACTTAGTTTCCGGTGAATGAGAACTACCTCCAATACTCCATGAGTAATTCACTGTCGTCAAAAAGCCATAAAAACAGTCTATTGATCTCCAGGGACCAGCTGTGCACACAGGAAGAGGTTTAGTCAGTTTAAGTGGCTCTGCATTAAACTTGATTCTGAGCTTCTGCATTGTTGGCAGCACAAATCTAGGACACAACTCTTAGACACCTTGCAGGACACCCAGCAGCAAGGATACCTGACTTGAAAGAAAAGCAGGGAGTGATACTGCAGTACACACTAAATTCAGCTTGAATCCAGTACTGAGTAAATTTCTCCTAGAGTCATGATACGAATTCAAGCAGGTTGTACAAGGCAAGCTAAAAGCGCTCAACAATCAGTTGTGGGGCGCGGTGGTGTAGTGGTGGTGTCGTTGCCTTGGAGCCGGAAGGTTCGAGGTTTGAATCCATATCCCGCGTAAGGACCTTGGGCAAGTCCTTCATTCACAATTGCTCAGCGCTTCCGCGTGAAACTCCGATGCAGTGTCCGCTCTGCATTCGGGAGCGCCTCTGAGTAAAAAGAGCTTGAAGGGCGCTATAAAAAGTGCACATACAAACAATATCAAATACAGCATCAGCTGCTTTGGTGCTGCGACTATCCATGTTCCATTTGAATGCCAGATCCTGTACCATTGAAACAGACATTATCATTTAGCATAGCTTCTGTTTTAACACATCTAGAACCGAAAGCATTGTCGTTGGCTGGGTGTTTTATTTATTTTTTCATGCAATTCTGAAAGTGTTGCGAAACAGGTGGGTGTAATGTTTCTAAACAATTAAACTATCACTATACAATACGTGGGGTAAACAAAAAAGTATTAAGCTACCGAACCCACTGCTGTAAAGCCGACCTGCGTGTCGTGCTATAGTGGGCCGTATTTCGTATAACCTGTACCTGTAATCATTCTGCTGTTTGTCAGATTGAATCATTAAAGAAGAATATTATTATTATTGACTAGCTGTCCCTAGCCACGCTTTGCTGTGGCATAAAAGACCTTCCCTCTCCCTCCCAATGATAGAGCCCAATAATGATAAAAGGCCTTTTTTGCGACTCGCTTATGACGTCACACCACGCGACCTCATTGATGTTTCGTCTGCTGTGTTTGGGGACTTTCTGAAATCTGACAGTTTTGTTGAATTTGCAAATGGCGGTCGAACGTATTACAAAGTTCACTTTTTGTGGAAAATATTGGGTTTTTTCGGGGAAAAAAATCTTAAGACACGGTGCTATTGGAATGGAAGGTTTTGGTAAATTTTCACAACAATCGGTACGTAACTTTGGGCGTGATTGAATTACTAACTATTGGAACGTTTCATTTTTATATATATAGATATACAATATGAGACTTTGTATACCATAACCTAACCTCACATCATCATCGTCAGCAACTGTGGTGGCTCAATGCCTGTAGGTATACGTGTCCAATGCTTTCTTCCCAATGTCTCTGCATTCAAGTCTGCTCTGAGTCGCATGTCCCAGCTTCTGTAGGTCTACTCCCCACTACTCTTCTAAAATTGATTTTGTTCTCCTCTCTGAATTATTTCCTTAGTTCTTCTCTCGTGGCCTTGCGCACTGGGAGCGCCTCTGAACGGCTCACCCTAGTAGAGGCGCTTTGTAAATGTTTTAATACAATACAAAACAATACTCCTCGATGTCATCCATCCACTCTCTATGCGGCCTTTGTCTTCTGTTGGTACCTTCATTATTCAAAACATCATTCTATTCGTCTTTCTGTCCTCTTCCATTCTGCAGATATGTCCGAACCTATTCTGAGGTGTGGGCAGATACGTAATCATCCAAGACAGAACACTAGCTTATTCATGACTAGCTGGGGTACCCGGCATTGCCCGGGAATTTTAGGATTCGCCCCGTTCCCGGCCAATGCCCCATTTCCCCATCCTCATTTCGCCCCATTCACTCCCTTCCTCCCTCCCACGTTAGTGTGTGTGTGTGTGTCCATGTGCGTGTGAGTGTGTGCGAGTGTGTGCATGTGTGTGTGCAACTGTGCATGTAGGGGTGTGTGTTGTGTATCTGAGTGTATGTGCGCATGTGTGCATGTATGCATGCACGTATGTCTGTGTAGTGTATGAGAGCACAGATCCCAATCATCAAACGGCAATGACACTGACAAACCCGCAGCAGCAGAACGACTTACCGAGCCAATTGCGATTGAGATATATGGCGAGGAACGACGGCGGAATCGTAAAATAATCGACGAGAGAGAAAATCTCGACGAGAAACAACAGTTTGTCCGGCGCGGCAACAAACTGCAAAGAAAAAACAACAACAACAACATTGACAACCTGCAGATGACGTATGAAGATTGCAGCTCTAGGCGTTCGTTCTCTGTGGTTGGTCCAACAACCTGGAATAGACTTCCCTTGACTATGCGACACCTCCCAAACTGTTCTCAATTTCACAAACTGTTGAAGACTGTAATTTTTCGATTGATCATGGCCGAGAGCGCCTCTGAGTAGGTACCTTGAAAAGGCGCTATATAAATTATGATTGAGTGATTGATTGATTGATTGATTGATTGCAGACGTGCATGTGCGTGCGTGTGCGTGCATGTGACAATCCCCAAAAAGTCACATTCATCACTTCTGATATCAGGGAAGGTTTAGCCCAGCGTAGACTGGAGAGCTCCCTGTCAACTAAAGTCTTGAGAAGTCGAGAAATGGATCCAGCAAATGCCTTTGGGAAAAATCGCCAAAAAGCAGCACTTAGCATCCCAAAGACGCCGACTGATATCAAAGAGCGATGCCATCTAAGGATATCCGGCACCCTCTTCCCCACAAGCTGCTGCAACTGAATGGCAGCCTCAGGCGTAACGTATGATGCAATGTCATGCATCAGAATGGCAATTGTAATCAGGGATGCCACTCGAATTTGAAAAAAGGTCAGATCCGACCGGAAAAAAGGCTAGAAAAGGCTAGATAGAGAATTTCTCTGATTTTTCCAGCTTTAAATTTCTGTCGATTTTTAGTCTTTCGCTACAAAATCACTACAATTTTTGGTCCCAAAAAAATCGACTTTTTCACGTCTTTGTGCAATTTCACCTAAAAAATCAATTTTTATGTAGAAAAGACGGAAAAACCTACATCTAGATGGGAAAAGCTATGAGTGGCATCCCTAAAAATTTTGTAATCATAAACTCTGGATATAATTATATTGACCATCAACAAAAATAAAGTATCTAGACAGAACTATTAGACGCAAAAGCATTCGATCAAAGTGAAGCCGTTAAGTTTCAGATCTGGTAGTGCCTTGTTTTGTCTAGATTTTTAATATAATATTGCTAGTTTCAAACCGAATGGGGGGGGGCGCCACGTACAATGGCAGTTTTAAATGGGAAGCCACGGCCGGATTGCCCCCCTGGATCCGCCTCTGCATCAACCTCATTTGGCAGAGAAACCAAATATATGCTTTACTTGACAAACGCCTTGGACTGTGTACCCGTAAAACATTCATAAGATCTCGAACAGTTCTTTGTCTTCTGCCAACAGTGCTCTTAATCAGGTCAGACTTTAGTTCTTCCCTTAGATTCAAAACAGTAACACTGTTATTGTCCTTGCTGTGGATCGGAGTTAATTGTCTTTCCTTCACAGCTGTCTAACACCATTGTTCAGTGCATATTATTTTCATCAAAATTATGTTTTCTAAATTTGGGATTTCTATTGTCAAAATAACAAATAAATAATAATAATTATAATAAGAGATTATTCATACTTTGTGCAAAAATAAATACATAACAATAATGGTAATAATATGATAAGAATAATATTAACAATTTAACAAGAATATTTTTGTTAATTAATTCCAACAGACGAACCGTAGCAATAAAAGACAATAGCAAGTTATATCAATAAAAGACAATAGCAAGTTATATCAAAAAAAGACAATAGCAAGTTATATCAATAAAAGACAACAGCAAGTTATATCAAGAAAAGACAGTAGCAAGATCAACAGTAGTGGAATAAACCATGTGGCAGCGACCCCAAAAAATAAAAAAATAGGTCATTAGTAATTTCTATACAGCATCATCATCTCATGCACAACGTATCAAAACAGCTGGTCACTGCTAAGTGAAACATATGCACCACGAAAATCACTGACAAGTCCAGGAAGTAATCCATCCATATAGAAATCCAGGGCAACACAGAAGAACATGCACTCTTCAGGGAAAATGCAATCAAGAAAATAGCGGCTTTCAGCCTTTCCTCCTTTTCTGCAACATGTAAATGTCAGCGCAACTAAATATATATATATATATATATATATATATATATATATATTTAACTATATATATATATATAATATTATATATATATATATAATATATATATAGCGCCTTTTCAGGATAAACTAATAACCGTCTTTGCATGCACTCAGTACGCATTTTGTATTGCAAAGAAAGATGAGAAAGAAATCTTGTGATTCTCCAGTCTAAGGAGGAAGACGCTCAGTCCCTTAAGCTATATGGATGCATTGGGAGGCATGCTATGACCCCCTCATTTACTTAGCTTCAGTACAATGAAGTATTGAGGGTAGTTTTTTGCAATCTTGCCTCCAGATTTTCCTGTGAGGCACTGTACGATGACAGCGTGCAGCCATTTAATTAGTTTCTGGGGCACAAATGGACATCGTTCTGCCCCGTTGGGGGATTTGAACCCACCCCCAACATCTGGGTTGACGGACATGTCTGGCATGCTATAGCCATCTGATTAATTATTGTGAATTATGCAGTTTAACGTCACTGTGTGGTAACAAATACCATTAACGACGCCCTCCTCCTTTATCCAGGCTTGGGACTGGCACTGACAGAGTGCAACCAGTGGTGGAGTTCTGTGTATTATGACTTAAATCATCACCCTAAGACAGTTTTGTGTCCAGACATCTTACCATCCTTATATCACGTGTGATGCAATTGGCATTAATGCAGTAACAATAAAAAGGAACAAAAACATCACAATATCACAATATCACAATACCACAATTACCTACGTAAATAATAACATCTTTACTTACTAACTCATCTAATTGCCTACTGTTTCATTTGCCGAGTCAGATGCAGTACATCATTACTGATTGAAATGGCTAGGTTAATTACTTATTGAAATGGCTACGTTAAATACTTACTGAAATGGCTACGTTAATTACTTATTGAAATGGCTTGGTTAATTACTTATTGAAATGGCTAGGTTAATTACTTATTCAAATGGCTATGATAATTATTTTATTTTTTTCAATTCAATTAATTTCTTCAGCAACCAGAGCAACAAATCAGACCAAATGAAGCATCAAAGAAACAAAAGTTAACAAAATAAAATACAGCAGTGCTTAAGTAATTATGCTAATAGCTTCCATTTGGTTGCACAGGGGACTCAGAAGGGGCCTTGCAACCCCACTAGGTGGGCCCCCTGGATAGGTTAATTACTTATTGAAATGGCTAGGTTACCTATTCTCGTCTATCTTCAAGAAAGCAACGACCATAAGACGACCCGTTATGGGATGGAAAATTGCACAAACCACTCACTGTAATGAGCAATGAAATTAGATTAAATTAGATAAAAAATAAACACAATATATATATAATATATTTATAATATATATATATATATATAATATACATGTACATATATGTATATATAATATATTATATATATATATATTGTGCTTATCTCTTATAACATATATATAATATATATATAATACTAGCTGAACCCGGCCACGCGTTGCTGTGGCTGAAAAGAGGCTCCCCTTCCCCCTCCCCTCCCCCTCCTCCTCCCCTCCCTCTCCCCCTCCCCCCCCCCCCCCCCCTCCCCCTCCCCCCCCCCCCCCCCCTCCCCCTCCCCCCCCCCCTCCCCCTCCCCCTCCCCCTCCCCCTCCCCCTCCCCTTCCCCCTCCCCCTCCCCCTCCCCTCCTTCTCCCCCTCCCCTCCTTCTCCCCCTCCCCTCCCCTCCCCTCCCCCTTTCCCTCCCCCTCCCCTCCCCCTTTCCCTCCCCCTCCCCTCCCCCTCCCCTTCCCCTCCCCCTCCCCATCCCTCTCCCCCTCCCTCTCCCTCTCCCCCTCCCTTCCCTTTCCCTCTCCCCCTCCTCCCTCTCCCTTCCACTCCCCTTCCCCTCTCCCTTCCCCTCCGTCCCCCTCCCCTTCCCCCTCCCCTTGACCTCCACCTCCCCTCCCCCTCCGCTCCCTCCTCACCGTCTTTGTCCCGCTCCCTCCGCTCCTTTCCTCCGTCGCAGCGTCCATTCCAAGCCCAAAGGCCGCTTTGTGAAAAGGCCTAAAAGCGGCCTCTTTGGAAAATTAATCGCGACTCGCTTATGACGTCATAGCACGCCACCTCCTTGATGTTTCGTTTGCTGTGTTTGGAGACGGCGTTTATGAAATCTCTGCAGCCGTGTGGGACGTGTTTAGTTTGCAAATGGCGGACGAACGGATTGCAAAGTTCACTTTTTGTGGAAACGGTTGCGTTTTTTCGGGTGAAAACATCTTAACACACGGTTGTATGGGAATGGAAGGTGTTGTAAAATTTTCAAAACAATCGGCCCATCACTTTCAGCGTGAAAATGCGACGAACTATTGGAAAGTTTCATTTTTATATATATAGATATATAATATATATATATAACACACACACACACACATATATATATAATATATATATACACATCGTATAAAACATGAATAATAAATCTGAGGCTTTTCACTGCGACGTAAGACGACACCCTTTGGGGGCGAAACAGCGCCACCCTAAAAGCGTCGACTGATTGTGATTTAGCTCCTTTTCTTAAATCCATCCCTCGTGTGATCGCAGATATTATAAGAAGCATAATGTCCTCAGCATCGTCATCGTCATCGGACTCTGCAAGTGGCGGTTGTCATGGCAACAGATGTTGGTGAAAAGAAACCGGAAGGAGACACTCGAGACAATGTAATGTGGTGGAGACAATTTAATGTGGTGAAGACAATGTAATGTGGTGGAGACAATGTATAATGTGGTGGAGACAATTTAATGTGGTGAAGACAATGTAATGTGGTGGAGACAATGTATAATGTGGTGGAGAGAGAGGTGTCCTCCTCCTCCTCTTCTTACATTCATGGCAGGGAATGAACAGAAAATTCACCATCATCTCCAGATGGATGATGAGGTTGATGGTAATGACACATACTGGGATGTAGGACTACTGGGTTGGAGGAGAAGGATGAAAAAGAGTAGGAGGAGGAGGAGGAGGAGGAGGAGGAGGAGGAGGAGGAGGACGACGACGAGAAAGAGAAGGACGAGAAGGAGGAGGTGGAGGACTAGGTGGAAGAAGAGGAGTAGAAGGATGGGGAGGAGGAGAAGGAGAAGGGAGGGATGGGGAGGAGGAGAAGGAGAAGGGAGGGAAGGGGAGGAGGAGTAGGAGAAGGAGGAGGGAGGAGGAGGTGGGGAGAAGGAAGGGAGGAAAAGGAGTACGAGGAGGAGCAGGAGGAGGAGCAGAGCAGGAGGAGAAGGAGAAGGAGGAAAGGAGGAGGAAGGAAGAGTATGAGAGGGAGGAGGAAGAAAAGGAGGAGGAGGAGGAAAGGAGGATGTGCACATGGCAGTGGTAGTTACCTCACCATGAAACTCGACTCCTGTCGTGACATTATGGCCAACAAAACAGCATCAGGTTAACCAGCACTTTTGATGACATTCTGAGCAGCAGAAGCAGCAGTAACACTAGTGACAGCAGCAACACTAGCAGCGGCAACAACACTAACAGCAGCAGTACAGTATAACACTAGTGACAGCAGCAACACTAGCAGCAGCAACAACACTAACAGCAGCAGCAACACTATAAGCAGCAGAAACAACACTAGCAGCAGCAGCAGCAACAACAACACTAGTGACAACAGCAGAAGCAGCAACACTAATTATTATTACAGCAGCAGCATAAGCAGCAGCAGCAGCAACACTAGCCCCAGCTGCATCCAGTTTCTTACACTGCCATCAACCACATCTCGTATTTTATTGTATTCAAACATTTACAAAGCGTCTCTAATAGTGTGAACCGTTCAGAGGTGCTCCAAGAGCGCAAGGCCACAAGAGAAGACATAATAAAATTATGTTTTGAGAAAAGAAAATGAGGACGAGGGATTACTAGATATCATAACTGCTTCTTCAATATGCAGTAACTACATGTTTCAAAATGCACTGCAGTCTGCAGCATATAATATATCAATTCTACAAAATTGTATAGAGGACAAACGTGAACTCTCTAAATCGCAGTGGACATACCAAGTTTGTCCCCTATACAGTCGAAATGTTCTTACCTGTAATTCTATTCTATTCAATTTGCGGACTAATACAGTGCTTCTCACTGTCAAACCTAATCTAAAGCGCTCCCAGTGCAAAGAACCACTTGAAAACGAAAAAGTCTTAAGAGCAACGGACAGAAACAGTAGTGCAACAGATAAGAACTCAACAGGAGATACCAGTATAGAACAGGAAGGTCAATCCACAGAAAAGGGTCAACACGTGGATAGTCATGGTGCTTGGCTGTGGCAGTAAAAGATCCACGTACTATAGGAGGTCATGACAGTCTAAAAAGCAGAAAAACGCCAGAGGTAATAGCTGAGATAGTCTGCTTGTTATGATTGCGTAGGTATAGTGTATAAGAGGCTGAGAGTTCGGTAAAGAGAAGAGGAATATCAGCTGTAAACAAGATATAAAGCAGTGCACCATCATGGATCCTTCACGGAATCCAGATTAAACAGGTACCCATAAGATGCAAGAGTCACCTATAATAACCATTTGGGTGCAATCGATGAGAAAAGAGGGGAGAAAAGAAGAGGGAGGCCACTAAGATGAGAGGAAATTTCTACACAATGTAACAGAATATCATTTAATATTGCTTTTAGGTAGGCTATCTACTCCACACAGACTAGTCCTGCCTAAGCAGTAGTATACCTACTCATTAAAATGCAGTCTTGGGGAACCAATTAACCCTTTACCCATTCATTTTTAAATTTTAAGCCCGTTTTCAGCAGATATTCTCGGGGCAAACGGGTAAAAGATTAATATTTATTTAAATTTGACGCAACTGATAGACACGATCTCCCACTTCACTTGGCATCTATTCCACAGGCTTAAACTAACAGCTACAATTAAAGGTCGAGCATGCTTCATACAGACCAGAGTGTAGAATTAGAAGGTCTTTCAATAGACTGTGTACAGACTACCATGACAGAAATCGCTTTATTGCCAGAGAAGGCATGGGGGAGAGATACCCATGATACCTAGATGATAGATAGATGCATGTATGAATGTATGTATTAAGACTTGTACATGGATGGATGGATGGATGGATGGATGGATGGATGGATGGATGGATGGATGGATGGATGGATGGATGGATGGATGGATGGATGGGTTGGTGGCCATCCATGAGTCAAGAAGCCATTCACCTAGCCATCCATTGCTCAAATTGATCTGCCTCCTCTATCATACATACAAGAAGGTGCTGGCTATTGGTCTGTATACAAATGATGACCAATCACTGGACCATTCCTAGCAGTCCACGAAAATGTGACACAAGATTAACATCATCATCAGCCTCCGTATCCAACACGGAAAGTGATTCATTGCTGGAAGATGAATATCATGAAGATGGATGTGGATTCTGGAGGTCAGCTGGTCACGCTGGTTACAGAATTGAGTCCGTGGGTGTCGACCATAGAGATGTACGCTATATATAAAATATATAGGCTAGAGAGAATATGTCCTATCTCCTCTGCATAAAAAAGTGAAGTAATAAACGACCTTTGCCAGTGACGTCACTCTGTGCAAACGACCAATCACAGGCGATTCTTATGTCGACCAATCACAGGCGATGTCTTACGCCGACCAATCACAGGCGATTTCGTGTATCGACCAATCACATGCGATTTCTCATACAGAATAGGTGATAATAATATTATGTCCACATGTCTTTGCCAAATAATCGAGCACATCTGGACAAATTCACAATAATTTTCGTTTATTCAACAATCCGGTTGACAGAACGCAACCGGTTAGAGTGTACAATTATGCAGTTTAAACAATTCACAAGAACGCAGATCACAGAATACATGTAGTATCAAAACAAATTAGTTTATATTTCGCTCGTGAATACGGAAACGAAGGGGCTAGATCATTTGCCTGCATTGGTCCCTCCTTATGGAATCGGCATCCCCTTCAGTTCGCACTGCCATCCTTTGCAATATTCACAATTAAACATCGACATGTTCGTTTTATGTTTATTTATTTCCCCAGCTGATCCATCTATGAGCTGATCTATGTTGTAAGACTGTGATTGGTTGGTGTGAGAAATCGCCTGTGATTGGTCGGGTGGAAGTTTAGAGTATGTGATTGGTCGGGTGGCAGTTTAGAGTATGTGATTGGTCGGGTGGAAGTTTAGAGTATGTGATTGGTCGGGTGGAAGTTTAGAGTATGTGATTGGTCGGGTGGAAGTTTAGAGTATGTGATTGGTCGGGTGAATTGTTGGACAGCGAAATCAATGTATAGACGTGATATTCCCTCTAGCGTTATATTTTAATACATCTCTATGGTGTCGACCATGGCCACATCTCTCTCTCTCTCTGTGTCTGTGTGTCTCTCTCTCTCTGTCTGTCTGTCTGTCTGTCTGTCTCTCTCTCTCTCTCTCTCTCATAAAAGCTTATATAGTTTGATTGATGGCCTTCGGTTATTGCTTGATGAGGAACTGACCGTTTCTCGGAAGAGGATTGATTGATTGATTGATTCACTGATTGATTGATGGCGCATGAAAGAAAAGGTTTCTTCCTGTTTGCTCTTTTACTTTTCAACTAATGCAGATCTCCCGATCTGTGGTTGACATTTCTACGTCCGTCCCCTTCTTCTGTTGGTAAATATTATTCTAGCCTATCCATTCATCTATTTGTTCATTTGCTGCATACAAAATGCTATTTCGCCATAAAATAAGCATCCAAATAGGATGTTTGTATGTGCACTTGCTATAGCGCCCTTCAAGCACTCTGCTCAGAGGCGCTCCCGAATGCAGAGTGGACACTGCATCGGAGTTTCACGCCGAAGCGCTCAGCAATTGTGAGTGAAGGACATGCCCAAGGTCCTTACGCGGCGAGGTGGATTCGAACCTCGAACCTTCCGGCTCCAAGGCAACGAATGGCATGGCTCAGCCACATAGTACCAAATGAATGAGCTTCACTCAATATCAAGCATCACATGACTTAAAATACTAATAACGAGCTGCAATGGTTTTCCCCATAAATTTTAATACATGGTCATTATTACAGAGTTAACAACATACTCATCATCAATAAAATTATTACCTGTATCCCACTTCTGAGGCAGCACCAACAGCAACAAAGTACAGCATAAATTTACAATGCCACACATACAAAGTCTATTACGAATACATACAAAGTCTATTACGAACAGATATACTCATAAGATAACAATCAAACCATCAGCCATGCTGTTTATATTATAGCCTCATTCATTTCATCATTAAATTTACTGCTGCATGATCGTACAGCTATCATAAAGTAACACAATGGCAGCAGCCAACACCGTGACCGACTACTCATTCATTCATACAGAGCATTTATATAGCGCCCATTCAAGAAACTACTCAGAGGCACTCAATGGTTTGTTTATGACCAGTGAGTGCTGCTTCTCCTCAGTTTATCCTACTCACAATTTGTCTAGTGCTCCTCATTAGTTTGCTCTTGAAGCACAGTAGATATATACCGATGCCCAAATACAATTAAAACTGAGAAGAATTTCTTCAATAGCATTCAGGTCTGCATGTTCTTTTAGCCAGGGACTCTGTAGACACCTTTAGCAAGCATCCAAAAACTGTTTATTTATCCCCGGATTTGAGCAGGGAGTCCCTCTGAGTAGTTTACTTTGGAGGAGTGCTCTACAAACTGAATGAATGAAAGAATAAATAAATAAATAAATAATAGAATGAATGAATGAGTGAGTGAATGAATGAATGAATCAATCAATAAATAAATTGTGTCTACCAGTTTGACCCAATAATTTCAAAATGCTCATCTACAGCTACCTCAATTCAGAAATTTATCTGCCCCAGTGCCCCTACTAAATTCTCTCCTTTCCTTCTCACTCACGAGTCCCAACCCCTACCTACGTACCTACTCGTCTGCCGCCTAGAGGGGGGGGAGGGTAACAGTCGCTTGCAAACAGCAATATCTGGTTGGTCGGTCAACGAAGGGATCGTCCATATCTTACGGTCATCGTCGGTGGGATTTATGCGTCGTCGTTCTAAGATGGTAACTAAGTGATATTGATTTCTCTTTGCACCGAACAAACATCAACATCGTCGTCCACCATCATCATGCAGAGCCAAATAACTGGACGTGCATTATATAGACCTTCATTCGTCATCCCTCACCTCTCGATGTATGTGCATTAATACATAAACAATATAATTATATATATATGTACATACATATATATATATATACATGCATAGTTATCAATACGCATATAAATATATGCAATTATACATAAATGCATTAATTATTAGCATATATATATATATATACATACATACATGTACATATATACATGCATGCATTATTATTACTACATACATAATTACATATATTATATATACATGAATGCATAATATTTAATTCACATATATATATATTATTATATAATACATATTATAAATATGTATATAAAATCACATATACATGCATGCAAAATTGCATATATACATTACACGTGTGTAGCCCCTTGTTCAACATACATCAAAACCTCACAAACACAATATTTAACAGCTATGATTCATTCTAGATAACAAAGTAACTGCCTATCTATAGTCTGAACAGAGAAATATCAAGAGAAAGCAGACACCACTGTGACCAGAGCACATGCATGATTGTCTGGCGATGAAACACGTTCTGAATCGTCAACATTATTTGGTCTTTTCGGTTTAATTCGACACGAGAAAGTCTGTGCACAGCATTCTACTCTGGAAAGATTAGACAGTACAGTTATCAATCTACATGTACATGTACGGTATGTGTATGTGAGCATGTGTGTGCATGCATGTGTGCATCCATTGTGCATCCATGTGCACGGGTGTGCATGTCCGTGTTATTGAATGAGCGTGTGCGTGTGTGTGTGTGTGTGTGCGTGTGTGTGCGTGTGTATGCATGATTGTGTGTTTGGGAACAATATGATGCTGAAAAATCAGAAAGCCAGGAAAGCAAAGGCTCAAGAAGCAGTAGTAGCAGCAACTGTGCAGAGTCTTAAGTGCCTCTTTCTCTTCAGATCTGTAAGATAGCCATGCAAGCTCAGGACCTTTGATACCAAACAGACAACCTGGAGTAATATGAGGTCCTCGAAAGGCACAGTGAAGAAGAAGAAAAAGAAGAAGAAGGAGGAGGAGGAGGAGGAGGAGGAGAAGGAGAAGGAGAAGGAGAAGGAGAAGGAGAAGGAGAAGGAGGAGAAGAAGAAGAAGGAGAAGAAGAAGAAGAAGAAGAAGAAGAGACTGCTCTGCTTCTTCCTCTTCTTTTTCCATAATCCATATTCAATATTCATCCTTGTCCCCTCCTTTTCCTCTTCCTCTTCTTCTTCCTCTTTTTCTTCCATATTCATCCTTCTTCTCTCTCCTCTTCCTCGTCTTCCTCTTCTTCCTCCATAATCTATATTCATCCTTTCCCTCCTCCTTTTCCTCTTCTTCTTCCTCTTTTTCTTGCTCTTTTTCCTAACCATCTTCCTCTTCTTTTTCCTCTTCCCTTCCTCTTCCTCCTCTTCTCCTTCTTTTTCTTCTTCTCTCTTTTTCCTTCTTGAAAGGCGCGATACAATATAAATAACATATAGAATAAGAAGAAACAATCGATAATGTCCGTGTCCCAGTATAAAATGTCAACAGCCTTGTAAACAAGTCTCAACCATGCAGACTCTACTAAAACAGTGAGGTCTTTTGTTTAACTTTCAGAGAAAATACCTCTGGATATGACCAGCCTTTCTGCCGTCAGTTATTAGAAACTGACAAAGTTGCGTATTGAACTGGGACGCATTTTTACGTAAACATAGCGCACATAAGTTGCATAAACAAGCTTGCCATTGTGTAATGGAAACATGAAACATGGGTCATGGATCATGTCACTTGTATTCCTGTAATGCACAGACAGAGAGACAGAGGCACACCGTTGTTTTACTGACAGAATACTACAAAGCAGAAGAGACGATAAAGATAAATTTCAACGGAATGATTTGCATCAGCCAAGCGCATCTCAAGATATTAAAACAAAACAGATATCAACTACTCTGATGATGATGATGATGATGATGATGATGATGATGATGATGATGGTGGTGGTGGTGGTGATGATGATGATGGTGGTGGTGATGATGATGATGGTGATGTGATGATGGTGGTGATGATGGCGGTGGTGGTAATGATGGTGATAATGATGATGATGGTGATGATGATGGTGGTGGTGGTGGTGATGATGATGATGATCATGATGATCATGATGAATGATGATGATGCTTTTGATGATGATTCAGTAAGACATTTACTTAGGCATCATTGTGTGTGTAACTGTGTACACTTAAAATGGATGCTGACCTGAGTGTCACAATATTTCGAATTTCAGACTGAACACAAGATTCTAGATAGTTGGGACGAAACCAAAGGCTTATGCCAAAGAAACACAAATATTTAGTAGCTGCATAAAACCAACATAAAATCTGAGTATTATTAAAAGAAAGTAAATACTTCTGTTCAGAAACTCTTGAGAAAAAATGTAAATAAGTTCTCAAAACCCAAAAGCAGGGCTGTTTTTAAGGAATTTTTAGAGCTGCACAACTCCTCTTTTTACCCATCCTCCATGGTAAATTGCTTTCAATCTGAAGACAATGAACTATTTTTTGCTAGTTTAACTGTACAGAAGTGCTTCTGCAACTGCACAAATCCATTTAGAACTGCACATTTTGTGTACAATTGCACGTTAAAAAAGCCCTGCCCAAAATTCATACCATGATTTATAAATACTATGAATATTATGTAGACCAAAGTGCGGTATCATTAGTTGGTCATAACAAAGAACTTACTTACTCACTTGCTTACTTAGAATCTGAGACCAATGATAACAAAAGAAGCATTCAACTGGTGTCGTCAACAAAGACTGTAACAATACCCGACCAATGGCAACAGGACACTCACACCTCAACAGTAGACGCCTTCGACACCCATTTTCTCCCCATCATCCCTTCGCAAACAGGCAAGCAGCAGAAATGGAGACTAAACAAACGGCCGTTATATCGTTGGTTAGAACACGAAACAATGCGACAACCAACAACAGAAAGTCAGAAACAGACGCCGGGATAAAATAACAATTGCTGACAGATGGATGGAAGGGGGCTGAAATGGCCGCGAGAGAGAAAAACGACAGGAAAAACATAACACGC
The DNA here is from genome assembly GCA_945859605.1 of Lumbricus rubellus. Classification (NCBI taxonomy): domain Eukaryota; kingdom Metazoa; phylum Annelida; class Clitellata; order Crassiclitellata; family Lumbricidae; genus Lumbricus; species Lumbricus rubellus. The sequence continues at coordinate 21,056,429 of OX243824.1, read as the reverse complement.
GCAAAATTAGTTTCCACCGAGTGGGCGACTATGACGCAAACGTCTGTAATTGTGATTCTACAGTCTACACTGCAGTCACCTCATCCTACCCATTATCATCCTTCTTGTCATATGCAGTTGTCGTTTCTAAGTGCCTATATAGATGTGACCAGCCGCTCTTGAAGTGTCCCGCATAAATCTGCAGCTATAATTATTATTGTAATTACAGGAAAACACGATTTTACTGTAAAACTCCTGGTTTGCATTTTCGTGAGCCACAGATGCAATATAATACTTAATTGTTTTCTACTTTGAGCTTTGCTAGAAATCTGCGATTTGCTGCTTATATGTACAGCACTGGAAACGTAGTCAATGTTCTAAAAATGTAGGCCAAGATTTTGCTTAAACTGGATGCTTAGTTGAGTGATGAAATATTGTAGTAGATATAATTACCGGGTATGTTATTCAACATCGATTCATTGCAAGATTGCAAATATATAGTAGAGAATACGATAAACTCGAGAGATGATTGCAAAAGAGAGCAGCAAGTTCAAGTATTAGACAGTATGAGTGATAACCAAAACTGGCCAGTTACTTCCGAAGTCTCAGACCAACATGACAAATGCTTAATTAAGAACCCAGAAGAACCGAAATACAAGGCACAACATGCAACAAGTATTCAATATTTTATTCAGTTAAAAGCAACTGAGAATTGCTAACTCAATGTTTATATTCCAGTGGAAAAACTACACAGTCTCTTCAACCGATCTGAAGTAAGTAAATACGAATATTTATCTTAGACAATGAGCAAATGCTTAAAACAGCCATTTTGGTAGTACTTAAATGGTTACAACAATTAAATAAATAACAAAAGTCCACATAATAAAAGTTCTTTTGGTAAAGGCATCATCAACTCCGGGTCTGGCAAGGTCAAATGGCCCGGATAGCACATTGTATATGGTGACCTTACGAGAAAGGGAGGAAGAGGAGGTCATGAAGGACGTGACATGGGTTAAATATGACTTAGCGCAAAAGAGCAGAGTAAGTTCTAGACAGAAGTGCTCTTCAGCAGAAGGAAATCTTCAACAGGAAGGAAGATTGAAAGAATCAATTTTCTCAGAAGACCATTAAACTGATTGCAATCTCGCTACACATAATAATCCTGAGATTACCTTGGGCTTGCCCACCTGCCACCAGCACAAGGAATTAATTATTTGTTCAAAGCAATATATCTAAACACCAAGAAAATTAGACTTTTGGATTTCTGTTGAATCCAGACATTTGTGCACATTCTATCTTCAGTTCTTCACTCAATATTAAATGCAAAAAAGGCTGAAAGGATGCGAATCAAATGGGCAATTCTGAATTCTTAACTCCATGTTTTTTCCCTCAGAAGTCACTTAAAATTAGTAATTAAATACAAACAGAGTATTAACTAAAGTAAATTCCCAGAAAAATCAACCAGCAGCCAAAAACTACCTTTAAGATTTGCAATTCCACCCACACGCATTTAATATCTACGTATCTTCGTTTATTAAAAACCTGAGCGACAAACCGAAATCATTGACAATAGAGATGAATAATAACACAACTTAATGAGAGTTAGCCATAAGTTGTTGTCTATATAAAGAGACCATGTTTTTATATAGTTAGTGTCCCCCATCTTTAAAAGGGAGTTTAAAATAGTGGGGCATGGGCGCACTTCATAAGGACACTGAACAATGGGAGGGAAAAAAAATTTCGCAGAACATAGCAGATCATTATGTTGAGGAGTGCGGGGGGAGGGTTCGGGGGGAGGCTTCCATACACTTACGTTGAATTAATTCGAGAAACAAAAATCTTCATAAATAAGACATCTATCTATCAACTGCAAATGTTCAGTCTGTGCCAGCTGTCTGCTCATATCCACTTAACTATTCACCACAGATCGTACATAGATAGAAGTTCAATTCCAACCAAGTCTTGTTTAGTACAAAGCACTTTGTAATCTATAACTACCACTCGGAAATGTATTAATGCATGTACTTGTATATGTGCCTCTATATCAGCGTATTTATGTATAAATGTATATATGGATGTACATGTATGAGTAATTATATGCATGTACTTTCTATGAAAATTTCTAAAGCATTGCAGTGCAGACCAAACACGCATGTAAATAAGTATGCATAGATGCAGAAAAACTTATTATATTGTATTGCATCTTACAATTTAAAAAGCGCTTCTTGCAGCAAGAGCCTTTCAGAAGCGCTCCCAGTGCGTGCGACACTGAGAGAGAAGGCAGTCCGTCAATCAAGTCTATCTATCCTCTATATTGTAAGCGTGAAATTTACCAAAAAAACAAATTTTCTCAAACACAGAAACTAAATAATTTATATAGAACCTTTAAACACAAATCACAGCCTCAACTACACAAAGTTCATTTGGAACAGCAAATTCGTCAGAAAACAAATAACGCTATTACAGTCATTACAACACAAACTCCTACTGACACTGTGATACAGTGGACCAACAGAAATCAAAGCAATGTATAAAAATATACACAATTTTCATAAGCATAAACTTGATATAAAACATGATCACGGTTTTTTAAATGTAATATACAAAAGAATAAAATGAACAAATTTGTAAGTATGGTTAGTTTAGCATACCCGTATGAAGAAATATATCATGAAAAATATGTTGAAAGCAAGGTCGACTTGTTGTGTTGTGCTCTGCGACCATTTTTCGCATGACTCAACCTCCCTTCAAAAACAAAACAGAAAATATCTACTAGACCACAAAACAAACAACTACAATTAACATACAATTCAAATAAAAATAAAACGACACAAAGTTAAATTCATTAGTTCATTCAGAGCATTTATATAGCGCCCCTTCAAGGAACTACTCAGAGGTGCCCCCAGCCATAAAACAGCCGTGGTTGACCAGTGTTCACACGCCGATGCGCCGCACCTACTGTCTTACTTACTTAAATGTGTAGGATAAATTCAATAAAAGTGAAGAAATGCAGCACGATTAACAAAGAACATACTTACTTACTTACTTACTTACTTACTTACTTACTTACTTAGGCCTACTTACATGCAATTTACACAGAGACTGTATCGAGCTGCAAAAGCAAAATGAAAAGAGATATTGCTTGTATTTAAAGCATGCTGGAAAGCAAGTGTTCAACTTCCAACATGTGCATGGAAAAACAGATGAAGAGCTGATGTTCTATGACTCAAGATGCAGAAGGTAGCATGCAACACTGTGCAAAATACTTCAGCAATAATATATATGTTCTACTTTATATACACATCATGTCTATCAATAGATTTATTCCTTAATTCAATTCGAGAATTTGCATAGCGCCTCTTCAAGGCAACTACTCAGAGGCACTCTCAAGTCTCAACCTCAAAGCTGCCAAATAAAACTATCTTAAGATGAAAGAGCAATGCCTGAGAAGGAGTTCTAGGGAGAGAGAGAGAGCGGAGCATCAAGGGAAATAAAAATCATAGCGCCTCCAGAAGAATAACTATTTATAGGTGCACTCAGCAAATAAACTCCAGGGAAAAAGAATGCCTTTACATCAGAGACACAAATAACAATATTTCCATATGGTGCTAATATATTCAACGTTTGAACAGGTGATTCAATACATGTATGTGGAACGTATGCAATCCGTATGACAATGTTGCCACATATTCCAGATGAAGCCAAAAATTCTGAGGTTATTATGAACATATGAGCTACATACATCTATTTCTGTGGTTGGTCCAGTGGTCTGGAATGGCTTTCCTTTTGAGCTACGCCTACACCATGGGACTCTACCAGGATCGTTCCTTACTAAACTTAAAACTGTTCTTTTTAGGCGCGCTGGAGTCGGGAGCACCTCTGAGTAGTTTTTTTTACTTGAAGGAGCGCTATATAAATGTCCGAATGAATGAATCTATGTCCTACACGTGGGTCTATAAATTATGGTTCCATGTTGAACAGATGAAGTAACAGATCCCAAGACGTTTAATAGGAGTCAAATGCAACCATCTGTCCTACTTCTCAAGGCAGTTTTAAAAAAGGCGGAATCAACCATATTGGGGCAGTGAATATAGTTCTAACCTGTGCCCTTCTGACCTTTGTACCAGCATGTTACCTTTCAATTATTCCCCCCCCCCACCTTTAGCAATTATGCAGTCAATACAGGAATATCATCATACGAGCTATAATGTTCTACATAAAAGTCCTTAATTGTTTCATCTGCTGTTGCTTTTGGGTAATTTTTTAATCAATTTGTGTGTGTGTATTAATTAAAAGTCTTCATAGCTACTTGGGGGCCCTACTTAGCGGGATTCCCTCCCTTCTGGGTCTCCATTTGTGTCCTAATTCTGTACTTTAGAGTTCTCTTTACACACTGGTATAACTCAATCCTATAACCAATCGATCTAAATAATCTCTTCTTATATATTCCTGGGGGTATTTCCAATCTAGGTCCATGGTTCATATAATTTACATTATCTAATTAGTTTTCGCTTTGATTATTGCCTGATTAATTTGTGATACTTGTAATGCTTTATGTAACTTTTTCCTGCCTTATATCTTAGCGTGCTTGATACTTACGGACCAATAAAAAAATTGATTGATTGATTGATAAAAGTCCTTGCTTTTGAGGATAATATACATATATATAAATATATATAATCATATATATATATAGTTATAATATATGCTTCTCCATATATACATATATATATTTATAATATTTATGGTTATGGCTATGGTAACTATTATACAGTTACAACATTGAACAAAGGCTCAGTTGACAGATGCGAATATCAAACTCAAAAATGACTCTGTCAGTCAGCAGTATTAAGTTAAATGCATATGGGGGAAAATGACAGAGTACCCACTGCACCTTATTGTCACTATATTCAATAATTGTTAAGAACAGCAGTACTTTATTGGCAGTGCTATAAACAATTGCAGGCTTCAATTTGCACTGTTGAACTTTGTAAGCAATGCATCACCACTTAAGTCTTCAAGTCTGTTTATGGCAATGTTTTACAGTTGTCCAGTGTAAGTAAAGTGCACTGAACTGTCTAACAAACGCATTTCCAAATTACAGAGCTCTGCATTGCATTTTATTGCATCAAAATAATGTGCTGTATTCTTTTATAATTGTATTGCATATTTAAACTAGTAAAAAATACTAAAACAATATTAAATTATATTTTCTGGTTAAAAAATAAACTTATTAAAATACTGAAGCAATATTAAATTATATTTTCTGGTAAAAAATAAACTTATTAAAATACTAAAACTGTTGAAAAACTGTTGAAGACTGGTTTTTTTCGCTTGATCTCGGCCAGGAGCGCCTCTGAGTAGATACCTTGAAGGGGCGCTATATAAATTTCGATTCATTGATTGATTGATTGATTGATTGATTGATTGATTGATTGATTAAAAAATATTAAATTATATTTCTGGTTAAAAATTAACTTACTATACAACATAGCCCCATTGATCCCCTTTCTGTTAGTCTGCTTTTTCTACTGTTCTTATTTTTTCCATGTTCTTACTGTTACTTGGGTTGAATAAAATATTTGGCTATGGTTACATTGAAGTTTTAACCACTGTGAGCAATCTATTTTTGCAACTCAATATCATCAGAACAAATTCGTACACAGAGTTCTAAGCGGTACGCTTTGTAATTTTATTGATTGCAAACAGATGGCAGTAGATTGAGATCCACTTATCCCACGTACATGATATTGCAATCTTGAAGGCTTGCTGGCTTAATAGAGGAGCTGCTGTGGCAGACAAACCCAGTTTAGTGGTCAAGGCAACAAATTCACATGAAAAAATTCCAGGGAAAAGACTTGTTTGGAGAATAGCAATATCAAATAAAAAGTCAACTTAGCTATAATTAATATTGTTTTACAATTCAACACTAATGTATGTATTGTAAAGTGGCGAAGGTGTGTCCAGGAAGTGACCAACCCTTGAATCGAGGAAGGTTTAAGACATTTACAATATCAATGATTCAATATACACATAAGAAGTAATTGTAATCGTAAAATCTAAACTGCTAAAGCACCGCTCAAAATTCAGGCATAGAGCACCACCAGTTTACTCAAATTTAATTTTGTTTAAACAATTTCATGCAGTAAATGTATAATATTATATGCTACATACAGTAATACACACAAAAACTACATTTATATTGAAAACAGTCCAGGCAGAGTGTGGTAACCTACCTTGGTATACATATCAGAATGTTGATAAAATACAAACTCAAAATCACAACATAATTATCTCTCTCTAAATCCTTCCCCCAGTCTGTTTTACAAAACAAATCATCTAAGAAAAAAGGGGGGGAAATTTAAAATTGAACTTAGTGATCATTATCAGTTGGTGTCCCTAGATAGCAAGATTATTTTATCCCTTTAGGGCCTCCCTTTTTGTAACCAATGTTTAAGATGTGTAAACTTGTCATGTATACTTAGTTGCAAATAAAATATTTGATTTGATTTGATCATTGTTTTACAGTTCCACACATAATAAGGGCTATAGTTGAGGAGGGTATTGCGAGTATACAGAGTACTTGCTTTTAGAATAAAATTATGGCAAAATGACCTGCAGACAGGTCTAGGCAACTGCAGCGTGTACTCAGTACTACTCACCCCAATTTTGTCACAACAGTTTGCAAATAATAATCTAAGAAAGAGTTTTAAAACCAATTAAAAAATTCAACTTACGTTGATGAGTCGATAAAGTAGATGATCAGAGACGCTATGCTCAGCAGAAAGACCAAAACCACCTGGCAATGAAAAGAAAAATTATTATTTCAAGATCTTCTTTAGGTTCTCTGCCAAGCAGGGCTTTTTAGCGTGCTGTTGTACACAAAATGTGCAGTTCTAAATGTATTTGTGCAGTTGTAGAAGCACTTCCGTACAGCCAAAACTATCAAAAAAGGTTGTTGTCCTCCGATTGGAAGTAATTTACCATGGATAATGGGAAAGGAATGAAGAAGTTGTGCAGTTCTAAAAATTCCTTAAAAACAGCCCTGCTGCCAAGTGGCAGACCCTGTCCAAACGTCCAATGTCTCCATCTTTCACGCTGTTGTGCCATGTCTTTAAGTACTCCGTCCAGCAGTTTTTGTCTAGGTCTTCCTCTGCACCTCTTTCCCTCCAATCTTCCTTCAATTATTTCTCTATGCAATGAGTTACCTTGCAGAAAATGTCCCACCCAATTCTTTTGTCTTATCTTTATGGTGTCCAGCAGAGATCTTTTGAATGAATGAATGAATGTATGAACGAATGAATGAATGAATAAATGAATATGGGGAGTGTGTTAGGTTAAAGACGGATGTAATTTCTGCTCAAAGTCACCACCAGCTTTTAACGTCCGCTGTTACTGGATGCTAGACTGCTAGACAGTGCCAGTACAATGGCATAAACAGGGAATATTGCATATCACATATAGGGAAAGGTACAGACGTAAAGGCAGCCACATCTAAAAAGCCATCTTCTTCATCTTCCTCCTCCTCCTCCTCGTCCTCATCCTCGTCCTCATCCTCGTCATCCTCCTCCTTCTTCTTCAACGTTCTCCCTTGCACTGACTGCTCCGTAAGTACTGCTACTCGATCATTCTGTTAACCCTTGTACAACCCTGTTAACCCTTGAACTGCTCAATTGGTACTGGCATGGTACTGGGAAGCAATGCATCTCATCGTCGGCGGCTGCAGTCCTGTCATCTGCCGTCGACTCATAAATCTAGTCCACGTTCTGCGGACGATTCAACTCCAGTGCACCATAAAAATTCTTGTATTTGCTCACCATTTTCTTTCTTCGCGTATAAACGGTCCTATGCGGCTGCTGACTTGGATTTCTGCTTTGAACATGTCAACTACTGCCCATTGCAATAACGCAATTAAGCGGCATTGCGATTGTAATTGCAAGCATTGCAAAAATGTAGTAAGGTAATCTAATGGAGAGAAGGGTGAGAAGGTTTAAAGCTGCCTTCACTCTATCATTGGGTAAAAGTTGATGCAATTACTAATGGTAATGTGGTCACATCAGTTTTGCTATATGGTCGGTCCGTCTTTCTGGAATAAGTTACCTATATATAGATTAGTCTCCATAATGAACTTCTTTGTCTTTCATTGCCCCTTTTCCGCAAGCGTTTGAAAACCATTCTCTTTGAATTTGGTTTGGTGTCAGGTCGGGAGCGCCTCTGAGGAGTTCTCTTGAAGTGGCGCTATATAAATGTTCGATTACAATTACAATATAGTATATCTGTAATATACTAAATGTGGTATGGTACTGTGGCTGGTAAACAGACCATTGAAAGCAATCAGTCACAGAAGTGTCCAGTCCAAGTTAGACCTGTTTCTTGCATGACAAACAGCCCACTGGGAGCACTTAATAGGAGCACAAAATACCAATTCCACCCAGTCCCATGAGAATAACAATCCCATTATCCCACCAGTCATTTGATCCATCCCACAAACTTCACACAAACTCACTATTTTGCCTCTTCCTGTCTCCATGCACATTTTCAATTCAATTCTCTCAGAAATAATATACCGATAATTCCCGCTCCCTCCCCCCACCCCGTTACCCATGAGAATAACAATCCCATTATTCCACCAGTCATTTGATCCATCCCACAAACTTCACACAAACTCACTATTTTGCCTCTTCCTGTCTCCATGCACATTTTCAATTCAATTCTCTCAGGAATAATATACTGATTCCCCCTCCGTTGTTACCTCCAGCTGCTGTCCCAATTGTACACAAGTCATCATCCACTGTAGCCATCCAACTGTATATGTGACAGACCTTTGGATCTAGGCCTGAATTCAATTCTGTCAGAATATGTCTACTGGTTTTGTTTTGACTAAGAACATTTTGAATAAGCTGGATTAGATGACGTAGCTTTCTTGGGCAATGCATAAATAATTATGGCAACAAAGACACATTTACACAAAATTAATGGACTCTTGCTTTTACAAAGGTTTATAAATGAACAGCAAAAGTTGAAGTAGTGTTCCTTCATCAGCACTAATACCATGAGCAATTGTCTAAAAGAAAGTAAGCAACATGAAGCACTGGCCATATATATATGGACCTAGGCGAAATGGTTTAATGTGATTGAAGAGCGGCCTGCACATAGGAAGTTACAATCTGTTGTCATTTACACTATAGGTTTGCACCCTGAAACTACAAGGCACACAAACCCAAATCTCCAAAACAATTTCTGGCCTTAACCTGAAGAAAAAGACTCCCTTGCAAAATACTGTTGGTCTCAAACTTCAGAAGAGTAGAACTGTCAACAGCTACTTGCAAGCACAGTCATTGACATTCGATATGGCCCTTCTAAAGTTGAAAAACTTGTGCCTATAGACAGCTATAGATTATCTATCAGAATGCACCAATGGATGAAGAGTGCAGATGACTTTTGAAAATTTTTGGTATTTACTAGGGGGTTTGAAACCTAATAAACCTAAATACGCCTTGCATGTATTAATTGCATTAGCCTATGCAACTGCTAAAGGTCTCTATAGATGGAAAAATCACATTCTGTGTTACAAGCCAAGTGCTGAACCAACCAGCTGTGTCCTATGTACTTAGGGCTGATCTGCTCCTAAAATTTGCCCCTCCCCCACCCCCCCCCCCCGTGGTGGCCTTGTATGTGCTGCTTAGTTATGTACATAAACTGCACTGTACATAATTTGAAACCGCCCAATAGATTTTCCCAGGGTTTAAACTTTAAAATGGTTGGGAACATGTGGGAACATGTGGGAATGCATGGGAAAAATGTCTTCCAACAAAAATTCTTCCAAGGGCGTTTCCACTGTTCAACCATTCAGCATTCCCAATGGTAATTCAAACCACTTTAGCCACTGGGTTTGCCTTAGCACACATTGCAGTGTTCCGAATTTAATAACCTGCTGCGGGCTTGCTGTTTGCTTGGCTACTGTTTTTGTCTCTCTAATAGAATTTTTCATCATGTGCCGCTTAGAAAATTATTGCTTGGCCTAAATATGTGGATAAGTTCATAATGGCAGTGTCTGTATTCTGGTCATACACTTGGTCTTGGTGTCAACCTTAACACAAGCAATTCTGCAGTTAAACATACAACACAAACTAATAGTGGGTGAGGTGGTGTAGGGATATGTACAGTGCCTTGAACCTCGAAGGTTGCAGTTAAAATCCACCCCAAACCACCACGTGGTCCCTGAGCAAATCCCTCACTCGCAATTGCTCATGCGCTACAATGTGACACTCCGATTCAGTGTCCGTGTTGTAGTCGGGACTCGGGAGCACCTCAGAGCAGTCGGGAGCACCTGAATATAAATCTTGAAGGTGCGCTACAACAAGTGCTCATACAATCCTACTAAATGTACGCATATGATATTACATATACGATTCGTACCAGTATCCTTCCCGTAGTCGTCTGTCCTGAAATCAGCTCTCCAGCCCAGTCCTTCGCCTCCGTCATCCATCCGATATTCGCATCCGTCGGCCCTCTCACGCCGCCCCGATGGTCCCCCAAGGCCTTCGCGTGGCCGGTCGACACCGCTACTCCACCACCGCCTCCCGACGAGGACTTCCTTCGCGACTTGGTTACGTAATTCTGGCAGAAGGCCCACGCGATGATCCGCCAGAGTAGGACGAGGAGCAGACCGACCAAGAATGTTATGATACTGGAACATAGGAACGCGTGCCAGTGTCGATCGGCCAGACAACCGTCTTTCACCGAAGATGCGTTTACCCCTACCTTCGGTGGTATTGGAGATGGATGCGACGGCTTCATCTTTCCAGGTGAATTGACTTTAAAGCCCTTTAAATTTACCACGCTTTAATTTATCACGTTCGCCATGATGTCATCTCCGTCAGCAGATGATGATAACTCGCACAAAACGCCGGTTCAATCAAGCCCAAACCGCCACATGGTAACACAGGGATAACAATAATTAACGCACATACAAATCGCCCGTATTATAATTATTATGTTCGTAGGCTAATCGTAATCTCCAAACTCATAAAGCGCTACTCCTCGAAAGCCAAGCGCGGGGCACCAGCTTATTAACGAGCGCTGCGTTGCGTCAAAAGGGCTGTCCGCAAGAGTAGTCCAAAGGCGTTCCGGTTCTTATCTTAAGAAATGATTAGGCCTATAGCCTAACGTTTATGCTTTCGATAACAAACTCTATTCCACGCGACTCAATAAGACAGAGGCATCCCTGATTCCAGTTCGAATCCGACACACGGACCAGCAACACTCCGACTTTAAGATAAATCCTAAGCAAATGCGACGTAAAATAGAACGCGCAAAGTAAATCAACAACGACGCATGGTCGGTTGGTCGGTCGCGGTCGTAACCCTCGCGAAAGGTTGGCGGATGCTTAACCCACTCGTTCGTTCGCTTCACAATCCATCTGTTGACGAATGAGCGTACGGACGGACGACGGATGGATAGATGGATGGACGCACAGGGACGAAAGCCTGATCACACAGCGGCCGCGCAGGGCAGGGCCGGGCAGGGCGCGATCTCCTTTGGAGGCGCGAGCAGACGCCGCCGCGCCCGCTGGTCGTTCGGTCGGTCGGGTGGCCGGTGGCTCAACGTGTAGCATCATCACCTGTGTGTGTATAGGCCTAATACTTGGGCGGCCGCCGTTGTAGATGCGTAGGGCCTATAGCATCGGCCTATCATCATCATCATCATGGGCTGCACGTTCGTCGCCTTCTTCTTCTTCTTCTTTGCCATCGCTGCTGCTGCTGCTGGTGGTGGTGTTGGTGGTGGTGGTGGTGGTGGTGGTGGTGGTGGTGGTGCGGCCCCACCCACCGTATAACATCAATTATTGACGTATGTAAATCTCGGGAGGAGACAAATGAACGGATGCATCGATGGTCGTGGGGTGGTTAGTTTGTTAGGATCAGACGGACGGACGCTTGAGTTTAGAGGGCGACAGTCAGACGCACAGACAGATACACAAACACACACACAAACACACACACACACACACACACACACACACGCACACAGGTGACTACCGAAACTGGTTAGTAGGCCTATATCATTGTCTGTCTGTCTGTCTGTCTGTCTGTCTGTCTGTCTGTCTGTCTGTCTGTCTGTCTGTCTGTCTGTCTGTCTGTCTGTCTGTCTGTCTGTCTGTCTGTCTGTCTGTCTGTCTGTCTGTCTGTCTGTCTGTCTGTCTGTCTGTCTGTCTAATCGGCGCCAAGACACGCCCAAGGAGACCGGGTGGATGGAGGCCAAAGCTCACCGCTGGCAGTGAATGCGTGAGCGGATTTGCACGCACGCAGAGAGAGAGAGAGAGAGAGAGAGAGAGAGAGAGAGAGAGAGAGAGAGAGAGAGAGAGAGAGAGAGAGAGAGAGGGAGGGAGGGAGGGGAGGGAGGGAGGGGAGGGAGGGAGGGAGGGAGGGAGGGAGGGAGGGAGGGAGAGAGAGAGAGAGAGAGAGAGAGAGAGAGAGAGAGAGAGAGAGAGAGAGAGAGAGAGAGAGAGAGAGAGAGAGAGAGTCGCCAGGCGATAATATGTTTTCTGTCAGATTCCCTGCTTCATAGGCCTACAATCTATCTCTCTGTTTCAGAGTGGGTGGTCAGAGTGGACAGCAGCTCGAGTGGACGGTTAGAAAATATGCAGGGAAGTAGGGGCCTATATCGGCCACGTTCTGAATCGGATCTTTCGATCGGCAGGGATAAACTGATAAGCGTTCTTTCGATCACATTTATTATAAAATCTTCTTCAAGACGATTTTCTCTCATGCCCAAGACGATTTTCAGGCTTCAGCGGAATAAAGCACTTTATAGAATATAGCGTGATGTCTACACAGGTCTACATGCATAGGCCTATAGCCTAGTATCTAATTCCGAATAGATTCTCTAATCATTGCATTCTTAGGGATTGCTGTTGTATTGTTTGCTTGTCGAAACATAATTAATTACATGACTAGGCCATTCTTCATAGGCCTAAAATGCGCTCACAATGGAGGCCTATCCGGTCCATCGATGATTTGACGCGCGATTTGTTTGTATAGGGATCCGATAATTAATTTGCGCTTCCGCTCGACAACCGCGTTCGTAAAGGTTTATGGAATTACGCGAACGGAATAAGCTGCACGGATCCAATCAACGTCATATTATCACACGCTTGAATAACAGAATAAGCTACGAAAATAGTATATAGGCCTAGCCTATACATGGTGGTCTATAATTATACGTCGTTATAGTGAACGGTGAACGCTCCTCATAAGACAGCAGCGTTGCCACTCCTTGGGTTTTTTCACACGATCTTGCGTTTTTCGATCCGAACTTGGGAAATGGGGTTTTTTCGGGAAGAACTTGGGTTTTTTTGCTTGGGTTTTTTCGACACAAACTCTTGGTTTTTTTCGATTCGAACTTAGGAAAATGAAGTTTTTTTCGAGAAGAACTTGGGTTTTTTGCTTGAGTTTTCTGTTTCGACTAAGAAAATCTGGAAATTGTGGATATTTGGAAAGATTTGGGCTGGATAACTAAAAAAAGAAAAGGTCATCAGAATTTTCGGACTGGAAATTGAAAGATTTATAGATTTATTTTGGTCCGAATGACTAAAAAAAGAGTCGTCAGATTTTTGACGGGAAATTGTCAAAATTGTCGAAAATTTAGGCAACTTGGTGGGTTTTCTTGGGTTTTTTCGACCCTCCAACTTGGGTTTTTCATTTTTTAGGGTGGCAACGCTGTAAGACAGGCCCTAGTCTCGAAGGGAGGACTAATAAAAAAAGTAGACTAAAAATATTATAATCTGAGAACCTGTGGAAGGACTAGGCCTAAAAAGGTCTATCTATCCTAAGGTAAGGATTGAAAGAGAAATGATCCGATAAAGCGCTTATTTTGGTATAAGCACAGAAAGGCCATAATTATGGATTGGCACATTAACCCTATTATTATTATTATTAACGTCCGAATCACTAACATTTTTAACATTATTTCTCTTCATGTTTGTTTGGTTCAGAACAGAGTGTATTAAGGAAGAAAATTAATAAATAAATAAACATAATCGACGCCATAAAATTATTTATCCGAGCAAACCTGGTTTTTCTTTACCCGTCACCCACGTGCTAGGTTATTTTTTATTAGGTCAGGTCAAGATTTGGGCGTGTATCCAGTGATACCGCTCCTTGGCTTTTTTTCCCAAGATCTTGGCTTTTTCAATCGTATCTTGGGATATTGGCTTTTTTTCAAAGGACCTTGGCTTTTTTACTTGGCTTTTTTTCAGCCCACTAAATAACAATAAACTTAGGATTAATCCACTAAATAACTATAATTTAAGCAATAATCCACTCAATAACAATAATCTCAGCAGTAATATAACTATGGCTCCATCTATTGACTAGTATTTTCCCGTCTTATTATTATTCTCTGAACTGTTTGCTCTCTGCATATTAGTTATTTGTGACGTCACGCGCAATTTCGCGAGATTCCGCCCAAAGTCGCAAACAACGACCTCATATATATTACTAGACAGAGCTTCCTATGTTGAGCTGCCCAGTGACGTTCAAACCGAATAACGAACAAGAGCGTTTTATTTCATGAGCTGTGATTGGTTGAGCTAAATATAGTAACTGAGATTAACTGGTTGAGCTAAAAATAGAATAAGGATGATGACATTGTGATTGGTTGAACTAAAAATAGAATAAGGATGATGACTTTGTGATTGGTTGAGCTAAAAATAGTAACTGAGATTAACGATTACGAGAAAGGCCGCAAGATGCTTCAGCGGAAACCACGTGATCTCACCGGCCTGGTCGCAAATAATAACTTGATATTAAAGGTAAGTGGTAAGTTGATCACAGATACTCATATTAATAACAATAGATATTACTCTTAGAAACGCAAACAAGTCAGCTCAAAAATCACACAAAAGCGCAAAAACATTTCTGAACTCAAGAAAACAACAACTAAAGTGAAGATGACGTTTATTTCTCAAAACTAGCGCACTATGTTCCAAAATGTTGTTAGTAGTTAGAAAATCAGCGAACGGAACCAATTATTAACAATTTTACATACATTAATTTCAGGATTAATTATACATAATTTCAAAAACATCACAATTTATCGGATAAAATAGCTTTTGTTGAAATGAAACAGGTGATATAGCACGTAATTTATCAACTTGGCTTTTCTTGGCTTTTTTTAAGACCCCATCTTGGCTTTTCTTAAATTTTGGAGCGGTATCACTGCGTGTATCCCGGTTCCGAGCATAAATTTA
This sequence comes from Lumbricus rubellus, assembly GCA_945859605.1. NCBI lineage: Eukaryota > Metazoa > Annelida > Clitellata > Crassiclitellata > Lumbricidae > Lumbricus > Lumbricus rubellus. The sequence goes on along the minus strand of OX243824.1, from coordinate 21,041,200 downwards.
TACACACAGTTCAAAAAGAGGAAACTTAAACTAGTGACAAGCGTTATCAAAGATGATTGGATACATAATTTCTTAGATCTAGCATTTCTGAACGCTTAGTTAAAGAACTAATTATGTCTAGCTATGTAAAAGGCATGAGTCTTGTTCTGCTCTTTGCGCCGCTTTCCCACTATGTCAGGTAGGCATCGCTGCATTCCTGTGGCAATTTATGCTATTATTTTCCTCAGCAAAGTAAGGTTATATAGCTGATTATTCTCGGGTACCTTGGTGATGGTACAACTCGTTTTTCCACCGAGGTGGTGATGACCAAGGTGATAATTGCCAGGAGTTGGGGGGGGGGTGTCTGACCACAGTATTTTTAAATAATTTTTTTATTACTTTCTAATTACTTAAAAATTCTACAAATCTCATGATGGTGGTGGTAGTGGTGGGGGTGATGGATGGTGATAGTGATAACGACGACGGCGTGTTATAATGTGATGCTGGCTTCAGTGGTGTCTATGCTCCCAGTTGATGTACCGGTACAATGTGGTACATGTTATCGATGGATAGCAAAGGGGCAGCAAATCAAAAGTTTTAGTAGGATTTTAGAAGGCCAGCCGGAGACTGATAAAACCTTTGGGAGCTTATCAAATCCCAATATAATTTAATCAAGGCCTAGTTAAAACAAAACTTGTAGTTATGAAGAGACTTGAACACGGCTTGAGCCAATCAACAAGTATTTATTGGCCATGTACTATTTAAGTTCTTGAGTGACATCAAGTGTTTAGCACAGTGATCCACGAATTCATGGATTTGTATCACCGTATGTCTGACTTGGATTCTATGGCACTCTTCCATTACTCCTGCATCATTTGCTTCATTTGACGTGTATGTATGTATCTGTTATAATGTGTAAGTTTGATTGCATTGCAACAATTCTATGCCTGTTTTTAGCCTTCGTACACTGATCTTGACATCGGTGTGTATGGTGGTGTTCCGGTTTCTTCTGCTTCGTCGTTCAGGTCGCAAGTGGCGAGTAAACCACGGTGGATCTGTATCGCTTGGCTTTGAAAAGGTTGCCGAAGTTTTCAGGTGAACTTCCTCTCAAGCCCAATGTTTAATTTGCATTCTTTTTCAGAGTCCTTTACACTGGCTTTCATTATCTTGCTAGGTCAATTAGACGTACATCTAGTATTTGTGAAATTTAAATTTTTTAATACATTTGAACATTTAGAGTTCTCATGCTGCTACTACTAAATATGTTTTTTATGAGCCGGTTCTGAATTGGATCTGTTTTAGGGAAAATGTAAGAAATGGACAGGAAAAAGGTGCAGCATTTGCAGCGTACTACAAAGGCAATTTGGTTGTTGATCTTTGGGGTGGCTATGCAGATCACAGTACACTTCGCTACAGAAAAGCAGATTCAACATCTTTGGCGTATTCTACAACGAAGGCGATTGCTGCAATATGTTTTGGATGTCTGTTTGATAGGTCTGTACTTGTCTGTATTTTGTCATAATAGCCTTCTTGAAACAACATGGTTTCTGAACTTATCGCACAAATTTAATATGGTCTGCAGACTTCTGTTATCAAAAAAAGACAAGGCATCAACTGATAACTGCTTTTAAACCAAGCCTCATCTTAAAATTCCAGGCAATTGGCTAAACTGGACTAATACCAGAAAGCAAATTGGAGCCTCTCTGCGGCTCTCCACTCACTTCCCTGTGGCTCTGCTGGATCTTTCTATCGTCTTCTCATGACTTTTCTTTTCGACCAGGCCTGAGTTGGAAGCGCCTCTGAGTAGAGAACTTGGAGGGGCCCCATATAAGGTTATGTGATTGATTGTCTGTATTTATATAAGCATTTTGTGGCGTCCCATTGATATGCTCTCAATTGCTGACATATTATTTTTATGTTTTCTAGGGGTTTGTTGAACTACGATGAACCAGTTGCAAAGTACTGGCCAGAATTCGGACAAAACAACAAAGAAAACATAACTGTTAAAACTCTTCTCTGCCATCGAGTCAGTAGAAATATATTTTTTTAAATCATATAACATGTTTTTGTTTTTTATTCAAAGATTTATTTTGGAACTTTGTATTTTATTTATTGCTTAATTGATTAATCATGAATTGAAAACTTTGGTTGATTTAATTTGGCTTGTCTGACTAATTTTTTCTTATTGTAAACTGTAGTACCGGTATGTTACATTTGAATATATTAGTTGCATTTTGCTACATTTCAATGCTAACAGTAGACAAAATTAATCTTGAAGAATACTGTTGACTTTGAGTCTACCATAGTGATTGTAAGCAATTCGTTATTTAATGCTGCTAAATGTTTGATAGCGAGTGTGTTCTTGTGGCATTTGATGTCGCTTCTTCTTTCAGTTAAATAGCTTCAGTTATTTTTTATTTTCAGGCTGGCCTACTGTCAATACGGGATAAGTACAAGTTATCCCTTGCCAAAGATGATCCTGCAGAGCTGGGAAGATTGCTCGCTAAACAAGAACCCTTCTGGACACCAGGTGGCATGTTTTCTTTATGGTAATTGTAGTTGTAATCGTAATTGTTTCCTGTCTTCTTGGACTCAGTTCTTGCTTTCGTCAGGGCTCACCTTGAACTTTTTGGCTGGCACATTGATTTGGCTTAGTATCAACCATGATCTGGTGACTTGAGAATTATGACTGTGACTCATAGAAGTGATTAGATTAGATTAGATTAGATTAGACGCAGCACTTGTTAGTAAGCTGGTGCCCCGATGCCTTGAGTATCATGGCGCATGATTTTGGTGCTTTGGTAATTTAAGGTATTGGGTTGTCCTGAGGATAATCAAAACAGGAAAGCTTCAGTTGTTTCGATGCTTCACAGGACCACCCTAAGACGTGCCTTTATTTTTTAGATACCGCATGGACCTAGAAGTGACTTGTCTTGTGTCCCGAAAATTTATGCATTTCTTTGTATATTAGTATGTGCACTTGTTATAGCGCCCCTTCAAGCTCTCAACTCAGGATCGCTCCCGAATGCAGAGCGGACACTGCATCGGAGTTTCATGCCGAAGCACTGAGCAGTTGCGAGTGAAGGACTTGCCCAAGGTCCCTACGCGGTGACTTGAGGTGGATTCGAACCTGCAAACCTTCGGTTGCAAGGTGACGAACATACCAACTACACCACCGCACCCCACATTAGGCCATTTCAAAAAATTTTTTGTTAGAATGTTACTTGTGCCCCCCTGCCATATTGTTTCTATTACTGAAACATAATTGCCTGCAAATTTTCAGGTCTGTAGGCCATGTTTTGACCCCCGCCCACCTCAAAAGTAGTTTTATGTTCAAAACGGACATTGACAACATGGTAGAAAATTGTAAACTTTTTGCATTATCTTTATTAGGTTGTAATCAACTAACCATGGCGGCAAGGAGTGAAAATATGGAGAAAGTACCACCTTAGGAAGTAGTTCCTCCAATTTAATCCATACCAAACCGCCCTGTAGGCAATACTAAGAAAATATGATATCTAGAGAAGTGCCTATTCTGCGTTGGAAACCGACTCTCTTCATCCATTGAGGCCGATACAGCGTAGCCTATAATGATCTCAAGCTATGGCATGACTTGAACAAGTATTGCAAGCATGATCCACAAGTTGCAAATGCAGACATAAAAGCCATGGAAAAGCACTTATGATACCTATTAACTGAGGAATGTGCTGTGTTCTCTCTACTTTGAAACACACTTTCCTATTCAGAACGACAGCAGATTGTTCGAACATTGCTCCGAATTCCTAGACAAAGAGAGTTTGAAAGAGGCCATCCAGCTTTTCCTCTTCTGAGTCACAATTTAAAAGAGCTATCATCCCTTATTGGGTCTTAATCCTGGTTCTTGCTTCACAGCAGAGGAATTGGTGCCGACTGGCTAGGAAAATGTGTTAGCGAATGGCATAATGATCCCAATTACCAAGAAACTGAGACATATGTGCAGCCAGGGGCGGATCCAGGGCCAATCCGGCCATGCCCCATCAGAATTCAGAAATGTCCATAGGACGTCCGCCCCCATCAGGTGTCAAGAAGTTTTTGATCAATGGAGCGGACAAAGACAAAAGTATTATATGACTAAAAACAGATGATCATTGTAACATTGGCTTGGAAAAAGATACATGTTCAAGCAGGGCCGGCCTTAGCCCAAATGGCGCCCTAGGCAAGGCATACATTTTGCGCCCCATGCAGGCATAGACCTGCATTTGGTGCCCTTAGATTCCCACACAATTGTTCAGCCCACGTCAGAATCTAAAGATGAATTAGCCAGAGCCGGTATACGCTCACAAAAAGGACGTAGCCAGGATTTTATTTCGGGGGATGTTTTCTTGACCGTGAACTTTTGAGGTGCGTACACGCTACGGCCGACTTTTTTGGGCAAAATTTTCTTACGATTTTTGTTATTCGTCAAATTTTCTGACGTCCAAAAACACTATTTTCCGCGATTTTCCACTATTTTCTGCTCAAAATTACATGACACAGTACACACTGTCATGATTTGTGCTAGCAAATTCATAATTATTTCATTTTTACATTATTTCATTTCGTGGGTGTCCAAACACCCAAAATATCCCCCTAACTACGGCCTTGTATAATAGGCCTACGCTCAACTGAGTAATTCATTATAATTTCTTTATTAGTACACTGAAGGCTGGATAACATTCAATTTTGAGACTTGTGGAAATGGAGCCCTCTTTGATGGAAATGGCGCCCCCTAGAACTTGGCGCCCCATGCAACTGCTTGCTTTTCCTATGCCTAAGGTCGGTCCAGCGTCAGCTACTGCCCTTTCTTCATCGTCGTTCCTACTAGAATAGTTATTTGAATTCAAATAAAGGGCAGGCGGTAATGCTGTAATCTCATCTTCATACTCAGCAAGGCCCTCTCCCATTTCATACATTTAATTTCTTGCAACATCTTTACTATCGAAATTGAGCGTCGCGTATTCTAACTTCTGTCTCCTAAAGCAAAGAGTACGGAATGTCGTTAAAAATCGAATTTTATTTGTCGATATAAAATTTGCGCAGTCCTTGAAATTGAATTAGGCAAGCCTAAACAGGTGCAATGAATCAATAATTATTTTAAATTCTTTCCATTGGCGAAAGTCTTGAGTTTAAAAGAATATAGCCTAGTATAAAAAAATAAATTCGCCGGTGCCGCGGCGCCCCTCCAAGACCTCGGCGCCCTAGGCAACTGCCTACTTTGCCTATAGCTAAGGCCGGCCCTGTGTTCAAGGCAGTTGATTGATTAAGTGACTAAAAAAGGTCATCAGCTATTTTGGCAGGAAAATTTGGTATTTCAAGACATTTCGACCAAATAACGTAAAAAAGATCATAAGTTTTTTTGTGTCAATGATCAACGAAAATTTTTCCGACCTAAGGTCAACAAAATCTGGCTCCCCTCGAAAATTTCTGTATCCATCCATGTGTGCGGCATGTCAAAGTGATGAATGATCTGTCGGAATGGGCTGTGAAACTTATCCAAGACTTCTGAACTATAGTGTTACCAATGATGAAACACAAAAACAGTTGTAGGCCTATTGAAAATGATCGATTATCAACGCAAAGAAATTCCCAACTTTCAAAAAGATACATTAAAGAAATTAACCTTCTCCTCCATAAAACCTTTAATCTAGTAAAGTGATATGACATACAAAGTGTACACTATTACCAAACTACTATAATTATATGTAGTTTGTCTTCTCTGTATAAAAACTGTCTTTATAGCCTATTACAACATTTTTGTCATGATTATAGTGTAGGAAAACAATGATTTATCAACTAAATCAGTTGATCGTGGTGGGCGGGGGTCAAAACACCACGAAATGACCTAAAATTTGGTATACAATCATATTTTGCCATTAGAAACAACATAGGAGGGGGGGCACCATGTAATTTTTAAAAATATTTTTCTCCCATGCATTTTTGAAATGGCCTACCCCACATGCATGCTGTGTGTTAAACTTGTGTACTTCTCCTCAAGCAGTGTGGACATTGACTAGGGTGTGAGAGCAACGTGTTTATGCTTTGCTAGAATTCTCATGACTTAATTGCATTTTCTGATTTGTTCTTTGACAGGGACTGCACAAGGCTACCATGCTTTGACCTTTGGCCTTTATGCTGACCAGCTGCTTCGCAGAATCGATCCTAAAGGAAGAAGTTTGGGGGCGTTTTTTCAAGAGGAAATTGCAGAACCATTTGGTATAAGTTGAGCCTAGTGTGTACAATTAGATACTTTTATTCTGTTTATTTAGTATTGTATCAACCATCTGCCTTCTCTTTGAAAGTGCATCTGCATTTAATAATGCAGCATATGAAATCTTTTAAATTTCATGCATTCTTTTTTTAGACATGGAGAAACTGATATATTAACATGTAACATTTTGACTGAAACCACTCAAGAGCAACATGCTATATTTGAGCTCCAGTAAATATCTGATGGAAGAAAGACTCGCAATAATGAGCAGCCTAATTTAAAACAGTCGAAGTCTTAATCCATATATGACAGCGAGATCAAAAGTTTCAGAATGACAGCGGAATTGACAAAAAGACAATGAAAATTAATTAGATTATGAAAATTTGACATATCAATGAAAACCGAAGTGTGAAAGCTTTCACAATTACATTGTAGATGCAATTTTGTCCAAGAAACTCGGACCCAGCTTCTTTTCAAAGCACTTTCAGTCCTGCCTGTTATGAAAGTCAGTATATATCAGGAAGCTTGAGCCGAGACATGTGCTTGGAAAATTATGAGAACTGCGTTTATGTTTCAGACATCGACTTTGTCATTGGTGAGCCAAAGGAACAGTTCCATCGGGCATGTCGAGAGACACGCGCTTTCTTTGGCTGGACTCATTTCTTCACAACAGCGTTGCCTGTTGCAATAAAGTTTGGCATGCTTCTTTTGTATTCAATCTTCAAGTTCAAGAATGTCTATCTTCGCAACTTATTTCCACCTGACTTGATAGTGAGTGAGCTCTTGTAATAATCATTAAATATCTAAATTAAACTTGCTGGAATATTTCTACAGACACCTATTACTTGAGAGCCAGGAAAGATGGAGAAATTAAGATTAATTATGACATACGGAATTTATTTTAATACTCAAAAGCATAAATTAACCGTAACTTTTCCTCAAAATTCAGTTGAGGCTGAACAAATGCAGAAGTTCTGTGAGTGAGCCGTGTGTGATCATTCCTTTGCCCATTCTTCACCTTAAAGCTCTGTGCGATTAAGTTCAATCCCTTAGTAGATGAAAACATTTGTGGACAATTAGCTGCATGCACTTTTTTGACATTATTGAGGATTGTGTCTTTCGCAAATTGTGAATTGTCCAACTGTGTCTCAGGAATGTATCTGTTATAAGCAAAAAGTCATTACATTGTTAGCCCTTTACCCGTTCATTTTTAAATTTTAAGTCCGTTTTCAGTGGATATTCTCGAGGCAAACGGGTAAAAGATTAATTGTCCACAAAGTTTAGATGTCTTTAAAAAATTTGAATTCACATTAAATGTTCTAGCCTGAAAGATTGAATGATCCAGAATTCCGAGAGATAGAGTGTCCTGCATCACATGGAGTTGGAACAGCAAGAGCTCTGGCCAAACTGATGGGCATCTTGGCCAATGGGGGAAAGCTTGGTCAAGAGACTCTGTTGTCTTCAGAGGCGATACAGCATCTTCGTACCCCGCTGACGAGTGAATTCGATCGCGTTGTGCTTCGTAGGCTCACGTATGGACCAGGAACGTTGCTGCACACTATAGAACACAATTGTCAAATGGTATTGAAAAAGCATTTCTTTCCATAATGCTGGTTATGTGTATTGCAATTTGTATACTTTGTGTATATAAATCTGAGCATTTATGTAGAGCGTTTTCAGAACCATGCAAAAGTGCTCAATTTGTGGCTGTCTAAAGAGGTACTTGAAAAGACCCAGCCCTGGTTATATATAACTATCCAAAAGTGGAAAACTATAAATAAATTAGAGGAACATGTACATGTGAGGTGTAGTGTAATATTTCCATAATTTGTTTTAATTAATTTTCATAAATTTTTATTGTATCATTTCTAACTTTAAGATATCTGTTTAACTACAATCTCCGGCTCAGAATCAGGTTTTCATCAGTCAAAAGGGATTAAAAAATTGTAACCTGGCAATTATTATGTTGTGTAGTTTTCTAAAAAAATTTATTGAGTGTACTTGTTGAGCTTAAGTCTAAGCGCAGTATCATACATTTATTTCAGCCGCATCAAGTGTTCGGTCACTGGGGCGCTGGTGGACAGATGGCGTTCTGTGATGCTGAACAACAGGTCGGATGGGCTTATCTCACCAACTTCCGCAACGCTCTGCACGGATTCGTTGTTGACCATCGTTATGCAGCGCTAGAAAAGGCGCTATACAAATGTTTAAACGAACTAGAAAAGACCAAATAACAAGACTTACGTGACATGTATTAATTGAATATACCGGTAACTAAAAATATCATAGGGAGATTTCTGTTTTGTGTTTTAAGTATGAGTTTTGTTAATGTTGCTGTGGTCTGATGTCTAGTTTCCTGAACTTTTCACCAGAGTTATGACTGGTTTTCATTAGAGCAGCCATTTATTCTTTGAGATCATCCATACAGGACACCTGGAAGGGACACCTGGAAGGGTGTGGGATAGGGTGATCGAAAGAAGACAATTGGGAGGATTCTTATATTTAAGTTGAATGCTGTATTGCTGAATTCCAATACCGAGTATTATTTTTGTGCATTTTCCAATATAGAGTAAAGCTTTTAATCTGCTGTCATGGCCTCAAAGTAGTTTCCTTCTGTTGAGGCGTTATTTTATATTAAATTTATTTTAATAGGTTTTCTTTGTGTTAAATGTTTTTAACTGTTGAGTAACTTATTGTACAAAGTGGGATTGACGGCTGAAGTGGACACTGTTAGAAGTAAATGTTTTTTCTTGGGTTCAATAAATGAAAAATGAAATGAAATGTTTATGCTTAGTTAAGTATGTATGTATAACTGAATTAGGAACAATAAAAAATGTCTATGTCTATCTTCAAGAGAAACATTCTTCTAACTCGAGACGATTCTTGGAATAATTAAAAAAATCTAAGATATGTCGAACAGCCCTGCATTCACTTGGTTAACTATACTAGTGCTTATAAGGGCTTCTGGCTTCAAAGTTTCTTTTCCTCTCTGGACTATATGAAGGTCCATGTGCTTAAGAGCAACAAGACAAGACATTATGTCCTCTGCACTCAAATTCACATGAATCTGATCAAAATTCATTATCCAGCTCTGACATAGCTACATGCGCGTGCTTCTACAAATAAACTATTCAAACATACATGTAATTAATTATTCTTGCATTCTAGACCATAATAGACTAGCCTACATCAGTATGAGAATTGTGGAAAAATAACTGGAGGGGGGTTGGACCATTATTCCCTTGGAATTGGGGGGTAACAAACATACTTTAACATGGGGCTCTAAGAAAGACTGGGGGGTTGAACCCCCGGCAATTCTCACCCTGGCCTACATACAGAAATAAACAGGTTTACTTGGGCTACAGCGGCTACAGCCTACATACATTATAGGCCCTACATATTAGCATACCCATTGTGCATACAAACGCTTGTATGCTAGCTTTTATCAATTATCATTGGCACACCTGGTAGTGTAATTGAAGATCAGCAATCTAATGCATCAGTAAGAATGTTTTTATACTTTTTTTAACAGATAGGCTTATCGTATTTTTGCGAACCACTCAAACCTCAGTTCTATTAAGTTTTTTCAATGCGTCAGATTTCTCTGAGCAAGCCCCCGTGTTTACAGAAATCCGAGAGTGCCTTGGCCTCTGCACAAGATAACTAGGTCAGGTCAAAATATAGGCGTGTGTTTTTAATTATTAAAGATACGGTTTCTTAGTTCAAAAAGTGGTAACTAACGCGTTATCGGAGATGATAAAATACACATTTCCTTAATTCGAGCATCAGTGAACGCTTAGTCAAGGAACTAACTATGGCTGGTTTTGTAAAAGGCATGAGTTTTGTTCTGCTCTTTGCGCCGCTTTCCCACTATGTCAGGTAAGCATTGTCGGGTTCCTAGCTGTGGCTGATTTTCTTATTTTTCGCAGCAAACTTATAAATGATCATTGGTACCTGGTACTCATGTGGTACAGGTCACTACTTTGACCATGCTCCAAATTTCACCAAATTTTACTTTCTGCCAGTGATAGTGGTCGTGATCATGATGATGATGATGATGATGATGATGATGATGATGATGATGATGATGATGCCCGACGATGGTCATAGACTCATAGTGATGACTACAATTAATTCATGACCATTTGAATTGAGCCAATGTCTGTGTTCTTAGTTGATGCACAAGTCATCATCATCTGATGTCACTAAATATTGAAAAGTTTAGGTCTGATATAAAAAGCTCAACCTGAGACTGATCAACGAAACCTCTTTGGTTATGCAGTCACAGTTAAAATGAACTTAGAGACTGAATTAAAACAATGCGTGTAGTTTTGCAGAGAGACTTGAGTTAACAACTTAAAGAACTTCTTGACCCAGAACAATTTAAACTCTTTGGAATATCCATCACCTAATACTGTAAAGCACACCTTCATACCTTCATGGATTTGCCTTAACGTGTGTATGACATGTAGTATATTGCACTCTTCTAAATTATCTTTGCATCATGTATGCATTTGATGCGATTGTATGTATCTATTTTAAAGTGTTTTTTTACATTGCATTGCAACAATTTCTTGTCTGTTTTTTAGCCTTCGTACACTGATCCTGACGTCAGTGTGTATGGTGGTGTTCCGTTTTTTTCTGCTTCGTCGTTTAGGGCGCAAGTGGCGGATAAACCTCGGGGGATCTGTATCGCCTGGCTTTGAAAAGGTTGCCGAAGTTTTCAGGTGAACTTACCGTCAAACGTAATGTTTGTTTTCAAAGTTCTTTAGAATTGGCATTTGTTGTCCTACTAGATTAATTAGAGTTTAAAAAAATTAAAATACAGTAAGTGTATTTCTGAAATTTATAATTTTTTCTTTGTTCTGTTGTTTAGATTTCTCAGAACTTGCTTTCGCTACTAACTCAATATCTACATGTTTTTCTAATGAGCCGGTTTTGAATTGGATCTGTTTTAGGGAAAATGTAAGAAATGGACAGGAAAAAGGTGCAGCATTTTCAGTGTACTACAAAGGCAATTTGGTTGTTGATCTTTGGGGTGGCTATGCAGATCACGATACACTTCGCTACAGGAAGGCAGATTCAACATCTTTGGCTTATTCTTCAACGAAGGCGATTGCTGCAATATGTCTGGCATATCTGTTTGATAGGTGAGTACAGTATGGTTTGTCACAGTATGATTACCTGTGATCATAGATTTGCCCATTCATTGGTTTTACTTGACATCTATGGAAGTATTATGATGGAAGACTGCAGGGAGAGTTAGATGCCCGCTGCTGAAGCCAAGAAGGCAGATAGTGCACGTGACAACAGCTGCAAAATACCCAAACGGATGCTTTTGTTTGGATCAATTGATTTGATAATTGATATGCTCTCAATTGCTGCCATATTATTTTTGTGTGTTCTAGGGGTTTGCTGAACTATGATGAACCAGTTGCAAAGTACTGGCCAGAATTTGGACAAAACAACAAAGAAGACATAACCGTTAAAACTCTTCTCTGCCATCGAGTTAGTAGAAATATATTTTAGTAAATCATATTGCTTCTTTGCCTTTTGTGTCTTACATCTGTATTAATTACGGAAACCTGGAGTCTGTTAAAATTTGTTTTATGACACTGGATACATAGATTTGTATTTTTGTGAAAGGTAGCTGTGAAAGGTAAGCATTTTCCCACTTTGATTAGTTATCCAATATTCCAGTACTTTGCAATCTCTGTGGGATTCTTGTGGAGTGCCTAAAACGTTTTTAGCTACCATATAATACACAGAATATGTTAGCTGCGTTTCATTAAATTGTCAAGACTAACAGTTACATTCATAAAACAAGTGGTTAAGAAGACGCATTTCTAGTCTGTGTTACAACCAATGCATATTGACTTGGAATGCTATTTAGCCATTTCCCTAGCTTTAGCTGAAAAGTAGTGACAGTATCCACCAAGACAATACTTTAATCCAGACTATTTCATGAGTCTATAACTCAGACAAGCAAACCTGAAAAGATGCTGTTGTCTTTGAGTCAGTCCATGGTAGATATAAATATAATTTGAATATTTTAATATAATTAAATGTTTGTTTGTTTGCGGTTGTGTGCTTATAAATGTCACATTGATGTTCTCTCTTTCAGTTGAATTACCAAAGTTAATTTTCTGTTTTTAGGCTGGCCTGCTGGCAATTCGAGAGAAGCACAAGTTGTCCTTGGCGAGAGACGATCCCGCAGAGCTGGGAAGATTGCTGGCAAAAGAAAAACCTTTCTGGACACCAGGTGGCGTGTATACTTTATGGTAATTGTTGTAGTTGTAATCATAATTGCTTTCCCGTCTTCTTGGACTCCGTTCTTGGCTTTTGTTGGCAATCAGTTTACACAGCAATTTTGCATGGTGGCAACCATGGTATGATGCCTTGAGCAATATGGTAGTGGTGCTAATGGTAGTGTTGTTATAGAAGTTGTTTGATTAGAGATTTATATAGCACCTCTTCAAGAGAGATAGAGGTATTGTTTCTAACTTTCTATTTAGCATTTGACACAGATAAGGGGTAAAATATAAATGACTCTAAACCAGCGGTTCCCAACCCGTGGCCCGCGGGCCAAAAGTGGCCCTCCAGGTCTAAAAATATGGCCCTCATCTCTCAAAGAATTTGCCAAAATATACGAAAAAATTGACAATATGGATAGGATAAAACATATAATTATTTTCTATTACAATTTATTTTATTTTGATGTCTATAAATAACATCAAACATTCTATTTTGATTCAAATATAACAATTTTTTCTCCTTTTAGTTAATTAAATTTTAGCATTGTGGCCCCTAATGTCCTTCAACTAAGTAAAAGTGGCCCTTGTGTCCTCTAACTTAGAAAAAGTGGCCCTACAATCCAAAAAGGTTGGGAACCACTGCTCTAAACAATCGCTGAGGTATTTACAGGAGATGTTTGCAGGGACCTGCTTATGTTCTACTTAATTCTCATTACTTAATGATTGCATTTTCTGATTTGTGCTTTGGTAGGAACTGCACAAGGCTACCATCCTTTGACGTTGGGCCTTTATGCTGACCAACTGGTTCGCAGAATCGATCCTAAAGGAAGAAGTTTGGCAGCTTTTTTTCGGGAGGAAATTGCAGGACCATTTGGTATAAGTTGAGCCTAGTGTGTACAGTTAGATTCTTTTTATGTGGTTCATATAATGTAGAATTTTATTAGTCATCTGCCTTCTCTTCGAAAGTTTATCTGCATTTTAAAAGCCACAAATGAAAATACAAATTTCAATATTTTTTAAAGCACCGAAATATTAATAAACATATTTAACGAAAGCCACTACATATCAAAATCCTTCACTTGAACTCCAGACTCCATACTGCCAGTGTGAATGCGCCAAGCCTGAAGATATGAGGAGTGTTGCTAACATCTTTGTCAGGACAGTCTTGTTAAACAGAAACTGACCTTGGACAGTAAATATCTGATGGAAGGAAGTTTCACAACACCATAGTCAAAATTTTAACCCATGGTGCAAATAGATCGCAACTTTAAGAATAGCAGTGGAATCAAATCCTGATGGAAGAAATGATTAGGAAAATTTGGCAGATTGATGAAGTATGGTAACTTCCATGGTGGCATTGTAGCGGCATAATAAATTTTCATTATCATATTATGTCATAACAGCGTCAGATGAAGCAGCTGATAATGCCTGAGACCAGCGTTGCCACTCTAAAAAATGAAAAAACCCAAGTTGGACGGTCAACAAAACCCAAGACAACCCAAGTTGCCCAAATCTTCAAAAATGTCCACAATTTCCCGTCCGAAAAATTTTTATGACCTCTTTTTTAGTCATCTGGACCAAAAAATCTTTCAATTTTCCCGTCCGAAAATTCTGACGACCTTTGTTTAGTCATCCGGGCCCAAAAATCTTTCAATTTTCCCGTACGAAAATTCTTTTTTTAGTCGTCCGGTCCAAATCTCTAAAAAAAAGTCCACAATTTCCCGATTTTCCAAAAAAACAAGCAAAAAACCCAAGTTCTTCACGAAAAAACCCAAGTTTGGATTGAAAAACCCAAGATTTTTTGGTCGAAAAAAAACCCAAGCAAAAAACCCAAGTTCTTCCTGAAAAACCCCATTTCCCAAGTTCGGATCGAAAAACCCAAGATCTTGTGAAAAAACCCAAGGAATGGCAACGCTGCCTGAGACCTGAGGTGAAAGTAGAAAGAGTGTGAGCTGAAAATTATGAGAACTATGTTTATGTTTCAGACATTGATTTTGTCATTGGTGAGCCAAAGGAACAGTTCCATCGGGCATGTCGAGAGACACGTGCTTTCTTCGGCTGGGCCTACGTCTTCACAACAACCATTCCTGTCGCAACAAAGTTTGTTATCTCCTGTATATATTCCCTCTTCAAGTACAAGACTGTCTATCTTCTCAACTTAGTGGGAAATCCAACTGATTGGAAGGTGAGAATTTTGTAATAACAATCGATTATCTCGTATAAAACTTGCATGAATTTTCTTTCCAACACCATACACTATCTTAAAGATGCAGAAATTACGGTAAATAGAAACATTTGCTATTATAGTCTACAGGATAGTTTTTAATCAATGAAAACATAAATTAACTGTAACTTTCCTAAACCTTCAGTTGACACTGAACAAATGCCAAGTGAGCAATACCTCATAATTCGTTTACAAACGGACGTTTCGTCAAGCGGACAATTCGTCTATGGACGATTCGTCCGTGGACGTTTCGTCACACGGACGATTCGTCAAGCGGACGATTCGTCTATGGACGATTCGTCTGTGGACGATTCGTGTGTGGACGATTCGTCACACGGACGATGGATTACAATGCGACTGACGAAAATAATTCTTGTTTTATGGAAGTCGGATTGATGAAAATAAGTGTTTTTTTAATATTATGATGTGAAATAAATATTAAGTATTAAAAGCATAGGCCACCCATCCATTTCGTGGCGGTGGTAGGCCTATACGTGTGCCATCATTTGAATAAAGAGTCAATCCCACCTCTATTTACGCAAGAATTCTTCTCATCGTTTCAGCTTTTCTTTCAGCATCAACTATTTTCCAATCAATACAACTTCAGTCAAAACAGTATTTATTTACACATAACAATATTTAGGTTAAACGATTCTCATCAATTCGACTTCCATGTAACAAGAATTCTTTTCAGTCAGTTCGTATCTAATCCAGCACGGATGGACGAAACGTCCACGGACGAATCGTCCATAGACGAATCGTCCGCTTGACGAATCGTCCGTGTGACGAAACGTCCACGGACGAATCGTCCATAGACGAATCGTCCGCTTGACGAATCGTCCGTTTGACGAATCGTCCACTGACGAATCGTCCATGGACGAATCGTCCAGCTGACGAATCGTCCATGACGAACCGTCCATGACGAATCGTCCGTAGACGAAACGTCCGCAAACCCCTATTTTGAACCTCAAAGCTCACATCGCTATTTAATTTCACTATTAAATTGTACAGATTAGCTCAAACTCTTAGTAAAGAAGACAGTTGTGCACAAAGAGAGGTATGCAATTTTATTACAGTGTAGATAGTGTTGTGCCACTTTCAAATATAAATTGTCAAGCCATGCTTCAGGATTCGATCTCTGTAAGCAAAAACCATTTATTTACAAAGCTGATCTGTCTTTTAATGACACTTGAACTCGAATTAAATGTTCTAGCCTCGAAAACTCAATGATCCGGAATTCCGAGAGATAGGTTGTCCTGCATCACATGGAGTTGGAACAGCAAGAGCTCTAGCCAAACTGATGGGCATCTTGGCCAATGGAGGAAAGCACGGGCAAGAGACTCTCCTGTCTTCAGAGGCGATACGGCATCTTCGTACTCCACTGACGAGTGAATATGACCGTGTTGTGTTGCGTCGGGTCACATACGGACCAGGAACTACGCAGTTCACCATAAAACATGATGGCCAAACGGTACTGAATATTTGAATAGCATTGTTCCACTGTGCTCTGGTTCTGGGTGTTGCCAGGAAACATTAATTTTCAGAAGGGGTTTTAAATTTTGGGGCGTTTTCAATATCCAAGTGTTGTTGCACAGTACACATTAGTTTTGAAAAATTATTTATTGGGAGGCTTGAACCATCGACGTATATGAATTTGTGCTTCTTACCCTAAAATCAGAAAGACCCTGGATGAATCAGTCCTAGGAGGATGGTATTGTCATCGGCCACTAATTCGTAACTGTTCCCAAATGTAGAAAACTATAAATATAAAAAGAGGAAAACTTTGACATCTGAGATTTAACGGACTTTAAAGTATAATTACTATCTCATTGTATTGTGACTTGCCATTGCTCTGGTTTAGTAGTGTCGGCTGGATGTCACCCCCCCCCCCCAACTACCTACAAGAACTTAGTAGCTCCTCAGGTGTCTAAGGCCACCACCCTGCATTAGAATGGAGGTGGGGTGCTCTTGGTTCCATTTACATGAACTGAAACTATGCGGCTATGCCGAATCTGACCTTTTTCGTAGTGAGCATAGTGGTCTGGAACGGGCTCATCAGTAGCTGGTCCTGCTTTTGGGACTCTTACTGAAGCATTATTATTCAACTCAAAACTGTAGGTTTTTCTGTGCTAGAGTTGGGAGCTCCTCCGAGTAGTCCATTTGAGGAGGCATTATAGAAATTCATAAACGAAATAAAATTTTACAAATCAAACATTCACAAATCAGAATACTCTGTAATGTTGTGAATCTGACAATCATAATGTTTTGTTGCTCTAAAACTTTACATTACCGAATACATTTGTTGAGCATAAAAATCTATGGCATCTTCAATTTATTTCAGCCACATCGAGTGTTCGGTCACTGGGGCGCTGGTGGACAGATGGCATTCTGCGATCCTGAACAAGAAGTCGGATGGGCCTACCTAACGAACTACTGCAACCTTCTGCATGGCTTCATTGTTGACCATCGTTATGCGGCATTGGAAAAGGCGCTATACAAATGTTTAAATGAACTAGAAAAGACCAAATAACAAGACATACGTAACATAATGTTAATTTAAGATACCTACAAACATAGGGAAGTTTTATGTTTGAAATATAAGTTTTGTTTCAATGTTGCCATAGTCCGACTTCTAGTTTCCTGAACATTTCAGACTTGTGGCTATGTTTTCATTAGAGCAACCATTTATATAAGATGTCTGCAAATGGGGAGGAATAGGTGTTATCCAAAGCTGACAAAGGGTAGGAACTTAAGCCAATGCAGAATCCACATCTAGATTTGGTGTACAATTTCTTTATCTATGCTAAATGTCCCATCCCACAGAACTTGACACTGAAAAGATCAAACCTCAGTGATGCATACAACGGAAAAGGAAGATGGAGGCATTGGAGGGGTAATGCAAATTGCGGACTAGGTGAGGCACGGGTCCAAAATAGAAGTTAGTCCTTCATTGTGCATCATGGGCTAAAGAAATAAGCATTCGGTCAGATAAAGTTGAATGTTGTCCTAGCAGTAGTTTTAACACCGACTTGAAACCCTTCTGTTATTTTGCAGAATTTCAACACCCCACATATTTTAGTACATTATCCAATAGTCCACTTTTGATTTACTGCTTCCATGGCCATGACCAGTTCCCTCCTGTTGACACTGCATTTAAAATTGGATTTTAGTTTTATACGTGTTAAACATTATATGTTTAATTTATTGTATTAGTTTCTACAGCTGCATGCATGTTGCTTCTCAGGACAGAACCGCTAAAAATAACATGCCAATCATGTTGAACTTTTATAGTTGAGTATTTATTGTTTCAAATGTTCTAGGCATTTCTTAAGTAACTACTGGTAATTTTTTTTCCTATTTTAAAAGATGTATCAGTCCATTCCAAGTCATGAACAGAATTAATTATAGGATGTTTAAGAACACTTTTGATGTTGGTTAATCATGTAACATTCATTAAATGAATAGCATTGATGATTAAGCCTTCGTCGAGTGTCAAGTATCAGTGTATTAAACAAATTGAAATCATGTGTGCATCTGCGTTAACTTTATTCATACATTACAGGTGTCAAATAAAATAATAAATATAAGTAATCTTATAATTATGGGGTAATCCGTTAAAGCTGCCAGAAAAAATAGGGAGGAGGGTGCAGATAGAATTGGTACATGGCCATTCGTATCAGACTATGTCTAAAGCCCCAGCAGTACACTGTTGGGTCCAGAAGTAAGAAAAGGGACAGAGAGCATAAGCGCAATCACGTCCTAAAAGTTGAGGGGGACCATAATGAATCACGTTCTAAAAGTTGGGGGGGACCATAATAATATAGTTAGGGGATCACTCAAAAGTTGGAGGGGACGCGTCCCGTGGGTCCCATAGGGTGGTTGCGCCTATGACAGAGAGGGCAATATATGTCAAATGGTTGGAAAAGGGAAGGAAGGGTGTAGAGGTAGTTTTGGAATCCTATAAAGGATGTCCCTCAACATGCATCGTAAACAACTCTGTTAGTACATTGCAATCATAACATAGTAAAAGTTTCAAGTTTCTGGACAAACTGCAGTAACCGAACACGATTTTATCCAATTGTTTATCACAACATTTCTCTTGGTTCTTTGAAGGATGCTATACAAATTGTTTAATTAGAATAAAAAAGCAGATATTCTCAAATACAGTTATATCTGTCACAGGCCTATGTCAGACAATGATTATGAATTTGATTATATTATTCGAGTTGGCACATATTCTGAAAAAGTCTTAAAACAATACTAAAAAAAACAGATGCAATGTACAATGTATGTAAATACTTCAAATGTCAGCTTTGCAGAGGGTTTCAGCTCTGCTTAGAAACAACAATAAAACTCTGGATCCCTTTCTTTCCATATCCTAATAATATCATTTGCGACTGGCAAGCTATTTTATATTGCACCTTGCTAGTTTGCACGGTTAGGGCACTAAAAATCTTTTAAAATGCAATAATTACATACTGCCTTCCAAACACAATAAAAGGCCAGGGCGTTAAAACAGCTGTAGGCCTACAATTCTATCTGTTAGATACATATGAAAGTGACAAAATATGGCGTCTGTGATACCTCTAGTATCACAGAGAGGCCCTGGCCAACTGGCTTGCCTTTGATGGAAGGCCATAATTCAGGAAAATCACAGTTGTAAACTGCAAATGCTAAAGAGCTACTCTACAGCTAAGTGCAGACCATCAGCTTATTCACAAGCGCTGCGTCAAGTCCAAAGGGTTGTCCAGCAACACCAAGTAAAGTTCTGCGACCAGACAGACGAGAGAGAGGAGCAAATGACAGAATGACTTTTGCAGTCGAGGTTTGATGTTGACAAAGAAAATGTCGAATAGGAGACAAAGACAGAAATCCATTGTCTTGCAAACTATTGAAAACAAAGAGTGACAGCCAGACAGGTAAAGCTACGCTTCGGTTGGACCAAAACATTGACGAGAAAAAGACATGGCAAGTCGATGATCGAAATCCTCGTCACAAGTCATAAACAATTGGTCAAAATCTCAGCATGGTGATGGTGGAAAGTGTCACCTTTGCCTAAAATGCAATGAATAGAACAGAGTTCCCAACCTTTTTTGACTTTAGGGCCATTTTTTCTAAGCTGTAGAGCACGAGGGCCACTTTTTCCTAGTTGAAGGACATTAGGAGACAACAATGCTAAAATTTAATTAACTAAAAGCATATAAAATTGCCATAATTGAATCAAAATAGAATTTTTATGTTATTTATAGACATCAAAAAATTTTTAATAGAAAATAATTATGTGCTCTATCCTGTCCAAATTGTAAGTTTTTTCATAATTTTTCAAAAATTCTCTGAGGATGAGGCCCACTTTTGGAGTGTGGGCCACGGGTTGGGAACCACTGTAATAGAAGATGCTAGATTTGTTCCTAATTTTTTCTTACTAACTTATCTGTACATAAAGCAGCTGATGACATTCATTGGCAAGTGATATAATATATATATATAATATATTTAATATATATATATAATAATATAATAATATATATATATATATATATATTATTCATTGGCAAGTATGGCTGATGACCTCAACATGATTTTATATACACATTCGACGAATAAATTAGGTCTTCATACCGGAAATTATTACAAATATATAAAACGAATCAAATAAATGCTGTCCTGATTTTGAAGTTCGTAAGGCACTCAAGCGTTACTGCTCGCTGGATATTCCTGAAATTTAAAACAAACGCTATAAACAGGTTACTGGACTAAATGATTATATAAAACATTAATGACTATGTCTGGGTTTTATCATTACTATCTCTTCATATATTCAGTGCAACTATCTGATGACAGAAATTAGTTGATGGCAGCAAGCACTTGTGCCATTCTACATTATCAGCTGCGGATCAAGCTATTACTTGTCCTGTACTCATTACATTACCAGAGTACTTGCAGTATCATTGTGGTCTTGAGGTCTTCCTAAGAACTCGAATGCAAACCAATGGTTTTCTGATAATCCACATTTCAATATTCTGGACACTGTGTGAATATTTGGAGCAAAGGATAATTAAAGTTTTTGCAACACACACAAGGTCACACACCAAAATGTGAATATAGAAAAGTTCTATAAATAAATAGTTTACACAAGAGATCCTAAACTCCGTCAAACGAAAGGGTCAATAACAGACGAATTAAAAACACTTTTCAAAGTATGCTGGACAAAAATGGGAACATATGTTTGGAAACCACCATTATAGAGAGTTAACCCTTTACACATTCATTTTTCCTGTTACGCCCGTGTTTTCAGCGGATATTCTCGGGGCAAACGGGTAAAGGGTTAAGAGAACAGGTGAGTGAGCATCCCACCTGTGGATTCGGAGGCAGTCGACCGCGACCACTTCCTCGACCGCTGCTACTCGACGCTGGTGATGGATCAAAACCACTGATGCATGACTCGGAATCCCACCGTTCCAGTTCATCCCTCACCAGCCGCTCCATGTAGTGCTGCTTGGATTCGTCTGTTATTCCTTCCGACTAAAATGGAATTGCATTTATGCAAGTCTCGAGACTAGAAACAAGTTGCAAGTTACTGATTTATATTTGCACAGTCATTTCCGTGATAATCTTAACAATCCTTTAATATGAGTATCTACTACGCACATGCAGTGACACACAGTCACACACACACACACACACACCTGTGAGATACACACACACCTGTGAGATACAAATCAAAGCAGAGAAATGCAACTTTTTTTTTGCAACCTCAGCATACGAGGGCAGGTTTCCAGTCCTCTCCCTCGTTGTCCTATCTTCCCCCCGCAACAGTGAACACTCTGTGTGCTCATTATAGCATTAGTTGCAAATCACAGCAGGTGGAGCAGAAGCTTCTAAGGGCATTTCTCCCCTGGCAGGATTCAAATAACCCTTACTCAATAACTTATGTAAAAGAAACAGGCTACTTTGTACAAAAAACCATCACTGACGTTCCCGCAACCGGCTGCTTGTCCAGATGAGCCTAAAAACTACTAAGAGGCTGTTTGTTTTTGTTTGTTTGTTGGTTGGTATGCACTTTTTATAGTGCCCCTTCAAGCTCTCACTGCTCAGAGGCGCTCCCGAATGCAGAGCGGACACTGCATCATAGTTTCACGCCGAAGCGAGGTGGATTCGAACCTCGAACCTTGCGGCTCCAAGGCAACGACGCCACCACTACACCACCGCGCCCCACAAGAGTCAACAATAAAAAACCTCAGACAGTATAAACAGCATCTCAACTGTGGTTCCTTGACGATATAATCAGCAATCAATACCTCCGCAATGCTGTCCAGCAGCCTCGTCATCGTTTCACGTCTCTTCGCTCGTCCATGCTCCATGTTTTCCAGTTTCACAAGGACCGCGTCGATCTTCGATACGATGCTTCCGATCGAGTGTTCCATTCGATCCACTCGTCTCTGCAGCACGGAGAATTCTTCGTGCGACACTCCACCACCGGACATTCGTCGTAAGGATGATTTGACCGTGCTGATGTCCTCGTCGCTTTCGTCCAGGCTGTCCAGTCCGTCCTTGTCCTGGTTGTCGTAAGCCGTGCGCTGATCAGAAGCAAATCAATCAATCAAAATTTATATCAATCAATCAATCAATCATGTCCAACAAATTTACGAATGCAACAACTTCCTGCGGCAATATAAATGAATTATGTTGTAATGTTACTAAAATCTTTACCAGGGCTGTTTTTAAGGAATTTTTAGAACTGCACAACTCCTTCTTTCCTTTCACGTCCTCCATAGTAAATTACTTCCAATCGGAAGACAACGACCTTTTTTTGCTAGTTTTAACTGTACAGAAGTGCTTCTACAACTGCACAAATTCATTTAGAACTGCACATTTTGTGTATAACTGCACGTTAAAAAAGCCATGATCTTTACCATAAAGTATCTCTATATAAGATATCTAATAATACGCAAAGTTGGCTTTATGATACAGTATGTAAACTGGCTTTATGATACAGTACGTAAGTAAGTAAGTAAGTAAGTAAGTAAGCCGTTTATTGACAAAGCATCAAACACGTACAAAAGAGCAGTAATCAGTACAAATTCAATGACTTTCGAGTGATCGGTGCATAAGTCAAAGGGTCAATCCAAAAAGGTCGTATGGACCCGCTGAGGCTGGATTGACCCTTCCTTTCTCAATAACATTTGGCTATTGTAAAAAAAACAGTGCAAAGCACAACATCTTACACATGAAACGAAAGCAAACTGAAATGAAATGACACACAGATTTCAAAACAAAACAAAAAAACAAGAAAAAAACAAATTATGACCAATTGTTTAAATCTAGTAAACAGAGATTAAACAGTCTTTTAATTTTTTCTTAAACATGTTAATGGTGGGTATAAGTGTAATATATTTTTGGAGGTTATTCCATATCATAGGGCCAGAACATTTAATCGAAAATAATTTCATCCTAGTATGTGCAACATCGGTGCGGTAGTGTAACAGAGTTCTAGTGAAATGGTTATGTACAGCAATTCCCTGACAAAAATAACCATCAAATGTCCTAGGCAACAATTTGTGATGATAGCGAAACATGAACAAACTGATTTGAAACTTATATATATCTGATAATCGTAGTATGTTATAGGTTCGAAAAATTGGTTTGGTACTGACAGACCAGCATAATAAGAAAATAGTTCGAATGGCACGTTTTTGCAAACTCTCCAATTTTTTTAAATAAAAACTATAAGTTGAGGCCCAGCAAATGTTACAATATGACAAGTATGGAAAAATTAAGGAATAGTATAAGCCTTGTAATGTAGCTTGAGAGAGACAGTGACGGATTCTTGATAGCACGCTAATATTTTTTGCTATTTTTTTAGATATCTGCTTAATGTGTTCTTTCCAGGTGAGGTGCTGGTCCAGATACACACCTAAAAATTTACACGATTCAGTCGGCATAATCATTTGACCATCCATTGTCAATCTGTAATCACACACTGGCGTACGTAAACTGGCTTTATGATACAGTACGTAAACTGGCTTTATGATACAGTACGTAAACTGGCTTTAAGATACAGTACGTAAACTGGCTTTACGATACAGAGTGTAAACAAATCTGCATATTAAAACCTGGGAAGAAGATAAAAGTCAATGTTTAGCACTATACTGCAATTATGGCAAGTTAATTAATCTTTGACCCGTTTGCCCCGAGAATATCCGCTGAAAACGGGCTTAAAATTTAAAAATGAACAGGTAAAGGTTTAAAGCGGGTTGAGGTACAAAACACACTTCACATTAAACAGAATAGCAGAAAATACACACAATATACTGATATTCACAAATGATTCCAGTATTTTTTCTCACCTTCTTTCTGTCCAGATCAGCCTGCATCTTACGAATTTCAGCATTGGTCAGCACGTGACCTTTGTCAAGGTCGTACTTGGAACAGACAGCAACTATCTCCGCCTCTGCGTATCCACGCCTACAAAGCAGACTCAGCTCCATAACAATGTCTCACAAAATAACTGCAAAGATTTATAAGTGAACTCCGCCTCAGGTTCCTATGGAACCTGTGCCGGTCCCAAGTCCGGGTAAAAAGGAGGAGGGTTCCGCGGAGCCCTCGCGAGTAAAACAAACTACCGCAACAGAAATGACACAGATGAAACTGGAGGCGGCACATTATCGTTGGCTGAGAAGGATACTGAAGATCACTTGGAGGGACAAGATCAGAAACGAGGAAGTAAGGAGAACATCCATGGAGAAACTGGAAGACATGCTGAAGAAGATGCGTTTACGTTGGCTGGGTCACGTACATAGATCGGGAGAGGAGAGAACTCTAAAGCAGGCACTGGATTGGACTCCGATGGGATGGAAAAGGAGTCGAGGAAGACCGAGAAAGACCTGGCGAAGCATTGTTACTCAGGATTTGGGAAGATGCTAGGATGGCTGCGGAAGACAGGATAACGTGGAGAGGCTGTGTCGCCCGATGCGCTACCAGCGCGAGGAAGGACTAAGTAAAGTAGAAAATGCAAAGAATACAGTTTTAAAGAGTTATCGTTTCAAGGCCAATCCTTCACAAATGTGTTCACAAACTCTTAGCAACATTTTTAGATAAATTAATTAAATTAGGTTTGATCTAACTTTTAATTCCATTACAATTTTCTCTGAGTACAGCCAATTTAGCATTATTAGTTACGTTACTCAACAGGAGATGAGTTCTTTGTTACCACATTTTATCTGTTAGATTGACATGTTAAGCACCCTGGAGTGATTTTTAATAGACACTATATTCCTATACACAGTACATAATCAAACTAAATTGCAAGGTAAAGCACCCACAACAGATTGATACTGCAGATTTCTTACTTCAACTTAATTTTAAATTCAAAATAAACCAAAACATCAATTAGGCTCAAATGCAAAGATAATATGCAATCAAAGAAATTTAAAGAAGTCTTGTTCAAGGTCCCAACTGGTAATAATTTTATACGACTATAAAATAAATAAACTGATTTAAGCATGGTACAAGGATTGCAAGCAAAAGACTGCACAGGTAAATTTTGGTACAAGGTCGCAACCTTTAGGGGGGGGGGGGGCATTTATACAACATGAGGAGTGTCTGGCTACACTTCTGCAACATATGCTCACAAGTGTGGAGCACGGTGGTGGAGGGGTATGTTCGGTGCTTTGGAGCAGGAATGCTGCGGTTTCGAATGATGAGAATCTTTAAAGCAAATGCATAGCTTCTTAGAGCCTGAGGGATTATTTCTAACTCAGGCTTTAATAATAATAATAATAATAATAATAATAATAATAATAGTAATAATAGTAATAATAATTACGGCTACTGACTGTTTCAGGTCTTTGTGCCATTCATGATAATCCACTCTCTTGTCGCTTGACACTGATTTCTGAACTTTTACAGCTTTCTTACGTCTCAGGTTCAGTTTGTCCAACATTTTCTGATATCCCTGAAAGACATTAAATATATAAATTTAAGTAAACAGCAGATATGATCAAATTTAATCCATAACAAACTTTTTGATTTACTAAATATAGTATGAAGATACGTCACTTTGTATACTTTTGGACGAACAAATTGATAGTTACCCATCTCCCAGAAAATTCCCACTTCCTAGATTCCATCAAAAGAAAACAGTCTGACAACAGAGACCAAACGAGAGAAATTCAAGGGCCCCCTATGCAGACCAGTTACATGCCCCTAAACTATCTAATGAGAAACAAATTGCTTACAAACAAATTGAAGTGATATAGGTGCAGGTATGACCTACAATTTCTATATATATATATTTATAAAATATAATTTTTATTAAGTTGTAAATTTGAAGTGTAAACTATTTGCAGTCAATTTTCTCTGCAATTATAATGTTAAAAAGGCACAAGCAGAAACTTTTCTCTATATAACTAGTAGTTTAACTACCTAACCCAGGCCCCAAAAAGTCGACAGACTTTTAAAATTTACTAAATAACTTACTAAATTTTAAATTAAAATATTATTAAAAAATAACTAAATAAATAAATAATTAAATTATTAAATTTACTAAACAGGGCCCCTAGTCATTGGTCAATTTTGCCCCGCCCCGTGGCCCTGACTACGAACCCTTTTGAAGTAGTCGGTCATTTCGAAGTCATTCTTTCGATGCGACAACTCTGCCTTCACTTCCGAGTATGTGTCGATGATGATAGCAACGAACATGTTCATGAGGATGAAGAACATGAAGAACACGAAGAGAACAAAGTAAGCCGGACCGAGAACACGATTCGCCCGCTCCAAGTCGTCGAAATTGAAGTCACCCAACAGGATGCGGAACTGGCTGAATCTGTAAACATACCAAGGGCGTATTTAGGGGATTAAATCCTTTATCAACCAAAATGTAGTAAATGATTGGTAAAGGGTTAATGGGTTCAAACCCTGAAATAAATTGCAGAGACAATGCAGAAAATCCAAAACTGATCAAAATAGGCAACCATGCAAAACAGAACGGGTTTCCTCCTGAAACTGTGTCCTGGCTACGCTTCTGCAACATATGCTCACAAGTGTGGGTGAAGTGATGTAGGGGTATGTTCTTTGCCTTGGAGCTGGAAAGTTGTGGGTTTGAATCCACGTCAAGCCGTCGCGTAGGGACTCACTTGCTGAATGCGCTTTGGCGTGAAACTCCGATGCAGTGTCTGCACTGTAGTCAGGAGCACCTCTGAGCAGAGGGCTTGAAGGGACATTAAACCAAAAATTTGCGAGAAATAAAAAAAGAATATACTTACATGCAGCTCTCAAACTTCGAGTAGTCTTCGACCTGTGTTCCGAACAACAGATAGCCGAGCTGAGCAAAGGCGAGAAAGACGATGAAGAACATGATCGAGAATCCAATCAGATCCTTGGCACAGGCGCCGAGGGTCGTCGACAGCTGCATCATTGTCTTGTTGAAGCTGATGAATTTGAAGAGCTAAACAAAGACATCGTAAAACAAAGACATCGTAAAACAAAGACATCGTAAAACAAAGACATCATAAAACAAAGACATCATAAAACAAAGACATCATAAAACAAAGACATCATAAAACAAAGACATCATAAAACAAAGACATCATAGAATTAGAGAAAGCAGCACGACACACAATATATCACTTTACATTACCTTACATTACACACTACTTTACATTATACTTTGCATTACACATTACCGTACAGTACACATTACATTAAGTACACAACCTGACATTACACATCACCTTAAATTGCACATGACCTTACATTACACATTACCTTACACACTACAAAGCTTGGAAAGTTGCCAGATAATTATTTAAGGGAAAATGGCAGTAGTAACAGGTAAATGATCCATTAGTTTAAGTACTTTTTGTTGATTACTTAAAGGCAGTAAGGGTCGTCTACTTTAATCCAGGTGACAAAGACCATATACCTTAATCCAGGTGAGAAAAACCATATACCTTAATCCAGGTGAGAAAGACCAAATACCTTAATCCAGATGAGAAAGACCATATACCTTAAACCAAGAGAGAAAGACCATATACCTTAATCCAGGTGAGAAAGACCATATACCTTAAACCAAGTGAGAAAGACCATATACCTTAATCCAGGTGAGAAAGACCATATATACCTTAATCCAGGTGAGAAAGACCATATACCTTAATCCAGGTGAGAAAAACTACATACCTTAATCCAGGTGAGAAAGATCATGCATAATTGTATATACCTCAATCCATGTGAGAAAGACTGTAATATATATACCTTAATCCAGGCGAGAAAGACTATATACCTTAATCCATGTGAGAAAGACCAAATACCTTAATCCAAGTGCGAAAAACTACATGCCTTAATCCAGGTGAGAAAGACCATAACTGCGAGCGTGTAGTTGAAGATGAGTTGCCAGTAGCTTGCGTCGTTCAAATCGACGAACTGATTCGGGTTCTGATGCATTTTGCTATCGATATCTTGATCAACGACAACCGTTCGATAGATGTTGAACGAGATGCAGCAGATGGCGTTCGCAATGATCACCAGATCGAGGATGCTCCAGAACGACTTGAAGTAGTGCCACCGGTGACGTTTTATCTGAATTAGAGCAAATATCAGTACAAGATGATGTAATTGATTATTTGGGTAGGGTGGTGTCGAGTGGGGTGGGGAGCGGGTGGTTGGGGAGCCGTCAGTAAGGGTGGGGAAGAAAGGAATTTGCCGGGACCGGGGCCAATCCTAAATTTCCCGGGCAACGTCGGGTACCTAAGTTAGTTGATTATACCTAACCCATATCCTAACCCTAACAACAGCCCATTATGGGACTGTTCTGTTGCAATACAATCCTGGTTGTACGCTCGTATCCAACAGCGCTGTTTATTTTCGGTTACTGTTGCTACAACCAGGAATGGTGCTTAGTGTCCAGGTACAACTCCACTCTGTTCCAGAAGAATCTCAGAACTTTCTATTTAGCCGTGGTTGGGCAGGGAGCGCTTCTGATTCCCAATTAACCTTTCACTAAACAAGCAGAAATCATTTGGAATAACGAAAAACACGCAAGTATATAAACTATATATATATATACAAAATTATCATATTACATGTTGTTAAGTTTTATCGTAATCGTAATCTCCAAATTCCTATGTGTCACTTGAAAGACAAGGGCAGCACACAAGCTTATTCTGAAAAAAAAGCATATGAACACAAAGCACTGTAAAGAAGTACTTAGGTTGCTTCACATAGTGCCTTGCGAAAGTCTGAAAGGCGTGAAAAAGATGTTTAAAATGCACAAATTATAGACGAAATAATGTTGCACTATGAGATCCTGCACTACACATTTATAGCAAAATCTGAAATCACAGATTCAAATGTATTAAAATTATGTATTTAAAAACTATTTGCATTAATGTAATTGGACAGCTTCTTGAAGGGCACTATATACATGAATGAACTTCCCATGCGACAGAGGACCTCCACTTAACAACACAGTAGTAACTGTAGTCTTTATTATCATAGCTTACATCCATAGACTAAAGCCAGGCTTTTGACAGGGTTCATACCTCAAGTGCTTCCTCGACGACGTAGTAGGCAATGAAGAGCACAAAGATGCATTCGCACGCGAGAATGACGTAATCAAACACCGTGATGTAACGTATGAGTTTAACCGTACGCAGCGTCCACGATGTCAACACTCCACCAGTTGCAGGGAACTCACATAACAACCTGCGTTGAAATTTAAAACAACATTCAAATGATTCTTAAAGTAACATACATTATGAACATGTATTCACTATTCATATCTATCACCATGCATAACTGTACCATAAATTTCATCTACATAACACATACTATCATATATTGGGGTGCGGTGGTCTAGTGGTGGCGTCGTTGCCTTGGAGCCGGAAGGTCCGAGGTTCGAATCCACCTGGCCGCGTAAGGACCTTGGGCAAGTCCTTCACTCACAATTGCTCAGCGCTTCGGCGTGAAACTCCGATGCAGTGTCCGCTCTGCATCGGGAGCGCCTCTGAGTAGAGAGCTTGAAGGGGCGCTATAACAAGTGCACATACATACATACATACATAAATCATACATATATAATACCAACACGTTCACAACAATATGTATTCATGCACGAGTCAATGAAATTATGTGCCGTGCGTAAGTATGTATGCATGCATGAGTATGTGTGTGTAACTGTGTATGTATGTAACTAATATGCCACTCCACTCTGTTCCTAAGAACCTAAAAACTGTTTTATTTAGCCGTGGTTGGGACGGGAGCACTTCTGAGTAGCCTACCTTGAAGAGGTGCTATATAAATTTCCGAAATAAAATAAAATAATAATAAATAATATGCATGCATGTGTACATGCAGTGCATGTGTGTGTGTGCAACCATGTAAGTACACATGCGTTCACGCATGCATGCATGTACATGTATGTATGCATGTATGTGTGTACATAATGTTTCAACAAAAACTCTTCAAGAGCACTTATCTTAATGGTAAACTCCTCAGAACACACGCCTTATTCTTTGATGGAAACTTCGTGGCAGCAATCACAAAAGAGACAAAACAACGATCATCTAGAATGGTTCGGTGCACGGTCAACAGCGCGCATGTCAAAAGCGCGCAGACAAATGCGCGCAGACAAATGCGCGCAACAGGAACATTTTCCGCCAAAAGAGCGCAGACAAAAGCGCGCAAAAAAGCGCGCAAAAAAGCGCGCATCCTGTCTATTCTTTCGTATGTTTTCTCCTCGAAGTCCTTCTTTGATGATGGTTTGAGCCGGCTACTCAAAGCGATCCACTAATGACTATGTAGACTTCGTTTAATGTGTTATAGCCTAATTCTGATGTGTTGCTTTGATTAGATTTTCATTAAACAGTTTAAACTTGTTCACAATTAACTATGTGGCCTATTAATTCTGACGCTGAGTTGTGTCAAGGTTTATACCAATCTATTTTATTGCGTAGAACATGAACTGCTCCTTTGAAGAACAATCTTATGATTTTTGTCAGGCCTATAATTCAACTAGCCGGCTTCGTTTTCTTTGAAATTAATTGCTCGGTATATATATTCGGTTAAATAGTTACAGTTTTATTATGTCTATATTTCTAACAATATGTTTAATTGCGTTTCAAACTCAAGAATAGGTATAATATTCTGATGTTTTGTTGAACTTCAAATTAGTTTGCTTCAATTTGTTCGAATGTTCGAAATTAAATGTTCCGTATCTGTCTTATTATGTTTAAATGCTCATTAAAAACGATTATGTGTTTTGTGTATTGAGTCTATGTGTTCTTCGTCGCGCGCATTTGTCTGCGCGCATTTGTCGTGCACGATTTTGTTACTGCGCGCATTTGTCTGCGCGCATTTGTCTGCGCGCTTTTGACATGCGCGCTGTTGTTACGGCGCCGAATGGTTCAAACGTTACATGGATGCCACTAAGAAGAGATAAGCTGACCAACCTGACAACACAGAATAGATTGATGTTAGCGTTGTAGAGGCTAAAATCGATGAAAACGGCTCTTGTGCCACGCTCCAGCCAGTTGTTGTCTGTGAGCGTCTGTATAAGATTCTTTGATACGTCTTCGTTAGTTGATAGATCCTGGACATAACCACCTCCGTTGTACATCGATACTTGACCCCAGTACGCAGAACCATGCAGCTGCTCGGCACTCTGATATTCCCAGCTGGCAAAAGAAATACCAAAAACAAATCTTACTGCCTCAATGTATGTATGAAATCAATAATTTATTTATTTCAAGAATTTATATAGCACCTCTTCAAGAAGCCCACTCAGAGGTGCTTCCAGTCCAACCATGGTGATATAAAAAGTTTTAAGGAGCCTGTAAAACACTGACGAGTCAACTCTAGGTAGCAGGCGTATCTCCAACGGGAGACTATTCCAGACAGATGGACATACACAACTGAGAAAGAAGAATGCTGACAGGCTGAGGTTCCAACATGATGGACCAACAGCTCCCACTACTAAAGGATAAGGGAAGGGCTCTGCAAGCTAGAACAACAGATACTGAACAGCAAAGTTCACATGTAGACAAGCCAAATCACAGCCAAGGAGATAATGCCAAACCAGTGTAGCAATTCTCTTTTTCTTAATGCCTCCTACAATCACTTTTCGTTTCACTCGTGCTTCTGCCCAGAGACCAAACTAAGAAACTTCACACAGCAATACTAGTAGCTACAGTGTTGTGTGTTTTCTGAGACAAGATATCATTGTCATTCCTCAAATATACGATCGCTATATAAAAACTGAACAAAACAACCTAATACGAAAGAAGAATCAGCTCAAAGCAAACATTGTAAATGCACCAGGAAATTTCCTTTATAGGTTGCATGGCACAACAATTACATGTATATCCTGGTAATAGAAAAAATTGCATCTGTATGCATTTTTATAAGGAATCACACTCTCAATGCAAATTCCACAGAAAGCATGATAGTCATTGGTACTGCACTGGGTGAGGTACATAAGCTGAACAATTATAATTATTAAGTTTCCCGATACATGAAAAAGACCTCCTAACCATTTAGTAAGGATACACATCACACCAGACCAATACTTTGGTTGGTACCAGTGGTACAAATCATTCCTCATAACTTACGCAGTTCCATTCATTAGACCAAATCGTTGCGTATCCTCGTTATCCGCAGAATATCCACCGTAACACGATTTTATCAAACTGCGGAAGTCTTCGTGAATAGTGCACGAGTCGTTTCTCACTCGCACCATTCGCAAGCGTGGCACTCCAAGCACCTTACTATCGAACAGAACATAGTGGTCATCAGACATGTTCTGATGTTCTGGCCACATTTCTCCATAGAGGCCTTTCATCAAAGGACCCAAGGCATACTGTCAAAACACACACACAAATGAAATATAGAAGATTGTAATCATGTATTGTAAGAATTCTTTCAATACCCATTTCTATACAATTTTATGCAATTTATTAGTAAAAAATGTCATACTGAAATCCTCAGCATGCAGCAGTTTTAAATTTAAAAAACACAACAGCAAATAACTGGAACTTTTACACCAACTTTAATCTTTTACCCATTTGCCCCGAGAATATCCGCTGAAAACCGGCTTAAAATTTTAAAATGAACTGACAAAGGGTTAAATAACGTTCAAATACTGGATCGCAAACTGTTAAATTTTCAAACACCCAGCCATTTACAGCATGTGATAGCAGTGTCTTCATAATCGCATGCACCCTTTAGAATCACAGTTCAAAAATTATTTTACAGAATTTCTATCATGTGCAGCATTTAACAGCATAATACTTAAGAACCTAAAAACTGTCTCATTTACCGTGGTTGGGCTGGGAGCGCTTCTGAGTAGCTTACCTTGAAGAGGAACTATATAAATTTCCAAAATAAATAAACACTGTATTCATACACCATACTTTACCTCAAACCACTCTTCCGCACTCCCAATAGTTGCGAAGGTCGACGATGGAGCAAATGGTTCTTCGACGAATATAGCGGTAACGGCACTTGTGTAGTAATACGTCATGGTCGTCGTCATTCCAAACGCCACTGATTAAACAAAGAAAATTACTCATCATAGTCATCACCATCATCACTTCCCAAAACCAACACCATAATAAAACGTAGTCAAATTACAAAACCCTACAGAAATCAACACAAGAGCCAAAATAACTATAAGGGCCGATAAGTTTTCAAAGAAACCACACTCCTAGTCGATATTTTTCAGCTGTGTGGTTAGCAGCTGCCAGAATGCGTAACTAGCTAATCAAGGGTCCAACGCCACCACTACTCCACCGCGCCCCACACTTGTCAGTGGACGCCGAGAGACCTTTAACAGTTGCAGTTCATAGATCTCATACTTGACCACATTACTCATGAGGTAGCTCATGAATGCCTTCTCATGGAGTGACACAGGCCACAGACTTGTGATGAAAACATCATCAGGCCTAAAAAAAAATGTTGTGTTTCCGGTAACAGAGCTAAAAAAAATTGGGTAGGTAGGTCGGAAAATATTTTTATTTTGTTAAATATTTTTATGCAGTGACTATCCGAAAAAGTATACCCCACTAGTCTTTTTTGCACGCTGAAACAAAGTACGTGTTCTAAGCAAGTATAAACTGCCTATTTCCCGACTGTCTGCACCTAAAACTGCTCTAGAAACAGTCCTATTAATTTCATTTTGTTGACGTCTCTTATGTTATGTCAATAAAAATGTTTAAAAAATATTTTTTGGGAAAAAATGTTATTTTTTTTTTGAGAAAAAAAAATTTTTTGGAAAAAATATTTTTTTTAATAAAATTTTTTTACAAAAATATTTGGGTCGCGGCCGTAAAAATGGGTCGGTCGCGTTACCGGAAACACAACAAATGTTTTTTTTACGCCTCATGAAGTACAAAACAAAAGGTACAAACTACAAAAGACATAAACATAAAAAATGACGACATTTTAAAAGCACCTAGCAACTGCATAATTAATGAATGGTAACTATGGTATGAACAGCTCAACTTTGTACACTTTTTCGAGTGCTGTGGCAAGCAGAAAATGTCATGAAAATAACAAACTTAACTCACCAATGCACAAAATCACGAGAAAGACGATAAAGACGCACATTTCCCTCAGAGTCGTTTTGACATGAAGCTCTCGATTCTCTTTCGTATCCTCCGTCTGCCGAGTTGCCCATAGAGCTACAGCAATAATAGAAACAAATGTCTGAATTTCGCAGGCAAAAA
The DNA here is from genome assembly GCA_945859605.1 of Lumbricus rubellus. Classification (NCBI taxonomy): domain Eukaryota; kingdom Metazoa; phylum Annelida; class Clitellata; order Crassiclitellata; family Lumbricidae; genus Lumbricus; species Lumbricus rubellus. The sequence continues at coordinate 21,006,799 of OX243824.1, read as the reverse complement.
AACCTCACCCCAAAACCAACTACCACTTTGATTCTCCCTGACTGAATTTTAACCAGCCTGTTACAAATGGATTAAACTTACTTTACGACTTGAATTGCAGCAACCATCGAAGATTGATAAGTCTTCTTTTTGGCCATGCTGAAGTCAGGATCAATTCTGAGTAATCCCTCTGAAGAGGTGCCATATAAATATTTCCATTGAATTTCATTCAAGATTCAATTCAATTCATTTATTGTGACCATCAACCATAAACAATAGTCACAGTACAAGATGCTTCACATAATCGGATGGCAACAAGGAAGGCCCTAAGGGATGAATATCCCGCTAACAGGGACAGTGGGACACCTATTTACATGTGCAATTTTAACTGATGGCTAAACGGTTGACATCATGAATTGAACAGTAGGCTAAAAAAAGAATGAAATAACAATTAATGTAGTAAACTTAAAGATAAAAAAAACATACAAAACGAAACAACAAAAAAACAGTGCTTACAAGATATTCTATTTAAATTTTAAGCAAAATATAAAGGTAGCTGTTTTCACCTCTGATGCCCCTCATAAATTTCTCACAGCAGCTCCGATTTGGCTCGGTCGATCCGTCCGTAGTGGCCTCCACTGCTCCTGCTTCCTGCGACGGTTCATTCGTCTGACTTTCTTCGTAGTTGTCATCGTCGTCGTCAAAACTATCTTCCTTTTCCATGTCGACCTCATCCTCTTCTCGGTGGATAGTAGGTTCCTGCGGCCCACTTGGATTTACAATTCCCCTATCGTCCGTTTCCAAAGAATCTTGCGATCCTGTGTGTGACGGGCGTTCTTTCGACATTTCACAAATACTGTACAAAAGAAGAAAACATATAAGTAAACGAAATATAGCTGCTTAAACTGAAAAGCAGTTCAACATCATACAAACATATGGTTGTAACACCAGCATAAAACTAAAGGTTAGTGTGACTGACGTCTCGGTAGATCATAAACAGTATGGCCGCCGTAGATACGTGCGCATTAGAGCGGCCATGGCTGCCAACGAATGCAATAAAATTACAGCGCCACCTATCGACGATATCGAAGCGAGAGGGTCGGATAGGGTTAGTTTTAGGGTTAGTGCAGTCATTCTCCTGAAATTTCAGCAGAATGACTGCACTAACCCTAAAACTAACCCTAACCGACCCTCACGACGCCTAACTTGAGCCCTAACCGACCCTCACGCTTTGCATGTTGGGATGCATGTTGCGATATCGTCGATAGGTGGCGCTGTAATTTTATTGCATTCGTTGGCAGCTATGGCGCTCTAATGGGCACGTATCTACAGCGGCCATACTGTTTACGATCTACCAAGACGTCAGTCACAATAACCAAACTAAATCCCACATGAACAATGCGAAAAAGAAGGCAGATGAAACAAGAATAAACCCAAACATTGTTACCATAAAACAGTCATTAGTCATATCAATAGCTGTATTGGCCAATATATCTCTAAGTAATTATCTTGAAACTACCTACACATTTGAACTGATTGAATAGCATAGACAGAGCGGTTTTGGGTCGTCTTTCTAATATATTCTGCTGCAGTCAACTGGTTTATTTACCTGAATTGTTTGCTGATAGCATTGTCCTAATCACTGCAGCGTTGTTAGAGCTTTTAACATCACTATTGTTCCCAGTGTTGTCACTATTGTCATTGCTTTTTCTACTTCTATCATTAAAGGCCAACATCATAATAATCACAATAATTATATATCTGTATCTTACTGTCATTATACTATAAGTCAGATAAATAACAGCGCTACAGGATTCATAACACTCACGTACATACTGAAAACTGAATATATCTAACAAAATTCTATAGCAACAGACGTAGCAACAAACTTTATTTTGTCATTGCCGATATAACTTCCAATAGATACTTATAAGAAAAATTATCAACTTGTAGAGAAATAAGAAATTAAATCATATCGCGAGTACTAATAAATGACCAGAATACACAAAACTTTTGTTTGGGGCCGAACTCATTACTATTCAGCGAGTGACGCAAATGTATTACGTAAGTAAGTAAGTAAGTAAGTAAGTAAGTATATTCTTTAATGTATCAGCTGCAAACGCACTCTGATTTACAAGCATATAAAAACACGATACATAAAAACAAATAAAAGACAAATATGGCAGCCATCAACGGCGCCAACTGCGCGGGTTAAACAAGAAATTTAAAGTCTTGGAACTCGATAAATTATGTACAGCGCTGATATTGAGAAATCGTGGGCATTTGCATTTTATATTTATAACTAGCCTAAGCTTGAATTGACTAGGTTAGGAAAGGACTTACCAGGACTTCAATAAAACAAAGTTCAATGTAGTCTTAGATTGTAAGATCTTTGATACGCCGACCCATAAAGAAATTGAAGTTTCTTCACAGAAAGTTGAAAGTTGAAATAATTTCACTTAAGCTTTACTGTTTTTGTGTTTAAGGTCATAATTTTATTCATTATTCATTACAAAGTCTAGTGCGTATAAAAATTATTCTACTCTAAAAGAGATTACTGCATTAAATTTTGCATTATCCCGCAGCGCGTTGCAGGTGGTTCATAAGTAACACTTCCTTACTTACTTAGATCGTCAGATGGCGCCATAATACTTCCGGGTATACTATTTTGGCGGATTATTTTAACTGGTATGTAGTTTTATTTTAGTTTTGTTTGATAATTAAACCTTTGGTGAATTATATTGTAATATACTTAATGGGTATTCCATAAATGTTGCGTTACTGCTGCGCATTATATATTGGCTAAAGAATTCTATGTTTGACACTAGGTGCCAATGAAAGTAACAGCGAATGTTGAAGTTGTGAGTCGCCTGCTTGCTTCTGCAAACCAGCGCCCGAAAGGCAAAGCCAGTCGCTCACAGGTTTCCATTGGTCGCAAACCTGGCGACTCTGCCAATGACATATTTCTCATGATATGCACCCAACAGGACCGGAATGGCATCAGATATAAGGTGATTTGATCTTAGAAACTTGTCTTCTGTCTCATGACTTGAACGTTGCACATTCTAACCTTATGATCTAGTTTTGGTAAAGGTGTATTTTAGCGTATTTTATTATTTCCAACTTAGGTCAAAAGAAATAGCGTATTTTATTGTTTGGGTGCGGTTTCCGAACTCATGCACGTACTTTATCAATTCCACTTCTACCCTGGCATGAATCATTTATTTCTTCACCAATTCAACTTCTATTATCCGTTCAATTTTCGATTCTTTTAACTTTCCAATGTTTTTAAAATGTCACATTTCCCATGCGAAATCGACGTTCGAATCGCCATTGAACCACAACATCTAACCGGAAGTTGGGGTACGCGCCAAACCATCGACGTATATGCGACTATAAATAACGTAGGCCTACGTCAAGACTTAGGTCCTAAGTTAAAAATGAGAAATGGAAGCTGGATGAAGGTATTTCTAGATGTGAAATAGAAGCCGGATTGATGGGGAAAACGCTCAAGTAATCGAAGCTGGATGAGGGTATTTTTATATCTGAAAGAGTAGCTGGTTTGACGAAAATAATGGGCAGAAATAGAAGCTGGGGTAATAAAAATAATCAAGCTGAAATTGGAGCTGGATTGATGAAAAATAGTTATTATTGCAACAGAAGTTGGATTCAAAAAGCAACTGATGCAATTGGAAAAGCTGGATTTTTACATACTTATTTATTAATTTTTGCTTGCCGCGCGCCACTTCCGGAAAGGGTCGCAATTGAACAACAACTTGGATCGGCGGTTTGTTACGACAAAATATTACAATTTTTCGATCGAAATCCTTCTTTTTAAGATATTCGAAGTATAATCATACATCACTTTGGCAATGGCACGTTGACAGAAATATTTTAAGACGCTTTTTGTGCCATTATAAGCGTGAAAATAATAAAATACGCTAAAATACACCCTATCGATTTCGAAATAATAAAATACGCTAAAATACACCTTTACCATGGTTTTTTAATCTAATATTTTATAATTTTTTATTAATTATTTGCTGATTGAATGAATGTGCAGTGAATGTCAACAGAACAAGTTCTAAGGACTGACGTTGTGTCATTGATACACTGTCACCTTAAATCGAGTGATTAAAAAGAAGAAATCACTTTCTTAGGTAGTATTTTTTCAGTCTGGAAATTTGTAAGATATTTAGCTTTTTTGACTTGTATTGCACTGACTGAATCTAGGAAAATTCTCTGAGCTTTCTAAGTCTAATGATTAAAGAATGCCTTTGTCTTAAGATGGAAGAAAGATAAGTAGAATTAAATAAAATGTTTAAACTGTTTGAATAACAACGCATATGTCACTTGAATTCAAATTGACTAAGAAGACTGTCTATATGCCTTTTGATCTTAAAAAATGATTTTTTTGTTCTCTAGCTAAAGCAAAATGTTGAGACGGCTTTTACGAAGTTTGTCAACGAAGGAAAAGCAACGGTTAGACTTAAAGAACCGCCAGTCGACGTCTGTTTCAGCAAGGTATTTGACACTGCAGAATTTACGAATACCAATAAAATATGCATTGAACGTCATTGCTACTACTAACCACGATCACATTAAAAGATAGGTAGTTTGTTCTGAGCCAACATAATGTTATTATGTCGTCAGTGTGACATCATCAGAAAAATTTGGCTGCAGTTGTGGAAGAAAAGTATACATTTAAGACAGTTACTATTTTTACCGAAAGCAACTATGTAGCTTGTTCAAGAATAATGCGCTGTTAAACAAATGACAATTCAATTCATTTATTTACTCATTCATTACAGTAATTTACATAGCACCCTTTAAAGTCTAAATTGGTGCTCCCAACCCCAGTACAACTAAAAAGGCATTTGGTTAGTTGAGGATGGAGTGTTTCAAAGTGGATCCTGGGAAGTAAACGTAGCACCAAAGGCAGACTGTTTCAGACATAGGGGTCAGCAACTGAGAAGGCATGGTTTGATAGTTAAATATATGTAAAATGAATCCTTTATCTGAAAAGGATTCAAAGCAGACAATATGGAGTTATTCATAGGCGCTTATTAAGACAGATTAAGATGGAAGTTCATTAATTCCGGAAAAACTGTAGATTGGAACCCCACAAGTTGAAAATGCATAATTATGTACGCTGGTATAATGATGTTTTCTAACTCCAGTTTAAATATGCGATCGGTATTGCTGAGTCTTATTTCAGAGTATGTGTTACAGTGCATCTCGTGAGCGAATCCTAGTGAATATAGTCAAGTATTTCAATATTTTCTAATAATACAAATAATTTTTACAAATACACTACATTTTATTCTAGTACTAGTGGTTGTTTTCTTTGTGTTTCGTTGATCTAGGCCGACCCTATTCAGTTGAAAAGCTTCCTAAACGTACTTCGTAAGGCTGCAAGTGGTGAAACAGTTGATGGTGTGACTTTGTCTTCGTTGGCGCCTGCAACAACCAAGCAGGTCGCTAGCCTCAAAACGAAATTGAGCGTGAAATCTCGCAAGGAATATCCCATAACGGAAGGATTTCCTAGCTCGCTGGAAAGTCTTCAGATCGTCGGCTGTACGCTGAAAACGATCGATTCAAGAATATTTAAGCTTCGGAACCTTACTGCACTTGATTTGAGTAATAACAATCTCAAGTAAGTGTTTTTAAACTGTTTATTTAATACTTCAAATATGGTCAATCAATGCAGTCTTCATGTAAACCAGGTGTTGCTTTCTTGTAAATTTTCTTGGAAGTATATAAAACAAGTTTTGCTCATTCATTCATTTATTCATTTCAAGAATTTATATAGTGCCCCTTCAAGAAATCCACTCAGAAGCGCTCCCAGTCCAACCACGGTGAAAGCTTGTAGAACACTGACGAGTCAATCAACGCTAGGTAGCAAGCGCATTTGTTGATTATACTTTAGAGGGCCAGCTGCTAGCAACTGGAATCTGGAAAAGGACATTTTGGAAATGGACACTGTGTAGTTTTTATGCTAAAGAAATTATTGTAATAGAATTAGATTCTCAGAGAAATTTCTCTCTGTGAGTCAGATGTTAACCATTTTAGTGCGGAATTCTGTTGTCAATTTTTGTTTTGAGTGCAACTTTTCCCACACTTCGAATAATATGATTTTTTGCACCACCTAATAAGAGAATTTGGAGAGGACCCAAAAATTGGGGGTTTAACTTGGCTATGACATTGAACATGTATGCCTTTGCTAATAAAGGTTTGAAGTATTCCAATGGGTATTGCATATCTGTTTTGTCAACCTTACACCCAGGTCTTGATCATTATGATAAAGTGCGCTACAGAAGTCATGAGATTAGATTAAGTGTTCTACAGGCCAGGTATATCTGACTTTGCAGGTTATTCCTTGCTGACCCAAGAAAACAAGTATTTAATTCTGCACAAATTTTTTTTCTCTTGTATATGAGAGACTTTATCCTACTTAGTACCAGTTTTATCACATAACGTCATATTCTGCAAATCCTATCCCGTTCCATGAGGAACATAGGGAGGCACTCATCTCCTTTTCAATGGCCCTGAGCCAGCAATGAACGAATCCCAAGGTCCTGGACACGGGCCAGTGTATCGCAGGACTTGCCGTTTACTTCCCAGCTTACGCCGATACCAAATTATACTGCTTGGTGACAGGCAAGTGTGCATAAACAACTTGCCCAAGGTCAAATGATCATCGTAAAATTTCAGAGATAGAAACTCGTTTAATTAATTTATGAAAATTTTGTGTTGCAGAGTGCTGCCAAACGACTGGGAAAATCTCCAGAATCTCGCCGAACTTCGGCTGGATTCGAATCAGATCGAGGACTTTCCAAAAGGTCTTTGTTCCGGATCGCTTCAGAAGCGTCTCGTCCACCTCGACCTCAGCTCCAACCGCCTTCGCTTCCTCCGTCCGTATTTCTGTGACCTACAATCGTTGGCCACGCTTAAACTAGATGACAATCTGCTCACACTTCTACCATCGGGCATTGGAAAGCTCAAACGGCTGAGTACCTTTACGGTATCTAAAAATCAGCTGAAAACTCTACCGGGTAGCTTTGCGTACCTGTCGCTACAGATGCTCGACTTGTGTGGCAATCCGTTCTTGCAGGATGGACCGGGTTCGGCAATCGATCGCCTTGCATTTCCCAGTCTGTTGGAGTGTGCTGGGAGGGCAATACGACGCGAGAGGTAATTAGAACTTGGGACGGTGATCAAAGAAATTTGTATTGCGCCTCCTGAAGAGAATCTGAACAGAAATGTTGTTTACACTGACCGCATGCATGTTTTTCATGCTCAGTTCACTAGGAAAGTCATATTTTGTTTTTATCTAATACCTGAGTTTTCGGTGTTTGACTGAACTGCTCCCTTGGCTTTTGGTTTGAACTGTGATTTAGGTTTCACTTTGGTGGAGAACTACGTTGAAAATTAAGGTACTATGCATTGGGAACTTGTAACAGCACTTTAAGTTGATTGCTGTGTGCATTCTGACTAGGATCCTATGGACATCGTTAGCCAAAATATGTGACAACCATGAATGATAGTTGCTGTTGAAAAAGAAACCACCAGCCACAGTGACTTTGTTTGTTTTTGCACATCTATGCAATTTTTCCATTAAATACTTATTAAATACTTTACTATAATATAATTAGTATCTATAGTAGACTCTGATGCAAACTTTCTTATTACAACCAAATCTGTCCTAGTTTGGGTAGTACTGGATGTGATGATTTAAAAGAATTTGTTTTACCACAGCATTCCTTGCTGCATTGTCTTTTAATAAGAATAATAACGGCAATTTATATGGCGCCGTAACGTCTTTTATTACCACATGGCACTTTGCATCATCTGTTACCATACTTCTTAGGTAGCAGAATTTTGGCATATATTGCTTATAATGCACTGTTGCCACAAAGTTCTACAAATTTTAGAAGTTGTCTCAGGTTTCCTGCTATAATCAGGGCTTAAAGTGTGGCAGGACGGTCTTGGATGGCGTGCTGGCACTTGTTTTCAAATCTCTATGCCATCGTGCCACTTATTTGGCCAGCACACCTGAAAATGTAAGGGCGTCCTGGCACTTCTTTTGGAAAGGTAATGGGCGTCCAGGCACTTTTTATACACACTTTTAGCACTGGCTATAATGTTTGTTTTCGTAGGATACCATACACACCGGAAGCTGTTGGTCCTCTGATGGAATATCTGGATGCAGCCAAGCCATGTCGTTGTGGCCGGTTCAGCTTCACATCGAACGTTCAGTATCTGCTGAGACTCGACCTACGACATGTCGCGGCCACGGTGACCGCCATTGACTCCGTTGGCCGAATGCACGTTCCCTGCGAAGGGTTCCTCTGTTCTCCTACATGCTATGAGATCTACAAAGCGAATCCTACGTCTACTTCGTGGAGACCTACAGGCCCATCGAAGGGTTAAGTCAAGTTGGACACAAGTGGATACAGAAGCTCATGCGTTAAACATTTTGCTCTTTATTTGGTTTATTTGAAGATTGGACTATGAAAACTGGAAATATTGTTTTATTGATCGTATCTTTTAGTACAGCTCGTCTTTTAACCTTTTGAACCCGGAGCTCCCATAACTCTATGGATAACGGTGGCCCGTCGGGTTCAAAGGGTTAAGTGTTACTTCGTTTGATAAGTGAGGCATAGAATGCACGAGCATAGACGCTAAAGTAATTGTATAAGGAGGAAAGGTGAGAGTGGCTAATAATGCTTCTCATAATCAACATCTGGTGCAAATTCAACACCACTAATTAGATCACTGCCAATGTTGGATGGTTTTATTTGATTGTAATCAAATCCCTTCTGATGCAAGTCGTACATTATGTGGGTCCCCCCCCCACTTATTTCATTAAACTATAATTACAGAGGCTTCTGATGCATGGTAGATCTGTCTACAACTTTCTTCAGTTCCTTTGTTCAGTATCAACAATGATGGAGTAGGCAGCTGGAAGAGGCGCTATATAAATTCTCAGAATTAATTAACGAATGAATAAAATGGCATTTTGTGTATGAATTATTTATTAATGATTTGTTAAAAGATCACCAATCATAGAAAGCCAATCATCACAGCGAGCTCTCATCATCGCAATCATGTCATGGACGTTATCGAGGGAAACCGTTTTGAAAACTCGATTTGCAAATGCTCAACACAAATCCTTCTGGCAGTCACGGCTTTTGACATAATTAAATAAGATACAACTATCAATCAAATCATTATATCAATCAGAATTTATATAGCGCCCGTTCAAGATACCTTCTCAGTCCCAGCATAGATCAAGCGAAAAAACAGCAGTTTTCAACAGCTTGTGAAACTGACAACAGTTTGGGAGATGTCGCTTAGTCGTGGGAAGCCCGTTCCAGGTTGTTGGACCAACCACAGAGAAGGAATGGCTCTGCATTGTGCTAAAAGTAAAAAGTGCCTGGACGCCCCATACCTTTCCAAAAGAAATGCCAGGATGCCCATTACATTTTCAGGTGTGCTGGCCAAATAAGTGCCAGGACGCCATCCATGACCGTCCTGCCACACTTTAAGCCCTGGCTATAGATCAGATTGCAATTATATATATCGCACAATATTTAAACGGAAATTAGACAAACTGTCAGAACAAAGCTCTGTACTGGAAACCTGATGATTTGGTGGCTTTCAAACTTTATTTCTATTGTTGTACCACCATGCCAAACAATCGAACGTACTATTTAACTTTAACTACATAAAATATATATAATTAGTGAAGTAAAGTCTACAAAAATATATGAATAAAAGAAACTTAGTACAAAGTACTGGTTTGGAATGCCCTGCTTGTTGCGAGGGAGAAAAAATATTACTGTACAAGAAATGAAGCTTACAATCTCAAAACAAGCTCAAACATCTTGAGTGACATATATATAATATAGAGCCCAACAGTATATATAGTGCCGCACACCGAAATCAGCATTAAGGTGATTTTCCAAGATATTGAGTTTGATACATCATTTCAAAGGCCTTGTCTCAGGCATCAAAATGACATAAACATTATTACTCTAGCGTAATTCTAACCGAAGATATAAGGAAATAAGTGATATAATTAATTAATTAATTAAAAAATAATATGCATATCAAAAGCGTTAAAAGAGCTTAGCAACTTGTCTTTTGAAAAAAGTGGAATTTTTTTAGACTACATTTAAAAAGAATCACAAATATTATACTATTTTCCTAATATCTTTGATGTGTAATCTCCGACTTAATGCTGATTTCGGTGTGCGGCGCCACATGTATCACTGAAATTCAACAGCATCATCCTTAATAGAGATCCAGAAATATAAAGAAGCTGCCGATATGTATGCTCAGTATCATTCTGTTGCCATATCCTCATAGTTATAGAAAACATCACAGACAGTTTTTTTCAAAGGTCACTTATATTTCACGCCAATTTTATTGCCATTTAACCTTCATTACGTTAAGATATAACCAGATTTAACATAGTGATGTCAAATACACACAGCCTATGCCCATTAAATCAATGGTGGGCATTGAAATGGAAAAAGAAACGAATGTAATCTTATAATAATATTAACACTCAAGAAGTAAACGTTATTTAAAAAAATTAAATTCTAAGCCTACGGAAACGTGCTACAAAAATCTAAATATTGAATGAGAATAAAGAACTCAGCTACATGTCCAGCCAAAACAGACCAAAAACCATTTGTCACTATTGGCAATTATAGTCAAAATTAACAAATTACCTGATACTGTATCGAAGTAATGTAATACAGGAAAACAAACAGAAATCAAACAAGATTTTGTCAAATTAGTTCTTTACAATACAGCCATTTGTAACCAAATTGTTTCTAAAATATTACAAAGGTCGAAATGATTAAAGAATATTTATGGATTTTTTTGGTTGAAAATTCAAATATCAAACAATAGCCTATATTCCAATGTTCTTACTGCCATACATTTTTCACATAAATTACTTACTACCAAATTCTTTATCAGCTTCTCCATTAAACTGTAAACTTGAACATAGGCATAAGAAATATTTTTTTTGCTTTCAAGTTTGATCTTGAGATTCTTACAAATCTGTTATTTTTAAATTATCTTACTTTCTTTAAACTAAAGTGAGACAGTAATATATAAAAGTATATCCGAAAAATCGATTAAAGCAGTCTTATCAGCCAACGAAGCCCAAGATTCAGCAGAAAAGTGAAGATTGTCAGCAATTCAAGTTTCTCAACACACTGAAAATGAAATTTAAATTTCATCCTTGGTCTAAGTCATACAAAAATACCACAATAATCTACTATCTAAACTTCATAGCACCCCTATAGGCTTAATGTTAGCATGCAGCAAGACTACAAACTCTATCCCAACTACAGGCTTTTACACATTTCTGTTCCGCAACCTACCACACTAATGCCTTTCTGAGCTTAACGTTGCTTGACAGCATTTTATGTCATGTTAAGGAAGAATAATAGCAAAAATCTTTGCACTTTTGAGGCAATGGTGTACCAATGTAAAAATGGTGTACCAATGCAGCAATGGTGTACCACTGTATCATATTGGTTAAAATTTCTCACAATTCAACTCTCAAGATATACTTTGTTTCTACCAAGTCTCATTTTTAAATCACTTTCATCTATCAGTGAGCAACTACATAGAACCAAAAACAATACTCTTTGTTCGCTTAACAAAGCACGACAATGATTGATTTGCAGACAATTTCTACAGTTTCTATCACAAACGATAAACCACTGCGATCATTCAAAACTGTTAATTAACAACGCGATCAATACATAAGTCAACTGCAAAACAAACAAAAAAAATGATTAAAAATCAGTGAATATTCGCAGTCACAGAAAACCCACAAATACTGAGCTGTAGAAAAAAAACTCATGAATTCATAAGAACATGCAGTCTTCATTTAACCCTTTAATGCCGAGATGGTAGTAAATGGCATGGTAAATCCTATACCCTCTGGCATTAAAGAGTTAACAGACGCTGTTTAGGAATATTTCGTTACAAATGTCTAACTAAAGAATGTGATCTTGAAAACTGGATTGGGCATTACGTCTGTCCGTCGTAGTGTCACAATGCATTGAAAATCCTAATCGGTGAAAAATTTGACATTAGCGTTCCAGGTTCTCGTTAACTTGATCTTCAGTAATGTTTTCTTCTGACGTCTCTTCTGTTGTTGCGTTGACGGCGTTCATCGGCAAGATGTCAGCGCGGTTCAACAGAGGCAGCGTGTTTTGTTCCGGACACAACCACGGTTTAAACGTCGCGTTGTTGGCCGCCTTCCAATCGTCGTAGCCAATACAAGCCTTGTGAAGTTTGGAAATAACCTGAAAATTACAATCACAAACAGCACGTTTTAAAGATCTTGAGTTATCACAAACAGCACGTTTTAAAGATCTTGAGTTATCACAAACAGCACGTTTTAAAGATCTTGAGTTATATCTCTGCCTCTTCTATGGAAAATGCTTGAAATTCATTCTAATTAATTGTAATATTCATTCATTCATTTGGAAACTTACATGGTGCCCCTTCAAGAAAACTATTCTGAGGTTTTCCCGATTTCAGCATGCCCCAAAAAACCAGTTTCAAGTGCAGTGAGGAAGGATTCTGGTAGAGCTCAAGTGCGTAGACACAGCTCTTAAGGAAGGCCATTCCAGACCATAGGCCAACCACACAGAAGTAACAGAAGGAAACAGTCCTTCAGGAACATTTCAATTGTGTGGCTTCATGTCATCAGGTGAAGAGCACGCCTGAAGTGTTGCTTCTGAAGTGGTGCTATATAAATTCTAGATCACAAAATAAGTGGTGCTTTTATAAATATTAGATTACAAAATAAGTGGTGCTATATAAATATTAGATTACAAATTAACCTCTCAAGCACAAACAGTGACTTAACAAAAAGACTCCATGACAACCTGGTCCAACTTTGTGGCCTATGAACAACAAGTTGGTATCTCTCACACAGCTCTCATAATGTGGTATTCGTGGTAATTAGCAATTCACATTCACACTTCAAAAATTAAATAAGCATAAACTACCCATTACTTATAGCTGCTTAGCTACAGCTTAATTAGTCAAACTATTATTAAAAGTTAACAAAACTGAGTCACTTCAAAATAGTAATGATATAGCGGGGTCCGTAAAATATTAAATTCAGCATTAATTAGCCCACAGTTTATTTTAATGGTTCATTGCTAGAAACTGTCACCAAAATCAGCAAGTCATGAAAAGTTGCCAATTTGAAAACATATATTTATTATGGGAAGTATTCATACCTTAGGTGCCAACCATTGCGTTGCCTTGTTAACGGCCCATACTGGAAGTTGACCTGCATCAAAGAAAACCTCCATTAGTTGACGTAATTAAAAGATACAACCATCGATCATTTACCTACTTCACATTTCAATCAAATTATTCCCAGTGGTTTGATTAGTTTAAATAAATGTGAACCACAACATTTATAGGAAGATTATTCTTAGCCGCAGTCTCGTTGGCTATAAAACAGTATGCCAAGTACAATTAAGCTGAACTGCTTCAACATCACAGAATACTGATAAACTAAAAGAGTAGACAAGACTGTTTCATCTAGACTACATAGAATTTAAAACTATTTTGCCCTTTCATAAGATAAAGCAACTAAAAATCTGGTAACAGCGTTAAAATGAGTCTATTAGTCTAAGACTAATAAATGACTCCATACAAATTCCAGATACAGAAAACATAAATTATGACTCTACGAGTCCACAATTATAGCTCCAGACACACTAAATAATATTCATGACTGTTGTGACCAACCTTAACAAGAGATGAAAAGCAACTATACTCAACTGCGTTACATCAACCTTAACATCAGCAATGACTTTATAGTCTGCAAGAAATTCTGGCAACACAGTTAAACTTAAAGATTCAAATATCGATCAACTAAAAAAATGCATTTGAGCTCTTCTGCCATCAACATACCTTTTGGATCTGACTGCGTAACGTAGGTAACCTGGCAACCCGGTTTGTTGCTATTGTCAACCGTTGAGACAATGTGGTACCCCGTCAAGTATGAAGTTCCTCGAATAAACCCCTTCTTGGGTGGAACTGACTACAAAAAGACACACAATCAAAACTTGATCAAAACAAAACCAAAAATACCTGGAAGCAGAGAAATGCGTTCCGATACAGTAATAACGCACACATATTCAAAAGAAAAGAAAATTCTTTATTTGTTTATTGCACACATACAAGTAAAACAGTACAAAACAAACAAACAAACAAAGACAATCGAAAACATTAGCTATCCAGTGATTGATCCACTCCATTTTGATCCACCCACCCCATCTCAGAAAAACTTCCCTGCATCTCACCCCACACACAGCCCATATCCCCATCAGTTAGTTCGTCAAACCATTAAATGATGCACTCTCTCTCTCTCTCTGTGTGGTCCTCTTGATGCCATTGATGAAAGCCCAACATATTAACTTACAGCATGATTGACGGAATGGTTGAAGATGATCTTCTCCGAACCCAAGTCTTTCCACGATCGCTGAGTCACGAAATCTCGGTTTTTCAACGGCTTTGGAAGATGCACTGAAGAAAAGCAAAGACAGAAAGAAGACGCTAATTAATTAATTAATCGATTAATTATTATTGAATTCACAAAAGCAGTTGCTTCATTCATCAGAAATGTACGTGCACTTGTTATAGCGCTCCTTCAAGATTTCCACTCAGAAGCGCTCCAGACTACAGTGCGGATACTGAATCTGAGTTTCACGCCGTAGCGCATGAGCAATTGCGAGTGAAGGACTCGTCCACGGTCCCTACACGCACTTGAGGCGGATTCGAACCTGCAACTCTTCGGCTGCAAGGCAACAAACATACCCACTACACCATAACAGTTCTTGTGGATAACCATAACAAATACAGACTGACTGGCTTGACTGGGGTGATGTATTAAAGCGGTGAACCAGCTGGCCACAGAGGCTGGACTGAATGACCATAAGGTGCTAACTGGCCTTAACAAGCGCATTAACTTTTGGTTTGGAAAGGGAAAGAGGCCGTAGAAGATTCGATGTATCTGATCCAATGGTCTGGAATGTGAGCTTTGCCTGTAGAAAGAATTTCATGTGCTGAAACTTTCCATCAAAAACATCAGGAGTGATTAAATAAAGACTTGGGTATTTGCTCACTCATATAAATATAAATGCTTTCCTAACTTGGTTACAGACTTACAGTGACCGAAATTTGTTGGCAAACTTGTCCGTGAATAAACACAGAAGAAAACAAATTTTAGAAAGAGAAAGCAACACTACATCACTTCATCTTCAAAGCAAACATAAACTACATCATGAGCAATAATGTAGAACAGCTGTACAGTGTACTTACTAGCACATGACAAGTCGGCACATATCATAATTATCACTATTACAATATTATTATTAATATAACTTTCTATGTCATTGGCCCCATGGTATGGAATGGGTGCCTATCGGCTTTATGCCTTATCCCTAGGGTTTGCTCACATGCGTATTATCGAAGCCTTAAAAAGTTCTTCCCTTTCAGCCGTGGTTCGGTCAGGAGCATTCCTGAGTGGTAGCCTTCTTGCAGGTGCATGTTTAGAAATTTCAGTAATGAATGAATAAATATTATTATTACTGTATTACAATTAATATTATCATTGTGTTCACTGTTCATGAGTATGCTAGATATTGGTTAGTGGGGTGGACAACATGTCCAGAAGTCAAGGGTTCAAATTCCTGCCAGCACAACTTAGATTTGTTTTAAGATTCCTGTTCCCTGCACCCTAGTCAAAACTAGTAGACTGACTCGACTGGGATTCAGACGGCCATCAAACCTCTACTGTGAGTGTTGAAAGTCAAGCACTCTACCCCCTCCCCCAACAGCCACTGTGCCTCCTGTTCCACAGTTGTTCTATTAATAGCACTCTAATCTCGCCATTTAGCCATGCCTACTTGCATGCTAAGGACTTCTTCAAGGCTGACACGTCTGTCTGAACATGCACAATGCAAACACTTGGCCAATGTTCAGTCCATATAAACGATATAAGACACAGATTAATATTGGATTCTTAAAAATTATTTGTGATTATGCACTGTTAGTGATCACCCTGGTTAAGTAAAATCAGGAAATCTGACAATTCAAGTGTGATAATTTTAATCCTTGCGACTGTACGAGACAAATGGCAACACACAATATTATTATAATTATAATTATTATTATTACTAAATTATTATATCTTTGATCCCTCAGAATTGCAAAAATGAGGGGGGGGGGCAATGTTCTAGAATGGCTGGTCTCAGCGATTCACTACCACTAATATTACAACGGTATTCCTATTATTATTATTATAACTTATTATTATCATTTTTTACCCAAGGAATCCATGATCCCTTAAGCAGGATTAAGAAAAAATTACAATAAGGACATATTACTTGGCTGCTATTATCATTATTATTGTAATTATTATTAATATTAATAATTATTATAATCATTATTATTATTTTTACCTCAGATCCCTCTGGATTAAAAAAAATTATACTTGGAGCTGTTGTTGAATGTCAAGAAATTCAGGCCTCGTCTTCCGCACCATCGCAACATTATTATTACAACTATTATTATTACAATTATTATTACAACTATTATTATTACAATTATTATTATTACAATTATTATTATTACAATTATTATTATTACAATTATTATTATTACAATTATTATTACTATAATTATTATTAGAATTAGTATCATTACAATTATTATTAGAATTATTATTATTATTATTATTACAAACTGCATGTTACAAAGAGTAAAAAAATATGAGGAAAATACCCAAACTAAGAAGACAACGACGATCAGCAGCAAATCGACTCACTTGCGTAATACCCGATGTCGTTGTTTGCGTCGATGCGACAGACTTCCTGGCCTTCAACGATATTTGGATCCCACGTTTTCCTGTAGACTGGATCGTGCAGAACGTCGTAGAGCGTTGACGCTGATACGTTGTCGTACTCACCCCGGATCTGCGCAAAGAAAAATAAGACTTCATCAATTGTGGGGTGCGGTGGTGTAGTGGTGGCGTTGTTGCCTTGGAGCCGGAAGATTTGAGGTTCGAATCCACCTCGCCACGTAAGGACCTTGGGCAAGTCCTTCACTCACAATCGCTCAGCGCTTTGGCGTGAAACTCCGATGCAGTGTCCGCTCTGCATTTGGGAGCGCCTTTGAGTAGAGAGCTTGAAGGGGCGCTGTAACAAGTGCACATACGAATTGAAATTTATTTTTATCCAGCAATAGCAAGTGGAACAGAAACACACTTTCCTTTTAAGTTAACCGTGGGTAACATTGGGTACAACCAGTGCTCACTTAGAAAGTGGGGTAGTCGTGAAAAAATTGGTTCTGAGACTTTTGCATTTTTAACAAGCTTTGATTGACCCCCTCTCCATACCTGAATGAAAATTCAACAAATAAATTGAACAAATTGCGTGGGTCATATTTTTCAGAGAGTTGTGATGAAGACATCCTACCCCCAAACCACCCCGTGGCAACGCCACTGCTTCTACCCTCTGCATTCAAAGTCGATTTGAACTTTAACCCCAGGCTAGGCCGCTAGGGAATATCACAATTTGTGTTCAAGTTGGGTCATAACTGCAGAAGTTGCTGGAGTTGATTGTCTGGTTTCAATCTGGTACTTTTCCAGCTCATCAACTCAGATGTGGGGGCAGGGCAGCTGGGGAGTTTCCTATCCCAGTGGTTCAGGAGTTTGAAAGGAGCCATGAAAACAATCAGATACATGTATTAATAGCTTATTGTTTATTTTCACTTCTATCCATTTCTCCTTCACTGTGTCCAACCACATAGTCATCTACTGCAGAACAAGCCTCAGATGGTCCTGGCTAGCAGGACCCTAGACACTTAAATGGAACTCACGTGTAAATAGGGTTGCCAGGCAGCCTTGAGTAAATTACCGGACTATATATATATAATATATATATATATGAATTATACATATATATATATATATAATTCAGAAGAACACACACACACACACATATACACGGTGTCCCAATTGAAGTGAGCCCCTTTTTGTTTTGGCGATATACTTGTCAATTCTAAATGAAACTCTATAAAATTTCATAGAATGTAAGAGGGATAAATTATCAATGTTTCCTGAAAATTTCATCCAATTCTATGAACAGAGTCCGACGTTATGCACGTTCAAATTTGGACAAAGTAAATTGTAAGTTTCCAACATGTAAAAGATAGGAAATTATTGCTTGCAACTGCACGTCTTACTTTCTAAATTAATAAATATTTCTGTCATATTTCCGTCATTTCCATGTTAGGGGACAATAATAAAAATGGTTTTCAGCAAAAATGATTCGAGTTTAATAAGGAATTTAATAGAAGAAAAACATTACGGTGCAAAATGGTTTTTAAAGGAATTTCCTAACAGAAACTGGCCCATCACAGCCTTATGAAAGTCGCATACGCGTGACGTTGACCAGTGACCACTTCAAACAGCGAAATGTGGAAGAATGGAATCATTTTGATCAAAGGGATTGTTGACAATGCAATCAATGAATGGCGAAAGCGCCTTAAAGCATGCATTCGAGCTAGTGGACTATCTGGAGAACATTTTGAACATCAGCTTTGAAGAACAGCGTTAACACTAATTTCCTATCTTTTACATGTTGGAAACTTACAATTTTCGTTGCCTAAATTTGAACGTGCATAACTTTGGACTTTGTTCGTAGAATTGGATAGAATTTTCAGGAAACATTGATAATTTATCCCTCTTACATGCTGTGAAATTTTATAGAGTTTCATTTAGAATTTACAAGTACATCGCCAAAACAAAAAGGGGCTCACTTCAATTGGGACACCGTGTATAATATATATATAATATTATAGGGGCTATAAATTTGATATGCTGCAACCCTGTCGTCATGCATGAAAAGCGGATTGTGGAAGATTAATAGTCTGATGAGAGATGCCACCATCATTCTGAGACTTGTGATGTTGCGACAAGTCTTGGGAAGGTGGGAGGAGGCGGAGCAGTTGGCGATGGGCAGAGAAGAGTGGAACTTGTGGAGGGAATTGATGCGTTTCCCGATATGCAGACCTGCGCGGGGACTGAGTGGAATGATCTTGGCAGGGTATGACTAATCTGAGGTATATGACTATACGTACATCATGTAAGCTTATAAAGAAATCTGGAGCAGTGACATTCATCATGTTGATAGACCTATATCGGGTATCTTGTAATCAAGTGTACAGCTGAACGGTTGGTTTAACCTGGCCTGTCTCCAGACATAATTATACTTATGTATCCAGCCACATTAAGCAATGGCATAGTCATTTATCTGTCTGTGTATTGTCATACCTACCATGTGTCTCAGGTTGACTGCATTTGAAGAGGTAGAAAAATGGCAATATAGTTGGAAAATCGCAAACATATGTCTTTATGGGCCGAAGAAACTATTCACTCCAACACTTGTTGCTCTAGCAATAATTATTTACCGGACACCACCATGTCCGGTAATGCCTGAAATTTCTAACCGGACAGATTGTGCAAATACCGGACTGTCCGGTTCATTACCGGACGCCTGGCAACCCTACGTGTAAACATAACAAAATTCACACAAAGCCAATGTTACCTGTACTATTTTGGTACACCAAATAAAATATGTAAACAAATACCGTTATCCCTCTAACAAATATCATACCCATCTTCTGAGAAATCTACTTGTCAACAACAAGCATTTTAAAACTGCCCAAACTCAGAAATGCCTTTGTTTAGATCATATGTACTCAGTCATATGCAATAGCTAGTTCGTAAGACGTTCATTGTGTACCCACTACAGTGACGTCACATCATCAGATAGAGGGGGGCGATCGTGCTACAGCGTGTCAAGGCTGCATGTAAAAAGGAGGGATAGAGCTTGAAATAGTCAACATATAATAGTCCTTCACTGCAGCTGTTATCCTATCAGTCAACCATATAGCTGCTAATTCTGATTTAATAGCATTGGGGGGACAGAATACTAGGTCAGATTACACAGAATGACATGTAAATCGAGAGCTTGTAAACAAGTCCCAAGTCATAGGTACTACATAAGTCTCATGATGCAAGTGAACACCATACTCTACTCAACAGTAATGTCTACACTTGTTTGCCATGACTTTTACTGACCACAACAATCAACACTACGCATTTAACCAATGAACTAAACAACTTGTAACTGTTACCCTAGGTAAATATGGCACAGAATGAAGTGGGAGAGGAGGGCAGGGAGGCAAGGGCAGGGTAGGGACGGAAAGGATGGGATGGAGGATGACTTTAATGGGATCATGCCTCATTTACAGCATAATCCTGAACTATACTGGACGATTGTTATTTAGTGTAATAGAATAAAACTAATAAAAATTATTAGTGAAAATAAAATAAAACAATAAAACTAATAATAATTATTAGTGAAAATTGAATAAAACTGATTGTAAACAGTCAAATTTTCGATGTCTTGCATATACAAAGAAAAGCTTTCTTAGGGCAATGACTCACCATCTCACCCATATCAACAGCTGGACATGAATAGCAAAAGAAAGCCCTATAGGTCTCAACGTATACGTGGGATGTTGATAATATTGGCTTTATTCTGTCATATGGTGATTCATTCCTATTAAACCAAACTTGTTGTGATAATCAATCATGTTCCCACCAGAAAAGGAAAATCTGGTTCAAGATTTCTGTCCAACCAGCACCCTCCCCATCTCCCCTCCACACCAACTCAGTCAAAATGAGATCACTGACCATACAGGATAGTTACAGATCAGATGTCTATGAGGGAGTGCTGGAAGGTAAAATAAGGCAACATTTGCACAGTTACTTATTGACCACAAGTTCATTCATTCATTCCAAAATTCCTATAGCGTCTCTTCAAGGGAACTACTCAGAAATGTTTCGACTCTAGCACGGCAAAAAGCACAGTTTTCAGTTGGGTAAAAATGTTTCAGTAAGAGCCCAAGGAAATAGACACAGCTCTGTGGAAGCCCATACCAGTCTGCTGTGCCCACCACAAAAAAGGCTCGATTCTGTATGGCTTCAGTTCCTGCAAATGGAACCAAGAGCATTCTCATGAACAGTAAGAGTCATAACGCAATGCCTTCGTCTAGCATCATTGTCTGCAGCACAATAGGTCAACAACAATGGAGCAGCAAAGATTTCCTTTGAGCATTCCATGCCTTTACAATAATTATATCAGTCTGAGTTGCCCCCCCCCCCAACTAGTCACCACTTCATCAATGGATAATAAATAACTCCCCAATCAAGAAGAACATCAGCCCATGATGTGGGTCAATATACAGGACTTAGACCTGATTCCGGACTACGAAATAATTTGGACCACTCTTTTGGACAACCCTTCTGACTAGACACAGCGCTCTTGAACAAGCTGGTGCTTTAGAAATTTGGTGATTACAATTACGTGTTAAATGCCATTCAAACAATAATTATTATCAGTCTGAGTTCCTCCCCCCCCCCCAACTACATGTCGCTTGATCAATGGATAATAAATAAAATAACTCGCCCAACCAAGAACAACATCGGTACATGCGGGTCAATATGCAGGACTCAAACTAAGTACTTCCAGTTTAGTTAAGCAGGTAGCAGTTGCCAATGGTGCCATCGTACTTCTCAGTGCATCCAGCACAATCATGCCACAATGACACACAACACACTCATGCCCATTAACTCCTTGAAACTAAAGAAATAGATCTGTTATCAGCGCATTAGCATAACTGATCGAAAACTGATACTCAATCACCACACAGCTAAACAGGCCACAGGCAGCTGCACATTATTACTACATTCTGGCTAATACAGAGCTCTATACACCTGCCGAAAATAGTCAGTAGGCCTGGCTAACTATAACAGTAATAGAAAAACTTATGATCATCTAGAGATGCACGGGTTTAAATGCTACTGATCAGAAAAGCAGACGGTGGGTATACAAATTGAAAGAGTCTCGAGGTTTATACCTAAATGGCTGGGTACCACCGGTTCATCGGGAGTGGGTGGGTCAGGGGTCAAGGCCTTTGGCCCCCCCCCCCCGCCAAGCCTAGCGGATATTTCCCAATCCTCAGAAAAACTTATGTTTCTCTCAGAGAAGGGCCAGTGATATCGCGGATTGCGTCAAGCCATTTTGGACAGAGATGAAGAAGTCTAAAGGACACCACTTATGGTCCGTCAAGAGTTCTTGGCTGTCAACCTTCCCTTTGCTCGCCCCACTAAGATTTCATCTTGCACAAAGACACTCTGCTGGACGGCTTGTCAACTACTGTGTACACTAGAGTCTAAAGCCAAGCCCCAACCAATCAATCAAAGTGTACTGTGACAAAAGAATCAATAGCTGTTGAAAAACAGCTTAGTTTATGAGCAGGATCTATAATTATAGGTATTAATAAATGCAATAATAGGACCATTTACCATGTATACACAGGCTTGTCATAACATATGTAGCCAGATAAATTTATATGGCAATTATGCCCTATTTCTATCATTTTCAAAGATTATATAATTAATTATACAATTAATCCTTCAGTGCAATAAAAAAATGCATTAAATAATGAGTCAAAAGTTTGCAAGGTTGGAAAATACGGACACCTTATACATATTAAATAACTGCAAATAATTTCTAAAACCTGTTAAAATAACCGGTTCATATAATATTTCTGTGATTAAATTGTTTTAATAGTTGCCGGTAACTACTTACAAGAATTAGCGATGAAATAATAGTTAATTGAGATTAAATGTATTATTACCCAATAAGTAATGACAAATATAAAATTAACATAATTCGTTGTCTAAATTAATAGTATTATTAATATTTCTGAGACTTTTTTCTGGATAGTTCTCTCTCTCTCTCTCTTTCTTTTCAAGACCTAATTTTTTGCTCGGGATTTTCACACTGGGAGCACTACTGAATGGCCATGGCTATGAGTGGCATTATAGAACTTACTAACTACATTACATTTATTATTCACATATTCAGTAGTAGCCAGTAGTTATTTGTTTATATTAGTAGTCTCCTTCAACTTTGTCAGTTAAAATGTCCTCCTTCAAATTCAATTATCATGCAACAAGTGCTAGGTTCTAGTGATCAGCATGTTTTGTTGGTAAAATAAATGTCTGAGCAAACAAACAAGTGTCTCTCGTGTGACTGAAGTGACATATATAACAAGCGGACTTCAATTGATCGATAAAAATAAATTAATTCGTTAAACTTAATTAATGATTAATCAAGTACTTAATAATTAATCTTTCATTTTGTTCCATGCATGTAATAAAACTCGAGCAAAACCATTTGAGTTTTGCTAACTCTTTCCCAAACAATTTCTCTAAACGTGTCTACAGGGTGGAACATAAAAATAACTATAAGGTGTGTTGCTATTTTTGCTAATTGGTCCACACTGTACAGTAACCAACAACAACATTATAAAATATTGCGAAAATGGTCTAAAGCCTTCCATCTGATATAACGAGTGCTTGGACTGACCTACAAATTCAGTTAAATTAATTAACAATGGTATAGATATAAATAAAAATTAGGCAGTAATATTTTTGCTTCAACTGCTACCACCAGAGGAGTCTATCAACCTGGACGCCTGCCAAGATAAGGATGCCACTATATATTTTTAGCTCTGGCAGCCTTGCTTCACAATTTGATTAATGAGGTTTGGTAGAGAGCTGTTAATTATTCAGGGTGAGTCCATAGTGTCGTCATAACCTACTTCCTCTTTTGATTTCAACCACTCCAAAGATTTACACCCGAGCAGCAAAAAGAGAAAATGCAAGATCCTTATTAAAGTTATCTGATAAAAGTAAGTAAGCAAGTATGCATATTCTTTATTAAAACAGGGCTTTTTAACGTGCAGTTGTACACAAAATGTTCAGTTGTAGAAGCACTTCAGCACAGTTAAAACTAGCAAAAAAGGTCATTGTTCTCCGACTGGAAGTAATTTACCATGGATGATGGGAAAGGAAAAAAGGAGTTGTGCAGTTCTAAAAATTCCTTTAAAACAGCAGTGTATTAAACCACCAGCAAACGCATAGTAGTTTACAGAATAAATAAATGATAAAACTTCTTTTTGGCAAAATAATCAACTATAGGTAGATTTAGGAACCATGAGGCCTGGGTCGAGTATTGTGTGGAGTAACCTTTGTATGGGAAGGAAAGATGCAACATACAGACACATGACAGTGAAGGAGGGACTTAAGTTCATGACTTTGAATATGCAATTACATTGCAGCTCATCACCTTGATTTGAATCAACTCTTACAATCATTATTTATTAAACTCTTTAAAATAATTGGCCAATCGAACTGCATTAGGGGCCACTAACTGCTCACAGATTGGGTCATGCGATCAAGAAACGTCTCAGAAACTTCTCAGTCACTTGTCGATTGGCCATAGCAGCTCAATAGTTTCAACAGCGAGTCAGCTACCAAATGGCCTCAACCTCATTTCATCACTGGTTCACCTGAACTTCTTTTCATATACTTCATTGTGTCTCAAAGAAATTTATACAGCCAATCGACATGCCAGCTGATAATCTTGAGGAGTGTATACACTTGAACATGTTGTGACAAGAACCGACGTCGTTGGCGTCAGGCAAGACATAAAAGAAATGCGAATACATTCAAGCAAATATGAAGCTTTACACCCACACAAGATTACACTATTCCACAGAAACCCAGAGTACCTTTGCCAATCAGTAAATGAATATATTTATATATATTGGCATATATATGTGTGTACATATATATTATATATGTATTACCTGCCTTTTAAAAAGGTATCAGATACATTACTCCAAAACAGATCGTTTCCTAAGAAACCAGATAACAGGGAGATTTGGGGCTGAAAGTGGGTCAAAGCTCATTAATCTCATCGTTGCTTAGCAACAGAATGCACAGTCTTATTGGGGCTAAGCTAAAAAAAATAGCATGATAGCTTCTCCTCGAAACTTAAATTCACATCTTGAACTAAAACTTGTAGCCTATAGGCCTACAGGCCTCTAAATTCTAACAGGAACAAGGTTTTTGAAGAGAATACATGTGAAGAAAACAACATAGACCATGCATTTTGACAGAGACACGATACAAGTCATCTTACTGGTTTTTAAACAATTATCTGCACATTCTATTGATTAATTTAGTGGCTTTAATTTCAGAATTTGGCAAAAAATTATTCTTCGGATTGTATTGTTAATATACAATGACCCCACGGTTGGGGGGGGGGGGGCAGCGTGAACTAGGCCAGAGGCCCAGAACAATGGTCCCCAAATAGCGAAAACATTTAACCAACCCATTGACCAGTCCGCTGACGTAGGCCCGGTGGATTTCCCTACTAGAGACTCGCCCAAAGCAAGTCACGCCCCACGTTCTTCCGGCTAATGCCCCATCCCAGATTTATCCCCTCCCCGCATTTCACCACGTTGACAAGTGTCAAAAGAGCGTGATTTTAACGGTTCATCGTTTTAAACAATATAAAAGACTGTCGTTTAAGTTTCCGAAACCTACCTTAACCATTTGGAAGCTGGAAACATCATTCGTTTTCGTCCAAACAGTCGTGCCATTTTTGTTATAGTCGAGCCTCCATTCGTCGTGACACTTACACAGTTTCCGTAGACGCTCGAAGTCCGCGTCCTCCGCAACTCTTACGTCTCCAATCTGCATCTTTCCCGACGATTTAAACTATTAAATTCACTCCGTATTTACTAAGCAACACTTTAAATAGGAGAACCTATCCAGTAAAAAATAATATTATCACCTATCCGTCCTGTACTCGCAATACCTGTAAGCAAACTGTCGACCCACGCGCCTACCTGCCGAATTATATATATAAATGCTAGACTGGTGTAATTCCGCCCTGTTGACTCGCATGACAACGGGGGCCTGAAACCAGAGTGCAGTGCGTACAATGCATGCGTTGTTATTCTGATTCAGAACGTGCATAAACGATTAAAGGATTAAGACATCGGGTACGATACGATTTGAAGTGGGTCGGAAAGCACGAACGCTGCCACGTATAAGCTTACAACTTTGACGCATCATCTGATTCACCGATATCCATGCTAGCTAGCGTTGAGTACTGGAATCACTTGAGTGTCTACAATGCGTTACAGCAGAACAACTTGAACAAGCAATCTGAAACGGTCGAATTTCAATATTACAAATTGTAAAATTCAAGAGAGTTCAAATCTAGGAACTGTGAATCTGTTAGCCTGTAGCCTATCCTGTTGTGGTCATGACTCATGTCGTCGAGCCAAATAACTATTGCGCTTTCGCCAGATAGCCTAGGTATATGAGATGATTGCTTCATCTTTTCATCATTAAAAAACATCCAAGATAGGCTACAGCCTAGCCTAAATTGGCGGATTGTGTCTTTAATTACTGTACGTGGTTGCCAGACATTACGAGTTCGTTTCGCTTTCAATTTCCTGTGCGTTTCTATCGCTATTAAACCTTTGAACAATTGATTAAAGCCGGCTGGCTCTATGACCTGGAGTAGGCTCCCAACTAGGCCTACTCTATCAAATGATTCTATCTAATTTCTCACTGTTCTTGATCCTATTCGACCGAGGCTGGAATTAGGAGCACTCCCGAGCTGTCAATCGTAAGGGGGGCGCTAGGCTATATAAAATTGCTGTAGGCCTAATGAATAAATAAAACTTCGAACAACTGAGCTTTGCAGCAGACATCTGTCTATTTCAGGTGGTTCTGGGAAACTCATGGCATGTCATTCTTAGGCTTCAGCCTCCAATAGCCGCTGGAATAGGTCTACTCTCTTCGTCTTGATCGCATTACCGTGCTTTACCGTTTAGGCCCTAACATGAATTTCAATTTAAGTTACGGTTTTATTGTTAGTGTTACTATTATCCTACACAGTGTGGTTCGTATTTGCATCACTTCTATTTTTAGCTGGTGCGCTGACGTATATCGGCGAGAACGGAAAATATTTATCCGCCGGGTTTATAATAAAGAACGGCCCACTTATCGCCATGTGCAAGTAGTAACTCTAATATTATGTGGGTGCGCGAGTTTGTGTGTGCGTGCGTTTGTGTGTGTGTGTGTGTGTGTGTGTGTGTGTATGTGTGTGTGTGTGTGCGTGCGTGTAGGCCTGTGTGTATGTGTGGGTGCGTGTGTGTGTGTGTTGCTCGTCATGCATCAGTGATAAAAGTGACGTTTTAATCAAGCATGCGTAGCAGAGAGAATAATACCTTAGGGTTTCTATTCGCTTATTCCACGATTGAGCAGAGGCGAAAGTTCAGTTTGGTGGATCCAATAATTAAGATATTACTCTCATTGTTGGCATTTGCAAACTCTCCGTCGCTCTGGGTTCTGTCTGGAAAAATTTGGGTCTCTACAAATTTGGACATGAGTGGAAATACCCCCACACATGTGGGCAACCCGAGGCGATAATAAAAATTGCTGGGATGGGGTTGGACCAGTGGCAACGCATAAATGTTCAAACCCTCTATAGTCTCTGCAGTGTAAGAATAATTATTGTAGAAAAATAACTGGGGGTTTGGACCATTATCCACCTGGAATCGGGGTGTGAAAAACAGACTTTAACATGGGGCTCTAAGAAAGACTGGGGGTGTTGAAACCCCCAACGCCCCCGGCAATTCTCACTCTGAGTCTCTGTTAGTAAAGTCTCCACAACAACAGCAACAACAACCACAACAACAACAACAACAACAACAACAACAACAACAACAACAACAAGCAGAGAATGTCGCATTAGCCTACTTCGCCTTTGAATCGCTCATCCTTCTGCTGCTCTGTGGGCTTTAGAAACTTTGGTAATCGGACAACTATAATGACTTCCTTCGGACTATAGGCTACCTCTATATATTGGACAACCCTGCTGACACAGCGCTCGTGAATAAGCTGGTATCCTGCATTTGGCTTTCGAGTGGCGCTTTAGGAACTTGGAGATAACGATTGCGATTACGCAATCGTTGTGGGGGCTTCAATATTACAAATTGTTGCGCGGTGGTGTCGTCGTTGCCTTGAAGCCGGAAAGTTCGGGGTTCGAATCCACCTCGCCGCGTAAGAACCTTGGGCAAGTCCTTCACTCGCAATTGCTCAGCGCTTCGGCGTGAAACTCCGATGCAGTGTCCGCTCTGCATTCGGGAGCGCCTCTGAGTAGAGATAGCTTGAAGGGGCGCTATAACAAGTGCACATACAGGGTGGGCCATAAAAAAGTAACCCCTACGGTTTTGTGCCCATATCTTGGCCAGAAGTAAGAATTTCGAAATGAAATTTTACAGGCTTGAAGACAATTCATATTTAAAAATGATGGCCAGATTTCATCAAATTATTTCAAACAGAACAAAAGTTCTACCACTTTTAGTGAGGCCACCCACCGTTTTTGGCGATTCAAAAACGCGACGCAACAGAAAGTTGAAAAAAACCATTTTAATTATTCTGGCCAATATCTTGGTCAAAAGTAAGAATATCGAAATGAAATTTCGCATGCTCAAAGGCAATTCATGTCTACACAAATTGGCCACATTTCATCAAAATATTTCAAAAAGAACAAAAGTTATACCTCATTCAGTGAGGCCCCCCCCACTGTTTTTTGACGATTCAGAAGGGTAACGCAACAGAAAGTAGCAAAAACACAATTTTATTAAGTCTAATCTCAAATATTTGTTATCAAATAGCCTTGATATTGCCAGATGATCATTATTATTATTATTTAAAAAATAAACAGGGCACCGGTGTAGCTGCACGTCACTGAGAAGTCACTTAGCAAGATGACAATCAAATTGGTAAATAAGGAATCTGTCAGATTAATCAACAGGTCCATCAAGAACTTTGCAAAGAGACTCAAAAGAAGTTTTGGCACTGGTGGTGGGCACATTGAACACAAGTTGTGAAGCACTACCAAGTTCATTTGACAACAGTTATTTGAGGTGAGACTTAATGAAATCGCTTTTTTGTTAGTTTTTGTTGCGTTTCGTTTTTAAATCGTCAAAAACGGTGGGTAGCCTCACTAAAAGTGGTATAACTTTTGTTGTGTGTGAAAAATTTGAATGAAATCTGGCCATCATGTGTAAATATGAATTGTTTTTAAGCCTGTAAAATTTCATTTTGAAATTCTTACTTCTGGCCATGATATTAGCACAAAAAAACTAATTTTTATGCGTTTCGTTTTTGAATCGTCAAAAAACGGTGGGAGGTCTCACTAAAAGTGGTATAACTTTTGTTCTGTTTGAAATATTTTGTTGAAATTTGACCGTTGTACGTAAATATGAATTGCCTTTAAGACTGCAGAGTTTCGTTGAAGAATTCTCATGTTTGGCCAAGATATGGGCTAAAATCCGTAGGGGGTTACTTTTTTATGGCCCACCCTGTACAAACAATACGAACTGTGAACGTGCCGCCACCTACCGATTCTAGATAGAAATTTATTTGTGTGGCTTCGCGAGTGCGCGTGTCATCTGTAGCCACACATGTTGACTCAATTAATTAATTATTAATATCCCAGCAATGTTTAAAAGCTGATTAATGTTCTACTTTTAAGAGCGTATCATAGCCTATCGCTTACGCTCTGGCAGGCTACATGCAGCTAGGAGCGCCACTGATTAGTTTTTCGTTATTGACGCAATACAAATTTATTAAAAATAATTGCAATTAAATTGACAGAAAAGAAACAGCGACGACAACAATAATTATTAATTTAAAAATAGGTAACTAGGTTAGGCTACTAAATGAATAACAGGCATAGCCTACACGTCATGAAGCCGCGTACTTGTATTTGGACTTGATGTAATACCCGATAAAATAATATG
Organism: Lumbricus rubellus; assembly: GCA_945859605.1. Taxonomy (NCBI): domain Eukaryota; kingdom Metazoa; phylum Annelida; class Clitellata; order Crassiclitellata; family Lumbricidae; genus Lumbricus; species Lumbricus rubellus. The sequence continues at coordinate 20,976,940 of OX243824.1, read as the reverse complement.
ATGAGTCACTCAAAAGTACTTTGAGTATGATAGTGCTAGGGATCTAAACAGGCTGGACCACGCTGGTTTTAATTAATGTAATAACATTATGTAGAAAACAAGCGTAGGCCTATAATGCAGAGGAATGCCATGGCGAGTAGGCCTGAATATGACCTATAGGTCCTATACACACAAGGATTTTTGTCCATGCAAAGTTTAAATGAACATTCTCATCGCGGTTTTCCTGGATATAATCACCTGCGACTATCATTCTGATGAACGCAAGCATAGGCCTTACGTCTGTAATAGCCCAGAGCTATTCGTATAGGCCCTAAGTCATATATGCAGGCCTGATTAATTACAGGACACGAGTCACGTGAGCTCATGACTTATCGCTGATTCGAATGAAGAATCATGATGACTTGGTAGTAGGCTATTGTTAGGCTAAATGCATATCACCGTTACTCGACGTGTTATGCAATATGCCGCCTTCAGTAGGCCCTAATGTTGCCTGTGGTTTGTAAGATAACCATAAAATATGGACTGATAGCCTACAATCAGTGATACATGAACAACGATTCGGTTGTCTCCTCTCGACAACATGCACAGGCCTATAGTTTTATTGTAGCCAGACTTATCTTTAGTAATTAAATTTGTATGGAAAGCCGATTGCTCATTGAGCTTAGTTGGTCTTTTAGAAGTTCTGAATAGGTTATTATTATGGGAGGGAGGTTTAGTCCGGGGTGAGTAGACCGTACTGCGGGGGAGAGGAATGATCTCGGTACCTACTTCCAGTGCGGAAAAAGAAGTGCCTTGACGCTTATTACCTTTCCAAAAAGTGCCTGGACGCTCCTTACCTTTCCAAAAGAAGTGCCTGGACGCCCCTTACCTTTCCAGTCGGTGATGGCCAATAAGTGGCAGGACGGCGTTCAGATTTTAAAGTAAGTGCATGCACGCTGTCCATGACCGTCCTGCCACACTTTAAGCCCTGCCTACTTCCTGTTCATGGCTACCCCATCACGGTTAATGGTTAATTTTCTTCTCTTCATCCTAGTTGAAGCATCATCCATTAAAGCACCGGCGCTAAAGAATGTAATAAAATTTAATAAAAATGGACTGAATGTAACTGATTAAATGGCAATCGGCTTTCCATACTTTGCAATCAATTGCCCAGCCAATTAATTATCTGTCTTAAAATTCAGAGGTCGATTGTCGTCTTCGTCAGTGTCTATAAAAAGCCAACGTCTTTCATGTCGAGACCTGACCACCGTGTAACTGCAGAAGTGGAAGACGAAGACGCCTGAAAAGACCAAACAAGGATCCCAAGGATACACGTTGACTACTAAATAAGTAAGTAACGCAGCAATTAATGCTTCACAATTGCAAGCCCGATGGCCTGGAATGGGCAACATCTGGAGGAACTGCTATTGCACTTTCCAGAACTCTTGATACTGTCTCTCTGTCTGTCTGTCTCTGCAGTGTATGTCTCTGTATCTTTCTCTGTATGTATGTATGTATGTATGTATGTATGTATGTATGTATGTATGTATGTATGTATGTATGTATGTATGTATGTATGTATGTATGTATGTATGTATGTATGTATGTATGCATGTATGTATGTATGTATGTATGTATGTATGTATGTATGTATGTATGTATGTATGTATGTACATGTATGTATGTATGTATGTATGTATGTATGTATGAATGTATGTATGTATGTATGTATGTATGTATGTATGTATGTATGTATGTATGTATGTATGTATGTATGTATGTATGTATGTATGTATGTATGTATGTATGTATGTATGTATGTATGTATGTATGTATGTATGTATGTATGTATGTATGTATGTATGTATGTATGCATGCATGCATGCATGCATGCATGCATGCATGTATGTATGTATGTATGTATGTATGTATGTATGTATGTATGTATGTATGTATGTATGTATGTATGTAAACTATGTACATGTATGTATGCTTATGTGAATGGCTGTGATTGCACCATAACATTGTCGTAATTAATAGGCTTATTTTATTGTTACTTTTATTTGATTAATTATTGCTATTATTACTTTTCTTCTTCCTATTGTTACTTCAATTAGGCTAAAAAAATTATTTCTTATCATCATAATTATGGTTTTAAAACCTACATTTTATAAATATTATTATTGATTCTTTTGCAGTTTAACGATGTCAGAGGTAAAATTCAACTTCGCTGGAAAGAGAGCTCTTGTAACTGGAGCAGCAAGAGGTGAGTCAAAGCAACACCGAGATCTCTCTATAGACCTATCCTTTAATATTCCAGGAATTTGTGGACACTCTCAGCATGAGAATTGCAGAAAAATAGCTGTGGGTCAGACTCAGACTTGATTTTATATGTGGCCTTGGGGCGCGAAATGAGAATTTAACTATGCATGGGACCTAAGAAAGACTTTTTAAGCTTAAGGGTTGAACCTCCACACTCCATGCAGGCAATTCTCACAATTGACACTCTTTTTCCTTCCATTCTCACAGCCCTCTGTGTCAATCACTGCTTATAGGCCTACCATCCAACGCATTATCAGCAGGTTGGGTAACGATGCTATTCAAGCGTCCGTGAGTTGTCTAATCGACCGCACTTGAAACTGTCTGAATCTAAGTTAATCTGGGTAGACACTTGGAAGTAGTTTGCTACGCTGGACTTCGCCACTCTTACACCTGAATTGTCTGATTAGGCCTACGTCTTTTTCAGCATTGGTTCGCAATCTCGGCCATCAACTCACTCACTTTTGTTCCATACCTTTATCGTCTTGCTCCGACTGCTATCATCAGCTACGTGCTGTTACCCGTTCTCTTAAACTTCTTTTAGCGCCGGTGAATAAACTGGTCTCCCTGACGTGGCTTTTGCGGGCGTTGAGAAATTCTCGAAGATTTACATTACATTACATTGCATTCTGCTGCCACCCTTAATTTAGTTTTAAAAGAATACAATACACAAGAAACTACCGGTACAACTGCAATTTTTTAATGCCCTCTCGACGAAGTTCAGAAGTGCACCTTGAAGCTTGGCAGCCATTGAAAGTCATGATAGGTAGACTGGAAAAGGTAAGGTTTATTGATGATGATGATGATGATGATGGTTTTCTGCCCGAAAGCAGGTTTATTGGCTTAACGCCCCTGGGGATGACATGAGTGAGGTGGTTTCCCGTTGCCTTCACCACAGACAATGATGGATAAGCAACTTGCCCAAGGTCGCTCCGCGGCAGCTTGCGTCCCTGCGTCCCACACGTGCTAGCCCGAGATATCTAAATCTCTGAATGTCAACTCACAGCCCGAGGCTTGAACCGCAGTCCGTTGCAACCAACAGACGTATGCCGCTCTCGCTTACCGGTGTAGCTAACTAGGCCAGTTAGCAATAAGGTTTATTACATTACCAAATTTCTTCTATTGTAGGCATTGGTCGAGTCATTGCCATTGCCCTGTCGAAAGCAGGAGCAGAGACGTTCGCATTGAGCAAGACAAAGGAGAACCTGGATGCACTTGTGAAGGAGGTCAGTTAGCCGGATAAGTAAAAACGCTCTGTAGTCTGCAAAGGTCAATAATTGAGTAAGCCTATGCTGCAAAGTTCAGCATTTCATTTCAATTAGCCTACAAAGTTAAGCAAGTCAGTACTGGTAATCTACAAAATTCAGCGCAACTGATAACTTCGTGTGACGTTTTCGAAGTTTGGAGTTAGAGAGATTACGATTGCGAAGCTACAAAGAAGAGTACCGGTAGTCTACGTCACTAAGCTACACAGCGGAGTATGTCGCCACTTGGTAAGCTCCAAAAAAGCTGAGTAACTAACCCACAAGGCTGAGTGAGCACCCCAGTAAGGTACAATGTTTAATGAGTCACTAATTAAGTAAAAAGTTAAGAAACTATGTAATCTACAGAGCAAAGTAAAGCCGATGTAATTACGACCTGTTCGATGTTGGTTTACCGAATAAAATGTTATGTTATAATATTATAAGTTAGTCAGTAAGTTGCAAAATTTAAGCACTCTTATGTTTACCCTTAAGTCTTAAGATTGCTTTCACTCAGTACATAATTTATTGAACCTGGGGGCCCAAACACCTCCAACTACTATTTAAAGTTAAACGGTACTGCAGTCGTGGGAGGTAATTAATAGTAGAAGGCCCTG